>CAWUFW010008176.1:0-600000 GCA_963921515.1 Calotriton arnoldi
TGAGGGCGACCACTCGAAGGTATTCTCTTAAGTGTGGGGCAAACAGCAGGAACATCACCGCAGTATCATCATTCATAATGGCTATGTGGCTCTACGCGTTTCAGACAACAGTCCTTGTTCACGAGCCCAGCAAACCGGAAAGAAAGCAAACGTATGTAGATTCACCTGCTCTTTATTTCAAACCCGCCCTTGTGGGCGTGTGTTCAAGTGGGCGTATGCCCCATTGCACTTTGGTACTTGCAGTCTCTACATAAAGTATTACCACAGTGGGTGTTGCCTCAGTCCGTAATAATAAAAGTATTTCCACAGTGGGTTTGATGCCAACAGGATGGTGAACATGCTGCCTGTATCACTGCCCTCAAACACGAGCCTTGCCGCTCTGTTCAGCGACCCAGAAGTCCAGCCGCTGCAGATCCGCTGTTACGCGGCAGGTCGTCCCCGCGACTGGGACCAGCCGCAAACAATCAACCAACACAAGTTTCCCACTTGAGGGCGACCACTCGGAAGGTATTCTCTTAAGTGTGGGGCAAACAGCAGGAACATCACCGCAGTATCATCATTCATAATGGCTATGTGGCTCTACGCGTTTCAGACAACAGTCCTTGTTCACGAGCCCAGCAAACCGGAAAGAAAGCAAACGTATGTAGATTCACCTGCTCTTTATTTCAAACCCGCCCTTGTGGGCGTGTGTTCAAGTGGGCATATGCCCCATTGCACTGTGGTACTTGCAGTCTCTACATAAAGTATTACCACAGTGGGTGTTGCCTCAGTCCGTAATAATAAAAGTATTTCCACAGTGGGTTTGATGCCAACAGGATGGTGAACATGCTGCCTGTATCACTGCCCTCAAACACGAGCCTTGCCGCTCTGTTCAGCGACCCAGAAGTCCAGCCGCTGCAGATCCGCTGTTACGCGGCAGGTCGTCCTCGCGACTGGGACCAGCCGCAAACAATCAACCAACACAAGTTTCCCACTTGAGGGCGACCACTCGGAAGGTATTCTCTTAAGTGTGGGGCAAACAGCAGGAACATCACCGAAAGTATCATCATTCATAATGGCTATGTGGCTCTACGCGTTTCAGACAACAGTCCTTGTTCACGAGCCCAGCAAACCGGAAAGAAAGCAAACGTATGTAGATTCACCTGCTCTTTATTTCAAACCCGCCCTTGTGGGCGTGTGTTCAAGTGGGCGTATGCCCCATTGCACTTTGGTACTTGCAGTCTCTACATAAAGTATTACCACAGTGGGTGTTGCCTCAGTCCGTAATAATAAAAGTATTTCCACAGTGGGTTTGATGCCAACAGGATGGTGAACATGCTGCCTATATCACTGCCCTCAAACACGAGCCTTGCCGCTCTGTTCAGCGACCCAGAAGTCCAGCCGCTGCAGATCCGCTGTTACGCGGCGGGTCGTCCTCGCGACTGGGACCAGCCGCAAACAATCAACCAACACAAGTTTCCCACTTGAGGGCGACCACTCGGAAGGTATTCTCTTAAGTGTGGGGCAAACAGCAGGAACATCACCGCAGTATCATCATTCATAATGGCTATGTGGCTCTACGCGTTTCAGACAACAGTCCTTGTTCACGAGCCCAGCAAACCGGAAAGAAAGCAAACGTATGTAGATTCACCTGCTCTTTATTTCAAACCCGCCCTTGTGGGCGTGTGTTCAAGTGGGCGTATGCCCCATTGCACTTTGGTACTTGCAGTCTCTACATAAAGTATTACCACAGTGGGTGTTGCCTCAGTCCGTAATAATAAAAGTATTTCCACAGTGGGTTTGATGCCAACAGGATGGTGAACATGCTGCCTGTATCACTGCCCTCAAACACGAGCCTTGCCGCTCTGTTCAGCGACCCAGAAGTCCAGCCGCTGCAGATCCGCTGTTACGCGGCGGGTCGTCCTCGCGACTGGGACCAGCCGCAAACAATCAACCAACACAAGTTTCCCACTTGAGGGCGACCACTCGGAAGGTATTCTCTTAAGTGTGGGGCAAACAGCAGGAACATCACCGCAGTATCATCATTCATAATGGCTATGTGGCTCTACGCGTTTCAGACAACAGTCCTTGTTCACGAGCCCAGCAAACCGGAAAGAAAGCAAACGTATGTAGATTCACCTGCTCTTTATTTCAAACCCGCCCTTGTGGGCGTGTGTTCAAGTGGGCGTATGCCCCATTGCACTTTGGTACTTGCAGTCTCTACATAAAGTATTACCACAGTGGGTGTTGCCTCAGTCCGTAATAATAAAAGTATTTCCACAGTGGGTTTGATGCCAACAGGATGGTGAACATGCTGCCTGTATCACTGCCCTCAAACACGAGCCTTGCCGCTCTGTTCAGCGACCCAGAAGTCCAGCCGCTGCAGATCCGCTGTTACGCGGCGGAGTCGTCCTCGCGACTGGGACCAGCCGCAAACAATCAACCAACACACGTTTCCCACTTGAGGGCGACCACTCGGAAGGTATTCTCTTAAGTGTGGGGCAAACAGCAGGAACATCACCGCAGTATCATCATTCATAATGGCTATGTGGCTCTACGCGTTTCAGACAACAGTCCTTGTTCACGAGCCCAGCAAACCGGAAAGAAAGCAAACGTATGTAGATTCACCTGCTCTTTATTTCAAACCCGCCCTTGTGGGCGTGTGTTCAAGTGGGCGTATGCCCCATTGCACTTTGGTACTTGCAGTCTCTACATAAAGTATTACCACAGTGGGTGTTGCCTCAGTCCGTAATAATAAAAGTATTTCCACAGTGGGTTTGATGCCAACAGGATGGTGAACATGCTGCCTGTATCACTGCCCTCAAACACGAGCCTTGCCGCTCTGTTCAGCGACCCAGAAGTCCAGCCGCTGCAGATCCGCTGTTACGCGGCGGGTCGTCCTCGCGACTGGGACCAGCCGCAAACAATCAACCAACACAAGTTTCCCACTTGAGGGCGACCACTCGGAAGGTATTCTCTTAAGTGTGGGGCAAACAGCAGGAACATCACCGCAGTATCATCATTCATAATGGCTATGTGGCTCTACGCGTTTCAGACAACAGTCCTTGTTCACGAGCCCAGCAAACCGGAAAGAAAGCAAACGTATGTAGATTCACCTGCTCTTTATTTCAAACCCGCCCTTGTGGGCGTGTGTTCAAGTGGGCATATGCCCCATTGCACTTTGGTACTTGCAGTCTCTACATAAAGTATTACCACAGTGGGTGTTGCCTCAGTCCGTAATAATAAAAGTATTTCCACAGTGGGTTTGATGCCAACAGGATGGTGAACATGCTGCCTGTATCACTGCCCTCAAACACGAGCCTTGCCGCTCTGTTCAGCGACCCAGAAGTCCAGCCGCTGCAGATCCGCTGTTACGCGGCGGGTCGTCCTCGCGACTGGGACCAGCCGCAAACAATCAACCAACACACGTTTCCCACTTGAGGGCGACCACTCGGAAGGTATTCTCTTAAGTGTGGGGCAAACAGCAGGAACATCACCGCAGTATCATCATTCATAATGGCTATGTGGCTCTACGCGTTTCAGACAACAGTCCTTGTTCACGAGCCCAGCAAACCGGAAAGAAAGCAAACATATGTAGATTCACCTGCTCTTTATTTCAAACCCGCCCTTGTGGGCGTGTGTTCAAGTGGGCGTATGCCCCATTGCACTTTGGTACTTGCAGTCTCTACATAAAGTATTACCACAGTGGGTGTTGCCTCAGTCCGTAATAATAAAAGTATTTCCACAGTGGGTTTGATGCCAACAGGATGGTGAACATGCTGCCTGTATCACTGCCCTCAAACACGAGCCTTGCCGCTCTGTTCAGCGACCCAGAAGTCCAGCCGCTGCAGATCCGCTGTTACGCGGCGGGTCGTCCTCGCGACTGGGACCAGCCGCAAACAATCAACCAACACAAGTTTCCCACTTGAGGGCGACCACTCGGAAGGTATTCTCTTAAGTGTGGGGCAAACAGCAGGAACATCACCGCAGTATCATCATTCATAATGGCTATGTGGCTCTACGCGTTTCAGACAACAGTCCTTGTTCACGAGCCCAGCAAACCGGAAAGAAAGCAAACGTATGTAGATTCACCTGCTCTTTATTTCAAACCCGCCCTTGTGGGCGTGTGTTCAAGTGGGCGTATGCCCCATTGCACTTTGGTACTTGCAGTCTCTACATAAATTATTACCACAGTGGGTGTTGCCTCAGTCCGTAATAATAAAAGTATTTCCACAGTGGGTTTGATGCCAACAGGATGGTGAACATGCTGCCTGTATCACTGCCCTCAAACACGAGCCTTGCCGCTCTGTTCAGCGACCCAGAAGTCCAGCCGCTGCAGATCCGCTGTTACGCGGCGGGTCGTCCTCGCGACTGGGACCAGCCGCAAACAATCAACCAACACAAGTTTCCCACTTGAGGGCGACCACTCGGAAGGTATTCTCTTAAGTGTGGGGCAAACAGCAGGAACATCACCGCAGTATCATCATTCATAATGGCTATGTGGCTCTACGCGTTTCAGACAACAGTCCTTGTTCACGAGCCCAGCAAACCGGAAAGAAAGCAAACGTATGTAGATTCACCTGCTCTTTATTTCAAACCCGCCCTTGTGGGCGTGTGTTCAAGTGGGCGTATGCCCCATTGCACTTTGGTACTTGCAGTCTCTACATAAAGTATTACCACAGTGGGTGTTGCCTCAGTCCGTAATAATAAAAGTATTTCCACAGTGGGTTTGATGCCAACAGGATGGTGAACATGCTGCCTGTATCACTGCCCTCAAACACGAGCCTTGCCGCTCTGTTCAGCGACCCAGAAGTCCAGCCGCTGCAGATCCGCTGTTACGCGGCGGGTCGTCCTCGCGACTGGGACCAGCCGCAAACAATCAACCAACACACGTTTCCCACTTGAGGGCGACCACTCGGAAGGTATTCTCTTAAGTGTGGGGCAAACAGCAGGAACATCACCGCAGTATCATCATTCATAATGGCTATGTGGCTCTACGCGTTTCAGACAACAGTCCTTGTTCACGAGCCCAGCAAACCGGAAAGAAAGCAAACGTATGTAGATTCACCTGCTCTTTATTTCAAACCCGCCCTTGTGGGCGTGTGTTCAAGTGGGCGTATGCCCCATTGCACTTTGGTACTTGCAGTCTCTACATAAAGTATTACCACAGTGGGTGTTGCCTCAGTCCGTAATAATAAAAGTATTTCCACAGTGGGTTTGATGCCAACAGGATGGTGAACATGCTGCCTGTATCACTGCCCTCAAACACGAGCCTTGCCGCTCTGTTCAGCGACCCAGAAGTCCAGCCGCTGCAGATCCGCTGTTACGCGGCGGGTCGTCCTCGCGACTGGGACCAGCCGCAAACAATCAACCAACACAAGTTTCCCACTTGAGGGCGACCACTCGGAAGGTATTCTCTTAAGTGTGGGGCAAACAGCAGGAACATCACCGCAGTATCATCATTCATAATGGCTATGTGGCTCTACGCGTTTCAGACAACAGTCCTTGTTCACGAGCCCAGCAAACCGGAAAGAAAGCAAACGTATGTAGATTCACCTGCTCTTTATTTCAAACCCGCCCTTGTGGGCGTGTGTTCAAGTGGGCATATGCCCCATTGCACTTTGGTACTTGCAGTCTCTACATAAAGTATTACCACAGTGGGTGTTGCCTCAGTCCGTAATAATAAAAGTATTTCCACAGTGGGTTTGATGCCAACAGGATGGTGAACATGCTGCCTGTATCACTGCCCTCAAACACGAGCCTTGCCGCTCTGTTCAGCGACCCAGAAGTCCAGCCGCTGCAGATCCGCTGTTACGCGGCGGGTCGTCCTCGCGACTGGGACCAGCCGCAAACAATCAACCAACACACGTTTCCCACTTGAGGGCGACCACTCGGAAGGTATTCTCTTAAGTGTGGGGCAAACAGCAGGAACATCACCGCAGTATCATCATTCATAATGGCTATGTGGCTCTACGCGTTTCAGACAACAGTCCTTGTTCACGAGCCCAGCAAACCGGAAAGAAAGCAAACATATGTAGATTCACCTGCTCTTTATTTCAAACCCGCCCTTGTGGGCGTGTGTTCAAGTGGGCGTATGCCCCATTGCACTTTGGTACTTGCAGTCTCTACATAAAGTATTACCACAGTGGGTGTTGCCTCAGTCCGTAATAATAAAAGTATTTCCACAGTGGGTTTGATGCCAACAGGATGGTGAACATGCTGCCTGTATCACTGCCCTCAAACACGAGCCTTGCCGCTCTGTTCAGCGACCCAGAAGTCCAGCCGCTGCAGATCCGCTGTTACGCGGCGGGTCGTCCTCGCGACTGGGACCAGCCGCAAACAATCAACCAACACAAGTTTCCCACTTGAGGGCGACCACTCGGAAGGTATTCTCTTAAGTGTGGGGCAAACAGCAGGAACATCACCGCAGTATCATCATTCATAATGGCTATGTGGCTCTACGCGTTTCAGACAACAGTCCTTGTTCACGAGCCCAGCAAACCGGAAAGAAAGCAAACGTATGTAGATTCACCTGCTCTTTATTTCAAACCCGCCCTTGTGGGCGTGTGTTCAAGTGGGCGTATGCCCCATTGCACTTTGGTACTTGCAGTCTCTACATAAAGTATTACCACAGTGGGTGTTGCCTCAGTCCGTAATAATAAAAGTATTTCCACAGTGGGTTTGATGCCAACAGGATGGTGAACATGCTGCCTGTATCACTGCCCTCAAACACGAGCCTTGCCGCTCTGTTCAGCGACCCAGAAGTCCAGCCGCTGCAGATCCGCTGTTACGCGGCGGGTCGTCCTCGCGACTGGGACCAGCCGCAAACAATCAACCAACACAAGTTTCCCACTTGAGGGCGACCACTCGGAAGGTATTCTCTTAAGTGTGGGGCAAACAGCAGGAACATCACCGCAGTATCATCATTCATAATGGCTATGTGGCTCTACGCGTTTCAGACAACAGTCCTTGTTCACGAGCCCAGCAAACCGGAAAGAAAGCAAACGTATGTAGATTCACCTGCTCTTTATTTCAAACCCGCCCTTGTGGGCGTGTGTTCAAGTGGGCGTATGCCCCATTGCACTTTGGTACTTGCAGTCTCTACATAAAGTATTACCACAGTGGGTGTTGCCTCAGTCCGTAATAATAAAAGTATTTCCACAGTGGGTTTGATGCCAACAGGATGGTGAACATGCTGCCTGTATCACTGCCCTCAAACACGAGCCTTGCCGCTCTGTTCAGCGACCCAGAAGTCCAGCCGCTGCAGATCCGCTGTTACGCGGCGGGTCGTCCTCGCGACTGGGACCAGCCGCAAACAATCAACCAACACAAGTTTCCCACTTGAGGGCGACCACTCGGAAGGTATTCTCTTAAGTGTGGGGCAAACAGCAGGAACATCACCGCAGTATCATCATTCATAATGGCTATGTGGCTCTACGCGTTTCAGACAACAGTCCTTGTTCACGAGCCCAGCAAACCGGAAAGAAAGCAAACGTATGTAGATTCACCTGCTCTTTATTTCAAACCCGCCCTTGTGGGCGTGTGTTCAAGTGGGCGTATGCCCCATTGCACTTTGGTACTTGCAGTCTCTACATAAAGTATTACCACAGTGGGTGTTGCCTCAGTCCGTAATAATAAAAGTATTTCCACAGTGGGTTTGATGCCAACAGGATGGTGAACATGCTGCCTGTATCACTGCCCTCAAACACGAGCCTTGCCGCTCTGTTCAGCGACCCAGAAGTCCAGCCGCTGCAGATCCGCTGTTACGCGGCGGGTCGTCCTCGCGACTGGGACCAGCCGCAAACAATCAACCAACACAAGTTTCCCACTTGAGGGCGACCACTCGGAAGGTATTCTCTTAAGTGTGGGGCAAACAGCAGGAACATCACCGCAGTATCATCATTCATAATGGCTATGTGGCTCTACGCGTTTCAGACAACAGTCCTTGTTCACGAGCCCAGCAAACCGGAAAGAAAGCAAACGTATGTAGATTCACCTGCTCTTTATTTCAAACCCGCCCTTGTGGGCGTGTGTTCAAGTGGGCGTATGCCCCATTGCACTTTGGTACTTGCAGTCTCTACATAAAGTATTACCACAGTGGGTGTTGCCTCAGTCCGTAATAATAAAAGTATTTCCACAGTGGGTTTGATGCCAACAGGATGGTGAACATGCTGCCTGTATCACTGCCCTCAAACACGAGCCTTGCCGCTCTGTTCAGCGACCCAGAAGTCCAGCCGCTGCAGATCCGCTGTTACGCGGCGGGTCGTCCTCGCGACTGGGACCAGCCGCAAACAATCAACCAACACAAGTTTCCCACTTGAGGGCGACCACTCGGAAGGTATTCTCTTAAGTGTGGGGCAAACAGCAGGAACATCACCGCAGTATCATCATTCATAATGGCTATGTGGCTCTACGCGTTTCAGACAACAGTCCTTGTTCACGAGCCCAGCAAACCGGAAAGAAAGCAAACGTATGTAGATTCACCTGCTCTTTATTTCAAACCCGCCCTTGTGGGCGTGTGTTCAAGTGGGCGTATGCCCCATTGCACTTTGGTACTTGCAGTCTCTACATAAAGTATTACCACAGTGGGTGTTGCCTCAGTCCGTAATAATAAAAGTATTTCCACAGTGGGTTTGATGCCAACAGGATGGTGAACATGCTGCCTGTATCACTGCCCTCAAACACGAGCCTTGCCGCTCTGTTCAGCGACCCAGAAGTCCAGCCGCTGCAGATCCGCTGTTACGCGGCGGGTCGTCCTCGCGACTGGGACCAGCCGCAAACAATCAACCAACACAAGTTTCCCACTTGAGGGCGACCACTCGGAAGGTATTCTCTTAAGTGTGGGGCAAACAGCAGGAACATCACCGCAGTATCATCATTCATAATGGCTATGTGGCTCTACGCGTTTCAGACAACAGTCCTTGTTCACGAGCCCAGCAAACCGGAAAGAAAGCAAACGTATGTAGATTCACCTGCTCTTTATTTCAAACCCGCCCTTGTGGGCGTGTGTTCAAGTGGGCGTATGCCCCATTGCACTTTGGTACTTGCAGTCTCTACATAAAGTATTACCACAGTGGGTGTTGCCTCAGTCCGTAATAATAAAAGTATTTCCACAGTGGGTTTGATGCCAACAGGATGGTGAACATGCTGCCTGTATCACTGCCCTCAAACACGAGCCTTGCCGCTCTGTTCAGCGACCCAGAAGTCCAGCCGCTGCAGATCCGCTGTTACGCGGCGGGTCGTCCTCGCGACTGGGACCAGCCGCAAACAATCAACCAACACACGTTTCCCACTTGAGGGCGACCACTCGGAAGGTATTCTCTTAAGTGTGGGGCAAACAGCAGGAACATCACCGCAGTATCATCATTCATAATGGCTATGTGGCTCTACGCGTTTCAGACAACAGTCCTTGTTCACGAGCCCAGCAAACCGGAAAGAAAGCAAACGTATGTAGATTCACCTGCTCTTTATTTCAAACCCGCCCTTGTGGGCGTGTGTTCAAGTGGGCGTATGCCCCATTGCACTTTGGTACTTGCAGTCTCTACATAAAGTATTACCACAGTGGGTGTTGCCTCAGTCCGTAATAATAAAAGTATTTCCACAGTGGGTTTGATGCCAACAGGATGGTGAACATGCTGCCTGTATCACTGCCCTCAAACACGAGCCTTGCCGCTCTGTTCAGCGACCCAGAAGTCCAGCCGCTGCAGATCCGCTGTTACGCGGCGGGTCGTCCTCGCGACTGGGACCAGCCGCAAACAATCAACCAACACAAGTTTCCCACTTGAGGGCGACCACTCGGAAGGTATTCTCTTAAGTGTGGGGCAAACAGCAGGAACATCACCGCAGTATCATCATTCATAATGGCTATGTGGCTCTACGCGTTTCAGACAACAGTCCTTGTTCACGAGCCCAGCAAACCGGAAAGAAAGCAAACGTATGTAGATTCACCTGCTCTTTATTTCAAACCCGCCCTTGTGGGCGTGTGTTCAAGTGGGCGTATGCCCCATTGCACTTTGGTACTTGCAGTCTCTACATAAAGTATTACCACAGTGGGTGTTGCCTCAGTCCGTAATAATAAAAGTATTTCCACAGTGGGTTTGATGCCAACAGGATGGTGAACATGCTGCCTGTATCACTGCCCTCAAACACGAGCCTTGCCGCTCTGTTCAGCGACCCAGAAGTCCAGCCGCTGCAGATCCGCTGTTACGCGGCGGGTCGTCCTCGCGACTGGGACCAGCCGCAAACAATCAACCAACACAAGTTTCCCACTTGAGGGCGACCACTCGGAAGGTATTCTCTTAAGTGTGGGGCAAACAGCAGGAACATCACCGCAGTATCATCATTCATAATGGCTATGTGGCTCTACGCGTTTCAGACAACAGTCCTTGTTCACGAGCCCAGCAAACCGGAAAGAAAGCAAACGTATGTAGATTCACCTGCTCTTTATTTCAAACCCGCCCTTGTGGGCGTGTGTTCAAGTGGGCGTATGCCCCATTGCACTTTGGTACTTGCAGTCTCTACATAAAGTATTACCACAGTGGGTGTTGCCTCAGTCCGTAATAATAAAAGTATTTCCACAGTGGGTTTGATGCCAACAGGATGGTGAACATGCTGCCTGTATCACTGCCCTCAAACACGAGCCTTGCCGCTCTGTTCAGCGACCCAGAAGTCCAGCCGCTGCAGATCCGCTGTTACGCGGCGGGTCGTCCTCGCGACTGGGACCAGCCGCAAACAATCAACCAACACAAGTTTCCCACTTGAGGGCGACCACTCGGAAGGTATTCTCTTAAGTGTGGGGCAAACAGCAGGAACATCACCGCAGTATCATCATTCATAATGGCTATGTGGCTCTACGCGTTTCAGACAACAGTCCTTGTTCACGAGCCCAGCAAACCGGAAAGAAAGCAAACGTATGTAGATTCACCTGCTCTTTATTTCAAACCCGCCCTTGTGGGCGTGTGTTCAAGTGGGCGTATGCCCCATTGCACTTTGGTACTTGCAGTCTCTACATAAAGTATTACCACAGTGGGTGTTGCCTCAGTCCGTAATAATAAAAGTATTTCCACAGTGGGTTTGATGCCAACAGGATGGTGAACATGCTGCCTGTATCACTGCCCTCAAACACGAGCCTTGCCGCTCTGTTCAGCGACCCAGAAGTCCAGCCGCTGCAGATCCGCTGTTACGCGGCGGGTCGTCCTCGCGACTGGGACCAGCCGCAAACAATCAACCAACACAAGTTTCCCACTTGAGGGCGACCACTCGGAAGGTATTCTCTTAAGTGTGGGGCAAACAGCAGGAACATCACCGCAGTATCATCATTCATAATGGCTATGTGGCTCTACGCGTTTCAGACAACAGTCCTTGTTCACGAGCCCAGCAAACCGGAAAGAAAGCAAACGTATGTAGATTCACCTGCTCTTTATTTCAAACCCGCCCTTGTGGGCGTGTGTTCAAGTGGGCGTATGCCCCATTGCACTTTGGTACTTGCAGTCTCTACATAAAGTATTACCACAGTGGGTGTTGCCTCAGTCCGTAATAATAAAAGTATTTCCACAGTGGGTTTGATGCCAACAGGATGGTGAACATGCTGCCTGTATCACTGCCCTCAAACACGAGCCTTGCCGCTCTGTTCAGCGACCCAGAAGTCCAGCCGCTGCAGATCCGCTGTTACGCGGCGGGTCGTCCTCGCGACTGGGACCAGCCGCAAACAATCAACCAACACAAGTTTCCCACTTGAGGGCGACCACTCGGAAGGTATTCTCTTAAGTGTGGGGCAAACAGCAGGAACATCACCGCAGTATCATCATTCATAATGGCTATGTGGCTCTACGCGTTTCAGACAACAGTCCTTGTTCACGAGCCCAGCAAACCGGAAAGAAAGCAAACGTATGTAGATTCACCTGCTCTTTATTTCAAACCCGCCCTTGTGGGCGTGTGTTCAAGTGGGCGTATGCCCCATTGCACTTTGGTACTTGCAGTCTCTACATAAAGTATTACCACAGTGGGTGTTGCCTCAGTCCGTAATAATAAAAGTATTTCCACAGTGGGTTTGATGCCAACAGGATGGTGAACATGCTGCCTGTATCACTGCCCTCAAACACGAGCCTTGCCGCTCTGTTCAGCGACCCAGAAGTCCAGCCGCTGCAGATCCGCTGTTACGCGGCGGGTCGTCCTCGCGACTGGGACCAGCCGCAAACAATCAACCAACACACGTTTCCCACTTGAGGGCGACCACTCGGAAGGTATTCTCTTAAGTGTGGGGCAAACAGCAGGAACATCACCGCAGTATCATCATTCATAATGGCTATGTGGCTCTACGCGTTTCAGACAACAGTCCTTGTTCACGAGCCCAGCAAACCGGAAAGAAAGCAAACGTATGTAGATTCACCTGCTCTTTATTTCAAACCCGCCCTTGTGGGCGTGTGTTCAAGTGGGCGTATGCCCCATTGCACTTTGGTACTTGCAGTCTCTACATAAAGTATTACCACAGTGGGTGTTGCCTCAGTCCGTAATAATAAAAGTATTTCCACAGTGGGTTTGATGCCAACAGGATGGTGAACATGCTGCCTGTATCACTGCCCTCAAACACGAGCCTTGCCGCTCTGTTCAGCGACCCAGAAGTCCAGCCGCTGCAGATCCGCTGTTACGCGGCGGGTCGTCCTCGCGACTGGGACCAGCCGCAAACAATCAACCAACACACGTTTCCCACTTGAGGGCGACCACTCGGAAGGTATTCTCTTAAGTGTGGGGCAAACAGCAGGAACATCACCGCAGTATCATCATTCATAATGGCTATGTGGCTCTACGCGTTTCAGACAACAGTCCTTGTTCACGAGCCCAGCAAACCGGAAAGAAAGCAAACGTATGTAGATTCACCTGCTCTTTATTTCAAACCCGCCCTTGTGGGCGTGTGTTCAAGTGGGCGTATGCCCCATTGCACTTTGGTACTTGCAGTCTCTACATAAAGTATTACCACAGTGGGTGTTGCCTCAGTCCGTAATAATAAAAGTATTTCCACAGTGGGTTTGATGCCAACAGGATGGTGAACATGCTGCCTGTATCACTGCCCTCAAACACGAGCCTTGCCGCTCTGTTCAGCGACCCAGAAGTCCAGCCGCTGCAGATCCGCTGTTACGCGGCGGGTCGTCCTCGCGACTGGGACCAGCCGCAAACAATCAACCAACACAAGTTTCCCACTTGAGGGCGACCACTCGGAAGGTATTCTCTTAAGTGTGGGGCAAACAGCAGGAACATCACCGCAGTATCATCATTCATAATGGCTATGTGGCTCTACGCGTTTCAGACAACAGTCCTTGTTCACGAGCCCAGCAAACCGGAAAGAAAGCAAACGTATGTAGATTCACCTGCTCTTTATTTCAAACCCGCCCTTGTGGGCGTGTGTTCAAGTGGGCGTATGCCCCATTGCACTTTGGTACTTGCAGTCTCTACATAAAGTATTACCACAGTGGGTGTTGCCTCAGTCCGTAATAATAAAAGTATTTCCACAGTGGGTTTGATGCCAACAGGATGGTGAACATGCTGCCTGTATCACTGCCCTCAAACACGAGCCTTGCCGCTCTGTTCAGCGACCCAGAAGTCCAGCCGCTGCAGATCCGCTGTTACGCGGCGGGTCGTCCTCGCGACTGGGACCAGCCGCAAACAATCAACCAACACAAGTTTCCCACTTGAGGGCGACCACTCGGAAGGTATTCTCTTAAGTGTGGGGCAAACAGCAGGAACATCACCGCAGTATCATCATTCATAATGGCTATGTGGCTCTACGCGTTTCAGACAACAGTCCTTGTTCACGAGCCCAGCAAACCGGAAAGAAAGCAAACGTATGTAGATTCACCTGCTCTTTATTTCAAACCCGCCCTTGTGGGCGTGTGTTCAAGTGGGCGTATGCCCCATTGCACTTTGGTACTTGCAGTCTCTACATAAAGTATTACCACAGTGGGTGTTGCCTCAGTCCGTAATAATAAAAGTATTTCCACAGTGGGTTTGATGCCAACAGGATGGTGAACATGCTGCCTGTATCACTGCCCTCAAACACGAGCCTTGCCGCTCTGTTCAGCGACCCAGAAGTCCAGCCGCTGCAGATCCGCTGTTACGCGGCGGGTCGTCCTCGCGACTGGGACCAGCCGCAAACAATCAACCAACACAAGTTTCCCACTTGAGGGCGACCACTCGGAAGGTATTCTCTTAAGTGTGGGGCAAACAGCAGGAACATCACCGCAGTATCATCATTCATAATGGCTATGTGGCTCTACGCGTTTCAGACAACAGTCCTTGTTCACGAGCCCAGCAAACCGGAAAGAAAGCAAACGTATGTAGATTCACCTGCTCTTTATTTCAAACCCGCCCTTGTGGGCGTGTGTTCAAGTGGGCGTATGCCCCATTGCACTTTGGTACTTGCAGTCTCTACATAAAGTATTACCACAGTGGGTGTTGCCTCAGTCCGTAATAATAAAAGTATTTCCACAGTGGGTTTGATGCCAACAGGATGGTGAACATGCTGCCTGTATCACTGCCCTCAAACACGAGCCTTGCCGCTCTGTTCAGCGACCCAGAAGTCCAGCCGCTGCAGATCCGCTGTTACGCGGCGGGTCGTCCTCGCGACTGGGACCAGCCGCAAACAATCAACCAACACAAGTTTCCCACTTGAGGGCGACCACTCGGAAGGTATTCTCTTAAGTGTGGGGCAAACAGCAGGAACATCACCGCAGTATCATCATTCATAATGGCTATGTGGCTCTACGCGTTTCAGACAACAGTCCTTGTTCACGAGCCCAGCAAACCGGAAAGAAAGCAAACGTATGTAGATTCACCTGCTCTTTATTTCAAACCCGCCCTTGTGGGCGTGTGTTCAAGTGGGCGTATGCCCCATTGCACTTTGGTACTTGCAGTCTCTACATAAAGTATTACCACAGTGGGTGTTGCCTCAGTCCGTAATAATAAAAGTATTTCCACAGTGGGTTTGATGCCAACAGGATGGTGAACATGCTGCCTGTATCACTGCCCTCAAACACGAGCCTTGCCGCTCTGTTCAGCGACCCAGAAGTCCAGCCGCTGCAGATCCGCTGTTACGCGGCGGGTCGTCCTCGCGACTGGGACCAGCCGCAAACAATCAACCAACACAAGTTTCCCACTTGAGGGCGACCACTCGGAAGGTATTCTCTTAAGTGTGGGGCAAACAGCAGGAACATCACCGCAGTATCATCATTCATAATGGCTATGTGGCTCTACGCGTTTCAGACAACAGTCCTTGTTCACGAGCCCAGCAAACCGGAAAGAAAGCAAACGTATGTAGATTCACCTGCTCTTTATTTCAAACCCGCCCTTGTGGGCGTGTGTTCAAGTGGGCGTATGCCCCATTGCACTTTGGTACTTGCAGTCTCTACATAAAGTATTACCACAGTGGGTGTTGCCTCAGTCCGTAATAATAAAAGTATTTCCACAGTGGGTTTGATGCCAACAGGATGGTGAACATGCTGCCTGTATCACTGCCCTCAAACACGAGCCTTGCCGCTCTGTTCAGCGACCCAGAAGTCCAGCCGCTGCAGATCCGCTGTTACGCGGCGGGTCGTCCTCGCGACTGGGACCAGCCGCAAACAATCAACCAACACAAGTTTCCCACTTGAGGGCGACCACTCGGAAGGTATTCTCTTAAGTGTGGGGCAAACAGCAGGAACATCACCGCAGTATCATCATTCATAATGGCTATGTGGCTCTACGCGTTTCAGACAACAGTCCTTGTTCACGAGCCCAGCAAACCGGAAAGAAAGCAAACGTATGTAGATTCACCTGCTCTTTATTTCAAACCCGCCCTTGTGGGCGTGTGTTCAAGTGGGCGTATGCCCCATTGCACTTTGGTACTTGCAGTCTCTACATAAAGTATTACCACAGTGGGTGTTGCCTCAGTCCGTAATAATAAAAGTATTTCCACAGTGGGTTTGATGCCAACAGGATGGTGAACATGCTGCCTGTATCACTGCCCTCAAACACGAGCCTTGCCGCTCTGTTCAGCGACCCAGAAGTCCAGCCGCTGCAGATCCGCTGTTACGCGGCGGGTCGTCCTCGCGACTGGGACCAGCCGCAAACAATCAACCAACACAAGTTTCCCACTTGAGGGCGACCACTCGGAAGGTATTCTCTTAAGTGTGGGGCAAACAGCAGGAACATCACCGCAGTATCATCATTCATAATGGCTATGTGGCTCTACGCGTTTCAGACAACAGTCCTTGTTCACGAGCCCAGCAAACCGGAAAGAAAGCAAACGTATGTAGATTCACCTGCTCTTTATTTCAAACCCGCCCTTGTGGGCGTGTGTTCAAGTGGGCGTATGCCCCATTGCACTTTGGTACTTGCAGTCTCTACATAAAGTATTACCACAGTGGGTGTTGCCTCAGTCCGTAATAATAAAAGTATTTCCACAGTGGGTTTGATGCCAACAGGATGGTGAACATGCTGCCTGTATCACTGCCCTCAAACACGAGCCTTGCCGCTCTGTTCAGCGACCCAGAAGTCCAGCCGCTGCAGATCCGCTGTTACGCGGCGGGTCGTCCTCGCGACTGGGACCAGCCGCAAACAATCAACCAACACAAGTTTCCCACTTGAGGGCGACCACTCGGAAGGTATTCTCTTAAGTGTGGGGCAAACAGCAGGAACATCACCGCAGTATCATCATTCATAATGGCTATGTGGCTCTACGCGTTTCAGACAACAGTCCTTGTTCACGAGCCCAGCAAACCGGAAAGAAAGCAAACGTATGTAGATTCACCTGCTCTTTATTTCAAACCCGCCCTTGTGGGCGTGTGTTCAAGTGGGCGTATGCCCCATTGCACTTTGGTACTTGCAGTCTCTACATAAAGTATTACCACAGTGGGTGTTGCCTCAGTCCGTAATAATAAAAGTATTTCCACAGTGGGTTTGATGCCAACAGGATGGTGAACATGCTGCCTGTATCACTGCCCTCAAACACGAGCCTTGCCGCTCTGTTCAGCGACCCAGAAGTCCAGCCGCTGCAGATCCGCTGTTACGCGGCGGGTCGTCCTCGCGACTGGGACCAGCCGCAAACAATCAACCAACACAAGTTTCCCACTTGAGGGCGACCACTCGGAAGGTATTCTCTTAAGTGTGGGGCAAACAGCAGGAACATCACCGCAGTATCATCATTCATAATGGCTATGTGGCTCTACGCGTTTCAGACAACAGTCCTTGTTCACGAGCCCAGCAAACCGGAAAGAAAGCAAACGTATGTAGATTCACCTGCTCTTTATTTCAAACCCGCCCTTGTGGGCGTGTGTTCAAGTGGGCGTATGCCCCATTGCACTTTGGTACTTGCAGTCTCTACATAAAGTATTACCACAGTGGGTGTTGCCTCAGTCCGTAATAATAAAAGTATTTCCACAGTGGGTTTGATGCCAACAGGATGGTGAACATGCTGCCTGTATCACTGCCCTCAAACACGAGCCTTGCCGCTCTGTTCAGCGACCCAGAAGTCCAGCCGCTGCAGATCCGCTGTTACGCGGCGGGTCGTCCTCGCGACTGGGACCAGCCGCAAACAATCAACCAACACAAGTTTCCCACTTGAGGGCGACCACTCGGAAGGTATTCTCTTAAGTGTGGGGCAAACAGCAGGAACATCACCGCAGTATCATCATTCATAATGGCTATGTGGCTCTACGCGTTTCAGACAACAGTCCTTGTTCACGAGCCCAGCAAACCGGAAAGAAAGCAAACGTATGTAGATTCACCTGCTCTTTATTTCAAACCCGCCCTTGTGGGCGTGTGTTCAAGTGGGCGTATGCCCCATTGCACTTTGGTACTTGCAGTCTCTACATAAAGTATTACCACAGTGGGTGTTGCCTCAGTCCGTAATAATAAAAGTATTTCCACAGTGGGTTTGATGCCAACAGGATGGTGAACATGCTGCCTGTATCACTGCCCTCAAACACGAGCCTTGCCGCTCTGTTCAGCGACCCAGAAGTCCAGCCGCTGCAGATCCGCTGTTACGCGGCGGGTCGTCCTCGCGACTGGGACCAGCCGCAAACAATCAACCAACACAAGTTTCCCACTTGAGGGCGACCACTCGGAAGGTATTCTCTTAAGTGTGGGGCAAACAGCAGGAACATCACCGCAGTATCATCATTCATAATGGCTATGTGGCTCTACGCGTTTCAGACAACAGTCCTTGTTCACGAGCCCAGCAAACCGGAAAGAAAGCAAACGTATGTAGATTCACCTGCTCTTTATTTCAAACCCGCCCTTGTGGGCGTGTGTTCAAGTGGGCGTATGCCCCATTGCACTTTGGTACTTGCAGTCTCTACATAAAGTATTACCACAGTGGGTGTTGCCTCAGTCCGTAATAATAAAAGTATTTCCACAGTGGGTTTGATGCCAACAGGATGGTGAACATGCTGCCTGTATCACTGCCCTCAAACACGAGCCTTGCCGCTCTGTTCAGCGACCCAGAAGTCCAGCCGCTGCAGATCCGCTGTTACGCGGCGGGTCGTCCTCGCGACTGGGACCAGCCGCAAACAATCAACCAACACAAGTTTCCCACTTGAGGGCGACCACTCGGAAGGTATTCTCTTAAGTGTGGGGCAAACAGCAGGAACATCACCGCAGTATCATCATTCATAATGGCTATGTGGCTCTACGCGTTTCAGACAACAGTCCTTGTTCACGAGCCCAGCAAACCGGAAAGAAAGCAAACGTATGTAGATTCACCTGCTCTTTATTTCAAACCCGCCCTTGTGGGCGTGTGTTCAAGTGGGCGTATGCCCCATTGCACTTTGGTACTTGCAGTCTCTACATAAAGTATTACCACAGTGGGTGTTGCCTCAGTCCGTAATAATAAAAGTATTTCCACAGTGGGTTTGATGCCAACAGGATGGTGAACATGCTGCCTGTATCACTGCCCTCAAACACGAGCCTTGCCGCTCTGTTCAGCGACCCAGAAGTCCAGCCGCTGCAGATCCGCTGTTACGCGGCGGGTCGTCCTCGCGACTGGGACCAGCCGCAAACAATCAACCAACACAAGTTTCCCACTTGAGGGCGACCACTCGGAAGGTATTCTCTTAAGTGTGGGGCAAACAGCAGGAACATCACCGCAGTATCATCATTCATAATGGCTATGTGGCTCTACGCGTTTCAGACAACAGTCCTTGTTCACGAGCCCAGCAAACCGGAAAGAAAGCAAACGTATGTAGATTCACCTGCTCTTTATTTCAAACCCGCCCTTGTGGGCGTGTGTTCAAGTGGGCGTATGCCCCATTGCACTTTGGTACTTGCAGTCTCTACATAAAGTATTACCACAGTGGGTGTTGCCTCAGTCCGTAATAATAAAAGTATTTCCACAGTGGGTTTGATGCCAACAGGATGGTGAACATGCTGCCTGTATCACTGCCCTCAAACACGAGCCTTGCCGCTCTGTTCAGCGACCCAGAAGTCCAGCCGCTGCAGATCCGCTGTTACGCGGCGGGTCGTCCTCGCGACTGGGACCAGCCGCAAACAATCAACCAACACAAGTTTCCCACTTGAGGGCGACCACTCGGAAGGTATTCTCTTAAGTGTGGGGCAAACAGCAGGAACATCACCGCAGTATCATCATTCATAATGGCTATGTGGCTCTACGCGTTTCAGACAACAGTCCTTGTTCACGAGCCCAGCAAACCGGAAAGAAAGCAAACGTATGTAGATTCACCTGCTCTTTATTTCAAACCCGCCCTTGTGGGCGTGTGTTCAAGTGGGCGTATGCCCCATTGCACTTTGGTACTTGCAGTCTCTACATAAAGTATTACCACAGTGGGTGTTGCCTCAGTCCGTAATAATAAAAGTATTTCCACAGTGGGTTTGATGCCAACAGGATGGTGAACATGCTGCCTGTATCACTGCCCTCAAACACGAGCCTTGCCGCTCTGTTCAGCGACCCAGAAGTCCAGCCGCTGCAGATCCGCTGTTACGCGGCGGGTCGTCCTCGCGACTGGGACCAGCCGCAAACAATCAACCAACACACGTTTCCCACTTGAGGGCGACCACTCGGAAGGTATTCTCTTAAGTGTGGGGCAAACAGCAGGAACATCACCGCAGTATCATCATTCATAATGGCTATGTGGCTCTACGCGTTTCAGACAACAGTCCTTGTTCACGAGCCCAGCAAACCGGAAAGAAAGCAAACGTATGTAGATTCACCTGCTCTTTATTTCAAACCCGCCCTTGTGGGCGTGTGTTCAAGTGGGCGTATGCCCCATTGCACTTTGGTACTTGCAGTCTCTACATAAAGTATTACCACAGTGGGTGTTGCCTCAGTCCGTAATAATAAAAGTATTTCCACAGTGGGTTTGATGCCAACAGGATGGTGAACATGCTGCCTGTATCACTGCCCTCAAACACGAGCCTTGCCGCTCTGTTCAGCGACCCAGAAGTCCAGCCGCTGCAGATCCGCTGTTACGCGGCGGGTCGTCCTCGCGACTGGGACCAGCCGCAAACAATCAACCAACACAAGTTTCCCACTTGAGGGCGACCACTCGGAAGGTATTCTCTTAAGTGTGGGGCAAACAGCAGGAACATCACCGCAGTATCATCATTCATAATGGCTATGTGGCTCTACGCGTTTCAGACAACAGTCCTTGTTCACGAGCCCAGCAAACCGGAAAGAAAGCAAACGTATGTAGATTCACCTGCTCTTTATTTCAAACCCGCCCTTGTGGGCGTGTGTTCAAGTGGGCGTATGCCCCATTGCACTTTGGTACTTGCAGTCTCTACATAAAGTATTACCACAGTGGGTGTTGCCTCAGTCCGTAATAATAAAAGTATTTCCACAGTGGGTTTGATGCCAACAGGATGGTGAACATGCTGCCTGTATCACTGCCCTCAAACACGAGCCTTGCCGCTCTGTTCAGCGACCCAGAAGTCCAGCCGCTGCAGATACGCTGTTATGCGGCGGGTCGTCCTCGCGACTGGGACCAGCCGCAAACAATCAACCAACACAAGTTTCCCACTTGAGGGCGACCACTCGGAAGGTATTCTCTTAAGTGTGGGGCAAACAGCAGGAACATCACCGCAGTATCATCATTCATAATGGCTATGTGGCTCTACGCGTTTCAGACAACAGTCCTTGTTCACGAGCCCAGCAAACCGGAAAGAAAGCAAACGTATGTAGATTCACCTGCTCTTTATTTCAAACCCGCCCTTGTGGGCGTGTGTTCAAGTGGGCGTATGCCCCATTGCACTTTGGTACTTGCAGTCTCTACATAAAGTATTACCACAGTGGGTGTTGCCTCAGTCCGTAATAATAAAAGTATTTCCACAGTGGGTTTGATGCCAACAGGATGGTGAACATGCTGCCTGTATCACTGCCCTCAAACACGAGCCTTGCCGCTCTGTTCAGCGACCCAGAAGTCCAGCCGCTGCAGATCCGCTGTTACGCGGCGAGTCGTCCTCGCGACTGGGACCAGCCGCAAACAATCAACCAACACAAGTTTCCCACTTGAGGGCGACCACTCGGAAGGTATTCTCTTAAGTGTGGGGCAAACAGCAGGAACATCACCGCAGTATCATCATTCATAATGGCTATGTGGCTCTACGCGTTTCAGACAACAGTCCTTGTTCACGAGCCCAGCAAACCGGAAAGAAAGCAAACGTATGTAGATTCACCTGCTCTTTATTTCAAACCCGCCCTTGTGGGCGTGTGTTCAAGTGGGCGTATGCCCCATTGCACTTTGGTACTTGCAGTCTCTACATAAAGTATTACCACAGTGGGTGTTGCCTCAGTCCGTAATAATAAAAGTATTTCCACAGTGGGTTTGATGCCAACAGGATGGTGAACATGCTGCCTGTATCACTGCCCTCAAACACGAGCCTTGCCGCTCTGTTCAGCGACCCAGAAGTCCAGCCGCTGCAGATCCGCTGTTACGCGGCGGGTCGTCCTCGCGACTGGGACCAGCCGCAAACAATCAACCAACACAAGTTTCCCACTTGAGGGCGACCACTCGGAAGGTATTCTCTTAAGTGTGGGGCAAACAGCAGGAACATCACCGCAGTATCATCATTCATAATGGCTATGTGGCTCTACGCGTTTCAGACAACAGTCCTTGTTCACGAGCCCAGCAAACCGGAAAGAAAGCAAACGTATGTAGATTCACCTGCTCTTTATTTCAAACCCGCCCTTGTGGGCGTTTGTTCAAGTGGGCGTATGCCCCATTGCACTTTGGTACTTGCAGTCTCTGCATAAAGTATTACCACAGTGGGTGTTGCCTCAGTCCGTAATAATAAAAGTATTTCCACAGTGGGTTTGATGCCAACAGGATGGTGAACATGCTGCCTGTATCACTGCCCTCAAACACGAGCCTTGCCGCTCTGTTCAGCGACCCAGAAGTCCAGCCGCTGCAGATCCGCTGTTATGCGGCGGGTCGTCCTCGCAACTGGGACCAGCCGCAAACGATCAACCAACACAAGTTTCCCACTTGAGGGCGACCACTCGGAAGGTATTCTCTTAAGTGTGGGGCAAACAGCAGGAACATCACCGCAGTATCATCATTCATAATGGCTATGTGGCTCTACGCGTTTCAGACAACAGTCCTTGTTCACGAGCCCAGCAAACCGGAAAGAAAGCAAACGTATGTAGATTCACCTGCTCTTTATTTCAAACCCGCCCTTGTGGGCTTGTGTTCAAGTGGGCGTATGCCCCATTGCACTTTGGTACTTGCAGTCTCTACATAAAGTATTACCACAGTGGGTGTTGCCTCAGTCCGTAATAATAAAAGTATTTCCACAGTGGGTTTGATGCCAACAGGATGGTGAACATGCTGCCTGTATCACTGCCCTCAAACACGAGCCTTGCCGCTCTGTTCAGCGACCCAGAAGTCCAGCCGCTGCAGATCCGCTGTTACGCGGCGGGTCGTCCTCGCGACTGGGACCAGCCGCAAACAATCAACCAACACAAGTTTCCCACTTGAGGGCGACCACTCGGAAGGTATTCTCTTAAGTGTGTGGCAAACAGCAGGAACATCACCGCAGTATCATCATTCATAATTGCTATGTGGCTCTACGCATTTCAGACAACAGTCCTTGTTCACGAGCCCAGCAAACCGGAAATAAAGCAAACGTATGTAGATTCACCTGCTCTTTATTTCAAACCCGCCCTTGTGGGCGTGTGTTCAAGTGGGCGTATGCCCCATTGCACTTTGGTACTTGCAGTCTCTACATAAAGTATTACCATAGTGGGTGTTGCCTCAGTCCGTAATAATAAAAGTATTTCCACAGTGGGTTTGATGCCAACAGGATGGTGAACATGCTGCCTGTATCACTGCCCTCAAACACGAGCCTTGCCGCTCTGTTCAGCGACCCAGAAGTCCAGCCGCTGCAGATACGCTGTTACGCGGCGGGTCGTCCTCGCGACTGGGACCAGCCGCAAACAATAAACCAACACAAGTTTCCCACTTGAGGGCGACCACTCGGAAGGTATTCTCTTAAGTGTGGGGCAAACAGCTGGAACATCACCGCAGTATCATCATTCAGAATGGCTATGTGGCTCTACGCATTTCAGACAACAGTCCTTGTTCATGAGCCCAGCAAACCGGAAAGAAAGCAAACGTATGTAGATTCACCTGCTCTTTATTTCAAACCCGCCCTTGTGGGCGTGTGTTCAAGTGGGCGTATGCCCCATTGCACTTTGGTACTTGCAGTCTCTACATAAAGTATTACCACAGTGGGTGTTGCCTCAGTCCGTAATAATAAAAGTATTTCCACAGTGGGTTTGATGTCAACAGGTTGGTGAACATGCTGCCTGTATCACTGCCCTCAAACACGAGCCTTGCCGCTCTGTTCAGCGACCCAGAAGTCCAGCCGCTGCAGATCCGCTGTTACGCGGCGGGTCGTCCTCGCGACTGGGACCAGCCACAAACAATCAACCAACACAAGTTTCCCACTTGAGGGCGACCACTCGGAAGGTATTCTCTTAAGTGTGGGGCAACAGCGGAAAGAGCAGGTGAATCTACATACGTTTGCTTTCTTTCCGGTTTGCTGGGCTCGTGAACAAGGACTGTTGTCTGAAACGCGTAGAGCCACATAGCCATTATGAATGATGATACTGCGGTGATGTTCCTGCTGTTTGCCCCACACTTAAGAGAATACCTTCCGAGTGGTCGCCCTCAAGTGGGAAACTTGTGTTGGTTGATTGTTTGTGGCTGGTCCCAGTCGCGAGGACGACCTGCCGCGTAACAGCGGATCTGCAGCGGCTGGACTTCTGGGTCGCTGAACAGAGCGGCAAGGCTCGTGTTTGAGGGCAGTGATACAGGCAGCATGTTCACCATCCTGTTGGCATCAAACCCACTGTGGAAATACTTTTATTATTACGGACTGAGGCAACACCCACTGTGGTAATACTTTATGTAGAGACTGCAAGTACCAAAGTGCAATGGGGCATACGCCCACTTGAACACACGCCCACAAGGGCGGGTTTGAAATAAAGAGCAGGTGAATCTACATACGTTTGCTTTCTTTCCGGTTTGCTGGGCTCGTGAACAAGGACTGTTGTCTGAAACGCGTAGAGCCACATAGCCATTATGAATGATGATACTGCGGTGATGTTCCTGCTGTTTGCCCCACACTTAAGAGAATACCTTCCGAGTGGTCGCCCTCAAGTGGGAAACTTGTGTTGGTTGATTGTTTGCGGCTGGTCCCAGTCGCGAGGACGACCCGCCGCGTAACAGCGGATCTGCAGCGGCTGGACTTCTGGGTCGCTGAACAGAGCGGCAAGGCTCGTGTTTGAGGGCAGTGATACAGGCAGCATGTTCACCATCCTGTTGGCATCAAACCCACTGTGGAAATACTTTTATTATTACGGACTGAGGCAACACCCACTGTGGTAATACTTTATGTAGAGACTGCAAGTACCAAAGTGCAATGGGGCATACGCCCACTTGAACACACGCCCACAAGGGCGGGTTTGAAATAAAGAGCAGGTGAATCTACATACGTTTGCTTTCTTTCCGGTTTGCTGGGCTCGTGAACAAGGACTGTTGTCTGAAATGCGTAGAGCCACATAGCCATTATGAATGATGATACTGCGGTGATGTTCCTGCTGTTTGCCCCACACTTAAGAGAATACCTTCCGAGTGGTCGCCCTCAAGTGGGAAACTTGTGTTGGTTGATTGTTTGCGGCTGGTCCCAGTCGCGAGGACGACCCGCCGCGTAACAGCGGATCTGCAGCGGCTGGACTTCTGGGTCGCTGAACAGAGCGGCAAGGCTCGTGTTTGAGGGCAGTGATACAGGCAGCATGTTCACCATCCTGTTGGCATCAAACCCACTGTGGAAATACTTTTATTATTATGGACTGAGGCAACACCCACTGTGGTAATACTTTATGTAGAGACTGCAAGTACCAAAGTGCAATGGGGCATACGCCCACTTGAACACACGCCCACAAGGGCGGGTTTGAAATAAAGAGCAGGCGAATCTACATACGTTTGTTTTCTTTCCGGTTTGCTGGGCTCGTGAACAAGGACTGTTGTCTGAAACGCGTAGAGCCACATAGCCATTATGAATGATGATACTGCGGTGATGTTCCTGCTGTTTGCCCCACACTTAAGAGAATACCTTCCGAGTGGTCGCCCTCAAGTGGGAAACTTGTGTTGGTTGATATATATATATATATATATATATATACATATATTATATGTATATGAACTCCAACTCCAGTTTCCAATCTACTTCGAATATTTAACTGACGCTGCATATTCCCAGCCATGTCACCCAGCCCACGTCCAATCTGAAGTCACCAAGGGCATCTCCATCCTCGCCCGTAGTTCAAAATGATTGACTACAACTAGGGCCCATATATAAATATGTTGCAGTTAGAACCCTTGACTTTGCTCTCAACATAGCCTGCTCATCTTCCGTTGGGACACTATTAGAAACTAAGTCAACGACTGGCCCAGAATCTACTAATCCCACCTCACAGGGGCCCCTAGGTGTGAGAGATGCTACTCAGGTTGTAGATAAAGTCACATGCAACCATACTACGGCCCAGGAAGTTGAGGCCTATGGCGTGCCTGCTACTCCAGACCAACCACAGTCCATAGGCTTGAGTCAGCTTAAAATAGCCTCTTGGAATGTGGCTGGAATAAGGAGCAAACTATGCCTGCCGCAATGGCTTGAGTTTACCAACTCGCATGATATCTGCATTTTGCAGGAAACCTGGAGCCTAACACCCACTTATGTACCAGGTTTTGTGACTCATTATAAACCAGCAGTTGCATCCAAACAAGGCCGTCCCTCAGGAGGACTGCTAACTCTGGTCAGCATCGCATTTAACTGTGACATCAAAGTGCTCCCTACCGATAACCTAGATATCCTTGTGGTTAGGCTAAGCGGTAGCACAGGAAAGAGCGTAGACATCTATAATGCTTATGCGAGGAGTTCCAGAGGGGGCAAATCTCCCACCATACAATCCCTAGATGAGATGTTGGATGTAAGGCGAGTTGCATATCCTCTAATCATAGGTGGTGACTTCAACGTAACTTTTGAGCCCCTTGACAGGGAGGACATCCAAGAAGTTAATGAGGAGGACAAATTGTGGTCAGTCCCATCTTTTGGCCTCCCACCAATAAAGTAATGGTCCCAAGCAGCCCTACAAATGAATGCATTGGCCCTAGATCACAGGCTGTGGGCCAAGAATGGAAGAACACACTCTGATAGAGGAAGAGGGTTGACCTTTATTGGTCAAAACGGTACCAGTCATATAGACTACATTCTCGTGGACCTTATGCTATGGCCAACTGTAATCGATATGGCCATAGCCAGAAACTGTGAAAGCGACCATAACCCACTAAGTCTGACGCTTGGACACCTGTGGGGCGAAAAGGATAGTATAGTGAAAAATAAACTGACCACAAAGGAGGTGGTACCATCGAATGACAAACATCGCCTCAAATGGCCTATGATTATGAAGGATGAGCCCAAACTCAACACCCTAAAAAGAGACCTTGAGACGCACTTGGTTGCGATATAATCTCCACAAGATGAATTGACCCCATCGGCGAACATTAGTGCCCTGCACCAAAAGTTCTTCGACCACTTGGCTCGAAGCTTCATTGCCCATCCCCACAATCGTGGTCCAAAACAGAGAGAAGCAAACAAGGCAAACCCAATGTACACACAGGAATGCAGGTCCCTAAGGAGACTCAGGAACATGCCCCTGATACGTGACAGGAGGCTTGTTCCCAATCAGACAACAGGAAATTCTGGGTTCTTGTGGGAAAGGGTCATTTTGAAAATTTGCCCCCCTATCTAACAACACTGCAGCCAACGTGTGGCATGATCACTTTAGTGCCCTGTATACGAACATCCTTACTCACGATTCAGGGTTATCTTCCCTTGACCCACTCTATCTTACATCGAGGCTTTCATTCACCAAGGAGGAAATCCTGACCTCTATAGAGGCAATAGTACCTGCCAAAGCAATCAGACCTGATGGAATTCCGGGAGACCTTTTCCGTTTTGACAAGGACAATTGGGCTCTTTACATAATGGCACTCTCTAATGATATTGCCAGGGGGGGCCCTATCCCCGTATCATGGAAGGGAGCCAAAGTGATCGCTATTTTTAAAAAGGGCGACAGGAGCAACCCGGACAACTATCGGCCTTTCAGCCTGATCGATTGCGTCCAAAAGGTTTTCTGCCGCTCCCTTCTAGTGAAGATCAATGACTGGATGGGTGAGAATCACATTTTGTCCCTACTTCAAGCAGGGATTCACCAGAAAACGGGGACAATCGATCAGGTTTTCTGTTTTCTTCTCCTCTACTGGAAGGTGGTAGTGCTGGGCAAGGGGAGTCTCTATGTAGCATTTATTGATTTAAAGTCAGCGTTTGACCTTGTGCCCAGGAACAAGCTCTGGCAGGTGCTCAGGGAGATGGGTTTGCCCCAGGAAATCCTGACCTTACATATAAAGTTACACGAAGAGAACTACGCCAGGGTGAGATGGGGTCCCTGATCCTGTCAAAATCAGGCGTGGGGTCCGCCAGGGCTGCGTCCTGGCACTACCTTTGTTTTCGCTATATATTAATCAAGTGGTTGAATTCTTATCAGCAACTCCAGCGGATGTACCTTCTTTAGGGAACCAGAAAATTGCAACTCTCCTTTTTGCAGATGACACTCTCCTCGTCTCGAAAACACCTATGGGGCTGAAAAGCTTATTAAATCGATTTAAATCCTTTTGTGACGAGAGGGGCCTTGAAATAAACACCACAAAGACAAAACTGATGTTGCTGAACACCCCCACAAATCCTTCAAAGGGCATCTTACCTTAAATAACACCCCCCTAGAGAGAGTGAGCTTCTTTGACTACCTGGGTATCAAACTGTCTGAAGGTATGGCCTGGAAACAACACCTTAACAAGGACTACCTCAAATTCTCTGAGGTAACTGGGGTGCTAAGGAAGGAACATTGTCGCTCCTACACTAAACCAGTAGCACCAGCCCTGGAGCTATACAAATGTAAGGCTGTGAATAGTGCCCTCTATGGGGCTGAGCTTTGGGGCTTTGAAAAAACGAGTGATCTTACAGTAACTGAGAATAAATTTCTTAGGAACTTAGTGTCCCTTCCATCGAGCACACCACTCTGCCACTTAAAGCTCGACATGGATATCAAACCAGTCAAGGACCTAGTGAAGCTTCGCCCGCTTCTATTTTGGCAGGGGCTTGTTACCACCCCAGAACTGTCTTCGTATGCAGCCGCCTTCGATGAGGGTTGTTCCTTCGACACATCGTACAAAATAGGATGGATCAAGCACATCAGAAATCTCATCTCTAGTATTGGGCTAACAGGGCATAGCGTTAACTGTTCACCACCTTTTACTAAAAAACAAATCAAAGTGTTGTACTGGGACTGGGAAGAGCAGAATGATTTCAGGGACAGCAAGCAGGCAGAATAACCGAGAAATTTAGGGATTTCAAAGTTAGTCGCTCTCTGGAAAGTTATCTTGATCTTATCAAGGGGCGGCCGACATGAAACTATACATACAATTTTGGCACGGCAACCTGCCCATAAATTTGTTCACAAATTCCTGGCTATGCAATGCTGGCCAGACCAAAGGCTGCCCTTGCTGTTCTGCCCCGACTGAATCAATAGGTCACGTCTTTTTTGCCTGTACTGCATACACAAAGCCCAGGGCCAAATGGTTAATCCTCATCTGTAAACAACTTGGAACTCGCGACTCTAGTGCAGCCATTAAAAACAGACACAAGTCCACTATTCGTGTGCGCGACCACAAAGTTCCTGGGTCACATGTGGGGAATTAGAAGGAAGGCCCAGAGACCTACTCCGACCCTATCCTAACACGCCTAGATCATGCTGGTGAGGGAATCAAACCTGATTATGGTGGACTTATGCCATTGAGCGATCCTCTTAGGTCTCCATTTTATCCTTTTTATGCCAGCAGTAGCACAACCAAATCAGACTATTTTCTCCATCTTCCCTGTAATATAATTTTAAAAAGTCTACCGCAGTCTTGTATTAGGTACTGACCCGACTAGTAGGCAGTTTTATGGCAATTTTTACAATCCTATGAGAGATGAAAAGAACCATGTTTATATTGATCTGTTGTGCTTTTACGCCTCGTGAAGGGTTTTATAATTTTGCAGTGTTTAAAATTCTCGTTTGGCTGTATACATCTATTTGTACTTTTATGGTCTGACGACCGAATAAAGTTTTATTGGGATAGTTTCCAATAAAGACCAGACACCGACACAGCAGTATATAATTCCACACATTTTTATTGTTTGCTGTAACGCATTTCGGCAGTAACTTCTGCCTTGCTCACACATATATATATATGTTTCTGCATCTTATACTTTTCCAGACAGTCCCGCAACTTCCTGTGCTAGGGATTTTAAAACCACGTAAAGATTATTGGTCAAGTGCGCAGATGAGAATCCTCACATAGTCCCACATGGTAGTGCTGATGTCTTTATGGGACCAATTGAAGTCGAATATGGGAAGTGATGGTGCACGAAGTTCTGCTCAGAAGCCTGCAGCCGGTACTATTCAGGGCCAGATGTACAAAGAGTAGGAATAGCGATTTCCAAATTGTGATTTTATCCGAATCGCTGTTTTGAAATCGCTATTCCTTCTGTATGAAACTTTTTGTTTCATACTTGTGATTCCTAGTGGGTTGCAAATCGAAGTATCTAATGAAATGAATATTAATAAGGTAAGTCGCAGTTTTGACCCATTAGGAATGCGTGCCATCCCAGGGATGGTGGCCTGCTGAGGTCAGCAGACCGGTAAACAGCGTTTAGTTCGCAAGCGAACAACGCATACCATAACAACGCGGTCGTTACAACGACCGCGTTGTTATTTCGCATACTGTTACAACGCAAGTCGGAAAAACGACTTGCGTTAAGGGGGAAGAAGGTGTTGGATTTAAAATCCAACACCTTCCCTAGTGTCCGCACAGACTGGAGTTGGAATAGTAAATTATACTATTCCAACATCCAGCGCCCCCTACAGCAAGTCGTTGTTCCGACTTGCGTTGTAACGGTATGCAAAATAACAACGCGGTCGTTGTAAAGACTGCGTTGTTATAGCATGCGTTGTAAATGCATGCGAAAAAAAAGGTATATATTCCAGCAGACCACCATGTCTGTGATTGCCTTTGAATAAATTTTCTTTTTTTGTTGAAATGCAACCCATTTTCCTTAAAGGAAAACGGGATGAGTTTCTACAATAAAAAAATGGAACGTTTAGTTTTCATTTTTTAAAGAGTGCCTGCTCTTAAAAAATGTTTTTCCGACATCCACAAAGGGAAAGTGGTCCCATGGAGACCCCTTCCAATTTGCGAATGCATTACCACCAACTTTGAGTTGGTGATAAAATATCAAGGTTTTGCGACTGCATTTCTGTCGCATAATCTTGATACATAATGCTGGATACTGCTATTTGTAAGCGACGCCCTAAACACGCCCCTTCCAAATAGCAATTTCTACACCCAAACTGCGGTTCTGAAGAATCGCACTTTGGGTGTTTTCAAAGCTTGGTTTTTATTGGTAATATTGCATCATATCACATCATAAACATTTGCCATATACATTTTACATGATGTCCTTCATTCTTTTGTGATGGTTATTCACATGCCAACCTACGATCAGCTCCACTCACCTAGTGGGTTTCTGTATACTGCAATGTGCTTTGGTTTTTATATTGATCTTAATACATAAACAGAAAAAATTAACCCCTCTGGCAGCAATCAGCAGCAATAGCACTCGTTATCTGGGTTTGCAGGCATACTGGCATTATTTAATGTAGCATTAGTGTGGAGGGGCCATTCACATTTTTGGCGCTAGGTACCAGCGTGCTGTGAGTGAGTGATTGTGCAGTTTCAATTTCATCGTTGCTCTGAGCTGTCATCAAGGACACTTCTGTTAGTATTTGTGCCCATTCTGTCAGATCTCTCTCGGCATTCTCATCTACTCTTACAGCCCTGAGGCGACATTCTTCCGCTACACCCCACTCACGCATATCGTCGCACAATCTATCCAGCATGGGGGGTGCAAAGAGGATCCAGTTTATTGCAATACGTCTTTTTGCTAGAACTAATCCTAACATCGAAAATTTAAGCCGTATCTGTGTCCCTTTCTTCGGTGTTGGGAATACGCCCAACAAACACTGCTTTATAGTGACTTCTATTCGCACAGCTTTTTCAGAGCAAAGAGTCTATACCACTTGATTCCAGTACAGCTGCAATCATATGCAAATCCATGTCATATGTAGGAATGTGGTAGGGCCTGTGCCATAGCGGGGACAAGATGGGACCAGCCCTGGGGTGAACCGCGCCCGACGTTGCGGGGTCAGATATGTGTGGTGCCAATAATGGGATTGAATGAGCTTGAACCTAGCATTACTTGTTGCTTCAGTCACCTGTGCTAGAGCTCTTTTCCATTTCCCATCTGTCAAAGGGACAGGTAAGTCCTCGTCCCATTTTTCACTGACTGCCGATAAATCAGCCATACAGTCCTCCTTCAGGGCTTTATATATGCACGAAATTAGGGCCTTGCTAGAGCCTGGATCCAGCAGTGTTGTCAACGTGCGCGACTCCTGTGGCTCCTCCAGGAAGATGGTCCATATCTCATGGACCGTACGTGAGATTTTTGCATACTGTAAGAAGTGCCCTACTGGTACCTGGAACCAATCCCGCGCCTCGTTGAAGGTCAGGAAGGTTAAGTTTTGATACAGATCCCCTGCCGATACACATCCTCCCTCATACCATTTCGAGATATCCATAGATGCCTGAATGCTCTGAAATCCGCGTAGCCACCAGAGTGGGAGCGCTGCAGCATAGGATGCCTTGCGGAGAACCAGTCTGACTGCCTGTTCCCAGGCTTCAGCCACTTGCCGTACTATATGGGGGCAATCTTTGGGGACCCTCGAGCCTATCATTAAAAACCTTTGTAACTGTGACCCATCATTCCAGTCCCCCAGTAGCTCTTTTTCCATTGTGCGATCTTCTATGCACCGCTGCGCTGCATACTGTAACAATCCTGCAATGTAGTATAACCTAAAATTGGGTAAATCCAGGCCCCCTGCGTCTATGTCTAGCTTGAGCGTTTCTAGCTTAACTCTGATCCGTCCCCCCACCCACACCAGCGAAATCAGGAGGCTATTGAGTGCGTCAAATGTGGACTTCGGGATACTGCAGAAGGAGTTCTGCAGGACATAAAGGCAGCGGGGCAGCATCATCATTTTTGACACAGCCACTCTTCCCATAACAGACAACGGAAGCTTGTTCCAGAATTGTATCAACGTTTTCAGTCCCGCAAGGACACTACCCATGTTTAGCTCGTACTGGGCATCTGGCTGGTGGACTACCTAAATGCCCAGATATCAAAAGTGGTCACATTCCCAATCCAATACCACCTAACGAAGGTCCTGGGGTGTCCCCCACTTGAGGGCAGTTAGCGGGAACAGTATCGATTTCTGATGATTAATATGGAGGCCAGAGGCAGCACCAAAGGAGGCCAATGTCTCCAGGAGTATCGGGATCGCCTCCTCTGGCTATCTAATGTATAGGAGCGTGTCATCAGCATACAATGAAACCACATGTGTGCAGCCATCTACTATTATACCCCATGGTGCCATGTCTCGCCGCAGTCTCACAGCTAGGGGTTCCATTGCCAAAGCAAAAAGTAGTGGGGAAAGCGGGCACCCCTGTCGCGTGCCCCGTTCGATCTTTATAATCTCCGATACCTGACCCCCATTTCGCACTCGGGCTCTCGGTTGGTTATAGAGCAGTTTGACCCACGCAATATATTCCTTATTCCTTTACAAAGCCCATTCTTCTCAGCACCTCCCATAGATATTCCCACCCTAGCGTATCAAAAGCTTTTTTGATATCCAGGACAACAACCGCCACCCAGATTTCGCTATCAGCCACTGAGTGGAGGACGTGAGACAACCGACGTATATTCATGTGTGTTCCCCTCCCAGGTTTGAACTCACACTGATCCTCATGAACCACTGAGGTCACAAATCTGCCCAGTCGTATGGCCAGGACTTTAGAGAGTAATTTAGCATCTACTCCTAGCTTAGACAAAGGTCTATATGCACCCGGGTCCTCTATGTTCCGGCCAGGCTTAGGAAGCATGATTATCTGCGCCTCCCTCATCGACCACGGTAGGCACCCAGCCTTTTTGCCTCCTGTAGGGTTTCTAGTAGGCGTGGAAGCAATACGTCCGCATATATGTATGGCAGAATTCTACAGGAATTCCATCCGGTCCCGGTGATTTAAAGCGAGCCATGGCTCGTAACGCTTCCTGCAGTTCCTCTAGGTGGAGTGCTGCCTCCAGCTCCTCCCTCTGTTCTTCTGTGAGGCGTGGGAGGGGGACATCTGAGAGGTACCCCCTCTCTACAGGCAACTCCGCCTTCAGAACCTCACTGTATATTTCAGATAGGTGGTGAAATAGCACCTTGTTAACACTAGCCTGTGTGGTGGCCATGACTCCATCCGGGCGGTGCAACGTCAGTATCAGCGGGGGTGGGCGTTCCCGCTTTAATAACCACGCCAACAGTCTTCCAGATCTGTCAACCTCTCTGTGAAGGAGTTGGCGATATTCCAGACGGACTAGGCAGTCCAATCTATCCCAGACCTCTCCAACTTGGCGCTGCACCTGCAGGAGTGAGCCATGGTCCTGCCCCGACACCCGCTCCCCACGTTGAAGCTTAGCCAGTCTATCCTCTGCGGCTGCCAGTTCCGACTCCAGTCTCTTTCTGGTGCCCCCCACCCTGTACAAACAGTCCCCTCTGGTGACCACCTTGAATGTGTCCCATTCCACACTCCTAGTCCTGGTAGTTGACCAATTAGTGGTGAAGTAACCTGTAATGACCTCTCTGAGCTCCTCTTTAAATGGCAAATCGCGTAGCGTGTCCGGCTGCAAACGCCACAGCGGGACCCTCGGCCTATGTCACTCCGGTCCCCACTCTAACAATACCGGAGCATGGTCCGACAAAAACCGGCCCAGCGTCTCAGTCTGCACTACCGCACCACATGCCTCCAGAGAAAGCAGAAAACGGTTGAGTGTGCTATACATCTCACGGGCCGGAGTATAACAAGTATAACCTAGGTCGCCCACATGCGTTTTGCAACAAATATCCACGCAATTTAGCCTGCTCATCACCTCACTCAGGGAAGTCGACATGTGGGGTTTAGTATGTTGTTTCGGCGGTTGTCTATCCAACTAGCCATCCAATACGCTGTTAAAATCACCAGCCCAGATTAGAGGGATCCCAATGTATGGGAGGAGTAGGCTCTCTACGACACCAAAGAACTCACTGTCATCTGTGTTTAGGGCATAAACATTCGCCAGACATACCTCCAGGCCATCGAGCTCACCATGCACTATCACGTATCTGCCCTCTACATCCGCCTCGTAGTTACGTAATTTAAACGGGACCTGCAGGGCTACCATATAGCCACCCCCCTGACATAGGTAGAGTAGGTAGATGCAAACAGCTGTACTCTCCATTTCTTGTGAGGTTTCTGTATCTCGGCATCTAATAGATGTGTCTTCTGTAGCATAGCAACATGAGCACCCTGTCACTGCAGATATGTTTCTACTCTATAGCGTTTTACAACATAATTTAGCCCGCTTACATTCCATGTTATGATTTTGTGTTGTCCCATTTCATCCAGCTCATGGCTGCCCTATATAATGTGTGTACGGCCTGTGCACTGCCATCATCACTGCCAGGGAGAACTGTAAACTGAACATTCGGAACAACCCACCCCCCGGGTAGACACTCTAATAACAGAACGTTCATCCCCATATGATCCCCAAATCCCCATCCCCCACCCTTAAACTTTGTCATTGAACAAACACCATCTGGTCTATCAAAAAGCCCCCATAACAAAACCAATAATACACTTACACTCCTCATGCACTTCATGACTCTCATCCCATTAACACTCCTGCCGCATGCAGTCATCCGATATGTGTCTACTGCCGAGCCGGGGATGGCACTCTTCCCGGACACTCAATGTTCCGTCAGCTGCGCCCCTCCCAGCCCCAGTCGTCACTCACACCCTCTCTTACACCTATCAACACAACATACTCACACAGTCATATCTACTACCATCCAGATTAGGATACTCCAGTTAAGAGAATAAGATTAGAAGAATAGGAACAAAGGGACAAAATTAGAAGCAGCAATACAGAAGAGCTGAAAAGAAAAGAAACAGAATGGGAGAAAGGGAGAAAGGGAGGCGTCGTCCGCCCGTTAGTATCTGTGTCCATCCATCTTCGGGGTGGGGGAGGGAAGCATCACCGTGACACAGTACATCGTTCAAAGAGAGTACCCCAGTCCATGGCACGTTCTCCGTAAGTAGCCATATTTCCGCCGATGCTAGCACCAACCACGATCTGCTCAGGAGCCTCCCAGCTGTGGAGTGTCCTGACAATGTCACCTTTGCTTGCCTCCAAGCCTGTGGCCGTTACCTCCTCCACCAATGCCCAAGCAACCTCTTGTTCAGCTTGTTGCATCAGTTGGTCTATTCTGGGAGATATCCTGCCCTCACCACTAGAATCTGTTCTTTCCAGTTCCAAGGAGCCATCCCCTCGTACCACCACTCATTGTGTTGCTCTGGAGGATTTTTGGGACTTCCTGCGACGACTATCAATTTTTCCTCCTCTGGATTTAGCTGGGGGTCTCCCCACTTCTCTCCCCCTGTGCGATATCCGCTCGTCGCCGTGGACCTCCAGCCAATCCCATGCCACCTCTGGGGTTGTAAAGAAGTGTGCCCAATCTGCATGAAAAACCTTCAACTTCGCAGGGTAAAGGAGCATATATTGTAGGTTCATAGCACGCAATGTTTGTTTCACTCCAATAAAGGACGCTCTCTGCTGCTGAACCAAGCGGGTGTAATCTGGGAATATGCAGACCTTTTGATTTCCGAAGGCGGGGTCTCCTTCACGTCTGGCCGCTTTAAGAATGCAATCTATATCCCTGAAGTTTAAAATTTTGGCTATTAGGGTCCTCGGTTGGGCCCCCGGCGGCGGCGGCGCCACAATCGCCCGGTGTGCCCGCTCTACAATAAAGATTGAGGAGAGTTCAGCTGTGGGGAGTGCCTGCTTGTTCCATTTTTCCAGGAAGATTTTCGACTCTTTTCCCTCCACGCCCTCTGGGAATCCCACGAATCGCAGGTTACATCTGAGGGAGCACCCTTCGGCATCTTCGGCCCGGTGCTCCGGGGCTGCCGTCTTGTGTGAGAGTTCAGTTAGTGTTGCCTTTAGCGTGGCGATTTTGTTCTGCATCTCACTGACCATTTAATCTGTGGCCAGTGAGCGGTCCGCGACAGTGCGGAGGTCAGCCCGCAGCAGTCCGACATCCATTGATACCGCATTCTATTTTAGCCTGGGCGGTTGCACTTGAGGCTTCAATTGCTGCGAGGATCTGGGCCCCTGTAAGTTCCGTTCGATCCGCGTCACTCCCTGTCTGCACCGCATGTAGCTGGTCGGCTCTCTGCGGCACCCCCTGTGCCGTGTAATGATCCATTTTCATCTGCTGGGCTCCCCTTTGAGGTCTGTCTTTGTCCATGGCGCGGCCCACCTCCCAGCTGTGGAGGGGCGCACAACTGCCCTGCACCTTTGTTTATGTGCAGTAGATTTAGCACTTATTTCCCTTTCTGCTCCTTGTTTGCCATGTACACAGGCTCTCTTGATGTGTTAGGGACTCCGCGCCCCCCGCGGGGGGGGGGAAGAGCAGGACTGGGGATCACCTACACTTTATATTTGGTCTGCACACTTCTAGTCAGTTAAAGTTATGTCCGCTGGGCCTCCTGTGCACCGTTTTGTGCCCTGACTTGCTAGGGTCCATTAGGGCTCATGTCGTTTGCCAAAGCAGGCTTTATTTCAGTGGTGACTCTGACATTCCCCACTCAGCTTATTGGGCCTCCCGGTCCGATTGCTTTCTCCTGCCCCACATGTGCTGCACACTCCTTAGGCCTGGGCTCTTCCTGCAACCCCCAGGCCCAGTCGCTTCACTGCTTGGGGAAATGTATTCGCCCAGGGCATAGGCCTAGTGCTGGGGCAGCTGCCTCATTCTCTTCTTTTTCCCTTTTTTCTTTTTTCTTTTCTTTTTTATGTTTATTTGATTGTCCCTTTACACCCTGGGCTCTCGCTCATCTGGACACCAGCAGGGATTGCCCCTCCACTCCGGGCCCAGGCCCCTCACCTCTACCGTTGGGAACCAATATCGGGTCCAGACCGGTCCCACCTTCTGCGCGCGCCCCCGCACTGTGCCAGATCGCCGTCACCAGTACCTTCACAAGGGGGTCCTACGTTGCGTCGTCTCCTCGCCCGGTCACCACCAGGGACCGGGTCTAAGCCAGTTCTGCAATGCGCGTGTGCTCCTGCACCGCGCTGGGCTATCGCCACTCGGCGTCTCTGCCTCGCTCAGACACCGCCAGAGACTGTTTCGCTGCCCCCGGATCCAAGCACCACAGTTCATTCCCACAGGGCTTAGGGGATGGGGGTTCTAGGCCTCCCCATTCGCATGTGCTTCCGCACCCCGCCAGGCCGCAGCCACTCGCACTCCCCAGTGGGCCCGCCCTGATGGGAGTCCAATGCCGGGACCGCTGGACTCGTCTCCTCCCCACCTCACATACTTGTGGCCACCACCGCACACTTCTCGGTGGGGGGTGGAGTGTCTACTCCTGTCACAGCGCCTCCCCCTTCAGGCCATGCTAGGCCCCAGTTCCGCTTGGTGGGCCAGGCCAGCCCGCAACGCTGTCACCACTCCTCTCGAGCGAGAAATGAAACTTCGGAGCCAGGGAGGCAGCAAGGTAGATTTACGGCCTCATCGAACTGCGTCGTTCAGGGATGGGGGGGTTAGCAGTCTCATTCAGCAGTCCAACGGCTACGGCCGTGCTCCCAGCCACACCCCAACTCACTCTGCGCCTGGGGAAGCATGGGCCCAACACACTCCAGGTCGCATCAGGGACTTCCCTGACCCCTCAATTTTTTGCTTTCCTCCTCCACCACAGCCGGGGATACCATTAAGGGTGCGCGCAGACCTGGGAGGACAGGATGATGCAGGATAATTTCACGGCTGGCCGCAGAGCACTTTCGGCATCGTCCGCTCAGGTCGCCATCTTGACCCCGGCCCGCACTTTGGGTGTTTATATATCAGGAAAGCATTTTTGCCGTCACAAACTGCACGATCTTGGAATTCAGGTTGTTTGTGGCAGCAAAAATGCTTTGGACATATGGCCCTAAACGTCAGCTCACCCAGTACCAAGGCTTTGTAGTGTGGAGTCCACCATCAGGTTTCTACTAGACAAACCCTGCCCCTTTAGTTTTCTCTTGCGGTTTCTTGCTTCCTCCCTTTGTGACGGTTTTTCCATCTTTTTCTCCTCCTTCTTTCCACTGTGTTTGTTTTCCCTCGATTGATCTCTATCAATGTCTAATGAGGAAAAATTAATGCAGGTCCACAAAAATAAGTGCCTTTTGCCCCACCCGTTCAAATTAAGCACTGAATATGGGTCCTAGACAACGAACAACTGTTCTCGAGATTCAGGATTTCTACATTGCTATTATACTCCCCCCATGTGACATGAGAATAATGCTGTACAGGAGCACAGGGATAATCATTGCCTGAAAAACCTCCAGAAGAGGATAATAATTGGGCTACCATAATCCTTATAAAACTTCAATAAAGTATCAATAGTACGTCTACTTTTCATTCTCAGCACACCTAACTGTGGCGCTCCAGGATCTGGGCAATTGTCTTTATCCTAATATGTCACTTTCGAGTGCCAGAGGGAACTTTGACCAGGAGCCCATTCAGATCAAGGACTCTTTGAAGAAGTGCACCACTTCTTAATATCTGCAATTCCAATTGAACAAATGATTGGTTGTACAGAGCAATGGAATAACTGCTGAGTTTCAAAGGCTCTATTGGAGCTTTATCCAGTATCAGACATAAAGAGTTTAATTGACACTTAAATACGTGTAATGTTTCTAGACCTACCGATCCATTGGCCACCCAGCAGAACCAAAAATGAATGGTAAAGAACTGAATGAAGTTTTAGAATCAGTTGTTCTGAAAAGAGCCCCTATTCAGTGGTATTCCTGTGGACTTTTATGGAAGATTTGAACACTTGTTAGTGCTAGATCCACTATCCAAGTTTCAACAGTTTGCTAATGGAGGTAAAGCCACGGATTTATTTTGCGAGGGTTTGGAAATTTCTATCCGTCAATCCTGGATAGACTGCACCAGAGTGGAGGACTTTAGGCCCATCTCCCCCATTCACTCATGACTGTAAAATCTGTCACCGTCTATTTGCTAATAGACATACTCAGGTAGGATGGACAATCCTCCATTTAAACCAGTCAGGATTCCTTAAGGGTAGACTTAAGTTGTCTATATTCTAGTGGATGTACCCAACCGTCTATTCACAGAGAGATAATGATCTTGAGCCCAGAGAAGACATTTGGGAGGGCATTGTGGGCCTTCCCATACAGAATCATTGTCAACTGTGGATTTAATAGTTAATTTCTAACTGTAGTAAAGGCTCCATTTGATAAAGCCCTGGCACCTCCTTTGTTTGCTATTGCCCTTACACTAATGCTCATGACATTTGAGATCTATTCTTATATGCGTACCTTACAATCATATACAATGGCATTATTTGCTCTCAATCTAACTTGAGATCTTGATTTGGCAAAATGAAATTGTGAGCATATTAAATATCATTTATTAGCAAATATGAATGCTGATTTGAATCTCAACACCAAAAAGTAGTAGAAGCTTCAGTGGTAGGCACAGCGAGATGGCTGGCGGAGAAGAGCCTAAAATAGCTCTAGTGCCACAAGTATTTCAGAGCATCAGGATCTTATTTCTGCCTGTTTCTCAGTTCCTTTTTTAAATGTAGGTAGGATTGTCACCTGGTTAATTTAGAAGGTGGATAGTCCAATGCTGGGAGTGTCAAAACTGAAAACAGCTTAATGTTCTGGGTGTTAAGACACAAGATTAAATATCATGCTATCAGACCTTCCTGTTTAGGTTCCTAATGGTTGAAAAAGTCCTATATTTTAAGTGCAGGCAAAAGAGCCTTTATACAGCTATCAGGTTTGAGATCTTTGCTAGTGTAATTTCACTTTAGATGATGCACGAGTATCTGCTTTCTAAGAGATGTTGTTTTCTAAAGTGCAGCAGGCAGTTGAGGAAAAGGGGAAATAAGCTACAGAGCAGGGTAGCCATGTTCCTGTGTTCTAGTTATGTCCGAACATGTCTCCTTTAAACAGGGGCGCAGCTTGGTCAGTAAGACTTTGGGGGGGGGAGCTTCAGATATTCCAACAATCAGGCTGGAATATAATGTTAAAATACATTATACGACAAGCAGGGCGCATGAGAGAGGCCTAAGGGGCAGTGGAAAGGCTTGAGGAGTGGGGATTGGTATGAGTACTAAGAGAAAAAACATTATATTTTGTAAAATAACCAACAATTTTGAGGACTTTTAAAACAGAGAGGGAGAGAGTGTGTGCGTTTTTGCCTGTGATTATGTAAAGATTTCTGGTGAAATCCGACAGACATCTCACCAAACCCACCTGAAAGCACATGTACCCATCTATTTATAATAAAATACTTTTATTAGGGGGTGTGATTCATTTACAAGTGCTCGCATGGGCCTCCATGTACTAGGAACATTGTGCTTTCAGAGGATGCCACAGGAGAGCCAAGAAAAGTGCTCAAGGAATTGTGAGCCCCTGGTTCTGTCCCCTTTCAACATTTATAGACCTAAATTGGCCGAGAAGCAGTCACGTAGAAATCCATGCCACTGGCTGCTCTTACTTGACACTACAGGAAAGCAATAAGATATATCATTTTCTATAGAGCAGAAGACTTAAAACATACTTTGGGTATTGGGTGCTAGGCAAACAGAACAACATTTTCTGGCCCCATCTTCTTCACAGTCCTAGGGTCTGTTTCATATAGGTTTCTCCATACAGCACAAACAGGTATTGCATGTTCTGACTTCCATTAAAAGGTGTCCTGGGACGAAAGTATCTCTGTGTGGATATATTAGGGCCAGGTAGTATGGGGCATTAGTTATTTTATTTTATTGTTTTTCTTTTAATGTTTCCCATTGCATTCATTTTCACTAAGTGCATTTTATGTTATTCTGTGCAAAGTTCTAATATATTCAAGCTATATGAAACTGTAAATAAAATCTGAAAGTCTTTTCACATTGTAAAGTAGACAAATTTCATAATTAGGTTTGGAGGCCAACTCATACCTTGGAATGATATAGCGGAGAGAAGTAATCTCGGTTAGAAAATGTGTGAATCAAAGCCAGAGTCTATTCAGTGGCTGAGTTACACCCAATTTATCTCCAAAGAAAGTTCCTTGGATACTTACAATTACAGAATCTGATTTCCCACTCAGTTGAAACCTGTACAACCAATTTGCAGTCAGTTTTGCACAAATGCACACTAGGCAAATTGTGTCAATTTGACCTCTTGCCATTTATAGCTTCTGCCTATCTTGCAAATGCCTGTCTTCCACATGTGGACACACAGTGGTTGTGTTAGGCTTAGAATTTAGTGGGAGGAGTGCTAGCAAATGTTACAACACCACAATATATAATATTAGCGCACAATATAAGAAAGTAACTGAAATACCATTTATCTGACGTCTGACGACTGAGGCCTATATCACCCTTAAAAAATATTGTGTCTTAAATATTGCTTACAAAACTATTGCCTCGTTAGAGTTAATAATTGAATGTCTACACCAAGTAGAGCTATATTTTCTGAACAATATTTAGGCCACAATATTTATGCCAGATGATAATGTTGCCATGAATGCTCTGACATGCAAACTTCTCAGGTTAGCTTTACTTTTAATTTTTACACACAATATTATGGATTACTCATAGAACATCCAAAGTGAGTTATTTTCCTCAGCTGGCTGCATGCACTCTTCCGAGGCCATACAAACTTAGTAGGATTAAATTTACTATACCGCTTGATGGTCCCATCTTCCTCCAGGTTGTCATTCTCAAAATTACAGGGACTGAGTCAAAATTAACCGAACTACAGTTAAACTGGCAAAGTCCTCTTATTATCTGGCCTTTACACGTTAAATATGACCAGCTGCGGCCCGTTCAGGTAAGAGTGGTGAGGCGGCGGGGCCGGGAGGGTGGGGGGGGGGGGTGGATTTCGACGGACGATGGCGAGGGAAAATTCATTATTTATTTAATTCTCCCTTGTTATCGTTCATCGAAACCCCCCCGGCCCCACCGCTCTTACCTGCACGGGCAGCGGCAGAATATGACCTCTTCATCTTCCAGACTCTTCTTGATCTACAGTTGTTGGGTATAAGTAATTGTCAATGGAAGAGTGCTCTCTGAATCACTGCAGGCCAGAAGCTCCTCCTGGGCACAAGCACAACTGAACCCCAGATGCTCCCGAATCACACCCCAATGCTCCTTTGTTTGCCAGCTCAGATCATTCTAAACAATCTCTGTCTGGTATCTCCGTAGAACATGTCGTGCACAGAGATGGCTCTGAAACTGGTTAATACTTCTCTTAATGATAAACTATCTCTAGCTAATTAATTGGCATTTAGACCAATTTCAGCAATGATGTTTTTCTTTTTTTCCTCCACATATCACCTTAGAATGTAAAGAAACTGAACTGAAAAGAGACTGCCAAAATTCGTTGTTTGAGGGACCAATTATAAACACCTCCGCATATGTCTTTTCATTTTTAAGTTCACTCGTCTGAGTTAATTATTCAGGTATTTACCTCGACCATTCGGCCAGGTTTACCCGAAATTCATTAGGTGTAATTATTGGACTACAATAAATGAGGCCATTCCACTAGTCAATCAAGTGTTAAAAGGCTGCCACACCTGTGGTTTTTTTACATTTGAACATTTCACGCCTAAAGCATGAATACATTTTACAGAGTTTAGCTATTCTACATACAGTGGGGCTGTTGGCTCCCATCTTCTGCGTAGTTCCTCCTTGCCAGCAATTTGAGATTAAAAAAAACAGTTTACTTTAATTTAAAATATCTGCTTCCTGCAATCTACTTCGATGAGTTAATTGAAGATATTAAAAAGAGGTGTTACCATTCCATAATTGCCACTATTATCTTACCCACACATTGCCAGGATGATTGTATTTAAGAAATTAGAAAACATGCTCAGGTCGTCTGCTCCTTAACTCCCACATTTATGACACCTGTCTTCAGTTTGAATCTTAATGTTCATCGTTTTCAAGGCTGTCAGTATACCCTATGGAGAGTGAACAAATAGTTCCTCCTGAAAGCAGCAGAATTAACCGAAGTATAAAGAGTATTAAAAAAAAGTGCCATAAGTTTGTATTAGATCCCTTGTAGGAAAGTCTTCCACCCACAGACAGTATTGTGTCTTCTGGTCTCCATCGGTTGCTTCAAGTAGCTTCCAGTACTACAGTGCATGTTCCTTTCTTCTAGGTGTTGTACTTAGCAATCCTAGTCGAATCTGTCCTATCTCCTTCCAGACCCAATCTTTTGATCAATTGATAATGTTTATATCTCGAAAGGGTGGCACTCATTTTCTCAATCAAACAATCCCAAAGATCAGATTGTCCTCTTCAACCAATTGTCCCCATTTCCTGATTCTTACCTCCCTTAACAGGAGACTCAGCTTATCTTTCATGCCTTCGGGGGCCGTATTATGCATTGTGATTGTTTGCACCCGGCGCACTTTTTAAAAGGTGCGCCGGGCGCAAACAATCGCAATGCGCCCTATTATGTTGTATGCGCTGCCCCTAGGGCAGCCGCGAACTCGCTCTGCCCTGGGGGCAGCGCATTCATGTGAAAACACGGAGCAGCTGCTCCGTGTTTTCACAGTGCAGGCGGCACCTGCCTGCATTTTAACAGGGGAATAGAGATCCCCTTGCAGGCGGGTGCAGTCAGTGACTGCACTGCACGGGACCCCCTTTACCCCCTGCAGAGGGCTGCTGTCAGGAGGCGCACTGACACTGCGCCACCTGTTAAATGGTGCACTGTCAGTGCGCCTCCTGAGGGCTGCTTTGACTCTGCGCCCGCGTCTGTAATATGGCGCAGGCGCAGAGTCAAAGGAATATCCTCATTTGCAAAGGACACGCCCCTATGCAAATGAGGGAACACCCTCTGAAGGTAGCGCTGGCACTTTAAGTGTGCCAGCACTGTCGGTATTATAGAAGGGGACGCACAAGCGTCTGCACCCCCTTCTATAATACCAAAGTGCCCCGGGGGCGTGCACAGGGCCGGACTGGCCGTAGCAGACACCAGGCATTTCCCCGGTGGGCCGCCAGGGTGGGGGCCGGTTTTGGGCCCCAGGGGGGCTGATTTTATTACAGGGCCTTTTTTGCAGCACAGCTGCAATATCGCCCCCTGTAACAAAATCGTCCAAAGCCGGCCCTGGCAAACAGTTCGGCCGCACTCCCAACCCCCCAGGGGGCTGGCCGTGCACTTTGCCAGGGCCGTTTTTGGTTCCCAGTCCGGCCCTGGGCACACAAAGCGGGCGCAAACGCCCGATGCGCCCCCGGGGCACTTATTGTAATACGGCTCCTGGTGTGCCTGGCAAATGCCATATTGTGGCTAACTTACTGACGTATGAAATGCCAACTATAACCCTAATGTCATAACAGAGTTTGGCTGCCGCTTGTAAACCTTTTAGCAGTACCCTCTTGAAATATTCTGGTACCCCAAACCTATATTATAAGTAAAGATTGCCTTCCATAGTGTCTACATCATTGCTTGGAAGAGGCACCCGATTACTGACTGAACTGGTATAAAAAAATCATCATTCTGCAATTTTTTTATTGAAATTCCCAGCAATATTGTTAGAAATCTGGTAATGCTAACCTGCCCTTTTCTAATCTTCTACGCAATTTCTTCGAAGAAATTCTGACTCCCTTATAAAGCTACTGATATTCTCTTGTAGCTTGGCCATTAAATTGTTATTGAAGCTCAGGGGTATATTGTTGAATATAAAAGTAAACCTGGGCAGAAGTATCATTTTTAACCAGATTCGCCCAGTCATGTACCGTTAATGGGAGATTCTGCCACTTCTTCAGCAACTTGTCTGCTTTCAAAATTACTTTGTTGATTCCACTATTTTATTCCGATTGTTTGCCACTTTTATCCCCAGATATCCAATTCACTCTTTATTAATGTTCTCTTCAAGTTAGAATTCTAAACCATAATTGTCACCTTACAGTCATTCACCAGATAACCAGGTAGGTACCCATAAGTGTGCTATTATTTGCTCTATATACAGCGAGAACGTTTCCAAATCAGCTGTCTATATTGTCAACTCATTTAATATAAAGCAATCTTTTTTTCAAACCCATTAATATAAAAGGGTATAATATTTTTCTCCCGTTTGGGATGTCGGGCTAGAGGTTCAATATACAAATTAAATAATAGAGGAGATAATGAACATCCCTGTGTGGTGCCTCTCATTATGTTGAATTGCGTTGTCAAATTCCCATTAAGTAAGACCCTTGCTCTAGGGGAGCAGTAAACTGACTGTAGCGCTCGATAAAACTGGTCTCCCAGACCATAGCGTCTCGGCACCACCATTAAATATTTCCAGTTAACTCTATCAAACGCTTTAGTTGTGTCAAGTCATAAGACCCCCTAGTGGTGCTTTATGTACTACTGCTAGATCTATAGCTTCTATAAGCCCATTATTACAAGTTTTCTGACTCCAATTTGTGCAGGTAAACAGGTTTATTTGCAGCACGGCTAAGGCGTCCACCTAGGTTGATCTCCAGATGCAACTGCAGACAACCGAGTAGAACACCCTATCACAAACACTCCATAAGAATGGAGAACACTACATAAAAATACACAAAGCGCATGCCAGGGGCGGAGGGAAACAGGGTGAAGCAAGGTAATGCATGTACCATTGTAACAGAGGGAATAAAATGCAACACATCCCCCTCATTAGGAAAAGAGAGAGATTGGGGAGCAAGAAAGAAAACAGGTTAAACAAAATCATCAAACAATTTCGGAACACGTCTAAAGCGATTGTTAACCTTAACTCTGGAGGCCACTGTCTCATTGTTCTGTCTACTACACAGGTTTCCATCCTGGTGGTTTCTATCCTGGTGATTAATGTTCTTAGAGTCACATTTCTGTGAGAACGAATAGGTAGGACATTTCGCAATCCTCCTAGTGTTCCATACTTTACCATCTTGAGTGATTATGCTGTTGCTAAAGACTTTCTTAACTTGCATGGCTTTTCCAAATCTATTGGAGCTCTTATTGACAAAACCAGGTTTTAAAACTTTGACCCAATCACCTATCCTGAAATCGTGCGCCTCTGTTCTCCATTTATTATCATACCATTTTTTAGATTAGTCTTGTTTGATTTCTACTCTCCTGACAGTATCATGGACACATTCTCTCTCCTGCGCCAAACTCTTGCACTTCTCCCTGAACCACCAAGGACACATGCTGGAAGCAGGATTTCTTCCTTTGAGCAACTTGAAGGGGCTGACCTCAGTGGTGGAATGTGGAGTAATGCGATACACCGACAAGCGTTCCCTAAGTGCGCTCAATCAATTCCCACCTTGCTTGAGAGAATCGGTGCCAAAATTTTTGAGCACCTGTTTAAATGACTCAACTTGACCATTCTCATGTGGTTCATAGAGGGAGGTGAACTTATGCTTAATACCACAACTCTTGAGAAAAACCTCCATTTCAGACGATGTGAGTTGCACCCCATTATCTGAAACCAGAGTAGAAGGGCAACCTTCACGTGCAAATACCTCTTTAAAAAAACTTATCACAGCACTAGTGGTGGCCTTCGGGACAAACTTCACTTCTGGCCATTTGGAATGGTAATCGATAAGGACCAGAGCAAAGCGGGAACCTTCCGGCAAAATACCAAAGGGGCCAGAAATGTCAAAGGCAACTTTCTGCCATGGCTCCTCAGGCCACTTAACAACCTTTAAGGTAGGAGTATGCACTTTTAACATCTTTTCACTGGACACACACTCATGGCACTCTCTGACTATGCGATCAATAAACTTGTCCATCCCATGCCACCAGAAGTAGCTTCTGATTAAGCGCATCATGGCGGAAATGCCTGGATGAGTCTTGTGAGATAACTTTAAAATAATGTCTTGTATTCCCTTAGGAGGAATACACTTCCCGCTTTGAGGATTAGATTACCTTCCATTTCTAAATCAGCTGCAACATTGGAAAAAGGCAATAAATCTGACCTAACATCACTCTTCCTTGGCCATCCTCTCATCACAAATTTCTTTAAATCACTCCATCTGTCATCACTCTGTTCGCTTTCCTCCCAGAGTTGCTCCGTGACTTCTTGAAACTGTATTGGAATACTGTCATTAATTCCCACCACAAAATCCACTTCCTTAATTACATTTACATTGTCATGACTGCAAGGTAGACGTGACAGAAAATCTGCTGTAACATTTTTCTTACCCGGTACATATTCTACTTTAAAATTATACTCTTGGAGTCTTGATGCTAAACGTGAAATTCTGGCTGTGGAATTCCACCCTCCTCCTGTGGACAGGATAGACACTAAGGGGCCGATTCCGATTCGGGACGGAAGCGCACCTAACAGTATTCGTCCGGAAAAAATACCAGCCGAACGCGTGTTTCCCAACCGACTCGAACACTCTACCGAACGAACAAGTACGATGCGCATAACAGTCCAGATTCCGACCCAGCCGTACTTACCCAATCCAGCTCCTTTTCTCCGCCCGAGCCGGATCCGTAAACACCGAATCGAGTCGCACGGAACTAAATACACAGCACCTTCCGGCCGGACTAGTACGATGCGTCTTCCGTACGCGCCGAACCCGTCGCTACGTCCGGCACGTTTCAGCATCCGGGAGAGCCGCACATAAGCTCCGTTTCGCGTCACTAAACGATCCACGGCTACGAGACGAACAAGCCAGCGACGAGTACGAGTCGAAGACACGCGAAACCCGAACGAGACGAACCAACCATGAATCCCATCGCGCAGGTCCTACCAATACTCTACATCTATTACCGGGACCGATTCGGACGCGTACGGCGCAGACGGTAAGTCAAACACCAACAATACAAACTAACTACACGTACCTAAAATATGTCACACACACATAGGGATGCACAAATGACGTACACTAGCAACTGCACAATCATAGGGGTGGGATGGGCATCACCAATGCCATACACACCCATAGGGGCCTGGATTCCTGCCACCACCACCACCCCTACTCAGGGGGGCCTGGATGCCCATCACCATGACCATCCCCACTCATGGGGGGCTGGATGCCTATCACTACCACCACCCCTACTCAGGGGGGGCTGGATGTCTATCACTACCACACCCCTACTCAGGGGGGGCTGGATGTCTATCACTACTACCATCCCCACTCATGGGGGGCTGGATGCCTATCAGTACTACCACCCCTACTCAGGGGGGCTGGATGCCTATCACTACCACCACCCCTACTCAGGGGGGCTGGATGCCTATCACTACCACCCCCTACTCAGGGGGCTGGATGCCTATCACTACCACCACCCCTACTCAGGGGTGCTGGATGCCTATCACCACTACCATCCCCACTCATGGGGGGCTGGATGCCTATCACTACTACCACCCCTACTCAGGGGGGCTGGATGCCTATCACTACCACCACCCTTACTCAGGGGGGCTGGATGCCTATCACTACCACCCCCCTACTCATGGGGGCTGGATGCCTATCACTACCACCACCCCTACTCAGGGGGCTGGATGCCTATCACTACCACCACCCCTACTCAGGGGGCTGGATGCCAATCACTACCACCACCCCTACTCATGGGGGCTGGATGTCTATCACTACTACCATCCCCACTCATGGGGGCTGGATGCCTATCACTACCACCGCCCCTACTCAGGGGGGCTGGATGTCTATCACTACTACCATCCCCACTCATGGGGGGCTGGATGTCTATCACTACTACCACCCCTACTCAGGGGGGGGCTGGATGCCTATCTCTACCACCACCCCTACTCAGGGGGGGATGGATGTCTATCACTACTACCATCCCCACTCATGGGGGGCTGGATGCCTATCACTACTACCACCCCTACTCAGGGGGGGGGTTGGATGCCTATCACTACCACCACCCCTACTCAGGGGGTGCTGGATGCCTATCACCACTACCATCCCCACTCAGGGGGGCTGGATGCCTATCACTACCACCACCCCTACTCAGGGGGCTGGATGCCTATCACTACCACGCCCCTACTCATGGGGGCTGGATGCCTATCACTACCACCACCCCTACTCAGGGGGCTGGATGCCTATCACTACCACCACCCCTACTCAGGGGGGCTGGGTGCCTATCACTACCACCACCCCTACTCATGGCGGGCTGGATGACTATCACTACTACCATCCCCACTCATGGGGGGCTGGATGCCTATCACTACCACCACCCCTACTCAGGGGGGGCTGGATGTCTATCACCACTACCATCCCCACTCATGGGGGGCTGGATGCCTATCACTACTACCACCCCTACTCAGGGGGCTGGATGCCTATCACTACCACCACCCCTACTCAGGGGGCTGGATGCCTATCACTACCACCCCCCTACTCATGGGGGCTGGATGCCTATCACTACCACCACCCCTACTCAGGGGGCTGGATGCCTATCACTACCACCACCCCTACTCAGGGGGGCTGGATGCCTATCACTACCACCACCCCTACTCATGGGGGGCTGGATGTCTATCACTACTACCATCCCCACTCATGGGGGCTGGATGCCTATCACTACCACCACCCCTACTCAGGGGGTGCTGGATGCCTATCACCACTACCATCCCACTCATGGGGGCTGGATGCCTATCACTACTACCACCCCTACTCAGGGGGCTGGATGCCTATCACTACCACCACCCCTACTCAGGGGGGCTGGATGCCTATCACTACCACCACCCCTACTCATGGGGGATGGATGCCTATCACTACCACCACCCCTACTCAGGGGGCTGGATGCCTATCACTACCACCACCCCTACTCAGGGGGCTGGTTGCCTATCACTACCAGCACCCCTACTCATGGGGGGCTGGATGTCTATCACTACTACCATCCCCACTCATGGGGGCTGGATGCCTATCACTACCACCACCCCTACTCAGGGGGCTGGATGACTATCACTACTACCATCCCCACTCATGGGGGGCTGGATGCCTATCACTACTACCACCGCTACTCAGGGGGGCTGGATGCCTATCACTACCACCACCCCTACTCAGGGGGGCTGGATGTCTATCACTACTACCATCCCCACTCATGGGGGGCTGGATGCCTCTCACTACTACCACCCCTACTCAGGGGGGGCTGGATGCCTATCACTACCACCACCCCTACTCTGGGGGTGCTGGATGCCTATCACCACTACCATCCCCACTCAGGGGGGGGCTGGATGCCTATCACTACCACCACCCCTACTCGGGGGGGCTGGATGCCTATCACTACCACCCCCCCTACTCATGGGGGGCTGGATGCCTATCACTACCACCACCCCTACTCAGGGGGGCTGGATGCCTATCACTACCACCACCCCTACTCAGGGGGGGGCTGGATGCCTATCACTACCACCACCCCTACTCATGGGGGGCTGGATGTCTATCACTACTACCATCCCCCACTCATGGGGGGCTGGATGCCTATCACTACCACCACCCCTACTCAGGGGGGGCTGGATGTCTATCACTACTACCATCCCCACTCATGGGGGGCTGGATGCCTATCACTACTACCACCCCTACTCAGGGGGGGGCTGGATGCCTATCACTACCACCACCCCTACTCAGGGGGGGCTGGATGCCTATCACTACCACCCCCCCTACTCATGGGGGGCTGGATGCCTATCACTACCACCACCCCTACTCATGGGGGGCTGGATGCCTATCACTACCACCACCCCTACTCAGGGGGGCTGGATGCCTATCACTACCACCACCCCTACTCATGGGGGCTGGATGTCTATCACTACTACCATCCCCACTCATGGGGGGCTGGATGCCTATCACTACCACCACCCCTACTCAGGGGGGGCTGGATGTCTATCACTACTACCATCCCCACTCATGGGGGGCTGGATGCCTATCACTACCACCACCCCTACTCAGGGTGGGCTGGATGTCTATCACTACTACCATCCCCACTCATGGGGGGCTGGATGCCTACCACTACCACCACCCCTACTCATAGGACGGGTAATGCATGACACAACCAGCATACTCCCACATAAGGAATCACAGAAAATTACATCCACCCAAACAACATGACAAGCGTGTGTAGTCCATGTCAAATGCCTACAACACTAAACATGACAATGAACATACAATGTGACCCACTAACACATGTGTCACACATAAAAGTGTGTGGCCTCCACAATACAAGCCGACCATGGCCACTGTGGCAATGGGGCCTAAAGCCCCATCACCACAGTCACCAAAAGGTAAGTGTGGGGTCCAAGGCTGATGGACCTTTTGGTCAGTCTGGCAATGGGGCCTAAAGCCCCATCACCACAGTCCCCAAAAGGTAAGTGTGGGGTCCAAGGCTGATGGACCTTTTGATCAGTGTGGCAATGGTGCCTAAAGCCCCATCACCACAGTCACCAAAAGGTAAGTGTGGGGTCCAAGGCTGATGGACCTTTTGATCAGTGTGGCAATGGTGCCCAAAGCCCCATCACCACAGTCACCAAAAGGTAAGTGTGGGGCCCAAGGCTGATGGACCTTTTGATCAGTGTGGCAATGGTGCCTAAAGCCCCATCACCACGGTGATCATAAGGTAAGTGTAGGCATGGTAAAAGCTGCCAAAGACAAACTGAATGGATGAATCCTGGTCACACAACAACTAAAACATCTGTGGCATAGTACTGCTTGTGTCCCATTGCAACATATATTGGGGGAGGCTAACAGTGCAGTGTCACAGAAACATCACTTTTGTCCATGTGCATACAAACATCACACATGGGGGACCACATTGCCAACAATCAGCCGATTCCACAATGACAGAAGTGACCATCATGATGCTGACCCACATATCTGCACCTATGGACACACAAATGTATATAATCTGTGGAGACTGTGGATGTCAGGTGAACAAATACCAGACCATGGCAGCAATGGGACATACAAACCATGATCATTGTGCTGACTGATGACCCAGGAGTACCAGGGAGAGCAGGCGAAAATCACCAAACCACATACAGCCAATGGCACACTACAGAAATGCCAATGCAGTGATGCAAATGCACTGACACAAACAGGCAGACTCACACTTCCTATCAAAGACAACAGGTGATGGGGGTGTGTGCCAGTGTCCCCAGGCAACCACACAACACATGAGGAGGCCTGAATCCCAATTACACAGATGTGTATACAGTGCCACACACAAGTAACTCATGGATTGGATTCCCCTATGTGGGAAATCTGGCATTGTCAGATGAGAGGGAGCCCAAATTACACATGTCACACAAGCTTGTAGGAACAGCAACTAACACAGCAAGAGACACACCCACCACAGCACTACCCCCAGGGAACCCACATTGTGCAGACACTAGCCTGCATGACAATTCCACTGTGATGACAAAGGTAGATGTTGATCACACTGTGAACCACAGCCATGTGTCCTCAGCTACAAACTACCATCACACCTACACAAGCTCCAATCAATCAGCAGGGCCTGCCAGCCAAGGCCAATATGGAGGTAGTGGTCTAGCCGTGCAACAACTCACATTTGCACACTCAACACCACACACCCTCATCTGCAACAATGTGCAGCAGTGAAGCTCACATGGACTGGTGACATTGCACATGCACCCATGACAATCCCAGGGGTGGTGGGGGAACTAAGGTGCAGAAACCCATTACACATGCCCACTCAACATGACTCGTCTATGTATGACACACTGCACAGTACGCCGTACATGCGCATGATGTGAAATCTACCACAAACAATGGGATCCTGGCCATAGTCACACACCAACGAAGAAGCCAAGGTGAGACACAAAGAACACACGTACACAACTTCCGACATTGCAGCTCTGACCCTGAGGAGTGGCAGCAGTCACACACACAACGTGTCACAATCACTGAAAGCTAACACAAACTCAAAATCACATTACTTGTGTAAACAACAAGTGCCAAGGGGAATCCTGAATGTGTCCCATCTGCGTTTGCCCACATCCCCAGCCCTGACAACAAAGACAACCTGGGATGACAACCTCATGAACATCAGTTTGCCATGCAACCACATCTCGGAGAAACCAGGTCCAAGATGCTGGATGAACACATACCAACTCTGCAACCATCAGAAACAGGAACATCCCTAGGGACACAGCCTGTGTAGGAAAAGGGAAGGAAACATGCACAGACATGCTCACACAACACACAACACGGGCACACGCAATGTCACCAGATTACACACAGCCATGAGGGCACTCCACTCCTGTGGAAGCTCCGCTGTGCCAAACCTTGTCTGTGCACGACTCAAACATATCAGCAGGACACTCCGTCAGTGAGTCAACAACTACAACACACAGAAGCCTCTGCTCACATCAGCCTGGGTACGGGAGTGTCACGTCAGTCATCTGCATACACCCAAAACACGTGGCAATTCAGTTGTACTGTATACACAGATGAGTCCTCCAAAATTGATGTGCAAAACTGCATGTCCAGTGGAGACGGGCACACAGTCAGGGTACTAGGAACATTGGACAGTGGTAAGCCCAACAGATGTGCAACAGTGTAGGACAAAGATGGTAATATACAAATGCTAAACGTACATCCCTGTGTCAAATGCTGAACATTACACCCTCAGACTGCAGCAAGGGTTGCTATAGATCCAGACTAGATTAGGACACATATCCCATGGGCCACATGGAGCCCATCACAGCAAAACTTCATTTACCTGATCTGAACACAATTACAACAGCAAATGCATGATACTACACATCTACATCATGTACCACCAAAGATTAACCACAAGTAAACAAAAAGAGGCTTTATTCAGCAAGTGTGCAACTCAAATCAAAAGTCCAAAATTAACAACGGCAAATGTCCAGTCCAAATACACAGTCCCAACAGGGTGATGTGTGACTACTTGTCACAACTTGCTTGCCTGCACAGGTACCAACAGGGGACATCCCCCTTGCAGGGGCATACGAGGGGCAGGCCAGGCACCGCAGGGACAGGATCAGGGGATGCCAGAAGGAGGCAGGGAAGGTGAGGTGGGTGCAGGAGTGTCACCGGCAACTGCAGTGGAGGTGTCTGACTCAGGGGGGGCCGGCACCACCGCAGGGCTCAAGTCCGATGGTTTTTTTATTTTTTATTTTTTTATTTTTTTTATTTTTTTGAACAAGAAAGTAATTGAATAACAATTGGACATACATACTACATGGCATCTTCAAAATTGCACATAATGAACAAAAAAATAATATTTATCTCATTAGTAGCATCACCAATACTATATTATGACCATAATACAAACAGAGAAAGTGAGTATTAAAAATGCGTACAAAGCATATTCAATATCTAAATTATATCCAAATTACATTTAGTACTAGCAGCAATCCTAACTTCCCCCTGAAAATATAAAATATCATTCCGTGCTTGAATAGAGAAAAAGACCAACTAATAAAATAGCAGCAGTTCGTAATTAAAGTGCAAACGTTAAAGCCTTGTATACAACATCTAGACCTTCAGACGATTAGCAGCAGTTCTTAAATAAAGTGCTTAGTATTTAGGCTTTACATAAATCAGCCTGGGAGTATCATAACTCTGACCTTTCATGGATAAAGAAGCAGAGAACGCTTTAAAGTGCATAGTGCAAATAGCAGCAGTTCTTGAATAAAATGCCATACATAGGCTATTTAAAGTGCCTAGTGCAAAATAGCAGCAATTCTTAAATAAAGTGCATAACATTTAAACTCTACTTTAATAGACTTGCTCCTCTCCTATATCAAACATGATACCAATATACATAATCTGTCTCACCTTATTACACTATAGGAGGGTAGGCAACTCTGGAGCACCTTGCCTTTAAGATCCATCTCCTTCCCTCTCATCCTGATCGAAATACTCCTGCCATATAGCTCTAAATCTTTTGGTTGCTCCTACCCGTCTCGCATAGGCCTCCTCAAACCTAAAAGTTCTATACATTTTGTTAAGCCAGTGATCCATCCTAGGTTGCTTATTTGTTCTCCAATTTTGTAGGACGAGTGATCTTGCAACAGCTATAGAGATAAATATGAAATACTGCTGATGTTTAGTTAACCCTTTCACCTCCTCCGAGGTGCCAAATAAAACCAACATAACCGATGGTTGAATTCTCAAAGACAAAAATGAGGAAATCTTAACAAAAACCTCATCCCAAAAAAGTCGTAACTTATTACATTCATAAAAAATATGCACCCATCCTCCCTCATCCTGAATATCACATCTAAAACATCGGTTTGGGTTTGTTGGAAACATCTTATGCAATTTCTGGGGGTGTAATAGGCGAGCCATCTAGATAAAAATTCATTCTCTTGTAGTTAGCCCCTCTAAGTGCTTTTTTGCTAACTCATTAAGTTGTTGCCATTCCCTTATATTGAATTTACAACCGGTCTCTAAATAAATTTTCTGAAGTTCTATTGTCAGATTGTCTTCTGAATGGGCCTTTTGATGCAATAGCTGATACCAGCATCCTACCCCCACCATTTTATTCGCCATTTGCCTGGTGATTTGTTCTACCACCTTATTCATTGTTACATAGTTGATTTTGAGAAAATTAACTAGCTGATTGAAACTCAGAGGGAGGGCTGTAGTTAAAGAATTAGCTTGTAGTCGGACTGTTTCCCAAGTTATTAAGGTCGCATGATTAAAAAAATCCCCAAGCCGACTAAAGCCTAATTCTTGCCACTGTTGATAAAGGCCTCTAGATAATATAAGAACACCTACTGCACAGTCCTCAATAGGGGTAAAAGCATGGAATGCGGGAATATCTCGTAATTTGAAAAAAGCTGCATTCTTTCTACTAATGTTAATATCACTTTGTATCTGGTCCTTTTGGGCAATTTCGCCAGCCGAAAAAAATTCGGGAGCCTTATTGCACTCTCTTTCAACATCTGTACCAAAAAAATTATCAAATACTGAATTTTCCGCACCCAATTGTGAAAACAAATTTACTAACGATGCCTGATAATATGTTGGAAAATGTGGTAAAGCTAAACCTCCTGAATCTACATCCAATTGTAAAGTGGCAAATTTCACTCGAGGATGCTTGTTATTCCAGACAAACTTCCGAATTATTTGATCTAATTCCTTAAAATAAGAACTCGGGATTTTCAAGGGAAGATTGCTAAAAAGGAACAAGAACAGTGGGAGTATCGACATCTTAATCATCGAAATCCGTCCTATTAATGATAGATTAAGCAGAGTCCATTTGTCTAATAAATTTTTCACTTTTGTGAGCATTCTATTAGAATTCAAGGGGAACAATTGACTAAAATCATGTGTAACGTATATCCCCAAATATCTAATTGGAAGTGATGTCCTTAAGAAGATGGATGCGGGAATATCCAATAAAGTCGAATTAAATATAAGGATTTCGGTTTTTGTTTGATTTACCTTATACCCCCCACCTGCGTAAACTTCTGTATTTCATCAAGTGCATTTTGCACATTAAAATCCCCAGCCTTAAGATATAAAATAATATCATCTGCATAGAGTTTGACTTTCGCCATCCCCTCAATTGGAGGCAGGATTATCCAGCTCTTCCGTATCTTAACAGCTAAGTGTTCGATAAACAAAGAAAACAAGAGGGGGGATAGTGGACATCCTTGGCGTGTACCACGCTTGATTTTTACCCTACCCGCTTCTTCTCCATTTACGACAACCTTGGCTTCCGCACAACTATAAAGTTCTTTTAACATTCGTAAAAAATGTGACGGGAACGCAAATTTATCCAAAATAAAAAATAAAGCGCTCCAATCTACCAAATCGAAAGCCTTTTCGGCATCCAACATCATAATCACTGCATCCATCTTATTAGTGGAGAAATAGTCAATAGCTTGTGTCAAAAAATATGTATTAACTGCCATCAATCGCCCAGGAATAAAACCATTTTGGTCCTCATGTACCACCTGCTGTACGCATGGGACTATTCTTTTTGCCCAAATCTTCATAAATAATTTATAATCCGTATTTAATAGACTAATTGGGCAATAGGAATTGGGATCGCAGGGATCTTTATCTTTTTAAGAAAGATTACTATAACCGATTCCTTAAAACTCTTCGGGATATATAGACCCTCCTTTATCTGGTTAAACAATTTTCCCAAAAAGGAAGAATTTCTTCCTGAAATGCCTTAAAAACTTCCACTGGGATCCCATCTACACCACTTGCCTTAGCATCGGGCATACTTTTAACACTGCTAAGATTTCTATAGTCTCAATTGCCTTATTTAATATCTCAGAAGCTTGTAAGGGTATTTGGGGTAACTCCAACAATTCAAAATAGTCCGTCAAATCTGCTTCGTCTACCCCTTGTGTTTCTGCATAAATTTGATTAAAATGTGAGAGAAATACCTCAGAAATAGCTTGTTTATCATCAACTAACATACCAGTTGAGGGGTTCTTAACTTGGGCAATTATTTGAGTTGCTTTCTGATTTTTTGTAGACCAAGCCAAAAATCTCCCAATCTGTTGACTTTCCTCATATAGCTTCTGTTGATAAGCCCTACTCCCTGATATTTTTTCCAACAAAAAAATCCTTCAAATGCTCCTTTGCTTTAACTAATTCCTGCTGATGTACTCTAAAAATGGACTCTGTTGTATTTATTAGATCTACATTTCGTCTCGCCTTCTCTACTTCAGTCTGTAATTCTTGAATCTTATTTTTTCTTAGTTTATTTATTCTTGCCTTATATGATATTGTGTGGCCTCTGAAGGTCGCTTTAAATGCCTCCCATACCATAAACATGGATGCAGAATTTTCATTACGCTGAAAAAACTCCTTTATAAACACTTTGGTTTCTGTTATCCAAGTAAGATCTTGTATTAAGGATTTATCAAATTGCCATCTAGGCCTGTTTTTAGGAGTAATTCTAATCCTTAATATAAATGAAACTAAAGAGTGGTCTGAAAAAGAGTTGGAAAGTATTTCTGTGAATCCATTAGCGAACATTTTATCTACTAAGAAAAAATCCAGTCGAGATGCTGATCTAAATCTAGCTGAATAGCAGGTATACTGCTGAAGGCCGGGATGACCTAACCTCCAGGGATCTATTAAGGAAAAATCTTCTGTTAACCTACCTATTAATTTTGTAGTTTTGGGCTTTAACTGACGCTTCGCCTTATTTGATGTATCCAGTACCAAATTCTGGATGAAGTTAAAGTCCCCGCCCAAAATTAATATACCTTCCATTTGTGCTATCAGTAGATACAAATGTTCGCTAATGGATTCACAGAAATACTTTCCAACTCTTTTTCAGACCACTCTTTAGTTTCATTTATATTAAGGATTAGAATTACTCCTAAAAACAGGCCTAGATACTGGGAAGTAACTGGGGGTCCCCTTCTGTCTTTATGAAGGTTCTTGTCATTAGTGGGACCGTTTTGGAGGCTTTTGCTTTTAAAAGGTATATTTATGCCTTCTATCTCTGGTTATGTATTTTATGTATTCAGATTTAGGAAGGTATTGTCTGTATTATTATTATTTAAAGGAAAGGAAAAACATCTTTCTTTTTTTTCTCAGGAGGGGGTAGGGGGGGAGGTCACCCCAGGTGCAACTCCAGGGCACCCATAATAGTACTTGGGGGGGACTGAGAAGGTGGATAGCGGGATTCGCCGCTTTCTCAAGGTTGAGCAGGTACGGGTGGGAGTCCAGGGTGGGGGGTTGCAAGGGCTTAGCAAGGGAAAAAATGAACAAGAAAGTACTGTAGTTATTTTGATAAGGGTATTGTGGCATCAGAATTACCTGGGAGATATCCGTTTGAGAGATGGAATAAAAGGTAGGATGAAATCAGTGGTAAAAGAAAACATCAATAAGTTAGGAGGAAACCTGGGATGGAATCAAAAATGGAATTAAAAGTGCAGAATATAAAAGTGGTTACATGTAATGTTAACGGATTATTGAATCCACGAAAAAGTTTGGCCTGTTTAAACTGGATACATTTTCTTGCTCCTGAAATTATATTTCTACAGGAAACTCATTTTAGGTCTGATACCCCGAAAATATCCCTTCCCAAGAAATATACACAAGCATATTTTTCATCAGCCAATTTAGCGGTAAGAGGTGTAGGGATTTTATTTTATAATTCACTAGATTGGCAGGTTAAGGAGGTACGACGGGATGGTAAAGGGAGATGGATCTGCGTAAAAGCGAAGTTAGAGGAAACAGTTCTGAACTTGGTCAATTATTATGGTCCTATAGAGGACGACACGGTGGCCTTAGAGCAAATTTATCAGCTGATGGCTCAAGTCCGATGGTGTTGGTGCTGCAACCACTGCAGTGGGCTGGGCAGATGGAGTGGGCTGGGTCCCCAATGCAGTGCCCGAGTCAGATGGGGTTGTTGTGGACTCCACCGCAGTGCATGACTCCAAGGGAGTGGAAGGGGGGCAGAAGAGCTGGGCAGGACTGAGGGGGGGACACGGTCTCCACACCAGTGGCACATACAGGCAGAGCGTCTGGTTTGGGGGTGGAAGAGCAAGTGGCAGGGGGAGGGCCTGAGCACTTTGGGGATGCGGTATCGGTGTGTGGGGGAACCTGGGGCAGGGTGTGGCAGTGGAACCTGTGGAGTGGTGGCCTGGGGGATGGAGGTGGGAGACTGGGTGGGTGACTTGCAGGGCAGTGGCGGGGTCTTGCTCTTCCGGGTCCGGGGGACTTGCGGGTGGGGGCTCACTCTGCCTGCACCTGGGGGAGGGTGTCCGGGGCGAGGGGCACTCTCCTCTCTGTGTGTGGACTTCCTCTTCCCCGGTATGCTGGATCAGCGGGATTGGAGGGGAAGAGGCCGAGGTCAGAGAGGAAGAGCTTCTGTGTATGTGGGGTTGCAGGTGAGGCAAGGGAAGGGGTCTTGGAGGGAGAGGATCTTGAGTATTGCGGAGTGACTGTGGTTGCCTGTGTGTGTGTCAGTTCCCCATCCCCTGTGTGTGTGGAATCAGTCCCCTGAGGATGCTTGTGTGCACGTCTTGCCTTGGTTTTGGGTGGGTGTGTGCTGCTCGTGTCTGTGTGTTGGTGTGATTGTGCAGGTGTGCATGTGCTTTTTGACAGGTAGGGTGGTAGGAAGTGTGGATGGGGCAGAGGTGGGAGGGGTGAGGGACTGTTGGAGGAGGGACACTGCTGCCATCAGGGAGGAGTCCATGGACCTATTGCTCCTCTGTAGGGCAGACATACCCGTTGAGATGCCCTCCATGAACGACACCAGCTGTGTCAACAGTGTGGTGTGTGCATGGAGGACAGTCAGCATTGCTGTCTGCCCTACATGGAGCTGCCGAAGGAGGTACACAGACTCCTCACTCAGGGCAGCAGGGGACACAGGGGCAGGGGTGCGGTGCCTGGCTTGAAGGAGACACGCTCCCGAGCATGGGAGCCTCCACGGACCTCAGGAATGGGAGCCAATGGGAGGGCGGTGGTGGTGGTGGTGGTGGTGGCGGGATCAGACAGAGTAGCTGGGGTGTGGTGGCTGCTGACACCTGCCTCCACAAGGGAGTCATCCTCCGAGCTGCTGTGGTCCTCAGCTGAGGTGGATGGTGCTGAGGACTCCTCGGTGTGGCTCCCCTCGCCCTCCGTGCCACTGGGTCCCTCTGACCACTCGTCGGACGCTGACCCAGTCTGGCTCCGCTGCTCCTCCTGGTCCGTGGAGCTGTCCCCTCCTGTGGCTGTGGATGTATCTGCAAACAATTAGGGAAACAGACAAACATCAGTCACCTGCACTGACCGCACACACCACAGTAAGTGCAGCACATCACAGAGCAAGCCCTGGCATCACTAGTAGAACATTGCCAAAAGTCATCACACAGATTAGGAGAAGCCAATTGTCAGTCTGATGGTCAGCCATGGAACAGACACCCCTCCTGCCCTTGCACCCATCTGTCTGGTGCCCGTCTGATGGTAAGACCCCAGTGTGGACACATGCACCACCTACACAGTAGTTGGACATTGCTGAGAACACGGTGAAGTATGTGAACATGCCCACCTCACATCACTTGCCACTGAGTCAGTGCATGTGTCTGGATAAATGGACGGCCTGAGCCTAAAAAGAAATGCATGTGATGCATACCAGCACCAGACCCCATGAAGCACCCATGTCCGGATAGTCAATGCGGATCACTGACAGAATATCGATAACGAGAATATAGAATGCCAAAATATCGACTCCCTATCTACAAACAGGTAAGTACAAAAATATCGAATCCAAAATATAGTTGTAAAAAATATAGTTAGTCAAAATATCGAATTTTTTAAATGTATAAAAAGTAATGTAAAATTAATGAAATAATATATATAATTAACTAAAACATACTTAAAAATACTTAAATAACTTTAAAATTAATAAATAATTAATGTAACAGAGAAAAAAATAAACATACATTTTTTTTTAATACATATATATATTAACGTAATATTTATAAAAAATATTCAATATTTTTAGCGTAGGATAGCGGGAGGGTAAAATTTACTATTACCACTCCAGAGAGTGCAACAGTAGGGAAAGCGTTGGATAGCGGGAGGGTAAAAATTACTATTCCCACTCCAGTCAGTGCAACAGTAGGGAAAGCTTTGGATAGCGGGAGGGTAAAAATTACTATTCCCACTCCAGAGAGTGCAACAGTAGGGAAAGTGTTGGATAGCGTAGGGGTAAAAATTACTATTCCAACTCCAGAGAGTGCAACAGTAGGGAAAGCGTTGGATAGCGGGAGGGTAAAAATTACTTTTCCCACTCCAGAGAGTGCAACAGTAGGGAAAGCGTTGGATAGCGGGAGGGTAAAAATTAATATTCCCACTCCAGTGAGTGCAACAGTAGGGAAAGCGTTGGATAGCGGGAGGGTAAAAATGACTATTCCCACTCCAGTGAGTGCAACAGTAGGGAAAGCGTTGGATAGCGGGAGGGTAAAAATTACTATTCCCACTCCAGTGAGTGCAACAGTAGGGAAAGCGTTGGATAGCGGGAGGGTAAAAATTACTATTCACACTCCAGAGAGTGCAACAGTAGGGAAAGAGTTGGATAGCGTAGGGGTAAAAATTACTATTCCCACTCCAGTGAGTGCAACAGTAGGGAAAGCGTTGGATAGCGTAGGGGTAAAAATTACTATTCCCACTCCAGAGAGTGCAACAGTAGGGACAATAATGATTTAATATTTAAATAAAAATAAAATAATTATCTATACCAATAAAAAATTAATGAAAATTAATTACAAATTACAAATATTTAATAATTAATTCTAAATACCAATAAATATTATTTCTTAAAAATTAATTACCTATTAATGATTAATTAACAAAGAATTAATTTTCAATACCAAAAATTAATAAATAATTAAAAAAAACAAGTAATACTTAATTGACAGTAAATTAATTATCAATACACAAAAATATTTTCAATGATTAATTAATTACAATTAAATTACTTCCCACCCTATTCCCCTGTAAACCCACAACCCGCTACGAAGAATAAATTAATACAATTAACATAATTATCAATTAATAAATTAATAAAAATTAATGACCAATTAATAAAAATTAATTACCAAATAAGAATTAATTAACAATAAATTAATAATCAATACCAATAAATAAAAATAAATAATTACTGAATTACAATTAAATTACTTCCCACCCTATTCCCTATAAACCCAAAACCCTCTCTGAATAATAAATTAATACAATTAATATAATTATCAATTAAAAAATTAATAAAAATTAATTACCAATTAATAAAAATTAATTACCAATTAATAAAAATTAATTACCAATTAATAATTAATTAACAATGAATTATTTATCAATACCAATAAATAAAATTAAATAATTACTTAGGGGCCCATTACGATACCCGGCGTAAATAAATCCGACAGGCATGGAAGCGGCAAAAATCCGCCCGCATACACCGTCTGAACACCGACCACGCCATTACGATTACACAAACCGAAAACCGCCATCGGCGGAAAATCACACAAAATACCGCCCGCCATCGTCCGAGTCGGAGTCAAACCGCCCGCCACGGACGGAAACACGCCCGACAACACAAAACCGCCCGCCCTCACGGCCGACACACCGCACGTGAAATTACGATCGCACCGCCATGAGCGCGGGAAAACCACAAATATACCGCCCGCCAGCGCAAACAACGCCGATGCCAATCGACACGGCAGAAACCATGGCGCCCACGTCCCTGCACAGAAACCATCCGCTCACAAAACCAATAGCACACAACATGGCCAATAAGTCCACACAGCAAGGCACGCACAAATAGACAAGCACAGTACACATCCCGAAAACACCCCCCGGACAAACAAAAACTACAAAGGCCAGAACCCCAGACACAACACACCTGAAAACAACAGACCATGAGGACACACCCACATAGGTAAGTACAAAAGCAGCACTCCCACAGACCACAACCCCTTGCAACATTGCAAACCAGAGAGGAGAGGAGAGGACACAGTGACACAGCGAGGACAACAGCACACCACAGAAACGCACACATCACCACCACCACCACCACCACCACCAAACACCGGCACCACAAACCCCCTGCACATTACACAACACACACCGCACCAGCACCACAAACACCATGGCACCACAAAGAATGCCCAAGTTCACGCCCATGGAGCTGACGGTCATGGTCGACGAGATCATCAAGGTGCACCCACAAATCTATGGGAACATGGTCCAACACACACCACTAGCCACCAGAAACAGAATGTGGAACCGGATCGTAGACCAGGTCAATGCAGTCGGGACCCTGCCCAGGAACAGAGTCGAAATTAACAAACGGTGGAATGACGTCAAGAGCCTGGTCAAGAAGAAGGAGGGCAAAAACAGAGAGCTGGCTGCCGTCACTGGCGGAGGGAATCCCGCGCTCTTCAAGACCTTCAAAGCGTGGGAGGAGAAGGTGCGAGTCATCATACATCCCGAGATCCTCGCCGGATTAGCAGGGGGAGTGGAGGCTGGTAAGTACAAACTAATGTATACCAGCACACCGCTATGTACTCACATGCACTACCACCATGCCACAGCTCCCAGGGACAAACACCCCCATGTCCAGCACACAATACACAACACATCACACACACATGCAACAGACACCACCACACACAGCCCAAACCGAACAACTGTAAGATGCGTGGGGACATGTGTACATTCAGCCAGCCACGTAACCACCAACAGGTCCCCAAATATGCCAGAAGCGCCACAACGAGCACCCACCACACCCATGTGTCCGCCACAGCTGCACAAACCGACAAGTAACAGGTAAGTGGCAGGAACACAAAGTGCAGTGGGTGGGACGGTGGACAGCCCAAGTACAACACACACCAGGCCCCTAGTCCCACAGCACAGCAAGGAGGAGCATCCCCCACACCCCACAGCCACGTGTCAGCCACCGCAGTGCACAACGACAGCCGAAAGGCAGACATCACGGTCCACAGCAATCGGTGTCAGTGGGTGTCCAGCCACCCCCACGACCCACAACACCCCCCCACCCCCACAGACCTGCAACATGGAGCACCCCCGCTTAGAGCCATGTGGCATCCAGTACAGTGCACGCACGAACAACCTGCAGGTGGGAAACTGGACAGGGCTGGATTACTGGAGGTATGAGGACCGGCACACGACCAACACATGGGACATGTCACGTAGCAGACGAAAACGCAGCACCGCCCACCGTCACGAACAAGTGAACAATGTGCACACGGACATGAACAACAGACTCACACCCCACATGACCCATCACAGACATAGCAACACCCAAGGAGCCACGTCTGCATACACAAGCCACACTGAAAATAGTACCACACGGCAGCCACTGTGCAACTCATCACACACAACCGAAACACCATTGAAGTCCTGTCCATGTAGCCCCTACTGCCTGTCAACCACACACCCCACAACTACGCCTATGTAAGACAAACAACACTAGACGCAACAGAGCGGAACAACAGAAATGCACACGAACACCACTGAACCCATCAAACACACAGACACACCATGCACATACAACATACCATCCATCCCATCCGTCAGCCCCAGTCTCATGAAAGGCATGTCATCCGCACAGCTGCCACACATACAGCAGTCACGCTAAGATACATGCCCATGACCAACCATGTGCCAGAAGTCAATGAAGCGCACGACACACTGTGAGCAACAACACACAACATGGGCCACACCCCCCCACGAGCACTGCAGTGATGCACATGGCACAGGGCAGCACGCACACCAAGGAGATGGGACAACTGCAATACGTTGGCTTTCACACACAACCATCACTCACTCATAACGATGCGTCCAATGCCATGTCCAGTAATCACAACAGACAGCAAATATGCAGGCCATGTCAAGCATGCACACACCTCAAACCATGCACTGTCATGCTGCCACAACACATGTCACGTTCGGCACCCATGGCTCACAGCATGTACCCCAAAAGCATCTTCCCTCCCAAATGCGAATCTGGGGCATGGCCCCCATGTTGCCATATGCGTTCCTAAGCGTTCCATTTGAACCCCAAAAGCATCTTCCCTCCCAAATGCGAATCTGGGGCATGGCCCCCATGTTGCCATATGCGTTCCTAAGCGTTCCATTTGAACCCCAAAAGCATCTTCCCTCCCAAATGCGAATCTGGGGCATGGCCCCCATGTTGCCATATGCGTTCCTAAGCGTTCCATATGAACCCCAAAAGCAAAGTACAAACCAGACCCAGGATGGGCCAGGAGCCCGCATACACCAGAGTCACAATGAGTAGGGGCACAGCAACACACCCATCGGCATGGCCAATCCGTCCCATGCCACATGTGCACAGCACACAGTCCCATTGCCAAGCACACACAACTACAAATGCCACAGCCACACACTCGCCTCCGGGAAACCCATGTACGAGAATGCACGAACTGCCAATGTCAGACGACAAATACATACTTCGCCAGGTGCAACACAATAACAAATCTCATTCTCTCCACAGGTGACGAACTGCCGGATGCTGGGGATGGAGACAGCAGCCAGCACAGCCAGCCTACAAGCCCCCAACGAGGACACACGGATGTGGAGGATCTGTCCTCCTCTTCGGACACGGACCACCAAGCAGGCCCATCTGGTGTGGCAGGGCCCAGCCGCTCCCCAGGACCCCTCCTACCCACCAACCCATCATCCAGGGCTGCTGAACAGTCCCAGCCCCCTGCTGCCACTGTCGTTGCGGCCACACCCACGGTCATTGCGGCCACACCCACGGTCATTGCGGCCACTACCACTGCCGCAACCGCCACCATCGCCGCACCGACCACCACCGCCGCCACCACCACCACGTCTTCGCTGGCACCAGCCCCAGCGCAGGTGGTGGCCCGGCCGACTGGATCCACCCTGGGAGCCACAGCGAGGACCGTGGTGAGCAATGTGGCTAGTGGGCAGGGCCGGTGGCAGCAGGACTGGTAGGAGGAGCAGGGTCAGGGAAACGCCAGCCTCCCCTGGGAGCCATGCCCTGCCTCAAATGGCCAGAGTCCTTGGGGCCTATGAGGAGGCCCAAGAACAATGGGTCAGGTCTGCTTCAGACACGCGGGAGGTGCTGGGGGTGCTGAGGTCCATGGACGCCCGTATAGGTCAACTCGTGGACCTCATGGGCCAGCTGGTGGTGGCGGTGAGGACACGGCCAGGGATAGCAGCTCCCCTCCGCCACCACCTGCCGGGGCGCAGGGTCGAGCAGCAGTGTCCAGTTCCCCTGCGTCCACAGCCAGTGAGCACACCTCAACCACCAGCATGTTGCAAGCAGGCACCCCCTCGCAAACGTGGAAGGGGCCGTCCGAAGAGGAAACAGATCTCCCGGGAGGACTTCGCATGCTCCAGTCGCAAGTGAGGCAGCCAGCCAGCCTTCCGCCAGCCTTCCTTGACCAGCCACTGCATTGACTTGCTCTACGATCCCACTCCACACAGCCAGCTGGATGGCATGTGTGTGTTGGACTATGGACATAGAACCAGTGGGTACACCCTGAGCATCACGCAGCCATGACCGACAGCTCATTGTCACTGCACGCACCACTTTTGTCATCACCTTACACACAATCACATGTCACAGTTTGTAATAAATGCACCTTTTTCACTAACTGCTGTTTGTGCCCTGTGTTTTATTTGTACGGAATACAACGGCCACCTTGGGCGGAAAGGCACCTGATGCGTGGCATGGCAATGGAATCCGGAGGGCCTGTAGGGACCTAGGGGTGGGAGACAGAACAGGAGCACATTCAATGAGTGTGTCACACACCCATCACACAGTACATGTCAACAACTACAAGCAATGTACACACATCGCACAGAGCAATAGGGCACAATGCCACAGTCACCAACAGTGGCATACTACCCTGGCCATGGAGCGTTGACACACAGCACGTAGTGAACAAACGGCCACCCTGACACAGCACACACACACCTGCACAGATACAGCCACATCAGCCGTCGTACATGGACACTCACCGTCAAGTGAAGTAGCGGGCGATGAGCTGCTGCCGCACATTCCCAGCTTCCTCCTCTCCGCTGTCCTCCTCACTCGAGCTGTCCTGGTCTGCGGGCTGGGGCCCTGGTTGATCTCCGTCATCCACAATGAGGGGGATCTGCTTACGAATGGCCAGATTGTGCAGCATGCAGCACGCCACCACTATCTGGCACACCTTCTGTGGGGAGTACGCCAGTGCACCCTCGGTGCGGTCCAGGCACCTGAACCTGGACTTGAGGAGGCCAAAGGTACGCTCGACCACACGTCTGGTCCTCCCATGTGCCTCATTGTATCAATCGTCTGCTGGGGTGCGAGGATTCCTCAATGGACTGAGCAGCCATGCCCCATTCGGATACGCAGAGTCACCTGGGTGTGAGGGACACAGAGAACCGTTGCTATTCCAACTGGACAGGGGACAGCATCGCACAACCAGCACGCTACACCACTCCACATACTCACCGACAATACAGCCACGATCCTGTTGCATATTGGCCATCAGTCGTGGCAAGATGCTGTTGCGCATTATGTGTGCGTCATGTGCCGAGCCTGGAAACTTGGCACACACGTGGGTGATCACCATGTCCGCAAGGCACACCACTTGCACATTCAGGGAGTGCGTGTGCTTCCTGTTGCGGTACAGGTGCTCAGTGGCCTGTGGTGGAACAAGGCCAACATGTGTGCAGTCAATGGCTCCAACGACGTGTGGGATTCTGCCAAGGGCATAGAATGCACCCTTCACTGCCGCCAACTCACGAGCCCTGGGGAAGCGGATGTACCTGTTTCGGTACAGCATCATGGCTGCCAGTACATCCCTCAGCACCTTGCTGAACATGGGCTGGGACATCCCTCCTCCACTGCCCACCGTGTGCTGGAATGACCCAGTGGCGAAGAAATGCATGGCGGCCATCACCTTAGCCGTGGGGGTGACAGCAGTCGGATACACCCTGCGGGGACGGAGATGGGGCTCTAACATGGCACACAGTCGATGCAGGGTTGGCCTGTCCAGCCGAAACTTCCTAATAACCTCTGTATCGTCCATGTCCGCCAGCAATTGGTATGGGCGGTCAATGTTCGGTCTCCGCCTGGGGAAAATGGCAGAGGACACATGTCAAAGCAACACACCACATAGCAATTTCGCATACACATCACTGACATGACTGAGCAAGCACATGAGCCACAGCCCAGCTGTCAAGCTGGGACGGCACGGCCACAATACACTTACACAGGTCTCCCAACAATGGCAATGGCAAGTGAGACATACCACTGCCATGTGCATGCACATGGGGATCTAGGCCCCAATGACTTGCGTGGCGTGCTGATGGGGACTGACTGCATGTTCGTCAAGCGGCAACGCCACGGCAACATGAGTGTCTGCTGAGCATGGAACTGCTTCCGAGGCTGGATGAGTATGGCACACGACGACGACGATGTGGGCACAGGCTGAGCGGTCAATACAAGTGGGACCTGTGGCACGAGGGGATATGAGACAGTAGTAGGTGTCAGCACTGCACCCTATGTACAGCACTGTACGGATCACACCTCCCGAAACATTGACAGGTGTCCACATTGACAGCCCCATGCCAAGACGGCTGTGTGCTTGCAGTCACACGTCACAGGTGAGAGGTTACATTGCACGTGCCAGGTGGCAGACGTACATAGTGGGAGCTGGCATGTGTGTGCATGTGTCTCCTGTTCAGGATCCACCAGATGGGCGCTGACTCTGTACTGAGCATTGGACACAGCATGTTCCGTGGAAGGCTTGTGTGTGTGGGATGGTGGCACTGGATGTGCCTCCGTTGGGTGGGGGCCATGCACAGGGCGGGTACGTCGATGATTGCGCATTGTTGGTCACGGTGGGTGCACCAACTAAGATGTGTTGCCCTGTGTTCAATTCCTATGTCCGCATGATGATGGACTGTGGATGTGGGCAGACTACACATTGGTCGATGTGCTGTCTATATGCATGTGCCTTCACACCAGGCACAGCTGCCCCTGCACATGTGACCCCTGCTGGACTCGCTGCTGGGTCTGTGGAGCGGATGCACCATCTGTGCGTGGGGCGGACAGCTCTCCTCACTTCCCTCATTGCGCATGTCATGTCTTTGCCGCAGGTGACATGGTTCATGGAGGGCCCACATGTACGCGTGGGTAGGCTACACATGATTGTTCACTGGTCGCCACCCCCAGTCAGTGTTTCGAATGGGAAGGTTGTCGTGCTGGTGGTATGTTCGATGTGGCGGATGGGCGAGCCTAGGTGCGGGCTTACATTCCGGACATGGGGGTAGTTGGATTGGCGACTAGTTGCAGTACACACGGAACACGTCTCCTCCTTTCCACATCTGGGTCATCCCTTGTACTAACTGACAGTGATATAGTCATCTTCGCCCCAGCCCTCATGTCCTCCCCTCGCCCCCCCAATATGCATGCTCACCTGCGAGGCTAGCGCTTGCACAGGCAGCCCCAAGCTCGCACCAGAGAGGGCAAGGAGTGTATGTGTGGGTCCAGTTGCACGAGTGGGCTGTCTCAGGGTATGATGTGTTGCGGGACGCCGTCCACCTGCGTGGTGCCCCAAATGGAGACCCGGCCTGCATGGACTATGCATCACAGTCTTCGCCTTCCGGATCCGCCACCTGCGACACCCAGTGGCTGTGGCTGCCCTTGCGGCCATGCCGCGTCCGTCTGTGGCTGATGGCCCACACATTCACTCTTTGGCCTCTCTGGGGAGGGCTCGGGGGTGGTGGCGCACGCGCTTGCACTTAGTCGCAATGGCATGTGGCTTGGTTGGTATGATGGGCAATGGATGGGATGGTGCGAGCCACCTCCCGTGACGTCAGTGCTGCTCGTGCTGTGGTGCGTCCCCCTACACTTCCATTTGACTTTTTGCCATGCTAGACGTTGAGGTTCTATTGCCTGCGTGATATGACCAGGAGGAGCGCGAGGAGACCTCTCACACACCATGCTCCACTGCCATCCCGTGCCCTGTATCGCCTGTGCGGATTGACTATGTTGGGGTTACACCTGGTCGACTGGGGCTGTGTGTGCCTTGTCAAGGGGCATGGCGGGCGCACAACAGGATCCAGCTTGTCCACAGAGGGTGGGCTGAGGTGCGCCTGGTACCGCTATGTACGTGTGCCCGGCTGCTGTGCACACACGTGTTCACTCCCCCGACAGGTGTCCTCTCACAATGCCCAGGGAAGCGGTGGTGTACTGTTTATGACCCCTCCCAACACGGCGTGCTCCAACTTGGCATGTGCGCATCTACCCGTCGCACCCACCCACCTGTGCACTGCGTCCATACGACTTCACACGACACATGTGTGTCTTCCACAGTTGTGCTACTCATTTGCGTTGACATCCAATACCAGTGGACTACATGGTCATGTCACGACTGCCGTGTACTTCACATACTCTCATCCTCTCTCATTCGTACATGTGAAATGAGTCAGCGGAGACAGTTTTGGTTTCAAACATTATATTGAGTCTTCTGTCCTCTGTGATGCAGTATAGTGGACACTACTGGCAGCGGAATACATGTTGAGGATATACTGAGCATGATTGCAAATGGGATAGGGTGTGGGGTTACATGTGATTGGCTGTTGCATGTGGGATGTGGGCTTCAGAGTGACATCTGCTTGGCCAAGGCTGTGCTAATGTACATTTACGTATAGCTGCGGAGCTGCGGACTTTGACACAGACGGTATACATGTAGCCTACCAGGCCGCTTGGCATCATGGGCACAGTCCATCTCAGTTCCATGTGACAGGTTTGCTGCGGTTGTTCCTCATGCACGCGTGCATGTGAGATGACATCAGGGCATGTGCTTGCGTGCATGCAGCGGCGTGCCACTTGTTGTTGCACTGTGGTGGTTACTGGACATGTCACAGTCACTGGGGTCGTGTTGTTGTTGTATGCACTTGTCGTCCATGCAAAGGTCCTGGTATGGGATTCCCGGGGCGGGGGTGGGAGGGGTGCAGCACCCACAGACTCCAGGCGACCTATTCATGTCCACTGAGCGGTGTGTGTGTCCATGGGCGCTGGATCCATGTCGTGTCCTGGTTGTTCGTGCAGTTCCGTCCATGTGGGTGCGATACACAGAGCCCATGCCACTGCCTCCCACGATGCATGCGGTGTTCCTGGATGTGATGGGGAACAGTGTGCATGTCCTGGTCATATCCGATGTCATGGCGATGTCGTTGATGGTGTGGTTACAGTTGCCGGTCGTTTGGTATGGCTGTTGTGGTGGTGACTGGCCAGTCCGTGCGGAAGCTAAGCATGGGTGCGGGGTTGGACATCATAGGTCACTCGGGGAACCTGCGTTGTGGTCCGACGTATTTACAGGTTGTCAGGTATGCGATGCCGTCCAGCAGGGCTTCCATGTCATTGGTGGTGTACATGTTTGCCAGCCAATGAAGCGGATGGTGGCTGTCAAGGTGTTGTTCGTAGGTTGTCCCTTGGAGGACCATGATGGGGCATGCTGGGTGACATTCGATGTAGCTGTTATCGATGATCCGTCGTGTGGAGGCACAGTGGTCCCATTTCAGTGCGGGTGCGATGTTGGCCACATACGCCATGCCCCCATAGGCAGAGCAGGCCCTGTCGTGTGCGTCCAGAGGGAGGAGTAGTGGTAGCAGGTCCGCCTTCAGACATGCCGGGTTGGAGAGGCATATCTCGACGGGATGCTGGTAGGGACACCTCCGACAGTAGAAGACGGGCATGACGCAGCTGAACAATGTGATGCGGTAAGTCAGTCGGTAACTTACGTTCAGCAGGGACAGGAGATCGCATCCCAATGTATGGCACAGGTTGGTTTTGTACAGCTTGAGCTGTTCGGCGTAGTTGGGTAGGTGTGTTGCTGTTGCCATTTCGCAGCGGTTCGTTGAGGTGGCGTGCTCCGGCTGTGTGTGCAGTCTGCAATGTGCACGCTCCGGGGTTGCTGTGAGCTCTGTGTAGTCGTAGGGAGACAGGACTTGTGTGCTGTTGGCTTGTTTGGAGGACACGGGCCCTCTTCCCACATGCTTCTCAGACAGTTCAAGGTCAGTGCTGTGTGACTCCTTCCAATTAACTTGCATGTGGCCGACATGGGGGAGTGTTTTCTTCTTTCTTCCCCGTCCGTTGTGTGCTTCTGTGATATGCGCTATCTGCCCTGTGGTCGGTCTCCTCGGCATGCCTGTGTTGGTCTATTCTTGGACAATGGCTGTATTCACCGGCTTCTGTCGTAGGGCTGTGGTTTCGGAGTTGGAATGGAAGGTCATTCAGTGCTGTCTGCTCTCCCTTGTGTGGGCGGCAGGCTGCCTTTCCGCTCTGCGTTGGGCCTTGTGTGTGAATGTTATTCTTGGGCCACCTGTTGTCGGTCCCCGTGCTCTTTGGTGTTCCGTTTTATATGTCTTGTTCATATGTGCAGGGTGGTATGGGTTTTTCAGTGTGGTACTGGCGTTCCTCTTCCCGAAGGGGCCCTGCTTCTCCTAGTTGGTGTTGCCGCCGCTGTGTGCTACGCCATGTTTGTTACACTGGGGTGTGTCCTGCTGTTGCGTGACTTCACTGACATGTGTGCGTCGGTTGTGTGGCGTTGGGTGTTGTCCGTGATTTGGGCGTTGGGGACATGTCTGTGGCAGGCCTGTCACGTGTCATGTGCGTTCGGGGTGGGGCTGATGTGTGTGCTGCTTGGTTGTGTCCCTGTGTCTGTGTGCGACGCATGCATGGCGCTGCGGTTGGCCTCTGCGTTGTGCACATGTGTGGCGGCGTCATCGGCGCTTTGGGGCCGTGACGGGGTGGTTGGTTCCTAGTCCCAGGTGGTGTGTACACATGTGTTCCGCGATGTTACGATTTGGCCTGTGTGTCATATGTGGATGCAATGGTGGATGTGTAGTGTACACGCGCTGGTGGGGGTTGTCCGCTTTTCCGCCCTTGCACTGTGTGCGCTGTTTGCGTGCACTTGTTGTGTGTGTGCCTACCTGCGTCTCCGCGGTACGTTGCGTCCTTGGTGGTGCATCAGCAGAAGCATGGGAAGGGCCTGCAGTGCTGGATTCATGCTCGGGGTGCCGCTTCTTCGTTGTCCGTGCTCTGCGTCCGTGTTACCGCCTCTCTTTCACGTGCGGTATCTCTTGGCCGTGGGAGCCGTTTGTTTGCGGCATCGTAATTTATGCGCCGGGCGGGACGTGTTTCGTCGGACGGTGTGTGTCAGTTGAGCTGCGCCGCTACGTGTACGGGCGCACTTTGATGGCGGACGGTGTTGCTGGCTTGCCGGCGGTGTTTGGCCTATTTTTCGCATCGTAATTGGACGGGCGTGTGGACTGCTGCGTGCCGGCGGTAACTGGTGGTTTTTGCATCCGCCAGCACGGCGGTTGTGCTTCCGCCCGCCATCGTAATGAGCCCCTTAATTACAATTAAATTAGTTCCCACCCTTTTCCCCTATAAACCCACAACCCGCTACAGAACTAAAACGCAAAATTAAATTAAATATAATTAATCATTCCTAAAAATTAATATTTAATTTACTATAATTAAATTACTTCCCACCCTATTCCCCTATAAACCCACAACCCGCTACAGAATTAAATTACGCAAAAATTAAATAACATAAAATTCATTACTTTAAAAAAATTAAAACATACATTACAAAAATAATACATACTTTTAACACATATACTAACACTTAAAACACTATAAAAAAATTCGATATTTTTAACAACTATATTATGACTGTCGATATTATGACAATCGATATTTCTTACCTGAATTTCGATATTCTGCACCACTATATTTTGGCAATTCGATATTCTGTCCATTCTATATTAACAACTCGATATTTTGGCAATTCGATATTATGAATTCGATATTATGTCTGTTTACCAGTCAATGCCACAATGGGGTGCCTGTTGCACATGTCACCACCCTGCAGGATCACCCTTAGGAAGTTTAATGCCATGACACAGGCATGCCTGCAAAGTCATACATCACTGTCTCAAGTCACATGGCCATGTTAGCCAGCAAACAACAGTCTGCACTGTGTCACTATCCTAGGACATGGGGAAGGCAAGTAATGTAACTGACAAGTGCACATGTTCATCCCCCACTAACCACATCCTCTGAACCAGTATTTGTACACTGCACACCATTTGGACAAATGGGAGACATGAAACACTACTCCTTGAACCAGAGCACCTCACAGTGTGCTGTGAATGATGAACAGCTGCCTGAAAGTCACAGTCTCATACACCTGTCTGCACAGTCAAGTGATCAAACACCTATGAGTCACAGAAGTCTTGTCTCATATGGTCCAATAGCAGATGGCATGCTGACCCCTAACCGAAGGACATCACAGGAGTCACGACAACGTAGTCACAGCACAACGACACAGAGGCAGACACCTGAGGCAACATTTCACTGAGCACAGCATGTCAGATGATACACGGGAGTGGGAGTACAGAGTGTATTGTATGCTCTTGCAGGGCTCCACCTGCAAGAGGGATGAGCCCTGGTCAGTGGGCAGGTGGCTAAGCATGTGTGACACACTTGACATACATACTCCTGAGGCCCAGACAATTTACCCACCCGCAGAATGGGGGTGTGGCAAATACCCCAGGGACATGTGGTGAATTAGATGTGCAAGTGGATCACATATCAAAGTTACACCCAGACTACATAGCACGACTCAGGCATTGTGTGAGCAACTGACCCACCCATGAAGGCAAACACAATGTCACAGGAACAAAATCTGTCACCACCTTGAGCAAAGCAAAATGCTAGGACCCTGTACCCAAGTGACACAATTATCCTGAGCGTAAGGAGCACACTGGCGCATCAGATGGGTAGTGGCCAGGTTACAATAGAGGGACATGGGTACTGGACAACAAGACTGATGTACTGGGGAAGTTTAACCAGGCCAGAGGAGGGCACATAGCATGTTAGACAGAGTTCACAGTGCAGTCTTAGACTCACCCCTCCTTGCTGCTGTCTGCCCTTCAGCTGCCCATCCAGCTCCGGGAACACCACTGGCAGGATCTGGAGCATGTGGGGGGTCAGGGTCCGGTGTCCGCCCCTCCTGCGAGGAGGCGACAGCTTCAGCTGGACCCTTCGATCCTCCGGGTCCAGCCAAGAAGGTCCTGCCACCTCTTCTGGCAGTTGCGGATCCGGCGCTTTTAGACCCCCACGGATCGGACTGCCCGGACGATGTCCAGCCAGATGTTCTGCTTCCGATGGGCATCAACCTGTGAGGATGAGAAAGTGAAAAGGCCATTACTACACGTGCAACATATCCGTGCATCACACAGTTGGAAATACATGTCTCAATCACAGGGGCATATGATGTACACAGGCAGTGCAACGAGGGCTATGGACAGTTTGCCAGCAGTTACTACATGGTATCATTGCATGGGTAGTGAACCTTGTTTGAATGCACTGTTACTCCACTGTACCTGTTCAGTGCAAGTGACTACACACTTTGGGGGGTGCAAACTACTCAGTGGGCATGCTAGCCAGTGGTGTGCACACTGTAAATCCTGCTAGTCAGGCAACATGCACAATTAGTGAGGCAGTGGACCGAAAACTCACCTGCTCCCCTGGTGTCCCATACAGCTTGCTGTACTGTGGAAGGAGGCTGTCCAGCAGGGCCTGGTTCTCCTCATGGGTGAAGGCTGGGGCTCTCTCCACAGTACGTGCCATTGCAGCAGCCAGAGGATGCAGAGACAGCAGCAGTGTAGTGGCAGATGTTGTCCTGGAGCATGTAGTGCAGGAAGTGAGCTCTCAGGGGAACAGCCAGCATTATATGTGTGCTGCAGAGGCAGATACTGTCCCATGTGTCCAAAGTGATAGGTCCAAGTCGGTAGCATCTTCTGAATCTGGCCAATCCATGGAATAGCAGCTCCAATACACACCCACAGCATCCTTCAATAATTCAACTTCATGACACCCATGAATTTGCAACATTGTTGTGGCTGGCCAACTGAATTCACTGCATCAGACTCGTTGTAAATTCAAAAACCGCATCCGTTGCCATGCCAGGACCCAGCCAATGCGTGCACACTGATCGGACCATTGCTGTACAACGCGTACCCGCGATACAACACGTACCCGCTCACATGCAATGCAATGGTCCGAGTGGGCACACCGATCGGACCATTGCTGTACAACGCATACCCGCGATACAACGCGTAACTGCTCACATGCAATGCAATGGTCCGAGCGGGCACACCGATCGGACCATTGCTGTACAACGCGTACCCGCTCACATTCAATGCAATGGTCCGAGCGGGCACACCGATCGGACCATTGCTGTACAAAGCGTACCCGCGATACAACGCGTACCCGCTCACATGCAATGCAATGGTCCGAGCGGGCACACCGATCGGACCATTGCTGTACAACGCGTACCCGCTCACATGCAATGCAATGGTCCGAGCGGGCACACCGATCGGACCATTGCTGTACAACGCGTACCCACTCACATTCAATGCAATGGTCCGAGCGGGCACACCGATCGGACCATTGCTGTACAACGCATCCCTGTACCGGTCACATGCATGTGTCACCATGCTGGTCAATGGTGAACCTATGCCAGCCACATATACTTTCCAGGGACTCTGGGGCACACCTACTACACCACACCCAGTCCACACTGTATCCAAGGCATGTGTGGCAGCATGACCTTATCTGTGTATGGGTGTGTACATGTTGTTTTTGGGCTGGCACTTGGGGGCAGACACACCCAGGCTGTGCACATGTTAATGGGGACAGGGTCCTTTGTGTGTCGTGCACATGACCACTGGGATGTGCAACTGTTCATTTTTGGAGCATGTTGCATGGTCACATTTCCAGGTTGTGTATATGTATGACATGTCACATACCCCAAGGCTCATGTGGGAAAGCATGTACATCACAGGGTGGCCCATTGCCACAATAGTCATGTCCCTCCGCAGTCTGTGTGCATGTTGTGTTTCACATGTCTGACTCCATGTGCACAATGGGAGACAGTCTCCCATCCACGTTGTTTGTGCATGGACTTAGATGTTGTGTGTGTGTGTCACTGACGTCCATGTCTGTCCTGCAGAGGCTACAGGGGGCACTACCTGTGGGAGTCATGTTTGATTTTTCTGACGTGTACATGATACGCCATGTCATGCCAGTGTCCATGTGGCAAGACAGGCTCCCTGGGAATCTACCTATCAATGAGTTGAGATGCCTGTGGCGCATCTGTCCAGACGTCACTGTGGTATGTGTGTGGAATGTGAGTGCAGTAAATGGGTACTGTGACACAGCCAAATGGTTTCACATAGCACACCCTGGGACCTGTTGTCCACACATGTTGAACAGAGATGTTACATGATGTCCATGTGGGTGCCATATGTGTCCAAACAGAACGAGACACACATCAAGTACTAGTGTTTGCTGATGATGTAGCATGTGAACTACAGTATGGTGAATGGCACATATGTGGGGTGACTGACAATCTTGACTTCTTCACCTCTGCACTGCAGGGCTCCTGCTGTCCATCGACCATTCCCAGACCTGGTAACGATGGTGGAACGTGACAGCATCCGACGTACCGCTTCACCAGGCAGCTGATTGAGGATTTGGCAGTGCGGTTGGACCCACATTTGCAGCCTGGCCGGCCGTATCCGACAGCGCTGACCCCCAAGGTGAAGGTGATGGCAGCCCTACACTTCTTTGCCACCGGTACCTTTCAACACACTGTGGCATCTACTGGTGGTATGTCACAGACTATGTTCAGCCGTGTGCTACGCGATGTTTTGGTGGCGATGTTGAGATGCCTTAACCAGTACATCTATTTCCCACAACGTCACCGACTCACTGACGTCAAGAGTGACTTCTATGCCCTAGGGAGGATGCCACATGTCATTGGCTCCATTGATGGGACACATGTGGCTTTGGTACCACCACAGGCACATGAGCAGGCATACAGGAACCGTAAACATTACCATTCTGTCAATGCTCTGGTGGTATGTCTTATATGACCATCACACATGTTTGTGCCCGTTTCCCCGGTTCTGTACACAATGCCTACGTGATGAGGAGTAGTCGCATCCCGAGGATGATGTCACAGATGCCGAACCAGCGTGCTTGGCTTGTCGGTGTGTACTGACTTTGTACCATTGTGTGTGTTGTGCTATGTTGCTTTCCGCACACTTTTCAATGTTGGCTAATGTGCAATTGTCTGTCTGTAGGTGACTCGGGATACCCCAACATGCCGTGGTTGCTGACACCCCTCAGGAACCCTGTGACACCAGCCCAGATGCGCTACAATGAGGCACATGGTCGGACCAGGAGGGTTATTGAGCGGACCTTTGGTCTCCTGAAGAGCCACTTCCGCTGCCTGGACAAGACAGGAGGCGCCCTCCCATATGCCCCAGCAAAGGTGTGCAAGATTATCATCGTCTGTTGCATGCTCCACAACCTGGCAGTGCGGAAGGAGTTGCCTCTCATCCTGGATGACGATGACCAACATCCGCCACCTGTGGAGGATCCAGGCCTGGGCCACGATGCCAGTGATGATGATGATGATGGTGATGGTGATGTCCGCACACAGCTCATCACCAACTTCTTCAGCTGAATGTGAGTATCCAGAGTGTTGTACTATCAATGAATTTGATTTGCATGATATGTGTGTGTGGTGCTCTGGTGCTGTTTGAGTGTGGCCATGTGCAACTTGACTGGATGCATGCGGAGATGTGTCCTTGCAGGTGGTCTGTACTTGCCAACAGTGTAGACATGCTAACTTGCTTTTGTGTATTTAACTTGTGACAGGTATTAGACATGAGTATTGTCATTCTGTGCTGTTCTTCTGTGCTTTTGAGTGTGTGTCATGTCTGTCCTTCACAGGGTGCTGCTGGAGTTGTTAGAACAACTTGGATCCCCCGAATCAATGATTCAACTTCAAAGGTGGCAGCAGTTGTTCCCCTACAGGTGATGTGCCACACACCCCTGGACTTTCTATCTTCTGCATTGTTTGACTTTGTGGCCACAGCCAGGTAGGATTAGCTTGCATTTGTAGTGGAAACAACATGTAGCAAATGTGTAATAAACCTGTTCTACATTTTGGGGTGTGCGTTGTCCGTAGTCACACATCTGAGTGACATTTGCTTACTGCACCTGTGTTGTAGTTGACACTGTGTTGTAGATGTGTGGTGTCTGTGCATTGCACTGTATTTCCAGGCAACATCAGTGTAGGGGATGAGTCATATGGCCCTGGTGTGTATGTGTTGTGTGGCCCTAGTGGTGTGTCTCCCTCATATGTGTCACTTCGCCATGACTGCCATGACGGTGTTGGACTTGCTGTAGCAGTCAGCATGCACAGTGTCATATTTCTGATCACCATCTCCATGACAGAGACCACGTTGGAATCACAACAGAGGCAGATATGTTTTTTGGTGAGTTTATTTACAAAAGGTGTGGGGATGGTTCACAGGATGGTGGGTGCTGTACATAGAAATTGGAATCCAAAGTTCCCATGTGAATTGGAAGTCCTGGTAGATGAAATGTCCAGGGTATAGTCCACAGTCATCTGATGAATTTGTACAACTAGAGCTCCCCATGTCATGTGGGCGAGTTGGGTTGCCATCGACAGGGCGTGCAGTTTGCACACAGAGGAAAAGTTCCAGAACAGGTGTTGGCTTCCTGGGGGATGTAGCTGGCCATCGGCCTCTCAGTTTGGCCTCCTCGGACAGCCCCTCTTCTTGGGGGGGGGACCCTCAGGTGCAGGCTGCCGCGGTGCAGGGTACTCTCCGCCAGAGTCCTCCTCCCTCCCTGTGGCTGTTGCGGATGTAGTGGCAACAGATGTTGTGGGCGCCCAGGGAGGTGAGGCCATGTTGGTGCTGATCTGGCGGAGGCATGTCAGTATGTCCCTATGCACCGCTGTGAGTTCTTGCAAAGTGTCCCACTTGGACTACATGCGAGACATGTGTGTCTCGACACGGGACATGTGGGAGTCCAAGCGGGCATGATGGGCAGCCTGCTGCTGTTGTATGTCCTTGAGGATCCCCACTACCTGGGTGACCTCTCCGGTGCTGGTCTGGTACACATCTGCAATGCGTGCCAGTTGTGGGTCATCACGCAGTCCTGACCCCTCTGCAAATAGCGACCTGTGTCTACCACCCCTCCCACCACCCCTGGCAACACGTGCAGGGCCTGCGGTGCCACGCACAGGTGACCGTGTGCCCACTTGGGTGTTGTTAGTGGGCTCGATGGCAGCGGCTCCAGTTTGGTCCTGGGTCCCTGCGCTGTTGTCACCTGTGGTCCTTGGTGTGTCCGTGTTGGCAGGGGTGGCCTGTGTGTTGGCAGTTGTTGGAGGGGTGGGTGCAGGGGGTGCAGATGTTGGTCCTGCTGGTGCTGCATGATGACTGGCACTGGAGGGTCCAGCTTGTTGTTCGCCATCCGAGGAGTGCAGAGGCTGATCCACACCAGTGAGCTCTGTGTCCCCCGGAGCCTGGGACAGGGACTCCTCCTCATCTGCTGCTGAGTCCCCATCTTCACCTGTTTTGGGGAGAGACACAGATTGTATGGTATGTTTCTACAGGCATCAATTGTTAAAACACCGGACAGTTGTGACTGTACCTCTGGATGCGGCCCTGGACATTGCATTCTACTCAGTTATGACAGTCAGAGAGTGATATTGGTGTAGCACATTGTCCTGCCAACCTGTGGCATGTCAATGTGAATGTTGAGGTGTGTGCCTGACCAGCATTGGTGGTATTTGGTTGCCATCTGGGCCGACTTCTCCCCCAGCCCAAATATCCCACCATGGAACATGCTTCCATTGCAGGGAGTGCAAGTTGTCTTTCAGGATGTCAGTCAGTGGTGTCCTGCTGTTGGTTGTTGCACAGTTGCCTGCAGGGCCTTGTGCTCCCCCAGCAGTACCCAGTGTCAGCCATCTTGTGAGTCCTTTTCCACTCCCTGTGATGTGAGCATGGTTCAGGGTGGTGTTGATGGGCCAATTGTGAGGCTGAGCAATATCTGTGACTACCACTCCCATCATGCTATTGCCTCCACCCCCTTCCCAGCATGCCCATCCTTCCTTCCTTTTGACTCTGCTTCCCTGTGGGGTGGGGTGCCTGTGCTGACAGGTTGGCTGAGAGTGTTCTCCTTGCGGTTGTTTGGCTACCAGTCCCAAGAGTTTCCCTGTGCTTCACACAGTATGAGCCCGGCTGGTTGGTCTTTGTGGGATCTTGAGTTAGAATGTGAGGCTTTGCATTCTCCCAGGTGGGTTCTGTGGAGTTAGTGTTGGGGTGTGTGTGTGAGGGGAGGTGCTTGTAACTATGGTCAGTGCTGTGAGTCCTCCTTCCCACCCAGCCAGATATCCCACCATGGAACATGCTTCCATTGCAGGGAGTGCAAGTTGTCTTTCAGGATGTCAGTCAGTGGTGTCCTGCTGTTGGTTGTTGCACAGTTGCCTGCAGGGCCTTGTGCTCCCCCAGCAGTACCCAGTGTCAGCCATCTTGTGAGTCTTTTCCACTCCCTGTGATGTGGGCATGGTTCAGGGTGGTGTTGATGGGCCAATTGTGAGGCTGAGCAACATCTGTGACTGTCACTCCCATCATGCTATTGCCTCCACCCCCTTCCCAGCATGCCCATCCTTCCTTCCTTTTGAGTGGACTTCAGTGTGTGTGAGTGTGAGAGCAATGGCAAGATGGCTGACAATGTGGTTGTGTTATTTGTTGGTGCACAGTTGCCTGCAGGGCCTTGTGTTCCCCCCAGCAGTGCCCTGTGTCAGCCATCTTGTGAGTTCTTTTCCACTCCCTGTATTGTGAGCATGGTTCAGGGTGGTGTTGATGGGGCAATTGTGAGGCTGAGCAATATCTGTGACTACCACTCCCATCATGCTATTGCCTCCACCCCCCTTCCCAGCATGCCCATCCTTCCTTCCTTTTGACTCTGCTTCCCTGTGGGGTGGGGTGCCTGTGCTGACAGGTTGGCTGAGAGTGTTCTCCTTGCGGTTGTTTGGCTACCAGTCCCAAGAGTGTCCCTGTGCTTCACACAGTATGAGCCCGGCTGGTTGGTCTTTGTGGGATCTTGAGTTAGAATGTGAGGCATTGCATTCTCCCAGGTGGGTTCTGTGGAGTTAGTGTTGGGGTGTGTGTGAGGGGAGGTGCTTGTAACTATGGTCAGTGCTGTGAGTCCTCCTTCCCACCCAGCCAGATATCCCACCATGGAACATGCTTCCATTGCAGGGAGTGCAAGTTGTCTTTCAGGATGTCAGTCAGTGGTGTCCTGCTGTTTGGTTGTTGCACAGTTGCCTGCTGGGCCTTGTGCTCCCCCCAGCAGTACCCAGTGTCAGCCATCTTGTGAGTCCTTTTCCACTCCCTGTGATGTAAGCATGGTTCAGGGTGGTGTTGATGGGCCAATTGTGAGGCTGAGCAATATCTATGACTCCAACTCCCATGATGCTATTGGCTACACTGACTTTACCAGCATACACAGAATTCCTTCCTTTCAGTGATCTTCCCTGTGAGGTGGTGTTCTAGTGATGTCAATATATCTTGGAGTGTTTGTTGGTTCTATTTGTGCCACTGCCTTGCTGTATTTGTTGTTAGGTTTGTAGATGTCATGACACAGTTAGATGTCACTATGAGATGGCAGGTATTGTGTTTGTCTGACTGGCATTCACATCTTGGGATGAGTATGTTTTGTTTGCTGTGTATTTGGTAAGGGTGCATGGTTTGCCTATCCCTTTGAGGGTGCTGTGTGTGTATTGTCACACCATATTGTGTACTTAAGTTGTGTACTCACCAGGCTCTGGGATGTCTGTTAGTCCATATACGCTCACTGGTGGTAGGATGGCCCGCACCTTCTCCTCCCAGGGCCTGAGGTATATTGGTTTTGCAGGAGGGCCACTGCCGGTGCGCTGGCTGATGATGTAGTCCTTTTTTAGTAGGTCCCGGACCCTCCTGCGCACATCATACCACCTGTTCTGGATGTCTTCCTTTGTGCGCAAACATGGTGATTGTGCATTCACCCTGTCGACAATCCTCGCCCACATCTTGGTTTTCTGCGACATGGGCGTCTGTTGTACCAATGTACCAAACAACTGTGGCTCTTCCCTGAGTATCTCGTCTACCAGGACTTCCAATTCACAATCTAGGAACTTGTGGTTCTTCTTTGGGGGCATGGTGATGGGTGGTGGTGGTGATTGATGTGTGTGTGTGTGTGGGTGTGCAAGTGGGGGTGTGTGAGTGTAGGTTTAGCTGGGTGTGTGTGAGGGTGCTATTTGTAAGTGTGGTAATGGTGTGTGGCTTGTGTGATGTATGAGCTGTGAGTGTGTCTGTGGTTGCTGTGTGATGGTGTTGATTGCTGGCAGGTCTGTGGAATTTGCAAAGGCTCATGGTAGGGATTTGTGGCCTTTATGTAGGTGGGGTTGGGGTGTGTCCTTGTTCCATTTTTCCCCCACCCCCAGTATTTATTGGCTTTGTGGTAGCTTGTTTGGCCATTTTTTTTTACTTTTTTCACTTGGTGCTTTGGGTGCATGTAGGAGTCGTTCTTGTGTCCGAGTCGGACGCTGCTGTTGTCTGGTGCGATGTTGTCCGACTCGTTCCCGCTGTGTTTCAGGTTGGTTTCATGTGCGGCGTACGAGTCGGTCGCGGAGTATTGGGTTGATTCGGCTGGGTTTTGTGTGCGTGTGGTCGTACGGCTTGTGCTCCGTGCGAGTCGGTCGTGTTTCGCACGCATAGCATCGTACTACGCGGGTCGGAGTTCGCGGGTACGTTTCGTTCGGTCGCTATCCGGGTGCGTGTCGGTTGGTTAGTTTCGAGTGTTTTTCCGGCCGGATGGCTTGTTTCCGTCCGGCTCGGTCGTTCATTTTGTATTCCGTCCGAGTCGGTCGGGTTTCACATGCATTTCATCGTACTACCCGGGTCGGACGGCGCCGGTTCGTGTCGGTCGGAATAAATTCCCGCACCGAGTCGGTCGGTACGTTTTCCGGCCCGAATCGGAATCGACCCCTAAGGGTTTGTGGTCCGTCCTGAGTATGAACTTGCTGCCCCACACATAGATTCTGTAATGTTCGACAGCCCACACGCAGGCAAGCAGCTCTCTCTCTCAATAACTGAATATCTGCGTTCAGTTTCATTGAGAGTCCTTGACACAAAAGCGACATTCCACTCATCCACACTATCCCTTTGTGACAAAACACTTCCAAGACCATACAAACTGGCATCAACTGTTATGATGCATTCTTTCTTCATGCGGAAGGGTTTCAAGGTGGGAGCATTAATAATATCTTTCTTTATGCCTTCAAAAGCCTTTTGTTGTTCTCCTTTCCACTCATAAATGACATTCTGCCTTAGTAATTTCCTTAATGGCTCCATTTTGGTAGCAAAGTTCTCTACAAACTTGCTGTAATATTCACACATGCCTGCGAATGAAAATAACTGTTCCTTATTATTGGGAGACGGAGCATTAAGAATGGCCTCAACATTGGATTTCTTAGGTATAACACCGTCTCCAGATAACGTGTGTCCTAAATATTCTACAGAACGCTTGAATAACTTACACTTGTGGGCTAAAAGAGTGAGACCGTGACATTCTAGCCTCTTACATACCTCGTTTAAATGAATTTCATGCTCAGATTCATTTTTTGAGAAAATTAAAATATCATCCTGAAAGCATTTAACGTAGGTATCTATGTCTCTAAAAATCTGAAACATTACTCTTTGAAAAACTGACGCAGCCGACGCCAGTCCAAAAGGCATTCTAGTATACTGAAAAAGGCCTTGTGGAGTGATGAAGGCCGTATACTTCCTTGACTCTTCTGTAAGCTCTATCTGGTGATATGCAGACCTTAGATCAAGGGTGGAGAATATCTGCGCACCTTCTAACATAGAAACCACCTCGTTAATGTTGGGTAGGGGATGGCAATCTATGACAATGTTGGAATTTAACGCCCTCAAGTCCACACACACTCTGAGCTTTTGATCTGGTTTGCGTACAAGAACAATTGGAGAAACCCATTCAGAAGACTCTATGGGCTCAATGATGCCCTCATTTGATCATTCTTTAAGCATATCTCTTAATTCATCCCTTATATTGATGGGTACTCCCCTCAACTTTTGTTTAACTGGGTAGGCATTTTCTTTTAAGATAATTTTATGTGTGAAATTCCTTAATCTGCCCAATTTGTCACAAAACACCTTGTTGTATGCGTTAACCAACTTTGTTTCTTTTTCAAGACTGTCAGTATTCGTGTGAACTGTAGCAATACTGTACATTTCTTGTTCTATACATAGAGAAACAGGATCCTTAGACCGTGGATTAAGTATTATACCTAATTCCCACTGATCTTGCCAGCCCAAAACATTTACCCCTTTCACCGCAATGTATAATTTTATGTGAGCACACCTTCCTTTGAAGCACAACGGTACCTGGAAAAAACCTTCCATTTCAATTCTTGATCCTTCAAAACTTTCAGCAGTAATATCAGATGGTTGTAACTTATCATAACTACATACAGTTTCTCTTTAAAATATTGTGTGGTAATAATTGTCCAAGGTGACCCAGAATCTACCATAAGTTCTAAATCAGAACCTAAAACTTGAAACACACATTTAGGGGATTTCATGTGGGCTTCTTTATCAGGTCCGCTGTTTATGATGGATACGACAAATCCTTTATTAGACTCAGGAGTCTCCCTAACACTGGTGACTCTATTTATTTCAGAAGTACCAGAATTGGTGTTCCGTGTCTGGTTGGTAAACCGCTTGTCTCTGCATACACTTCCAAAATGTCCCATCCTGCCACAAAACTTGCACTCTCTGTTGACCGCTGGACATCCTTGAAAAGATGCTAGATGGGATCTGCTCCCACATCTGTAGCATGTATTGTGATTGAAGAAATTGTCATTTCTCTTATTTGGATAACTGTTATTGTATTTGGTAGGAAATTTCCCTTGTGGGACATCGTTTTTGAAATCATTTTTAGCTCTAACAACACAAATCTCTTCCTCAGTTGCAGACTTATTGGAAGTCTGGCTTACAGTTTCCATCCATTTTTCTGATTGTTCCGTAGCTTTTGCCGTAGAAATAGCTTCATCTAAATTAGGGTCTCCCATTACCCATAATTTTTCCTGTATCTTCTTGTTTTTCACATGTACAATGATTTGATCACGCATCATTTCATCTGTCATGGTACCAAAGTTACAATGCAGGCTCGAAGATATCAATGCGGTTAGAAAGTTATCAAATGACTCATCTTCTTTTTGTGCCCTGGTGTAGAATTTAAACCTATTCAAAGCGATATTAGTAGTAGGTTTGAACCTCTTTTCCATCCTGGTTAATGCTTCAACATACACGTTCATGCCATCACCTTCCCCACTTTGTAGAATAATCTGAGGTAAAGCTCTGAAAGTTACTTGTCCCTCAGAACCAAGACAGTGGAGAAAAATACTTTTTTTTCTTTCAGCGCCCATGCGATCACCATCTATGGCCTTCATATAGGTAAGGAATTCTTCTTTCCACATAGACCACGGTACAGGTGGATCGCCTCTGTTTTGAAGAAATTTGGCAGGGGGATCAAACTGCATTTTGTTAAAATTTGAATATAAAATATAATTTTAGGGTAGCAAATGCTGGAAGAACTGTATAAGAAAGTGTAACTAATGAGGAAGTCTAATATCTCCTAAGAAAAAGTTCAATTTGACAAGCAATAGTCATGGTAGTTTTTAAACGCAAAAATACCAATGTATATAAATTATGTAATAACTCACTTCTGCATAGCGTAGTCCAAATCTTTCAATCGGCGTATAAATAAACAAACGTGAAACTGGAGGTGCGCACAGCAGTGTGTATAAATCTTGCCGAACACACTTGCCGATGCGGAGTGAAGCATTGTCCGGACAACGGCAAGATGGCCGCTACATACGTTGCACGCACAGACCAGCGCGATGACGTGTTTGTGCTTGTCTGAGTACGTGTTCAAAAGAATCTTCAGATTACGGAGAGTCAGCTGAGAATGCGGAGACTTTGGAAGATCGATGGCGGGTGGCAAAGTCTCACATCAGGTAAAGAATGTTGCGAAGTTGGTATTTGAAAAATGCGCTTGTTGGAGACACCGAGAAAACAGTCAAAAACAGCAAAACCCAAATAATTCCAGGAACGTCCTTTGTCGCCTGCAAACAAATCCAGGGAAAGTCCAATAGACACAAAAGCAGTTTCCAAATCGGATATAGCATAAAAAAAAATGCAGAGGGTTGAGAAAAAAAAATGATCTGTGGGTTCAAGAACACTCCGCTCCCGTGCTGCAGTGTAGGCAGGAGTGAAGATTAAGCTCGTCGCCAATATTACAAAGTTTTCTGACTCCAATTTGTGCAGGAAAACAGGTTTATTTGCAGCACGGCTAAGGCGTCCACCTAGGTTGATCTCCAGATGCAACTGCAGACAACCGAGTGGAACACCCTGTCACAAACACTCCATAAGAATGTGGAACACTACATAAAAATACACAAAGCGCATGCCAGGGGCGGAGGCAAACAGGGTGAAGCAAGGTAATGCATGTACCATTGTAACAGAGGGAATAAAATGCAAAAAGGTAAAATGCAACACCCATGTTTTAATTCCTGTAGATATCATACAGGTAGGAACCCCTTATGATCCAGGAGTATCAAAGCTTCTGCAACCTTGCTTAATCTTCCTGCAGAAAAAACAGAAAAAAACTTTATAGTCGGAAATTAGCAAGGAGATTGGTCCATATGATTTACACTCAGCTGACAGTTTATTTGGTTTTAATGTAACCCAGGTAATGGCTTCACCCCATTTAGGTGAACTAGCTACCTCCCATAATTATAGAGTTGAATTATTTTTTTCCTAATTGGAATGATCTTATCAGTTATCACCTAATATAGGTATGCCTCATTCAGTATGCCAGTCTGGCCTGGTGCTTTGCCTTTCCCAATTTTCCTAACTGCTTTTGCTATTTTATCCTCGTGTATTTCTTCACTAAGCATTACCTCTTGGCTCAAGTTTAGCTTTGGAAGGTGTCCACCTATTTAATTTGGCATTATCCAATATATTGTCTTCTGTGTACAGTTTTCGATAGAAATTTTAAAAAAGCATCTTCTATCTCATTATTGCTGTTATACATTAAGCCAGAATCTTCACCGCTTACCTCTTTTTTAACATCCTGAGGGGCATATTATCAAGAACGGCGTTAAAAATTATCGCCGGTTTAGCGGCAGAAAACTGCCGCTAAAGCGGCGATAATGGGCTTGATAATATGCCCTTGAGAATTCCAATAGAAGTCCATGTTCTGGTGTGAACATGGGCTTCTATTGGAATTCTCAAGGGCATATTATCAAGCCCATTATCGCCGCTTTAGCGGCAGTTTTCTGCCGCTAAACCGGCGATAATTTTAACGCCGTTCTTGATAATATGCCCCTTAGTTTGTTATACCTTGGCTTCCCAGGTCAATATCTTCGCACACTTCTTCTCCTCATACTTAAAAAAGCATATTCTACTACACTCCCACTTCTTACAAATTATTTCTTCCATTATAATTTTAAGATCCTTCTGCAGCTGTAATGATTTCATTAGTGTTTGTCTCACTACTTCTTCAAATCACTTACTTTTTCTTAGCCTCTCAGTATTCATCCTCCTTTTTAGGTCGAAGCCTACCAAACAGCACAGCTGTCTTGTTTGCTAACGACATCTTGGGGACATTCAGAAAGCTTACCTGGGAATGCATTCCGCCCATTGCTTACCACTGGCTTTGTGCTTTATATCCGACATTTACTTGTTTTCTATTTGCCAGCTCTATTTGTTTTAGGCTGTCCAGCTTGAGTTCGTCCATTCCAATGCCCAAATCCTATCTACCGTATTCTTCAACAAGTGTTCGATTTCTTTAAACAGGCCTTTAAATCTTGTTCTCTTCTTGTCACATTTGCTGTGCATTCAAAGACAGAGGTCCAATGTCAGGCTCTGTCTTCCAGGGAGCTTGGTGTTTACTTTTCTTTCTCTGACTTCAGAGTGAGAGAATTTATTTGACAATCATGCTGGCTACTGGGTATGCTTGAGGAAAAGCAAAATGAAGCAAATTTTTTGGTATTTATGAAGTGTGGTGGAAACAAATATTTTAATACGATCAAAACAAAATGAAGGCATTTCCACACATTATTGTTTGTGCGCTGTATGTTTATCAGTAAAACTGTATGTCTGTGCAAATAAAATGGTCATTTCATTTGAAGATATGTTTTTTTTGGGGGGGGAATTACTCCTCGTTTTTTTAACCAAGTTTATTGGCATTTTTGGTTTCGTATACAACATGACATGCTTACAGAAATCAAGTCATTATACTTTACTGCTCCAATACAACCAATTCAATTCAATGCAACCACGTTTTCAGCTACTTAATGACAGTGTGCATCATGTCATATCAAACAATAATCCCTTACCCCCCTCCTCCCCCTACTTCGTGTCGCTCAGTAGTGTGCCCAATAAAGCAACATTATACTGGTGTACATAGTCTACGTAGATGTCACATGGTATTCCCCCTCCCAACTTTACCTCAGAAGTCTAGTGGGGACTGGGTACACTTGGGGCAATCCCCCCATCCTCAGAGCCAACTTCCCCATCCATGGTCTGTTTCCCTTTTAGTTCTGTTATCATATAGGACCATGCCTGTAGATCTTCCTCAAGCTTTTTATCCATTCTCACAAATTTCATTCGGACCCATTCCGCTCTGGCCCATTCATGCATATCTCTCAACCAGCTTTCACACTTCGGAGGTCCCGGACACAGCCATGCTATAGCAATCCTGTGCTTCACCAGCACAAGACCCAGCAAAACAAACCTCCTGGTCAGTTTTTTGCCCTTAGGAGAGGGCAGCAGGCCCAATAAGACCTGCGTGATCTCCTCAGGCACTAGCCAACCTGTGGCTTTCCGTAGACACTCGAGGACCTCGCTCCAATAAGCGCGGAGCGCTTGACATGTCCAAACCATATGTATAAAATCTGCTTCATTTTCTCCACATTTCGGACACTCGTCACTATGAATAGGGTATATAATATGTAATGTTCGAGGACTAAGGTATGTCTGGTGAACTATATTAAATTGAAGGAGCTTAAAACGCGGGTTAGAACTCACTGTTCGTACCCCCTCGTGTACCTTCTCCCATTCCTTATCTGTCAGAGGTTCGTCTAACAACCTTGCACATTTTGTATGTATCTGGAGCTCTCCTCCCGGTAAATCCTCTCGTATTGCCCTATAAAGGTGTGATATCAGATGCCTGCCCTGTGCCATATACAGCATTACTGATAGCGTCTTAGTGCTAGTGGGTTTTTCAGGAAATGTTGGCCATATTTCCAGAGCCACACTTGATATTTTCTCGTATTGTAGAAATTGGCCTGTCCCTAAGTCAAAGGTGGCTTCTGCTTCAGCGTGTGTGATAAATCTGCCCTCTGTATACAAGTCACCCAATGTGAGGCATCCCCCTTCCTTCCACCGATTTACAAACATTGAATCAGCTATGCATACAAAAGGACGCAATGCCCATATAGACATGTCCTGCGCGTAAGGAGCCCTTTTCATCACCCTCCGCACTACCGTATCCCACACCGTGGCCACATGGCGCACCACATATGGTGTCAAGGGTGGAATGCCTCTTCCAAGCATCAGTAACTCTGGGAGCGGGTGGCCCTGATGCGTACCCAGCAACAGCCTTTTTTCCCAATTGTCGTCGCGATCTAACAAATGAATTGCGTGTTGCAGCTGGGAAGCCATATAATAGAATTCCAGGCAGAGCACCTCTAATCCTCCCCTGGCCCACGCTCTCTGCAGTATTGTCAGCTTTACTCTTCTCTGTTTATTTCCCCACAGGAGGTCCGTCACCACGGCATCCAATGTTTTAAAATAATGACGTGGTATCATGTATATGGAGTTCTGCAACGCATATAGGTGATCCAGCGGTATACCAACAACAGATACTCCGCTACCATATACTCACCTGGGCCCATATAATTTTTTTATTTTCATACACACAAGTTGAGTAAATCCGCTGGAGTGGTTTAAAGTTTATATTTCTCAGGATTAGTTATTTATCTTTCTTAACTAACCTTTCACTGATCAAAAAGTTCTTTCCTCTGGTTGACGGACCATTAGTTGAACTAGTTGATGGTGATAATTAACTTAACCCTTAACTATTCTTTGTTTGAAGAAAATAATCACAGACTCGGGAAGTTTTTAAAATCTTTACCTAAATTAACTGCATGTGAGCCATCTCAAAATTACAGTGCAGTCACCCTCATTTTTAGGAGAGAAAATTCAATTGATTAAACATCAAGCATATACTTCGGACTCATGTAATAACAAATGCTCAGAAAGGGAGAGGACAGAGAGAAAAGAATATCTACAAAATACATGAAAAATATATTTACCAAGAATGGTGTGAAAGACCAACCCCCTGGCCAAAGGGCTGGTAAGGGTCCCCCAGGATAGGTTAGGAGACAAAGACTCAGGACAGGATTCAGGACAGGATAGTTGACCTCTCTAGAGTACCGACGATTGAATCGCACCCCTCTCTGACACTCTCTTCCTCCTCGAGATTCTTCCGCGATCTTCTGATCTAACCCAATTAATTAGGATAGTAAGTTCTGCTTCAGATTCTGCATTCAGTTCTTCATCAGCATCTCACAGCATCTCTCCAGCAACAGCATCCCCGACTCCCAGACAGCATCCCGAGCTCTGCTAAATTAACTAACTAAAGCTACCTTAGTTATACCTTCGTATACTCATGTTCCACCCACTAAAGCTACAATATCGTAAAAATACGAAATGTAATTGGTCGGGCAAGGGGGGATGATCATCACACCATGCTTACATGTCACTTTATTCTGTTAAACCATTGTTCGCAAACCCATCCCCTTAATTTTTATTCAAAACTTCATTCCCATCCACTACATGTATCTTTTTGAAACATTAATAACACTACGAAGAATAGAACATCTCATTGCTGAACTTTTCATCATCCGTTCCCAGGGTATGGTGCTCCAATTTGGCCTCCATTCAAGTGCTCCGTCATTGACCTTCATAGCTTCACTTAGTAGGCATGCGCAGGCATTGCGTCATTTCATCTAGTCCGGTCATACAAGAGAGGCCCAAATGCGCACTAATAATAAAGTCAAAAAGACAAATATTACTTTCATAGAATAAATGGTCTCACTGTATACCACCCACATCTACTCTATTTCCCTTTTCTTATTAATCCTTTTCCCGCATTAGCATTAGTAAAATAGCCTGTTTTAGTTTCAGCTAAGCAGATGCCATGCACGCGAGTCTTCAAGACTCCATTTTAGTATCTTCTGCTCATGCGCTAGAATTTTCCCTCCAAGCATAGTCTCGTCATACTGCGTAGATGCAGTTGACGCATGCGCACAACAGTTTTTCCCTTTTAAAGCGGTATTAGTCCGTTTTCATTGCTATCCGCATTAGTATACACATAAGCAAGCTTCGCTAACCCGCGTGTTCATGTGGTGCGTATTAATTATTCACAAAACATGGTTAGTAACTTTGTTAATGAGTTAAACGAGAGGATTGCCTCCGAGCAAGTCTCTTTCTTACGAGACCTTGCTCCATCAATCCCCTCTCTGATGGCATTTTGAGCCATCACAAAATTACCCATCCCTTCCCAGATGCCAACCTTAGCACATCTCAGTTTTCTCTTTTCTCTTTCATCAATTCGTCAGTTACTTCTTTTCCTTCTAAATCTTTCATCTTTTTTTTTGTATAACTTTCCTTTCATCTCTTCTAGTTGAATTTCATCATATTCTCTCTTTCGTTTCTTTCCTCTCCCTTCTCTTTCTAAATGTATTCTTCTCTTTCCCTTGCTTCTGCAACATTTACATGTGATCATTACTATCATAACTATTGTCATTATTACAACTACTGGTAAGATTATTTGACCTAGAAAACTTTTCCCAAAATCAGTAAACCAATTCCCTATCGATGTTATACTCTTTGTTAGTTTTCCCCATACACTGTCAACCTCCAGTTGGGTCAAGTCATTATGCATTCTTGTAATATTTCCAATATGCCCTTTAATTTCCTTGCTTTTGTCCGGAATATAAGTGCAGCAATGTTGAATTTTCAACATACCACAGACTCCGCCCTCTTTTGCCAATAAAATATCAAGAGCAAGACGATTTTGTAAAACCATAGACCTTATTGCAACCATCTCTGTGTTAATCATTAAGAATCCTCCTGCAGTATCTGTAGAAAGACGATCAACTATGGTTGATAATTTGCAAATTTTACGCGAATTTAGAATGACTCCAACTGAGGGTATCAATGCACTAAATATATCACCTACTATTTCAGAAAAATTAGCTCTTCTTCTCCGTGTTAGTCCATTAGATTTTTCATTGATTCCATTGATTCTGTCCACATGGTAGATTTTTGGAAAAACTATTCCAAAATAACAGCTCCCGTACCATCTTGCAGGTAACCTATAATAGGCATTATTCCTGCATACATAATAAATTCCTGGAAATACAGGATCATTTCCCCCTTTTAGTCCCCACCCTCCTAGAATTAGGAAGTTGTGTTCACACTCACTGGAACCAATGAAATTGTTATTATAATCTGTCTTTAACCTATGAAGGCAGAATGTTCCCCTTTTCACAAAGTCTAGGGACATCGCAGCATGAGCTTCGCCCTTTGCATAATTTCCCTCTTTCTCAGCCCATGGAGGTACATGGGATTTCTGTTCAGCAGCTTTCTTTGTTAAATCCTGTCTCCTTTCTTCTACTAAATTCAACAAGCATTTGCAATGCAATAGGTCTCGCATTCGCAAAAGTTTGAGCCATTGGCATTGTAAATGACAAACCCTTCATCCATGTGTTGGTTTTGAAAACAGATAAATAAATGGCATTGTCATTTACAATGCCAATAGCTTAAACTCTGGCATTGTAAATGACAATGCCTTTTATCCATGTTTTTAAAAAGAAACATAAATAAAACACATTGGCATTTACAATACCAATAGCTCAAACTCGTGTAAATACCAAAAATACTCGATCTCTGATCAGCAATTGATGCTTCTGCTTTTCAAACTTAAAAACATATGTTGTATTAGAAACACCTTAAACAAATGTAATGCAAAAATGTCCCTTTTGAAAATATGTCGTCCATACATAAATAGTATTTTATAGGATAAGCAATTAATGCACACATATATGCACGGTCTGTGAAGCACTAGATATAAAGGGGCAGAGAAAAACACATAGTCCTGTTTCCCCAGTCCGCAACCTCTAACAACCACCAACAACAGACATAGTAGAATTATTTTGTGATGTCTGCTGCGGCTTTGAACTGCTCAGTGAAATATCTCACTGGATTAGGTAGGTCACTAAACCTACAACAAGTGCTCCTTTAAATGTCTTGTAATTTATATGCGTGGATACAGCTGAAGTACACTGTCCCGTCCTACACAACCACTGCCTCTACAGCTGTGGCAAGTAGAATTTGTGCATTTTTATACAGCTCCAACTTTAAATGGGCATGCATAAAAGATTATGAGTGACACTATCTTACAAGCAAAATCAAGCAATATAGACAAGGGAAACATATATAAATCATAGAAATTACACCTATTTGAGCAACAAGAAACTCTAAGATATTAAAACTGCTGTAGGCAAGCAGCATTTTAGTAACTTTTGAACAGTTTGAGCTGGAAACAAAAACATTTTTGTCAAAATCTGCAGTTGCAGCAGATGATGGATTATGTGGCGAATGCGGCAAATCTATAATTATGCGAAAATTGCTGCAGCCACATAATTGCATAATTCCATTGGCCCTGGTTATAGGAGAGAAAGATAAGCAGTGACAGGAGGAAATGGAATGACAATAGAAAGGCGATTATATACTGTAGTGAGGCAGTGACAGAAGAGGGTGGACAGTGTATGATTACAGAATTTAGGGCAATGCCAACGGCAGGATGGGCAGTGGCAGAGACATGTTGTATAACGGAGAGATAAGCAGTAATTGGAGAGGGGACATGGGAAGTGAAAGGAGAGAGGACAGTAACATGAGGCAGAGTTAGAGGAGGGTAGTGACAGGAGGGAGAAATAATATGTGAAAACATAACTACGCCCAGTGTGAAGCTCTCTGAGGAAGGAGAGGGAAACAGCAAAACGCGGGACAAAACGCAAGAGCTATAGAAGGAGAGCTCGCAGTTTGAGTGACCTCAGTGTGAACAGATTTTTAAATGCTGGAGTTCCTTTCTGTTACATAGGGTGTAAACACAAAAAATTAAATCTGAACTTTCCTATTTGGAGCACAGTTTCAAAATCAAACAAGGAGTGCACTTACTAGAAACAGCTGGCAAATAGGGTGCCTGAGCCCTCCAGTTGCTGGTAGTGCGCCTCCACCAATCGCTCGTTGCCCCATACGGCTATAAGCGCGTTAGTTTCTGCTGGGGTCCAGGACATGCCGCGACAAGCGGCCGACGTGGAAAAGGAGACTGAGGGCGACGAGGCAAGGCCCGGACCACCAGCGCATCCCTCTAGAGGCGACGAATGGCTTGGGGTAGAAGGCGCCGACAACGATGGGCGTCCATCGCTCAGCCCAGGTGAAGTAGGGGACATAGCCTCGCGCTTTGGAATCTTCAGTGGCGGCGGAGCGGGATCGGATTGCAGATCCGACTCACAGGGCGCAGCCATGTTGACTCCTCGGAACCAGCGGGAAGTTAAGCTGAAGACACGCCGTGAGCGTGTGCATCGGCTGCCTGGACAGGAGATGTGCAAGCGTATGGTGCGAGCAGGCGTTGTGATAACGCCGCGAGCCGTACGCGTGCATATCTCCTGTCTGTTTAAGTTTCGGCACAGACAGTTGATGTGCACGCGTACGGCTTGCGGCGCTATTACAATTCCTGCTCGCACCAAGCGCGTGCACATCTCGTGTCCCGCATCGGAGCAAAAGTCGGCAACAATAGATCTCGCATAGCGAGCAGCGCTTTGCGCTGCATCGCTAGGCGAGACCTAAAACTCTTTTTCTTCTTCACGTAATATACATGTTAGGTTATCCTTGTGGGCTTGAGCTATATCTATTGAACTCATTGTTAAAAAGAATTCACCCATGAACTGTGCATTTTTACTACTAACTACTGGATTCATATTCTTTCTAATAGACAATTCTGAAAATACTACATCTAAGTTTGAATAGAAATACTGAAGTCTCCCTGTTGCATAAAATAAACTTGATAAAACACTACATGATACACCATATGTTAGAGGTATATGGTGATACGTCACCCCTTCTGACACTGATGAGGGTAACTTCATACAAACATAACAATTACTAATCTCCATTGTATTAACATACTGAAATAACAATTTAGTAAACACATTTAAAGACGAATCATTGTCTGATTCGTTATGATAATTTATCTCATCTTCTACTCCTAATTCTATTTTAGTCTCTTTTATCCTGTCTACTTGCCTATTAGTAATTGTATTATTCTTGCTACTTGTTTCCATCAACAAAGGTACTCCTATTGTTAGAAATAACCATACTGATACCATTAATAAAATACTACATAAACAAAATCTTAAACATTTTCTTTTTAGACTTCGTTTCGGTCTTTCAGTGTCTTCAATTTCTGCCATCTTAATCAGAGAAAATTTCTTCTCTCTTTCTTTGTCTAAATTTTCTTAAAATCCAGTCTTTTATTTTAAGGAGGTCTTAATTTGCTTTCATCAATCTGTGCAACATGTACTCTTTCTGATTCTTCACATAAATCTAAGTTTTCAAATTCTTCAAGAATAACATAGGTCCACTCAGGGGCCTTGTATTTTCTGTTCAGATTTCTCAATCTTGGGCTCCTTCGTGTAAGTTTTACTAAGGTTTGTTTCGGTTGTGTCTGACTCGTAACTTCATTTACTTGCTCTGGTTTCTTTTCTGATTTTCTTAGATAATATCTTAATTTCTTCACTCCTGCAGGCCAATTGTCTCCTTTTCTAACTCTTTTGACCTGAACTGCACTTTCACCTTCCCTGTCTCCCTCTAAAGTTCTTTTATTTTCACTTCATCTAGGCACAATCTGTCCTTCTTCTTCCCTTTCTAATTGTCTTTGTTCTGTATTTTCTGTATTTAGACCTTCCTCCACTTGCACCTGTTCAGGTCTTATTATAGTTTGTTCTTCTTCTGCCTGAACTTGTTCTTCTAGATCTACCTGTTCCTGTTCAGGTCTTATTTCAATTTGTTCTTCTTCTTCTGCCTGAACTTGTTATTCTAGATCTATCTTTCCCTGCTCAGGTTTCTGAATGGCTTTGTTTATTTCTACCTGAGTGTGTTCTTCTTTCCCTGTCTTTTCCTCTCTACCTTCCTGTCTTCTTAATTCAGTTCTTCTTCTTGTTTCAACAACAGCATCCGGTATTTCAATCACTGGTATCCACTCTTCCTGACTTGTACTTGGCTGTTCGTCACATAGTTGTCTTTCAGAATCTATCACTCTAGATTCTTCAGCTTCACAGCTTGCAACTTCTGACGTCTCAGCTAACTCAGTCAGTGGCTGCTCTTGTTGTTCAGATGGGCTCGGAACTCTTCTGGTATGACTAGCATGAATCCAATTGGGTAAACCTTCACACTTTACTGCTGTGGTAGTGACTAGTATGACTTGACGTGGTTTATCCCACCTGGGTGCTAGACACGACTTCCTTGCGTGTTTCTTCACTAACACCCAATCTCCAGGATTCAAATCATGCGCTTGGTCTGGCTGTCTTTCAACTGCGTCTTCTCCAACCTGATGAGAGACAGAACGCACTATTTCAGCCAATCCTTTGCAATAGTCCAATACCACATCATCAGTTATATTCATTAATTTATTTCCAGGAATCAATGCTTGTCTCATTGCCCTTCCCATGAGCACCTCATGTGGACTCAATCCTGTTTTCCTGTCAGGAATGCTTCTGAGACCCATCAGTACAAGAGGCAATGCATCTGGCCATTTCATCATTGTGGATGCACACACCTTCCCTAATCTTGACTTGATTGTGCCATTTAGCTGTTCAACTATTCCAGAAGCCTCTGGACGATAAGCACAGTGCAGTTTTTGTTCAATGTTAAAATGCAGCACAGATTAATCGAATTATTTCATTGTTAAAATGAGGTCCTCTATCTGATTCCAAAGTGACTGGAAAACCGAAGCGAGGAATCAACTCCCTCAATAGTAGTTTAGCAACTGTAAGACTGTCATTTCTTCTAGTGGGGTATGCCTCTACCCATCTCGAGAACAGGCACACTATGACAAGTACATATTTCATTCCATTGCAAGGAGGCAACTCAATGAAATCTAACTGCAATCTGGTGAAGGGTCCTTCTGCCTTTCCAATCTTTCCCCAACTGACCACTGTCTTCCTGCCTGGGTTTTGCTGCTGACAGACTAAGCATCTTTGGCAAAGGCTCTCTGCGACTACCCTAAACTTCAGATTGTACCAACTCTGTCTGAATAATCTGATCATTGAATCCCTACCAATGTGAGTTGTCCCATGGTATACTCTTGCCATTTGTGAGAGCAGACAATCTGGCATGACTGGTCTGCCATCTAGGTACACCCACACTTCATCTTCTGTTCTTTTTGTACATCTTGATTTTATCCAAATTTCCTTTTCTTTTTCCTCAACTTCTTCCTGCAACTGTCTGACCTCATCCCATGTTTCTGGAACTGAGAAAAACATAAGTTGGCAGCTGGTTTCACCCGTTTCAATTTTTCTGTTAATTGACATTGTATTTCTTGCACAGTATCGAGCAATTTGGTCGGCATATTTATTTCCAGCCGTCACATAGTCATTTCCTGACTGATGTGCAGCGCATTTAACAACTGCTACTTCTTTTGGCAATTGTAATGGTTCCAACAAATCTTTTACATTTTTACTGTTTCTGATAGGAGATCCTGAAGAAGTCAGAAATCCCCTCTGCATTCAGAGTTGGCCAAAATCATGCACAACCCCGAAACCATATTGACTGTCCATAAATATGGTTATTCTCCAATTCTTCCCACTTGTGCATGCCTTTGTTAAGGCCACCAATTCAGCTACTTGTGCAGATTTGACTCCTGGTAAACAGAATGCTTCAACCACCCCCGTTATTTTACATACAGCATATGCAGCACTTAATCCTCCTCCTTCAGTTCTTAGACAAGGCCCATCCACAAACAGTTCATGATCAGCTTCCTTCAATGGTGTTTCTTTTATGTCTGGGCGGGGCTTAGTACACAATTCAGTCACATCCAGACAATCATGATCAATCTCATCTCTCACTTCTTCACAACATGGATCTGGCAATAATGTGGCAGGATTCATTATCGTACATCTTATCACTGTCACATTTTCTGCTCCCATAATCACCCTTTCATACTTAGTCAGCCGACTGGGAGTGAGATGTTGTGTTCTTGTTCTTGTCAAAAGAATCTCAACTGAGTGTGGAACGTAAACCTTTACAGGATGTCCCATCACAATGGACTCACTTTGCTCCAGACTCATACAAGTAGCAGCTACTGCTTTTAAGCAGCCAGGTAAGGCTGAAGCCACTGGATCCAAGGTGGCAGAAAAATACACCACTGGACGTCGACTCAGTCCATGTCTCTGTGTTAAAACTGAAAGTGCACAATTTTCTCTCTCACAACAAAACAACGCAAATTCTTTTGAATAATCAGGCATGCCCAAGGCTGGGGCCTCACATAAACAATTTCGTAGTTTCACAAAAGCTTCCAAACATTCATCATTCCAATCGATGGGATCTTTCACTCTTTTCCGAGTTAATTGTATCAATGGCTTTGCTAACATGGAGAAGCTATTGATCCACTGCCTACAGTACCCAACCACTCCCAGAAACATTCTCATCTCCTTTTGTGTCTGAGGTAGCTGCATTTCTTTGATTATTTTTATTCTTTCTGGTGTCACTTTTCTAACTCCTCTTTCTATTTTATGCCCTAAATATCTAACTTCTTGTTGACAGAAGTGCAATTTTTCTGGAGACACTTTGTGTCCTCCTTCGGCCAAATGGTTCTGTAATGCAATTGTGTCGGTGACACAATCTTCTCGTGTTTTATGATGCCACCAATAGGTCATCAATGTACTGAACCAGAACTGATTTCCCGGGCATAACTAATGACTCCAGACACTTTTTCAGTATCTGATTGAAAATTGAGGGACTCTCTGTGTACCCTTGAGGAACTCGGCACCATGCCAAAATACGATCTTCAAACCGGAAGGCGAAAAGATACTGGCTGTCTGGGTGCAAAGGAATAGAAAAGAATGCTTGGCACAAATCAATTACTGTAAACCAACCTGCATTCCAGGGTATCTGATAAAGGATCACCGCTGGGTTTGGCACTATTGGGCAACAAGGTACTACAATTTTATTAATTTTTCTCAAATCCTGCACTATCCTGTATTTTCCGCTAGGCTTTTCAAGTCCCATTATTGGCGAATTACAAGGACTACCCATTATCTCTTTTAAAATGCCTTGTTTAATCATTCGGTCAATTTCTGGGGTGATTCCTGCTTTCACTTCTGGACTCATTTTGTACTGTCGTGTTATTCTCCAGCGCTGGGATGCCTACGGGTAGCTACGCGCTCTATAAGTGCTGCTTCATTCATTCATTCATTTGTGTGTTTGGATAAACCGCACCTTCTTTCACCGTCACTTTAACTGGATCTACATCTGACATTAGCCCAATGTCCTTTCCTGTAAAATCCCACACTTCTGGATTCACTGTGGTTCTTAACTCTTCTGGTAATTCACTTTCAGTCATTAATGAAAACATCTCATCTACTTCTGTACCTTGCTTAGCTAGCATCATTTTATATATTACATCTTCATCAGGGGTTTGGAAAGTGACACCATCTGGTGTACAATAGATCGTGCAATTAATTTTGCACAGTAGATCTCTTCCCAACAGATTTACTGGACTGGAATCACAAACTACAAACCAATGCATTTCTTTAAAATTTCCGATATGTACCTCCATTGGTTTTGTAATTGGGGTTCTAATCTGTTGATTTGACACTCCTACAACTTGGATAGATTCTCCCGAGAGGGGTAGGTTTGGGATGTCTGCTGTTCTCACAGTAGACCGGGTAGCACCAGTATCCAATAGAAAAGTGATCTACCGGCAAGGATGCGCCAAGCACGCACTCCTCTTCCTCCCCCCTCAGGCACCGTCATTGCACATAGTTCGAATTTTCTTCATCATTCTGCAAAAAATATTGTGTAACCACTCTGTTATTCTTACCACTTTCTCCGTGAAATCCGGTGTTCGCACTGTATTTTTGAGGACTCACAAAGTTTGGCATAGGAGCTGGTGGCACCTGATACTGTGGAGTAACTACCTGCTGCGGCTGACTCATAAGTACTTCATTCTGCATCTGTGGAATTAAATTTTGATTTGGCCCATTATTATTCTGAATACTCTTACACTCGTTCTTCCAATGTCCAAGCTTTCCCCATGCATGACAAGGAAACTTCTTCTTTGCTTCCGCTCTATTCATTCGTCCTCTTATTTTATTACCATTCGCCACTTGATCATTCTGACTCTGCTCTTTCATCTGATTATCAGTCTGAATATTTGATTTATTCTCCTGTTGTTCTGCTAATTTTACTTGTGCCCACATCATCTTCTCTTTTAGCTTTCTACGCCTTGCTTCTATGTCGTCTCCACAATACTTAGCATATTTCAAAATCTCATCAACTGTTTTGCTCTGCCAGCACAACATGTGCTGTTGAATCATCTGACTAATCTCTGTTTTCAGACCATACACAAACCGATATACAAAATGTCCCATATCCTTGTCACAAATGTTCTCAAAACCACTATACTGTTTAAACACCTGTAACAACCGCTCATAATATGCATGAACGGACTCATTTGGCTCTTGAGTTGTTCTATCTATCTTTACCCGATCTGTCTCTTTAGGAGGGATTTTCCCTTTCAGGAAAGTAATTACTTGATGATATTTCTTCATCACCTCCTCTGAGGGTGCTCCTGTCTTCGAGTCTCTGGCATACTCCTCACTTGGCCAATCAATTGTGATCTTACATTCTGTCCATAAATCAGCAGGTACCACAATGTCAAATAAACCATCCAGGTCTTTCAATAGAACCTTTGAAACCTTCACAAATCTTTCCACCTGTTTATACCATTCAACTGGTTTTTCTCTCAATCTGGGGAAATCATTTGTAAATGACAAAATATCTTGTCTACTCCAAGGGACATGAACATATCCACCAACAGGAACTTCTCTCATTGGACACATTTTCTCAACCTTAGCTGATTCTCTCACTGGAAATGCAGCTGATGCTTCTCTTGCTTGTACTTCCTCTTTCTTTCTTATCCACCTAATTCTCCATTTGTCAATGTCTCCCCATTTTCGCAAAATATTCATCAACTCTTTTATCTGTAGTCTCTTACCAGAAGCATTTACACTTTCTAAATCTTTGTCAGTAAAATCCACATGATATAGTTTCTGCAACAATTTCGATTTCCCTATATCTATTCCGATTTCTGAAGCAACTTCTGTTAATCTCTCATGAAATACTCTTGCTCTTCTGGTTATACTCTTACATAAGAATAATAACTCCTCATTATAAACGCTCAGTCTTTCTATGCTCACTTTGCCAGTTATCATTTCTTCCAACTCTACTTTCAATCTGCTGATATCTAAAATCTTTGGTTGTGGGTTTCGATTGTCGATTTCCTGTGCCCATCTCTCTATATCTTCAGGGGTAACTACTGTTGAACCTCCAGTTCCTATAGGAACCAAAGATCTCTTTTCTCTCAAAATTGTAGGTGTAACTCTTTTCGGAGTTTCAGTTATAGGTTCTACATTCGGGAGATCCATTAATGAAATAATTGATTCACTTTCACTGGCTTGATCATCCATAATTATTACTTCTTTTCTGGGACTAGTTAACGGAACTGTCACAGTTTGAGGTTTCTGACAAGTCTTTTTATCTCCATATAATGGGATTACAGGGCCATTAGTCACTGATACTGTCAGAGCTTCAGCATTTAAATTCAGTTGGTTTACTTTCTGAACTAATTCTTCTCTAGTTTTATTTAAAACTTCTCTCTCATTATCCTGCAATACCCTATTAAGTGACGCATCATGCAAAATTTGTGGGGTTAAAGGCATTCCTATCACTGGTGCACTCGGGGTAACCTTACTAGGTGCTTCTTGATACGGTGGAGGGTTCTTAATCAGAATATCCTCTAATAATTCATCATCTGATTCGCCATATCCTGTCGTATTCATGTGTTTTGTTTTTTCCTTACACTTTCCTCCTAACTGTTCTTCAGCCATTATTACTGGATCTAATCCCTCGCTCACCACAGCTCTCCTCCAACGCTTCATTTGATCTCCACTTGACTCATATGGATATCTAGGTAAAAATCCTCTAAATCTCCGACCACTTCTGTATTTTTCACGATCAAATGCCTCAATTTCCCATTCTTCCAAAGCTTCATACTGTGTCATTCTAGGATTCGGTTCTAGCATATTCATTCGATCTCTCAAATTCTGAAGTATCTTTAAATTAAAAGTACCATGCTCCGAAAAAGCCAAAACTCCATCACCTTTAGTATATTCTATCCAATTTTCCAACCATACACACGTGTGATATCCTTTCTCCATCATCATAAAGGAAGCAGGTGTTTTGGGTGGCGGAATAGGAATTCCCTCTCTAGTCATTACAAGCTTATCTTTCTTAAAGAAATTTTTAATTTTCTTCATTAATGTCATTTTCTTTGGTCTTCCGAACATTTCAGATGATCGATATAGGAAAGAGTCTTCCGTATATCTTCTAGCTCTATTACCTATGTCGCGTCCTATGTCAGCACGACTCACACCCGCAGTCGAATCAGGACTCAACATACAATTCTTTTCTGACAAATCCTAGCGCGACTTCTACCTATCAACCAATCAGACTCAGGCTCACGCACGTGGTCTGACCAATGTCAGCGCGGCCTTTTGTGATGTCAGTATTGCTCCTTACTACTGACCCCTCCTTTACAATCTGCTTCTGTCACACGCCCGCTGTTGCAACCAATCCCAGCGCGGCTCTCTGTGACGTCAGTACAAATCCTGTGACTGACCCTCCCTTCACAAGGTAATACGAAAACTTATTTCTTAATACTTTTCATTAAAATTCTTCATTAATAACAACATAAAAACATTCGCTACTCTGTCTGTTCCACCAAGCAAAAGGATAGATTTCAATTTACACTTGAGTTTCAGAAATTACTCTTCTTCTACTGCGAGTAAAACCCCTGTTTACTCTTCATTCAAGCTCAGAAGAACCTGTTACTTCTCCAGTGTCACCCGTATTGGGAAATGAGACCAAAGTTTCACCAGCGAACTCCTTTCGCTATCATCCGCACTCTAGTTTTATACGAAATAGTCCCTAGTTTAATACTGCCAGCCCTACGTAGCTTCTCAGTATTATTCCAACAGACTAGTAACCTCACTGCAGTGTGGCTTCTGTCACCACCCGCTATTCATTTCCCGGGATTCTTGACAACATAAAACAAGATACTAACTCTTTTTGTTAAACATAAATAAATAATCAATAATCAATATTTATCACCAAACTAATCAATAATAACCATAACTCTGCTACCAGAAAACTGATCCAGCGGTATACCAACAACAGATACTCCACCTACCATATACTCACCTGGGCCCATATAATTTTTTTATTTTCATACACACAAGTTGAGTAAAACCGCTGGAGTGGTTTAAAGTTTATATTTCTCAGGATTAGTTATTTACCTTTCTTAACTAACCTTTCACTGATCAAAAAGTTCTTTCCTCTGGTCGACGGACCATTAGTTGAACTAGTTGATGGTGATAATTAACTTAACCCTTAACTATTCTTTGTTTGAAGAAAATAATCACAGTCTCGGGAAGTTTTTAAAATCTTTATCTAAATTAAGTGCATGTGAACCATCTCAAAATTACAGTGCAGTCACCCTCATTTTCAGGAGAGAAAATTCAATTGATTAAACATCAAGCATATACTTCGGACTCATGTAATAACAAATGCTCAGAAAGGGAGAGGACAGAGAGAAAAGAATATCTACAAAATACATGAAAAATATATGTACCAAGAATGGTGTGAAATACCAACCCCCTGGCCAAAGGGTTGGTAAGGGTCCCCCAGGATAGGTCAGGAGACAAAGACTTCAGGACAGGATTCAGGACAGGATAGTTGACCTCTCTAGAATACCGACGATTGCGCCGCACCCCTCTCTGACAATCTCTTCCTCCTCGAGATTCTTCCGCGATCTTCTGATCTAACCCAATTAATTAGGATAGTAAGTTCTGCTTCAGATTCTGCATTCAGTTCTTCATCAGCATCTCACAGCATCTCTCCAGCAACAGCATCCCGACTCCCAGACAGCATCCCGAGCTCTGCTAAACTAACTAACTAAAGCTACCTTAGTTATACTTTCGTATACTCATGTTCCACCCACTAAAGTTACAATATCGTAAAAATACGAAATCTAATTGGTCGGGTAAGGGGGGATGATCATCACACCATGCTTACATGTCACTTTATTCTGTTAAACTATTGTTCGCAAACCCATCCCCTTAATTTTTATTCAAAACTTTATTCCCATCCACTACATGTATCTTTTTGAAACATTAATAACACTACGAAGAATAGAACATCTCATTGCTGAACTTTTCATCATCCGTTCCCAGGGTATGGCGCTCCAATTTGGCCTCCATTCAAGTGCTCCGTCATTGACCTTTACAGCTTCACTTAGTAGGCATGCGCAGGCATTGCGTCATTTCATCTAGTCCGGTCATACAAGAGAGGCCCAAATGCGCACTAATAATAAAGTCAAAAAGACAAATATTACTTTCATAGAATAAATGGTCTCACTGTATACCACCCACCTCTACTCTATTTCCCCTTTCTTATTAATCCTTTTCCCGCATTAGCATTAGTAAAATAGCATGTTTTAGTTTCAGCTAACCAGATGCCATGCACGCGAGTCTTCAAGACTCCATTTTAGTATCTTCTGCTCATGCGCTAGAATTTTCCCTCCAAGCATAGTCTCGTCATACTGCGTAGATGCAGTTGACGCATGCGCACAACAGTTTTTCCCGTTTAAAGCGGTATTAGTCCGTTTTCATTGTTATCCGCATTGGTATACACATAAGCAAGCTTCGCTAACCCGCGTGTTCATGTGGTGCGTATTAATTATTCACAAAACATGGTTAGTAACTTTGTTAATGAGTTAAACGAGAGGGTTGCCTCAGAGCAAGTCTCTTTCTTACGAGACCTTGCTCCATCATAGGCATCGGGGTAAGATAATCATTTTCACTATTGCGACTCGGCCCATTAAGGACACTGGTAGCTCCTTCCAAAATCGCACAGAGCCTTTCAGACCCTCGATCACTCTTCGATGTTAAGGTCCAAATACGCAGAGGCAGCATTTGCCAGTCTTATCCCTAGGTATCGTGTCCCCTCCCTGTCCATGGCAACTCCAGTTGTGGCAGTTCCGCACGTGGCGACCCCGCCAGGCGTCCAATGGGGATCGATTTAGATTTCCCAGGGTTTATATAAAGACCACAGATTACTCCAAACCGGCGCATCACCCCAAGCAGTGTCGGGACCGATTGCTCTGGTTGCCATAAATAAATCAACGTTTGCGTAAAGGGAAACAACGTGATTGGTCTCTCCCAATTGGATCCCCCATGGTTCCAATACTTTCCTTAGAGTAGCCGCCAGAGGCTCCATAGCCACTGCGAACAGCAATGGAGACAATGGGCATCCCTGACGTGTGCCACAACACAGAGCGAGCCGTTGAGATACCACCCTACCAATTTTTACTCTTGCCATCGGGGTTGCATATAACAGCTGAATCCATTTAAGGAATCTTACTCCTACACCCACCCTTTCTAGAACCTGCCACATATAGTGCCAATCCAGGGAATCAAAGGCGTGTTCAATATCTAACAGAGCGAGTGTGTAGTCCTCCTCCATCAAGGCCGGGGCGTGCCATACATGGGCCAATCGGCGTAAATTATGAGCAGTGCTTCTCCCAGGGATAAACCCCACCTGGTCCGTATGAATAAGATTGGACATATTAGGCAGGAGACGTGCCACCAGTATTCCACTGAGAAGTTTGACATCTAAATTAAGAAATGAGATCGGTCTATATGAGTTGGTGAGTAAGGGATCTCTATCAGGTTTCAGTATCATGGCAACTAGCGACTCCCGCATAGACGGAGGCAAAACGCCCAGCTGGAGTGCCTCATTATAGACTTCTAAAAGCCTATCAGTCAGCAGATGGGAAAACTTTTAATAAAATTCAGCTGGTAGTCCATCGTTACCCGGACGTTTTGAGTGTTCCAGTTTTTGAATGGCCATCATCACCTCCTCCCTAGTTATCAGGATTTCCAGGGCGTCAGTCGCTTCCTGGTCTAGCCGGGGGAGCTCAGCTGAGTCTAAAAAGTTGTTTATCTCATCTTGGCTAGGCGACGATTCGCTTCTATACACCTTCTCAAGGTGTCTCGTTAGGACCTCGACAATTTGATTTTGGGAGCATACCAACTTCCTGCTGCTGTCACGTAGCTGCAGAATGGGGTCTGGCGGGGATTCCTGGAGTGCCAAGCGTGCCAGCAATGCCCCCATTTTATCACCTTCCATGTGTAGTCTTTGACGATGAACCATATAGACGTGTTTCACTAGCCTGCAGAGGTCGGTCAAAAGAGCCTCTTTTGTTGCGCACCATTCTGTCATCCTATGAGGAGCCCCAGGGACCACCCTCTCTAGTCTACTTAACTTTTCCTCTTGGGCGGCTACATCCTTTTCTAGTTGCTGTCATACTCCGTATGATGTTTTAATACATATTCCCCGCACCACTACCTTCATGGCTTCCCATTCAAGTGCACGGGTCGAAGCAGTGCCCCAGTTTTCCTCAAAGTACTTTTGGAGAGCTACCGTTACCTCCTCTACAAATGGGAGGTCTGTTAATGCTTCCGCGTTCAATCGCCACAGGGGAATTCGGGGTCGGGGTCTGGATCCCTCAAAGCTAAGTAGTACTTGCGAGTGATCCGAGAGATATCTAGGCAAGTATGTTATCCACTTCACCTCGGGCCCAAGCTCAGCCGACACATACCAGCAATCCAAACGGCTGAATGTACCAAAGGCCAGGGTATGACAGGAAAATTGACGGAGAGACGGGTTACGTTCTCACCAGATATCGTAAAGATGTTGGCCATCTAGCACATCTCGCAACGTCTTTGTCATTCGGAGTTTGGTATTTTGGCAAGGGGTTCATGATCCATCATTCCGTTCATTATACAGTTATCATCCCCAGCCAAAAGCAACGGAGCTCCCAAGTACGGCGTCACCGTTTCAACCAGATTAGGAAAAAACAGGGGGCAGTCAACATTAGGAGCGTATACATTAATGATACATAAGTCTCTGTCGTCCAGTTTACCATATAGTATAATATATCTCCCTTCCGGGTCTACTACGTGGTGGAGATGCTGAAATGGAACCCCCGGGTCCACCCAGATTAGAGCCCCCGTGCGTAACCAGAGTATGATGCGGCATACAATTGACCCCTCCACTGTTTCCGTAAGTATGCAAGTGAGTTCCCCCACATATGCGTCTCCTGTAAACAGGCCACAGCAATGTTATATCGTTTTAAATAGGCAAACACTCTTCTACACTTTTCAGGTGCGGCCATACCACGGACATTCCATGTAATAATTTTAGTCATGGTGGCTACCATATCACATTTTCTCTATGCATAGCACCAGTATTTGTCGACATCTTCTCTGACAACGCGTGCACCATTATCTTGCCAGCTTCACTTTAAGCAACATAGAACAATATATTTGTGGAGATGCCTACCCTTCCCTACCCCAACCAAAAGTCAACTCCCCCCTCCCTCTGGGCAATGCAGACCCCCCCGAAGAAGACCAGGAGAGGGAATATTGCCTTTGCCCTATTACCCAATGAATCCCAAAACACAGAAAAACACAAAACCAAACTGTCATATTTCGGCATTTAGCAAAGCTAGTGACCAGTCTGCCAGTGAAGTGCAAGGCGTTGCCTCAAGCTCACCTTCTGGGTACTCGTCACCAGGGGCGCTAAGCCCCCATCGACCATTTAGCTAGGATGTAGAGACACACCCCCTTAAAGTTCTTACCATACCCCCTGTATTCATTAGAAAAGGCTATCGGATCAGACCTTAACAGGAACAGTCAACCAGTCCTTGGTTTCATAGATTTAAATGTACTACACATACAGGTTTATATATGGGTTAATCATTAGCATCTTCATTCTGAGCACCGCTTGCAAATTGTGACATAGAGAACTCTCCAGAGTCTGGGACGGTGTCTGACAATTGTAGTGTTCCATCTGGGCACACCTGGACCCTGCCCGTGCTGGGGCTTCTACCACCAGTGAGCTTTTGATCCTGTGTTTTCCGATTTCTTGGTGGTCTCGCTGAACTCCACGATCCAGATGAACCCATTGGTGGCACCGCCCTCTCCTCGGGACATCCCTGAGTATCTAGCCAATTGCTTGTCTCCGCCGCTGAAAAGAAGAACAATGTCCTCCCTTTACTTTCTATCCTCAACTTGGCCAAGTAAAGGAGGCTGTATTTTAAGTTCAAGTCTCGTAGTGGTCGTTTCACTGCTACAAAGGTTTTTTGTTGATCTTGCACCCTTTGTGTGTAGTCGGCAAAGATGGATATCCGAAGTCCCTCAAGCAAGAGCTGGCCTTTTGCACGTGTGATTTGCAAGACAGCATCCCGATCCCGTAAATTAAACAGCCTGGCGATGATGGCTCTTGGTGGTGCACCCGGTCGCGGTGGGGGTACCAGAGCCCTATGCGCTCTCTACACAGTGAAAAACTTAGAAAGTTTCTTGGGAGCCAGTGCCGTAGTGAGCCAGTTTTTGAGGAACAGTTCAGTGGACGGTCCTTCCGCTTTTTTGGGAAAGCCCAGGAACCGTAGGTTGTTTCTTCGCGATCTTCCTTCAGCATCTTCCGCATGTTCATCAAGATGTACCACACGTTTCTGAAGGGACATGACCGTATCACGTAGAGTGCGGACCTCCGTCTGCAAGCTATTCATCGTTTGCTCAGGTGTTGTGACTCTGTCCGAGACCTTACGTAAATCACAGTGAAGCAAATTCGCATCAACAGCTATGGAGTCAATTTTATGAATCATTTCATCTCGAGTGGTGTGTATTGCCGCCAATACATCAGCTATTGAGGGGGTCTGTTCCGTGTGCTGGTGTTGCTCATAAGCATGTTCACCTACGCTTTGCTCCACCATATCCTGGTGCATAGGCATGGGCTGCGCATAATTAAGTATATTATTGGATTGGGCCAAGTGGGTACCTTTATCCTTCACCATAAAGCTTGACTGCATTTACTCCTCAGGTCCCCGTAAATATTCAATGCGGCTTAACACCTCCAATCAGACCCACCGTTGTATATATTCAAATCTGCAGTGTATTATGGTCAGTGCCTGATCCGGATTGTGTCCGGCCTGCCCTCTACATCCAGATCAGAAAATGGGCATAATGTAACACCTTGACCTCTTTCTGGGGTCGGATCCGATGTTTCCTGACCACTCCAGCCAGAATGTATATGCCAGTCCTTTAATTATTTAGGGTGTCTATGCCCGTGCTTGAAGCTTTCCCCTAGATATGCCTCCTTTCAGTGCAAGGCAAAAAGCAGTCCACTCCACTGCACTGTGTGACGCTGGCGATGTAAAGAGTTCAGCTGTCCATTCACTTCTGGTCAAGCTGGGCTACCAGACCCCCCACTGGTCCTCCGATTACACCATGCCGGCCCCCGCTGTCACCTCCTACTCTCCAGAGCATATGCAGTGCTTCAATCCTGGGCGCTCAGTTCAAGTCCCAGTGCTGCCAATATGCTCTGCTGCAGCTTCAGGGCCACTCTCCACCATCGGACGGCACGCAACTCACCTCCCCGGTCACTCACTGCTGCCTGCCATCTTCACCACGAGTCGGACAGACTCACTTAGCCAGATGCGGGGGGGGGGCTCGGTCAATAGTCACTGATCCCAGTCTGTCCGCTGCACCCCCGCCACCAACGCAGGACCCGGCAGGGAGCTCACGCTGGCCCGCCGATCCGCGAGGTCGCGCTCGGGTCCCGGGCCTCACCGCAACAGACGCCGCTGCACGAACCCTGCAGCTGCGAACCGCAGCCGCTCACTCCAGCCCGGCCCCCCAGATTGCTGCCTACTAGGGGGCCCCAGCCGGTCCAACTCCTCTGTCGCAGTAGCCGACCTCCGCAGCGGATGGCAGCAAACAGATGAGGCCACGATGGCCGACAGCCAGGCCCTGGAGCTCTGCCAGCAGGAATGCCTCATTTTCTAGTTCCAGGTGACTTGCAACATGATTGACCGCATCTCCGTGTCCGGTGGTCTTCCCGAACTCGATTCACGGGGCTCCGCGTACTCGGGGGGGGGGGTGTCCAGGATTATGCTGTATAAATGTCGTCGACTGGAGCTTCAGTATAAGACGTCTAATTGGCCATGTTGTTAAGCCACGCCCCCAATTGAAGATGTGTTGTCTGTAATAGCAGTACATTACCACACCATGCATACTTCACTTTACCCCACTCTACTCTACACTGCACCACTCCACACTGTCTCACTGCACTCTAAGCTGCACCACTCTACTCTACACCACTTCACGCTATGCCTCTCTACTCTATGCCAATGTACTCTACCCCATACTCCTCTACTTTGCACCACTGCACTCTACACCCCTCCACTCTGCACCACTTCACACTGTCACTCTACTTCTCAACACTGCACTCAATGTCACTGTACTCTACACCAATGCACTCTACTCTGTACCACTCCACTGACGCCAGTGCACTCTGTGCTAATCCACTCTACGCCACTCTAATCTACTCTGCACTCAATACCACCTTACTCTACACCACTGTACTCTATTGTGTACCACTCCGTTCTACTCTAAAACAATCTATTATACCCCACCTTACTTAGCGCCACTGTACTTGATGCCACTCCACTTCGCTCTGTGCTTCTGCACATTACTCTGCACCACTGCACTCTACTCTGCAATACTGCACTCTATGCTCATGCACTCTACACCACTTCACTCAAAACCATTGCACTCTACGCCACTGCACTCTATTCCAAACTATTCTGCACCACTGCTCTCTACGCCACTATACCTCACAACACTCTAAGCCACTACTCTATACGTCACTGCACTCTACTCCATTGTACTCTATGTCTTTGCACTCTACATCACTCTATTCTACTCTGCACCACTTTACTTTATGCCCCCGCTCTCTATGCCAATGTACTCTTCACCACTTTTTCTCACTGCACTCCATGCCAATGGACTCTACACCACTCTATTATATGCCACTTCAATCTACAGCATTCTACAGTGCAACACTGCACTTTCTGCCACTGAACTCGACACCACTTTACTCTATGCCACTGCACACTATACCACTGCGCTCTATGCCACTGAACTCCACTCTGCACCACGCTACTTTATGCCACTTCACTTTACGTTACTTCACACTATGACAGACTGGTCTGCAACACTGCACTCTCCGCCTCTGAACTCCTCACCACTCGTCTCTGCACCACTGCACTCTATGGCTCTGTATTCTAATCTGCACCACTCTACTCTTTACCACTCTAATGCACTCTATGCCAATGCACTGTATGCCACTACACTCTACGCCACTCTACTCTGCATCGCTCCACTCTGCGCCACTGCACTCTATGCCAATACACTCTAATATACTCTGCAACACTGCACTCTATGACACTGCACTCTATGCCACTGCAGTCTATGCAACTGCACTCTGCTCTAAAACAATCTACTCTACGCTGCTGCACTCTACACCACTCTATTTCACTCTGTGCCATTCCTCTCTACACCACTGCACTCTACGCCACTGCAATCTACCCTGCGTCACTTGACTCCACGCCACTCTATTCTACGCCGCTGCACTCTATGCCACTGCACTCAATACCAATGCACTCTACAGCACTTTACTCAAAACCAATACAATCTATGCCACTCCACTCTACGCTAATCTACTCTGCACCAGTGCACTGTACGCCACTATACTCTACTCTGTAGCACTATACTCTACCTCACTGCACTCTACTCTATATGCACCATTGTACTCTATATCACTTTACTTTGTACCATACCACACCACTGCACTCTATGACAATCTGCTCTGCACTCTCCGTGACTGAACTCTATGCCACTCCACTGTGAACTACTCTACTCTGTGCCACTGCACTCTACACTTCACCACTGTACTCTGCACCACTCTACTACCCTCTACACCAATGCACTCTATGCCACTCTAATCTGCTTGCGCCACTGCACCCTAAGACACTGCACTCAATGCCACTTCACTCTACGCCTTTCTATTCTAATCTGCACCACTCTACTTTATGCCAGTGCACTCTACCCCACTCTACTATGCACATTTCACTCTTTGCCACTGCACTCTACACCGCTCCACTCTAGGCCACTCCACTCTGCACCACTCCACTCTATGCCACTCCACTCTACACCACCACTCTATGCCACAGCATTCTACCTTGCACCACTCCACTCCACTCTACCCTGCACCACTTCACTCTACGCAACTTCAGTCTACTCTAAAACAACCTACTCTATGCCACTGCACTATACATCACTCTACTCCACTCTGCGCCGCTCCACTCTATGCCACTGCACTCTACTCTACTCTGCACCACTCTACTCTATGCCATTGCACTCTACACCACTACTCTATGCCACTGCACTCTACCCTGCACCACTTCACTCTACCCTGCACCACTCCACTCTTCACCACTCCACTCTACTCTGAAACAATCTATTCTACACCATTGCACTCTATGCTACTGCAGTCTAGACCAATCTACTCCACTCTGAAGCCCTCCCCGCCACTGCACTCTACGCTGTGCCACTCTACACCACTCTAATGCACACCACTCTACTCTACACCAATGTACTCAACACTACTTTACTCAAAACCAATTAACATAATGCTACTGCACTCTTCACTAACTACTCTGTACCACTGCACTTTATGCCACTATACTCTACTCTGCAACACTCTATGCCACTGCACGCTACGCCACTCTGTACCGTTGCGCTCTTTGACACTGCACTCTACACCACTCTATTCTACTCTGCACCACTGTGCTCTACGCCACTGCTCTCTGCACCACTCTACACCACTGCACTTTATGCTACTGCACTCTATGCCACTGCACTGTACTCTGCACCACTCAACTCTATACCACTCTACTGCACTCTATGCCAATGCAATGTATACCAACACACTCCACACCACCACACTCTGCATCACTCCATGCCATGGTAATCTATTTTGCACCCCTGTACTTCATGCCAATGCACTCTACCCCACTCTACACCTCTGCACTCTACCCAGCACCACTCCACTGCACTCTACGCCACTGTAATCTAATCTGCAGCACTCTACTCTATGCCGCTGCACTCTATGCCACTCTACTATACATCACTGCACTCTACTCCAATGCACTCTACAACACTTTACTCAAAACCAATGCACTCTACTCCAATCTACTCTGCACCACTACACTTTACACCACTTCACTCTAGGCCACTCTACTCCACTCTACTCCACTCCACTCTATGATACTCCACTCTATAACATTAAACTCTACTCCACTCTATGACACTCCACTCCACTTTATGCCACTCCACTCCACTCTATGCCACTCCAATCTATAACATTCTGCTCCACTCTAAGCATCTCTAAAACACTACTCCACTCTACGACGCTCTATGGAGCTCCTTTTATGCCACTCCATGCCACTTTACTCCACTCTATTCTATGATGCACCACTACAATCTACTCCACTCCACTTCTCCACTCTATGCCACTCTACTATTCCACTCTATGCCATTCCACTCTATGACATTCTACTCTACTCTACACCACTCAGCTTTACAGCACTCTACTCCACTCTATGCCATTCCACTCGCCTACACTACTCCACTCTATGCCAGTCCACTCTATGATAATTTACTGCACTCTACTCCACTCTAGGCAACACCCTTTACGTCACTCCATTCTGCTCTACACCACTCTACGACACTCTGTGCCACTCCAGTTTACGACACTCTACTCCTCTCTGACACTGTACTCCACTCAACTCTACCCCACTTTATGCCCTTCCACTCTACGGCACTCTACTCCCTCCAGTCTATGCAACACCCTCTATGCTACTCCACTCTGCTGTACACCACTCCACAACACTCTATGCCACTCCACTTTACGACCCTCTACTCCTCTCTGACACTCCACTCAACTCTACTCTACACCACTCCAACCCACTCCATAAAACTCCATTTTATGCCACTCCACTCCACACCACTCTTCTTTACCCCACTAACCTTTAGCCATGCTGAACAGCAACCACGCTGGTGTTCAACATGGCTAAAACATATTGGCAAAGTCGATAGCTCTTGCATTGGTGAGACCTATTGGCTTAGCAAATGCTTGTTTATATTTTGAGACATTTCTTTCTCTCATTCCTGTTTCTACACCAGGAGATGCTACTAAGCCACCCCCTCAGAAATGCCTTATATGAATCCCATACTATGTTAATCGAAGCTGATCCCATATTTCTCTTGAACAAATCATGATTCTTTTTGTAGTTCAAATACCACCTCCTGCTCAAACCATATTTCCCTATCCATTTTCCATCTCTATTTACCTGTTTGTGGGGGATATAAAAAGGTCTAGAGAAACAGCAGAATGGTTTGACTAGTGTGCAGGCAAATGCTTCACTCGGATTACCCAGTGCTTCATTTGTAAAAAATAAAATAAGTGCCAGGGCTCTCGTCAGGAGGCGACTTCCTACTTGCATTACACATTGTCCCTGCTAGCACTACCAATGATAGTAACAACACAACTACTAATCATTGCAGTTGTTTGTAGTGCGGTGATTTATGCCATTATTGCCATGAGGTGCATTTCTCTTGCTACTGTGATGCCCTTCTATGCAAATCATTAGTTTTTCTTTAAGCAGGAAGACAGTAAAAGCCACCACAATGTTTATTGTTAGTGGGACACGGACCACAGTGTGCGAGTGGGCTTATGAGTTATGTTCCTGTGACTGAAGAGTATCAAGAAGGTCACCGACCGACATACCCACGGGTAGGTGAGTAATTCCCTATGATCACTGTTGACTGTCCCCATGATCACTGTTACCACAGAGTTGTTGGCTTAATCAATGAGTGGCAATGGTCTTTATGTGCCCTGTAGGACTACATTTCTAAGTCCACTACCACAGAGGTTTTGTTTCTGTCCTCTTTTTCATGACACGGTATGTATCATATAATAATCAAATTAGGTAAGCATCAAAACTTGTGTACATTGATTGTCTTTGTCTACCACCCTACAGGCACACCACTACACATTTCTTTTATCGAGTGGCAGTGATACTCAAAGTGCGGCCCTCCTGACCTTTACATGTGGCCCCCTGGGCAACAGCAGCACTGGGCTGCTTTTTACTGGATTCAAGACAAACATTAAAAAAATGTTAACTAAACAGCAAACAGTTATTTAAAGGTTAATTACAGTTAAAGAAAGGATGACATGCACCCCTTAACTTTAGGCACACCTGCATCTTTAAAGACAGCAAATGTGTGAAAAATATGATAGGCTCTCTGGAATTCAAAAGTGTATTTCATTAACCTGCAGAACCGTTTAACCTTAGTAAATCAGATTTTAGCAGTGCATTCAGAAGTATTTTTTTTAAAAGTGATACTTTTCAAACATGAATTTAGAAATGATCATGCTCTCCCCCTCCTTCCCACCCTGACAACAATGCCATTAGTGATTAAATCCAAACACTGGAGAAGATTTTGTACAGCACACATCCTGACTTCATGTATGTTGAGGTCCTCTTATGTGCAATAATGAAGAAAAAGGAGGGAAACTGAAATAAAACAATTGCCCAGGCTCACGCAATTTGGTCAAGTGGGTAGCCGGGATTCATCCCAGGTCTTGTGGTTCCACATTGTGCAATTCAGTTCAGCCACTAGTAGTACATGCTTCGCTTCCCCTACACCCACTTTACGCCCCCATTTCCCCCAACCATCAGTGAGGCTCTCGGTCATACCAAAGACCAAACTTTTTGGCCCCTGGGAAAATGTGTGCGAGTACCTATGATCTAGGGTGTATCCCTTCTACCTGTCCTGATCCTACATCATCTTTAAATGGATCAAAACATCGATGACTACATATTTTAATGCTTGATTAAATGCAATGACGAATAGGCATAAACACTGAGTCAACTGTATGCCACTGTACATTTAGTTTGCATCATTGTATAGCAAGGTTTTGTTTGTTTTTCATGATTGTTTTTGTGTACTTCACCTTCACAAGCACTGTGCCGGTATAGCTCACCATTGGGAACACCCTTTCATCATATATGATGCCTTGTTTAAGAAAATAGACTTTGTCTACTCGTAATATTAGTGGGTACTTGTTTTCCAGTGCAATTTTGATGTATACAGCCTTTCTATTACCCCTTCCCTCCCATTGATTGTGTATACAAAGGACTCATTTTTAGCCTTTGATTGTCATAAAATGTTGTATATTTGCTTCCGACAGAATCAACATATCTTTAATAACTCATTCACCAGACATCACACAACTCTGTATCTTTTATCACTGATCGGCATATATTTTTTATCATGATGATATGGATGCATTGTAGGAAAGTTTATATTATGACTCTTTGTGCTATCTACTTTATTGTCCAATATCACATTAAAATCACCACCCATTATGATAGGTGAAGTATATTCAAGTAAGCTAGCAGCCAGTCTAACTCAGAGGAGTAGATTTACGAACTTGTCACGCAGTACAGCGCAGCAAGTCACCTTGCTGTGCTGCACTGCGTGACAGGGAAAGTGAAGGAAGGGGCACCTTCCATCACAAAAATAATTCTGAGGCATATTCCTCTTTCTATGTGGGCTGCAGAATGCAGCCCACATAAAAAGAGGAAGTAACAAGGAGAAACAAAGATATGCTTACCCGTTTCGCCTCCCCTGAGAAGGCGTATCTTTTTGGCACATTCCCTGGTTTACCAGTTCTGGTCAATCTGGGTATGCGCCAAAACCATGGGAGTTATGTGGGAACACCCACGCAGCGCCCATGGAACGACTCCCTTGTGCAGAGTAAGGAAACGCAGCGAGTTGCGCTGCGTTGCTTTACTCCAGATTTATGGAGCCACTCAGGGTCACGCAAAGTGGCCTTGCGTGGCTTTACACATTTCACTTAAGGTTTGCGTTGCGCATGTACCACATTGCGTGGTGCAAACATGACACAAACAGGCTCGTAAAACGGCCCCAGTGTTTCTAATCTATATTTTTACCATAATAACCCACACCTGTAAAATTGCTCTGGTGGACTCTTAACTTGGCAATAACACACTATTTTGCCTCATCTTCTTCATGGCTTAATATCTCTGTTTCCGAGTTTGCTCTGACCAATATAGCCACCCCCTTACTAGAACATATCTGATCTGTAAATACAATTTACGGGATCGTTTTTTGCTTTTTTAATAGGGCCCTGCATTCATTTCTCTGTATTTGACTTTCCTGGAGTAATATAACCTGTACTCTACCCTCCCGCAAATATTCCATTATTATTTGCTGTTTCCTCTCTACTATTAAACCATTTATGTTCCATTTACTGTTCAATCCAATTATATTATTCACTCCATGCCCCACCTTCTTTTCAACCTCAGATTCTTTAACTTGCCATATGCCATATGATATGAGGACATTTTTCCTTTTTTTCTTTTTTGTTCTTGTGTTCCCCACCCAGTGACCCTAGCACCTTTACCTACCCTTGAGCAACCCTCCCTGTCTTCTAGTAGGCATGATTCCTCTGTCCAGTTGAGCTTTCAGCTTTAGGTCTGTCACTTTTTAGGTCTCGCTGAGCCAGCGCATGCGCTGCTCTGCGAGAAATTTAGTGAGTGGCTTTTGAAAGTGCTACCACAGGCTTTTGCTGGCCTCAAGCTTGCGTTCACGCGAGCGTGCACGCGCGCAGCCGCCATCTGTCTTTCCTCCGTCACGGGTCATTAAGTGCATCGCGATCACTTTCACTTTCGTGGCCGCGTCTCTTTCACGGCCGCGCGGCCAATGCTTTTTTACACCAGACCTTCGCTGGCTTGTTTAAGAATACAATCTTAAACAGTATTCTTAGCGTGATCCAATTGTATAGCCAATTTTATGGCCTGGTTGCAGCATTTTAGAATATTGATTTTACATTAGGGATCACTGCCAATGTAACTGTTTGTTCCGAAAATTAGGATACATTTTTAGTAAACAGACACAACACAGAGCAATCATTGGAGTTAATTTTTAGGCTTTTGTTTGTCACTGCTTTCAAACATCACACACTACACTACGTCTATTTCCTTCTCTCTCTCTTACCTCTCTAATTTTCGCTGTACTTAAATAACTCTCCTCTTTTACTGTTTTGGAGGCTTTCTTTCACTCTCACACTTTCATCTGATTTGCTTCCAAAAACCTGAATTCACTCCTTTTGTCCTTCTTGCTCTAACTGTATTCCGTTGTACCCTTTTAAATATGTACACATTTTCTTTCGAGATTTTCAAACCTCTCTGGATTTGCCGCTTTCCTTTCTCGCTACACCCTTTGTTGTCTGTACACCCTTTCACACTATTTCTCTCTAACCACCCTCTTTTAGTACTTCCTCTATCCTCTTTCCATACAAATTCGGGCATCATTTAACATATTGTTTCGCAATAAAAGGTACTTGCGGAGTCTTTTTAAGAATCTCTGCAGATATCCCAATCTGAAACTTAATGTGGCATTACAAGGTTTACATGGCTATTTGCTCTGTGTTGTGTTGCTTTGCGGCTTGAAACACTCATAAAGATATAGGGCACGTGAACTCATCCAATTCCTGGGGCAGGAAGATGGTGCATGGACACCAAGTTTACTATGGGTGGATTTAACTCGGCTTAAAAAAAAATAACAGTTTCTCCACCCGGAGAAGTCAACACACTTGTTGAGACATGTGTGATAGTCTGGAACAGGTTCTTTACCCCATGGTGCAGTGATCACTTCTTCAGCTGCACTAAGGACTAACATGATTACTTTGCCTCAGGTGGACACATTGTGTATGTTTGCTTATTTGACATACCTAGTAGGGTATTGAGAGATATCGGTTGCAAATATGGTATTTATGCTACACAGAACATTCTGCAAATAGTGCTGTAGTTTGGAGCATTGACATAGCCAATAGGTCTCGCTTTTGGGACCTTATAAGTATTTAGTTATGCAGCACAATATATTTGGTGCAACAACATCAACTGTTGCATGGGTAAACACTTATAAGGTCCCAAAAGCGAGACCTATTGGCTATGCCAATGCTTGTTATTCTTAATTGCATCTTACTCTATTTCCCTTTTTCTTAGTATGCTCCTTTATCTGCTTGATCAGGTCATCACCTTCACTTGGTTCACTCAGACTGAGCATTTTATTGCCTATTTTATTGCTCGTACGGGGAAACATCTTGGGGCATATTAGCAATCGCCGTTTTAGCGGCAGGAAACCGCTAAAACGGCGATAATGGGCTTGCTAATATGCGTTATAGAATTCCAATAGAAGCCCAGGTTAGATGCTAATATGCGTTATAGAATTCCAATAGAAGCCCAGGTTAGATGTCCTGCACATCTAACCTGGGCTTCTATTGAATTCTATAACGCATATTAGCAAGTCCATTATCGCCGTTTTAGCGGAAGTTTCCTGCCGCTAAAACGGCGATAATTTTATCGCCGGTCTTGCTAATATGCCCCTTGTTCGTTAAGCAAGTTCGTGTTAGTGTTATATTGAATGAACATCAAGGCATTCACATTTTGAAGTTTGGAAATATTATGTGCTAGTACATGTTGAACAATTGATTATGGTGTAAATTCAAACACACGTTATTTTTGGCAATAATTATTTGTAACCTTTAGATATGGTAATTTATTGCATTATGGGAGTTGTATTTTGTCCGAATCTGAGGTAGTTTTCAGGCAGTAGAGGGCAGACCAGGTGGCTAATTAGGAAGCACGAATGAGGGAGGGACTCGGGTGCGAGTGTTTGGTTTAAAAATTGGGCGGTTTCATGGGGGAGGAAACACTTCTTTGAAACGAGATGCGGGGACAGATGTGTTAAGCAGTTTTGGCAGGTACGTGAAGTTTTGTTGATGTAGCGGCTGTAGAATGTGGATTGCGTTGGAGCTCTTAAGAGGTGTGAGTGTGGGAGAAAGTGGGTGATAGCAATGTGTGATTATGCAAGGTGCGAAAGAGGATGATTGTAGCGTGTAATACAGAGAGGCCGGGTGGGTGTGAAAACAGCAGTAGGTTGATTTGGGACGTCTGAGATGAGCGGGGTTGAATGTAGTGTTGTGAGCATGATTGCGACTAGGCAAACAAGCGAGTGCGGTGAGATTTGGGAAGGTTGGGAAAGAAGAAGGGGGTGCAATTTGGGGTGCCGGGAGCTTTAGAGAATAGTGAATGTAACGCGAGCATGATTGGGTTGAGGTGAAAGGTGGACGAGTGCGGGAAGAATGTGGATATTTTGTTACGAAGAGTGGTTTGACTCGTGAATGGTGAGTTTATAGTGTGCAGTTTGAAAGCGGGTGAGGAGATGGGACACACAAAGTACTACGGGGAGGAGGGGGGATATAACCAGATTATGCCAGACATTTGGGGAATGTATGTGGGGTTTCACCAAAAGATGTTTATGTAAATGAACAACAGAACAAATATTATATTTTATATGATTTTGATAGGGTATTTGGGTTTAATCAGTATTACATGGACAGCATGGATTATCACATATGTATAAAAAAGGACAATGTAGTAATGGCGAATGTTTTATTGTTATTTGTAGTTACCCCTGAATAAGGGCTTGCGAAGCCCGAAATGCATTGGGTTTCAATAAAGAACACTGCTTTAGACGAATCATGCGTTTGTTCGTGTTCTTGACAGAGGTCCAGATGGGCACATCTTGAGCATTTGAAACTTTGGAAATAGCATGACACCCTACGTGTGGATCAAGCAGGATTAAAGTATAAAAAGTGGAACAAAGTACGGAGTACATGGAGTAAAATGGATTACATATTTAGAGCGTTGTATACTTACTATTTAGCTGTGCGACTGGGCTTGGGGCAAAATGTCGCCCCATACAGCGTGGTTTATTTTATTGCTCTACATTAACCTGAGCATTGTGAGGAATTCAGCTGGACATTCGCTCCACACGTTTTAAGCTCCTCCATACATTTCCCCAGTTCCCATTGTCCTGCATGGAGAGTAATAAATCCGATCTGATAGTGAAGAAATGCTCTTGTACTTTTAAAGTGTTTTCCTTTAGACCTGTAACTAGTATCTGTTCCTTCATTCTGTATGATAAAATGTTTACTAGGATCTTTCATGGTTTTTTCCAGTTAGGCTTTATCTTAAAACGGCCTCAATGCACTCATGAACTTTTGTCATTAGGTCGATATTATTCTTATATTGTTATGCTTAGCATTGTTCTCTAATGCTTCCGTCTTATCTTTCAGCTCTTTGTCTCTCTGTTTCAATTTCCCTTCTGTATTGATGTTTACATTGCCATTAAGCTCCTGTACGACAGTCTCCAAGGTTTGTGTATGTTGTGCCAAACTATCTAACTTTTTTCCTAAGATCACACGGGATTCATGTAATTCCTTCTAATTGGTTTCAGGAATTGCAGACCTTTTCTTCAGCCCAATTGTAACATCCACCAGCAGCGTCTGAATGCCATCTTCAGGGGACCATTCATAATTTCCTCTCACTCTCTCAGTAGCTACAGTTTCCTTTTTGTTATTAACTGTCTGGCCTGATGACTTAACAGTGCTAGCCTCTAGATCCTCCTTACAAGTGCTTCAAATCTATTGTCTGTACCCATGTCAAAGATACTCATGTTCTGCACTTCCTCCTCCCATGAAAAACAAATGGGTGCACCCTTTTCTATGTTTATGACTTTGCCTGTGAAGCAAAACTGATATCTATTTTTTTCTCTTACTTGTGATAATAAATTCCAGCCATGTCTGGAAGCCGGTTTTCTGAGTCTGGCAGAATTTTTTTTATAAACCTGTTAATGAGGGCGTAATTTTTACTTTCGAAATCAGTTTCCTGACTTGACTGTCCTCTTTGACTAACCTGCCTTTAATAGAAGACATAAGTCTAAGTGGGACTTTTAAGGGCTTATGTGCTATTAGAGATTTCTCTCTTTTATTAATGTCCATGCCTTCTCCTATTTTCTTTGTATATATTTATGCATCTTGTAACTACTATTTCCCTTTGTACCAAATTTCCAATTTCTATTCCTCCTCCTGCACCTTTAGTAGACCTCAGGGCATACCTCCTCTGCCTTGTCTGTTTCAGGGCTGCTTGACCCCTAACTGACAAAACATAAGCCTAACTCTTTGCATTACTTATGCCCCCATTGACTGGCTGCTTCGTTGGTACTTGCTTGCCACTATGCAGTGGATTCTGAAAGTCCTTCCCTCCACTCGAGCCTCTGTCAGCTCGCTGGAACATCCACTTTTGCTTGCACACACTGAGAAAGACTTTTTCCATGTGGCCCATACAGTGTATAAAATGGTGTCTTGCCATATGGGTATGAGACTGGTTCACGCAGAAAATATCTCTTGTTGAAACATTTTCTATGTGAACCCTCAGGGGCCGATTCCGATCTCGGCCGGAAGCGCACCTAACAGTATTCTTCCGGAAAAAAACCAAGCCGAACGCGTGTTTCCCGACCGATTCGAACAGCCGTCCGAACGAACAAGTACGATGCGCATAACAGCCCAGATTCCGAGCGAGCCGTACTCACCCATTACAGCTCCTGTTCCCCGCCCGAGCCGGACCCGTAAACGTCCAATCGAGTCGCACGGAAGCAAATACACAGCACCTTCCGGCCGGACTAGTACGATGCGCCTTCCGTACGCACCGAACCCGTCGCTACGTCCGGCACGGCAGAGCATCCGGGAGAGCTGCACATAAGCTCCGATTCGCGCCACAAGACGATCCACGGCTACGAGACGAACAAGCCAGCGACGAGTTCGAGTCGAAGCCACGAGAAACCCGAACGAGACGAACAAACCATGAATCCCATCGCGCAGGTCCTACCAATACTCTACATCTATTACCGGGACCGGTACGGACGTGTACGGCGAAGACGGTAAGTCAAACACCCACTACACAAACAAACCACACGTACCCAACATATGTCACACACACATAGGGAGGCAGAAATGACGTGCAACAGCAAAACCATAGGGGCGGGATGGCTACCACCAATGCCATACACACCCATAGGGGGATGGATGCCTACCACTACCACCACCCCTACTCAGGGGGGCCTGGATGCCTACCACCACCACCACCCCTACTCGGGGGGGCCTGGATGCCTACCACCACCACCACCCCTACTCAGGGGGGGCTGGATGCCTACCACTACCACCACCCCTACTCAGGGGGGGCTGGATGCCTACCACTAACACCACCCCTACTCAGGGGGGCCTGGATGCCTACCACTACCACCACACCTTCTCAGGGGGGCCTGGATGCCTGTCACTACCACCACCCCTACTCAGGGGGGGCTGGATGCCTACCACTACCACCACCCCTACTCAGGGGGGCCTGGATGCCTGTCACTACTACCATCCCCACTCATAAGGGGATGGATGCCTACCACTAATACCACACCTACTAATGCGGGGCTGGATGCCTGTCTCTACCACTATCCCCACTCATAGGGGGATGGATGCCTACCACTAATACCACCCCTACTCATGGGGGGCTAGATGCCTACCACTACCACCACCCCTACTCAGGGGTGCCTGGATGCCTGTCACTACTACCATCCCCACTCATAGGGGGATGGATGCCTACCACTAATACCACCCCTACTCATGGGGGGCTAGATGCCTACCACTACCACCACCCCTACTCAGGGGGGCCTGGATGCCTGTCACTACTACCATCTCCACTCATAGGGGGCTGGATGCCTGTCACTACCACCATCCTCACTGATAGGGGGCTGAATGCCTGTCACTACTACCATCCCCACTCATAGGGGGCTGGATGCCTGTCATTACTACCATCCCCACTCATAGGGGGCTGGATGCCTACCACTACCACCACCCCTACTCAGGGGGGGCTGGATGCCTGTCACTACTACCATCCCCACTCATAGGGGGATGGATGCCTACCACTAATACCACCCCTACTCATGGGGGGCTAGATGCCTGCCACTACCACCACCCCTACTCATGGGGGGCTAGATGCCTACCACTACCACCACCCCTACTCAGGGGGGCCTGGATGCCTACCACTACCACCACCCCTACTCAGGGGTGCCTGGATGCCTGTCACTACTACCATCCCCACTCATAGGGGGATGGATGCCTACCACTAATACCACCCCTACTCATGGGGGGCTAGATGCCTACCACTACCACCACCCCTACTCAGGGGGGCCTGGATGCCTGTCACTACTACCATCCCCACTCATAGGGGGATGGATGCCTACCACTAATACCACACCTACTAATGGGGGCTGGATGCCTGTCACTACCACCATCCCCACTCATAGGGGGATGGATGCCTAGCACTACCACCACCCCTACTCATGGGGGCCTGGATGTCTGTCACTACTACCATCCCCACTCATAGGGGGATGGATGCCTACCACTAATACCACCCCTACTCATGGGGGGCTAGATGCCTGCCACTACCACCACCCCTACTCATGGGGGCCTGGATGCCTGCCACTACCAACACCCCTACTAATGGGGGCCTGGATGCCTCCCACTACCACCACCCCTACTCAGGGGGGCCTGGATGCCTACCACTACCACCACCCCTACTCAGGGATGCCTGGATGCCTGTCACTACTACCATCCCCACTCATAGGGGGATGGATGCCTACCACCCACACAACCCCCACTCATAGGACGGGTAATGCATGACACAACCAGCATACTCCAACATAAGGAATGCCTGAAAATTACACCCCCCCAACACCATGACAAGAGTGTGTAGTCTGTGTCAAATGCCTACAACACTGAACATGACATTGAACATACAATGTGACCCCCTATCACATGTGTCACACATAAATGTGTGTGGCCTCCATAATGCAAGCCGACCATGACCACTGTGGCAATGGGGTCGAACACCCCATCATCACAGTGACCAAAAGGTAAGTGTGGGTTCCATAGCTGAAGCACATTTTGAACATTGTGGCAATGGGGTCGAACACCCCATCATCACAGTGACCAAAAGGTAAGTGTGGTGTCCATATCTGAAGCACATTTTGAACATTGTGGCAATGGGGTCTAAAGCCCCATCATCACAGTGACCAAAAGGGAAGTGTGGGGTCCATAGCTGAAGCCCATTTTGAACATTGTGGCAATGGGGCCTAAACCCCCATCATCACAGTGACCAAAAGGGAAGTGTGGGGTCCATAGCTGAAGGCCATTTTGAACATTGTGGCAATGGGGCCTAAACCCCCATCATCACAGTGACCAAAAGGGAAGTGTGGGTTCCATAGCTGAAGCACATTTTGAACATTGTGGCAATGGGGTCGAACACCCATTCATCACAGTGACCAAAAGGGAAGTGTGGGTTCCATAGCTGAAGCACATTTTGAACATTGTGGCAATGGGGTCGAACACCCCATCATCACAGTGACCAAAAGGTAAGTGTGGTGTCCATATCTGAAGCACATTTTGAACATTGTGGCAATGGGGCCTAAGCCCCCATCATCACAGTGACCAAAAGGGAAGTGTGGGGTCCATAGCTGAAGGCCATTTTGAACATTGTGGCAAGGGGGCCTAAACCCCCATCATCACAGTGACCAAAAGGGAAGTGTGGGTTCCATAGCTGAAGCACATTTTGAACATTGTGGCAATGGGGTCGAACACCCCATCATCACAGTGACCAAAAGGGAAGTGTGGGGTCCATATCTGAAGCACATTTTGAACATTGTGGCAATGGGGCCTAAACCCCCATCATCACAGTGACCAAAAGGGAAGTGTGGGGTCCATAGCTGAAGGCCATTTTGAACATTGTGGCAATGGGGCCTAAACCCCCATCATCACAGTGACCAAAAGGGAAGTGTGGGTTCCATAGCTGAAGCACATTTTGAACATTGTGGCAATGGGGTCTAAAGCCCCATCACCACAGTGACCAAAATGTAAGTGTAGTCATGGTAAAAGCTGCAAATGCCAAACTGCATGGATCATTCCTGGTCACACAACAACAAACACATCAGTGGCATAGCAGTGCTTGTGTCCCATAGCAACAGAGATTGGGTGAGGCAAACAGTGCAGTGCAAATGAAACATCGCTTTGGCCATGTGCAGACAAACATCACCCATGGGGGCTCACATTGTCAACATTCACAAATAACACAATGACAGAAGTGACCATCACAATGCAGATCCACATATCTGCACCAATGGACACACAAATGTAGATATCCTGTGGAGACTGTAGATGTCAGGTGAACAAATACCATACCATGGCAGCAATTGGACATACAAACCATGATTATTGTGCTGACTGATGACCTAGGAGTCCCAGGGACAGCAGGGGTAAGCCACCAAACAACATACAGCCAATGGCACAGTAAAGATATGCCAATGCAGTGGTGCAAATGCACAAACACAAACAGGCAGACTCACACTGCATATCAAACACCACAGGTGAGGGGGGTGGTGTGCCAGTGTCCCCAGGCAAACACACAACACACGAGGAGGCCTGAATCCCCATTACACAGATGTCAACACAGTGCCACACAAAAGTAACTCATGGATCGGATTCCCCTATGTGGGCAAGCAGGCATCGTTAGATGAGAGGGAGCCCAAATCACAAATGTCACAGAAGCTTGTAGAACAGCAACTAACACAGCAAGAGACAGACTCACCACAGCACTACCCCCAGGGAGCCCACATTGTGGTGACACTGGCCTGCATGATAATCCCACTGTGATGACAAAGGTAGATGTCGTACACACTGTGAACCACAGTCATGTGTCCTGAGCAACTAACTACCATCACACCTACACAAGCACAAATAAAACAGCATGGCCTGTCAGCCAAGGCCAACATGGAGGTAGGGGTCCAGCCGTGCAACAACTCTCATTTGCACACACTCAACACCACACACCTTGATCTCCAACAATGTGCAGCAGTGAAGCTCACATGGACTGGTGACATTGCACATGCACCCATGACAATCCCAGGGGTGGTGGGGGGAACTAAGGCGGAGATACCCATCACACATGGCCAGTCAACAAGACTTGTGAATGTCTCACACACTGCACAGTACGCTGTACATGGGTATGACGTCAAATCCACACCAACCAATGGGATCCCGGACACAGTCACACACCAATGAAGATGGCAAGCTCACCCACAAACAACACACATAGACAACTTCCAACATTGCAGCTCTGACCCTAAGGAGTGGCAGCAGTCACACACACAACGTGTCACAATCACTGGAAGCTAACGCAAATTGTAAATTACATGACTTGTGTAACCAACAAGTGCCAAGGGGAATCCTGACTGTGTCTCATCTGCGTTTGCCCACAAACTCAGCCCTGACAGCAAACACACCTATGGATGACACCCTGATCACCAGTAATGTGCCATGCACCCACATCACAGAGCACCCAGGGAGAAGATCTGGGGGAACATTGCTCAACTCAGCAAGCATCACAAACAGGAACATCACTAGGGCCCCCAGCCTGCGTAGCAAAATGGAAGTGAACACACACAGACATGCTCACACAACACACACCTTGGGCTCAGGCAATGTCATGGAATTACACACTGCCATGAGGGGACTCCACTCCTGTGTAAGAAAAGCTGTGCCATACGTTGTCTCTGCAGGGCGCTATCATGTCAGCAGAACACTTGGTCACTCAGTCAACAATTAGCACAAAATGAAGGCTCCCGTCACATCAGCCTGGTCATGGCATAGTCACCCAAATCATCAGCACCGATCAAATACACATGTATAGCAAGTTGCACTGATACCACAGATGAGTCCTTCCCCATTGATGCCCAAACATGCATGTCCAGTGGAGATGGTCACACGGTCAGGTAAATAGACCAATTGAACAATGGCAAGCACATTTGATGTGCAGGGGTGTAAGCCACAGATGTGATATTGAAAAAACAGGTAGGGAATCCCATTTGCAAATATGGAAAACATGACACCCTCATATTGATACAAAGGATGACATGGCTACACACCAGGATAGGACACATTCCCCCTGGACCACATGGGGTCCTGCACAGTAACACTTCATTTACCTGACATCAAAAATCAACATCACTGCAGCAAGGGCATGGTTAGCATCATCAACATCATGTACATCTGAAGCAAAACCACTAGAGAACTGAAAGTAGCTTTAATCAGCATATGTTAAATAGAAAATTAAAGTCAAGAAAAAACACAAAGGCCAATGTCCAGTCCATGAATCAAGTCCAAACAGGGTGACAGTGGCAGATGTCACCCTCTGCTTGCCTGCACTGACATGGAGCAGGGACATTCCCCTCGGAGGGGTATACGGGGGCAGGCCAGGCACTGCAGGGACAGGATCAGGGCTCACCAGAAGGAGGCAGGGAAGGGGTGGCTGGTGCTGGATAGTCACTGACAACTGCAGTGGAGGTGTCTGACATGGTGTGTGCCGGCACAACTGGGGGGGCATGAGCCGGATAGTGTGGGTGCCGGCACAACTCCAGTGGGCTGGCCAGATGGAGAGGACAGATTCCCCACTGCAGTGCCCAAGTCAGACGGGGTGTTACTGGACTCCACTACAGTACCCATCTCCAGGGGAGTAGAATGGGGTTCAGGTAAGGTGGGCAGGACAGAGGGGGAGGACACGGTCTCCACACCAGTGGCACTAACATGTGCAGCGGGGGTGTGGTGCTGGAAGAGCAAGTGGGAGGTGGAGAAGGACGGATCATTTTGGGGATGGTGTATCTGTGGGTGGGGGAACCTGGGGCAGGGTGTGGTGGGGGAACCTGTGTTGTGGGGGCCTGAGGGATGGAGGAAGGAGACTGTGTGCTTGACTTGCAGGGCGGTGGCGGGGTCTTGCTCTTCCGGGACCGGGGGGACTTGCGGGTGGGGGCCCCCATCTGTCTCCACCTGGGGGAGGGTGTCCGGGGGTGAGGGGCACTCCCCTCTGTGTGGGTGGACTTTCTCTTCCCCCTGTATGCTGGATCAGCGGGATCGGAGGGGAAGAGGCCGAGGTCACAGAGGAAGATTTTCTGTGTAGGTGGGGTTGCAGGTGAGGCAAGGGAAGGGGTCTTGGAGGGAGAGGATTTGGAGGACTGCGGAGTGACTGTGGATGCCTGTGTGTGTGTCTCTTCCCCATCCCCTGTGGGTGTGGTATCAGTCCCCTGAGGATGCTTGTGTGCACGTCTTGCCTTTGTTGTGGGTGTTTCTGTTCTGCTCGTGTCTGTGTGTTTGGGTGACCGTGCAGGTGTGCATGTGCTTGGGACAGGTAGGGTGCCAGGAAGTGTGGATGGGGCAGAGGTAGGAGGGGTGAGGGACTGTTGGAGGAGGGACACTGCTGCCATCAGGGAGGAGTCCATGGACTTATTGCTCCTCTGTAGGGCAGACATACCCATTGAGATGCCCTCCATGAACGACACCAGCTGTGTCAACAGAGTGGTGTGTGCATGGAGGACACTCAGCATTGCTGTCTGCCCTACATGGAGCTGCCGAAGTAGGTACACAGACTCCTCACTCAGGGCAGCAGGGGACACAGGGGCAGGGGGTGCGGTGCCTGGCACGAAGGAGACACGCTCCCGAACACGGGAGACTCCACGGACCTCTGGAATGGGAGCCAATGGGAGGGCGGTGGTGGTGGTGTTGGTGGTGGCGGGGCCAGACAGACTAGCTGGGGTGTGGTGGCTGCTGACACCCGCCTCCACAAGGGAGTCATCCTCCGAGCTGCTGTGGTCCTCAGCTGAGGTGGATGGTGCTGAGGACTCCTCGGTGTGGCTCCCCTCGCCCTCTGTGCCACTGGGTCCCTCCGACCACTCATCGGCTGTTGACCCAGTCTGGCTCTGCAGCTCCTCCTGGTCCATGGAGATGTCCCCTCCTGTGGCCGTGGAAGTATCTGCAAACAATTAGGGAAACAGACAAACATCAGTCACCTGCACTGACCGCACACACCACAGTAAGTACAGCACATTACAGAGCAAGCCCTGGCATCCTTAGTTGAGCATTGCCAATAGTCCTCACACAGATTAGGAGAAGCCAATTGTCAGTCTGATGGTCATCCATGGAACTCACACCCCTCCTGCCCTTGCACCCATCGGTCTGGTGCCTGTCTGATGGTAATACCCCAGTGTGGACACATGCACCACCTACACAGTTGTTGGACATTGCAGAGAACACAGTGAAGTATGTGAACATGCACACATCACATCTCTTGCCACTGAGTCAGTACAGGTGTCCGGATAAAGGGATGGCCAGAGTCTAATTAGAAATGCATGTGATGCATACCAGCACCAGACACCATGATGCACCCATGTCCGGATAGTCAATGCCACAATGAGGTGCATGTTGCACATGTCACTCCCCTGCAGGATCACTCTTAGGAAGTTCAATGCCATGGCACAGGCATGCCTGCAAAGTCATACATCACTGTCTCCAGTCACATGGGCATGGCAGCCAGCCAACAACAGTCTGCACTGTGTCACAATCCTAGGACATGGTGAATGCAAGTTATGTATCTGACAAGTGCACATGTCCATACCCCACAAACCACATCATCTGAACTCTTATTTGTCCACGTCATACCAATTGGACATATGGGAGACATGAAACACAACTCTCAGAACCTGAGCACCTCACAGTCTGCTGTGAATGAAAAACAGCTGCCTGAAATTGACAGTCGCATACACCTGTGGGCACAGTCAAGTGATCAAACACCTATAAGTCACAGAAGTATCGTCTCTCATGGTCACATCTCAGATGGCATGCTGAGCCCTAACCGATTAACATCCCAGTAGTCCTGACAACGAAGCCACAGCACAATGACACAGAGGCAGACACCTGAGGGAACATTTCACTGATCACAACATGTCAGCTGATACACGGGAGTGGGAGTACAGAGTGTATTGTATGCCCTGGAGTAGGCATGACTGTCCTGCTCCACTTGAAGGAGGGATGAGCCCTGGACAGTAGGCAGGTGGCTAAGCATGTGTGACACACTTGATATACATACTCCTGAGGCCCAAACATTGTTCCCACCCGCAGCATGGGGGTGTGCCAAATACCCCAGGGACATGTGGTGATTCAGATCAGCAAGTGGACCACATATCAAAGTTACACCCAGATTACATGTCAGGACTAAGGCATTGTGTGAGGAATTGACCCACCCATGAAGCACACCACAAAGTCACGGGAAGAAATGCAGTCCCCCACCTTGAGCGAAGCAAAATGCAAGGACACAGTACCCAAGTGACACAATTTCCTGATTGTAAGGACCACACCTGCGTATCAGATGAGTAGTGGGCATGTCACAATTGAGGGACATGTGTCCTGGACCACAAGACTGATGTACTGTGGAAGTTTAACAAGGCCAGAGGAGGGCACATAGCATGTCAGACAAAGTTCACAGTGCAGTCATGGACTCACCCCCTCCTTGCTGCTGTCTGTCCTTCAGCTGCCCATCCAGGTCAGGGAAGACCATCGCCAGGATCCGGAGCATGTGGGGGTCAGGGTCCGGTGTCCGCCCCTCCTGCGAGGAGGCGACAGCTTCAGCTGGACCCTTGCGATCCTCCGGGTCCAGCCCCGAAGGTCCTGCCAACTCTTCTGGCAGTTGTGGATCCGGCGCTTGTAGACCCCCACGGATCTTACTGCCCGGGCGATGGTCAGCCAGATTTCCTGCTTCTGGTGGGCATCAACCTGTGAGGATGACAAAGTGAAAAGGCCATTACTACACATGCAACATATCCGTGCATCACACAGTTGGATATACATGTCTCAATCACAGGGGCATATGATGTTCACAGGCAGTGCAACGATGGCTAAGAACAGTTTGCCAGCAGTTACTACATGGTATCATTGCATGGGAAGTAAACCTTGTTGGAATGCACTGTTACTGCACTGTACCTGTTCAGTGCATGTGACTACACACTTTGGGGGAGAACTACTCAGTGAGCATGCTAGCCAGTGGTGTGCACACTGTAAGTCTTGCTAGTCAGACAACATGCACAATTAGTAAGGCAGTGGACAGCACACTCACCTGCTCCCCTGGTTTCCCATACAGCTTGCTGTACTTTGGAAGGAGGCTGTCCAGCAGGGCCTGGTTCTCCTCAAGGCTGAAGGCTGGGGCTCTCTCCACAGTACGTGCTATTGCAGGATCCAGAGGATGCAGAGACAGCAGCAGTGTTGGTGGCAGATGTCGTCCTGGAGCATGTAGTGCAGGCAAGTGAGCCCTCAGGGGAACAGCCAGTATTATATGTGTGCTGCAGAGGCAGATACTGTCCCATGTGTCCAAAGTGATAGGTCCAAGTCGTTTGCATCTTCTGAATCTGGCCAATCCATGGAATTGCACCACTTACACATGCCCACAGCATCCTTCGAAAGTTCAACTTTGAAATTTCAACCCATGAATTTGCAACATTGTTGTGGGTGGCCAACTGAATTCACAGCATCAGACTCGTTAAACATTTGAAAACTCGTCCGTTGCCATGCCAGGCCATAGCCAATGCATGCGCACCGATCGGTCCATTGTTGTACAACGCGTATTCCGGGTACAACGCATACCCGCAAATGACAGATTCAATGGCCACTGCGTGCACACCGATCGGTCCATTGCTGTACAACGCGTACCCGCACATGACAGATTCAATGGCCAGTGCGTGCGCACCGATCGGTCCATTGCTGTACAACGCGTATTCAGGGTACAACGCGTACCCACTCATGACAGATTCAATGGCCAGTGCGTGCACACCGATCGGTCCATTGCTGTACAACGCGTACCCGCACATGACAGATTCAATGGCCACTGCGTGCACACCGATCGGTCCATTGCTGTACAACGCGTACCCGCACATGACAGATTCAATGGCCAGTGCGTGCGCACCGATCGGTCCATTGCTGTACAACGCATATTCCGGGTACAACGCGTACCCGCACATGACAGATTCAATGGCCAGTGCGTGCACACCGATCGGTCCATTGCTGTACAACGCGTACCCGCACATGACAAATACAATGGCCAGTGTGTGCACACCGATCGGTCCATTGCTGTACAACGCGTATTCCAGGTACAACGCGTACCCGCACATGACAGATTCAATGGCCAGTGCGTGCGCACCGATCGGTCCATTGCTGTACAACGCGTATTCCGGGTACAACGCGTACCCGCACATGACAGATTCAATGGCCAGTGCGTGCACACCGATCGGTCCATTGCTGTACAACGCGTACCCGCGCATGACAAATACAATGGCCAGTGCGTGCACACCGATCGGTCCATTGCTGTACAACGCGTATTCGGGTACAACGCGTACCCGCACATGACAGATTCAATGGCCAGTGTGTGCACACCGATCGGTCCATTGCTGTACAACGCGTACCCTCACATGACAAATACAATGGCCAGTGCGTGCACACCGATCGATCCATTGCTGTACAACGCGTATTCCGGGTACAACCCGTACCCGCACATGACAGATTCAATGGCCAGTGCGTGCACACTGATCGGTCCATTGCTGTACAACGCGTACCCGCACATGACAAATAAAATGGCCAGTGCGTGCACACCGATCGGTCCATTGCTGTACAACGCGTATTCCGGGTACAACGCATACCCGCAAATGACAGATTCAATGGCCACTGCGTGCACACCGATCGGTCCATTGCTGTACAACGCGTACCCGCACATGACAGATTCAATGGCCAGTGCGTGTGCACCGATCGGTCCATTGCTGTACAACGCGTATTCAGGGTACAACGCGTACCCGCTCATGACAGATTCAATGGCCAGTGCGTGCACACCGATCGGTCCAGTGCTGTACAACGCGTACCCGCACATGACAGATTCAATGGCCACTGCGTGCACACCGATCGGTCCATTGCTGTACAACGCGTACCCGCACATGACAGATTCAATGGCCAGTGCGTGCGCACCGATCGGTCCATTGCTGTACAACGCGTATTCCGGGTACAACGCGTACCCGCACATGAAAGATTCAATGGCCAGTGCGTGCACACCGATCGGTCCATTGCTGTACAACGCGTACCCGCACATGACAAATACAATGGCCAGTGCGTGCACACCGATCGGTCCATTGCTGTACAACGCATATTCCGGGTACAACGCGTACTCGCACATGACAGATTCAATGGCCACTGCGTGCACACCGATCGGTCCATTGCTGTACAACGCGTACCCCCACATGACAAATACAATGGCCAGTGCGTGCACACCGATCGGTCCATTGCTGTACAACGCATATTCCAGGTACAACGCGTACCCGCACATGATAGATTCAATGGCCAGTGCGTGCGCACCGATCGGTCCATTGCTGTACAACGTGTATTCCGGGTACAACGCGTACCCGCACATGACAGATTCAATGGCCAGTGCGTGCACACCGATCGGTCCATTGCTGTACAACGCGTACCCGCACATGACAAATACAATGGCCAGTGCGTGCACACCGATCGGTCCATTGCTGTACAACGCGTATTCCGGGTACAGCGCGTACCCGCACATGACAGATTCAATGGCCAGTGCGTGCACACCGATCGGTCCATTGCTGTACAATGCGTACCCGCACATGACAAATACAATGGCCAGTGCGTGCACATCGATCGATCCATTGCTGTACAACGCGTATTCCGGGTACAACGCGTACCTGCACATGACAGATTCAATGGCCAGTGCGTGCACACCGATCGGTCCATTGCTGTACAACGCGTACCCGCACATGACAAATACAATGGCCAGTGCGAGCACACCGATTGGTCCATTGCTGTACAACGCGTATTCCGGGTACAACGCGTACCCGCACATGACAGATTCAATGGCCAGTGCGTGCGCACCGATCGGTCCATTGCTGTACAACGCGTATTCCGGGTACAACGCGTACCCGCACATGACAGATTCAATGGCCAGTGCGTGCACACCGATCGGTCCATTGCTGTACAATGCGTACCCGCACATGACAGATTTAATGGCCAGTGCGTGCGCACCGATCGGTCCATTGCTGTACGACGCTTCCCTGTACAGGTCTCTCACATATTTCACCATGCTTGTCACTGGTGAACGTATGCCAGTAACATATACTTGCCAGGGACTCAGGGGCACACCTACAACACCACAGCCTGTCCACACTGTATCCTAAGGCATGTAAGGCTGCATTACCTTTTCTGTGTATGGGGGTCAACATGTTGTTTTTGGGGTGGCACTTGGGGGCAGCCACTCCCAGGCTGTGCACGTGTTCATGGGGACAGGTTCCTTTGTGTGTTGTGCACATGACCACTGTGATGTGCAACTGTTCATTTCAGAGCATGTGGCATGGTCACATTTCACGGTTGTGTATGTGTATGTCATGTCACATACCCCCTGAGTCCCATGTGGGACGGTATGTACGTCACAGGGTGACCTATTGCCACAATGGTGATGGCCCTCCACAGTCTGTGTGCATGTTGTGTATACAATGACTCTGATTCCATGTGCACAATGGGAGACAGTCTCCACATCCACGTTGTTTGTGCATGGCCTTTGATGTTGTGCGTGTGTGTGTGTCACAGACGTCCATGTCTGTCCTGCCGAGGCAACAGGGAGCACTACCTGTGGGGGTCATGGTTGTTTTGCTGTGGTGTATTCATGATGCACCATGTCATGCCAGTGTCCATGTGGCAATACAGGGTCCCTGGGAATCTACCTGTCAATGAGCTGTGATGCCTGGGGCACATCTGTCCTCACATGTCACTGTGGTATGTGTTTGGAACGTGACAGCAGTACATGGGTACTGTGACACAGCCTAATGATATCCCATAGCACAACCTGGGACTTGTTGAGGACACATGTTGAACTGTGATGTTAGATGTTGTCCATTTCGGTGCCATACATGTCCTTACGGAATGGCACACACATCATGTACTTGTGTCTCGTAATGTTGTATCATGTGATATTGAGTCTGGTCTATGCCACATATGTGGGGTGACTGACAATCTTCCTTTCCTCACCTATGCACTGCAGGGCAGCAGCTGTCCATAGACCATTCCCTGACCTTGCAACGATGGTGGAACGTGACTGCATCCGACGGTACCGCTTCACCAGGCAGCTGATTGAGGATTTGCCAGTGCGCCTGGCACCACATTTGAAACCTGGCCAGCCGTACCCTACAGCGCTGACCCCCAAGGTGAAGGTGATGGCAGCCCTACACTTCTTTGCCACCGGTACCTTTCAACACACTGTGGCGACTGCTGGTGGGATGTCACAGACTATGTTCAGCAGTGTGCTACGCGATATTTTGGAGGCAATGTTGAGATGTCTGAACCAGTACATCTATTTCCCTAAACGTCACCAACTCACTGACGTCAAGAGTGACTTCTATGCCCTGGGGAGGATGCCACATGTCATTGGCTCCATTGATGGGACACATGTGGCTTTGGTACCACCACAGGCACATGAGCAGGCATACAGGAACCGTAAACATTATCACTTGATCAATGCTCTGGTGGTATGTCTTGCAGATATGACCATCTCACATGTGTGTGCCCGTTTCCCTGGTTCGGCACACGATGCCTTCGTGATGAGGAGTAGTCGCATCCCGAGGATGATGTCACAGATGCGGAACCAGCGTGCCTGGCTTGTCAGTGTGTACTGACTTTGTACCATTGTGTGTGTTCTGCTATGTTGTGTTCCGCACTCTTTTCCAACTCAGCTAATGTGCAATTGTCTGTCTGTAGGTGACTCCGGATACCCCAACATGCCGTGGTTGCTGACACCCCTCAGGAACCCTGTGACACCAGCCCAGATGCGCTACAATGAGGCACATGGTCGGACCAGGAGAGTGATCGAGCGGACATTTGGTCTCCTGAAGAGCCGCTTCCGCTGCCTGGACAAGACAGGAGGGGCCCTCCCATATGCCCCAGCAAAGGTGTGCAAGATTGTCATCGTCTGCTGCATGCTACACAACCTCGCAGTGCGGAAGGAATTGCCTCTCATCCTGGATGACGATGACCAACATCCGCCACCTGTGGAGGATCCTGGCCTGGGCCACAATGCCAGTGATGATGATGATGATGATGATGGTGATGTCCGCACACAGCTCATCACCAGCTTCTTCAGCTGAATGTGAGTATCCAGAGATGTCATGTCAATGATTTGAGTTTGCATGATATGTGTTGGTGGTGCTCTGTTGCTGTTTGAGTGTGGCCATGTGCTACTTGACTGGATGCGTGCAGCGATGTGTCCTTACAGGTAGTCTGTACTCCCCAACAGTGTTGACATGCTAACTTGTTTTTGTGTAGGTATCTTGTGACATGTATTGTGCATGGGTATTGCAGTTCTGTCCTGTTCTTCAGTGCTTTTGACTGTGTGTCATGTCTGTCCTTCACAGGGCGCTCTCAGAGTTGTTTGGTCAACTCGGATCCCCCGACACCATGATTCAACTTCCAGGGTGGAAGCAGTCGTTTCCCTACAGGTGATGTGCCCCATACCCCTGGACTTTCTTTCTTCTACACTTGTTGGCTGTGTGGCCACTGCCACGTGGGATTACCTTGCATCTGTGGTGGAAACAACATGTTGCAAATGTGTAATAAACCTGTGCTTCACTTTGGGATGTGCGTTGTCTGTGGTCACACTTCTGACTGACATTTACTTACTGCACCTGTGGGCTAGTTAACACAGACTCTGAATAGGTGTGGTGTCTGTGCATTCCACAATATTTCCTGGCAACATCAGTGTAGGCGATGAGTCCGATGGCCCTGGTGTCTATGTGTTGTGTAGCCCTAGTGGTTTGTCTCCCTCATATGTGTCACGTCACCATGAGTCACATGACGGTGTTGAACTTGCTGTGGCAGTTAGCATGCACGGTGTCATTTAGCAGATCATCATCTCCGTGACGATAACAACGTTGGAATCACAACAGAGGCAAGTATGGTGTATTGGTGAGTTTATTACATACATGTGTGAGGTTAGTGCACAGGATGGTGGGTGCTGTACATTGGTATTGTGATCCAAAGTTCCCAGGTGAGTTGGAAGTCTTGGTAACAGAAATGTCCAGGGTAAAGTCAACAGTGATCTGATACATTGGTCCAACTTGAACTCCCCATGTCATGTGGGTGAGTTGTGTTGCATTCGACAGGGTGAACTGTTTGCACACAAAGGAGAATTTCCAGAACAGGTGTTGGCTTCCTGGGGGATGTTATGTCGAACACAAAATCCCTTTGGAGTACTCATAAACACGCTATATACCACACCAATCTCACATGCACTCTAATCACCATCAGTAGAATTGAACACCAGAAAAATGTAATACAAAATATCTTTATTGACAGGATCCTTATTCAATATTATTAAAAAATATATACATATTGTTATCAATTCTTTTCCTTGTTTAAAAAAAACATATAAAAAACAGTATTTATTAAAAATACATATTCAAAAATTCATGGGAGAATGCAACAAAAATTATAATAACAATAGAGTCAAGTAACACTATTGAGCAAACCAAGACACAAAGGTTTTGTCAATATTTCATTTGAAATTGAATATTACATGAAACAGGTCTAAGTGTCCATTCGATTCCCTATTGTAAAAAACCAGTGATGCTTGGGTGCAATTTCAAAACAAAGCGACGCGTTTCGGTGGTTTGATCGAATACACCACCTTCTTCAGGCTAGCAATTAATTTTGGTGTTTCCCAACACAATAATCTAAAAAGACATTCATATAAAATCAACATATTAGATTTTGTTCCCAAAAACTTAATACATAATATATCATGTGACTCTATTATTATAATTTTTGTTGCATTCTCCCATGAATTTTTGAATATGTATTTTTAATAAATACTGTTTTTTATATGTTTTTTTAAACAAGGAAAAGAATTGATAACAATATGTATATATTTTTTAATAATATTGAATAAGGATCCTGTCAATAAAGATATTTTGTATTACATTTTTCTGGTGTTCAATTCTACTGATGGTGATTAGAGTGCATGTGAGATTGGTGTGGTATATAGCGTGTTTATGAGTAATCCAAAGGGATTTTGTGTTTGACATATTGTCTGCTTTTGGTGTCCTGTCCCTTTGGCAAGAAGGACCCCTCTCTTTAATTTTGGTTCCTGGGGGATGTACATGTCCATCGACCTCTCAGTTTTCCTTCCTCGGATGACCCCTCTTCTTTGGGGGGGACCCTCACGTGCAGGCTGCTGCGGTGCAGGGGACTCTCCGCCAGAGTCCTCCTCCCTCCCTGTGGCAGTTGCAGGTGTTGCAGCACCAGATGTTGTGGGCACACAGGGAGGTGTGGCCATGTTGGTGCTAATCTGGCGGAGGCATGTCAATATGTCCCTATGCACCGCTGTCAGTTCTTACAATGTGTCCCACTTGGACTCCATGCCAGACATGTGTGTCTCCACACGGGACATGTGTGTCTCCACACGGGACATGTGTGAGTCCAAGCGGGCATGATGGGCAGCCTGCTGCTGTTGAATGTCCTTGAGGATCCCCACTACCTGGGTGACCTCTCCGGTGCTATTCTGGTACGCATCAGCAATGCGTACCAGTTGTGGGTCATCATGCAGTCCAGACCCCTCTGCAAACAGCGACCTATGTCTACCACCCCTCCCACCACCCCTGGCGACACGTGCGGGACCTGCGGTGGCACGCACAGGTGTCCCTGGGCCCCCTTGTGGGTTGTTACTGGGGTCGTTGTCCGTAGCTCGACGTTGGGCCAGGGTCCCTGTGCTGCTGTCATTGGTGGTCCTTGGTCTGTCCGTGTCGGCGGGGGTGGTCTGTGTGTTGGCAGTTGTTAGAGGAGTGGGTGCAGGGGGTGCAGATGTTGGTCCTGCTGGTGCTGCATGACGACTCACACCGGAGGTGCCAAGTAGGTCTTCGCCATCCGAGGAGGGCAGAGGCAGTTCCACACCAGTGAGCTCAGTGTCCCCCGGAGCCTGGGACTGGGACTCCTCATCGTCTGCTGCTGTGTCCCCATCATCACCTGTTTTTGGAAGAGACACACAATGTATGTTATGTTTCTACAGGCATCAATGGTTCACACACCTGACAGTTGTGACTGTACCTCTGGATGCGGCCCTGTACATTGCATTGACCTAAGTTGTCACAGTAAGAGGTTGATATTGGTGTAGCACATTGTCCTGCAAACCTGAGGCATTTAAATGTGAATGTTGAGGTGTGTGCATGGCCAGCATTGGTTGTATTTGGTGGACATCCGGCCCTCCTTCTCCACCCAGCCAAGTTATCCCACCATGAAGCATGCCACCCTTGCAGTGGGTTCAGGTTGACTCTCAGGATGTCAGTCAGTGGTGTCCTGCTGTTGGTTGGTGCCCAGGTCCCAGCAGGGCCTGGTACTCCCACAACAGAGCACCATTGTCAGCCATCTTGTCAGTTGGTTTCCACTCCCTGTGATGTGAGCATTGTTCAGAGTGGTGTTGATGGGCCAATTGTGAGGGTGAGCAATATCTGTGACTACAACTCCCATCATGCTATTGCCTACACCCCCCTTCCCAGCATGCCCAAACTTCCTTCCTTTTGACTCTGCTTCCCTGTGGGGTAGTATGCCTATACTGCCAGGATGGCTGACGGTGTTGTCCTGGCATTTGTTTGGCTACAAGTCCCAAAAGTGTCCCTGTGCTTCACACAGCATAACCCAGTGTGGTGGTTCTTTGTGGGATATTAAATTGAAGTGTGAGGCATTGCATTCTCCCAGGTGAGTTGTGTGGAGTTTGTGTTAAGGGGGTGTGTGGGAGAAGCTGCTTGTAACTATGGTCAGAGCTGTCAGTCATCCTTCCCACCCAGCCAGATATCCCACCATGGAACGTGCTTCCATTGCAGGGAATGCAATTTGGCTTTCAGGATGTCAGTCAGTGGTGTCCTGCTGTTGGTTGGTGCACTTTTCCCAGCAGGGCCTTGTGCTCCCCACAGCAGTCCCCAGTGTCCGCCATCTTGTCAGTTGTTTTCCACTCCCTGTGATGTGAGCATGGTTCTGAGTGGTGTTGATGGGCCAATTGTGAGGGTGAGCAATATCTGTGACTACAACTCCCATCATACTATTGCCTACACCCCCCTTCCCAGCATGCCCATACTTCCTTCCTTTTGAGTGGAGTTCACTGTGTGTGAGTGTGACAGCAATGGCAAGATGGCTGACAGTGTGGTCCTGTTGTTTGTTGGTGCCCAGTTCCCAGCAGGGCCTTGTGTTCCCTACAACAGTACACAGTTTCAGCCATCTTGTCAGTAGTTTTCCACTCCCTGTGATGTGAGCATGGTTCAGAGTGGTGTTGATGGGCCAATTGTGAGGGTGACCAATGTCTGTGACTACAACTCCCATCATACTATTGCCTACACCCCCTTCCCAGCATGCCCATACTTCCTTCCTTTTGAGTGGAGTTCACTGTGTGTGAGTGTGACAGCAATGGCAAGATGGCTGACAGTGTGGTCCTGTTGTTTGTTGGTGCCCAGTTCCCAGCAGGGCCTTGTGCTCCCTACAACAGTACACAGTTTCAGCCATCTTGTCAGTAGTTTTCCACTCCCTGTGATGTGAGCATGGTTCAGAGTGGTGTTGATGGGCCAATTGTGAGGGTGACCAAGGTCTGTGACTACAACTCCCATCATACTATTGCCTACACCCCCTTCCCAGCATGCCCATTCTTCCTTCCTTTTGAGTGGACTTCACTGTGTGTGTGTGTGACAGCAATGGCAAGATGGCTGACAGTGTGGTCCTGTTGTTTGTTGGTGCACAGTTCCCCGCATGGCCTTGGGCTCCCCACAGCTGAGGCCAGTGTCAGACATCTTTGAAGTGGCTTTTCACTCCCTGTGAAGTGTGCATGCTTCAGTGCTGGCTTGCTGGGCCATGTGGGTGGGGGATGTTGAGCTGTGACTACCACTCCCATCATGCTATTGCCTACACCCCCCTTCCCAGCATGCCCATACTTCCTTCCTTTTGACTCTGCTTCCCTGTGGTGTAGTGTGCCTGTGCTGGCAGGATGGCTGACAGTGTTGTTCTGGCGTTTGTTTGGCTACAAGTCACAAAAGTGTCCCTGTGCTTCATACAGCATAACCCAGTGTGGTGGTTCTTTGTGGGATATTAAATTACAGTGTGAGGCATTGCATTCTCCCAGGTGAGTTGTGTGGAGTTTGTGTTAAGGGGGTATGTGGGATGAGCTGCTTGTAACTATGGTCAGAGCTGTCAGTCATCCTTCCCACCCAGCCAGATATCCCACCATGGAACGTGCTTCCATTGCAGGGGGTGCAATTTGGCTTTCAGGATGTCAGTCAGTGGTGTCCTGCTGTTGGTTGGTGCACAGTTCCCAGCAGGGCCTTGTGCTCCCCACAGCAGTCCCCAGTGTCCGCCATCTTGTCAGTCCTTTCCCACTCCCTGTGATGTGAGCATGGTTCAGAGTGGTGTTGATGGGCCAATTGTGAGGCTGAGCAATATCTGTGACTACAACTCCCATCATGCTATTGCCTACACCCCCTTCCCAGCATGCCCATACTTCCTTCCTTTTGAGTGGTCTTCACTGTGTGTGAGTGTGACAGCAATGGCAAGATGGCTGACAGTGTGTTCCTGTTGTTTGTTGGTGGCCAGTTCCCAGCAGGGCCTTGTGCTCCCCACAGCAGTATCCAGTGTCAGCCATCTTGTCAGTCCTTTTCTACTCCCTGTGATGTGTGCATGGTTGAGAGTGGTGTTGATGGGCCAATTATGAGGCTGACCAATATCTGTGACTACAACTCCCATCATGCTATTGCCTACACTGACTTCGCCAGCATACCCAGGATTCCTTCCTTTCAGTGAGCTTCCCTGTGAGGTGGTGGCAACATATGTGACTGTTTGTTTGTTATATTTGTGCCACTGGCTTGCTCTATTTATTGTTATGTTTGTACCTGTCATGACACTGTTACATATCACTATGAGATGGCAGGTATTGTGTTTCTCTGACTAACATAGTCATCTTGGTATGATTATCTTCTGGTTGCTGTCGATTTGCTAAGGGTGCATGGTTTGACTATCCCCTTGACAGTGATGTGTGTGTGTTGCCACACAATATTGTGTATATTAGTTGTGTACTCACCAGGCTCTGGGATGTTTGTTAGTCCATATACGCTCACTGGTGGTAGGATGGCCCGCACCTTCTCCTCCCAGGGCCTGAGGTATAGTGGTTTGGCAGGAGGGCCACTGCCGGTGCGCTGGCTCACGATGTAATCCTTCTTTAGTAGGTCCCTGACCCTCCTGCGCACATCATACCACCTGTTCTGGATGTCTTCCTTTGTGCGCAAACATGGTGATTGTGCGTTGACCCTGTCAACGATCCTCTCCCACATCTTGGTTTTCTGCGACATGGGGGTCTGTTGGACCAATGTGCCAAACAAGTGTGGCTCTACCCTGAGGATCTCATCTACCAGGACTTCCAATTCACTGTCTAGGAACTTATGGTTCTTCTTTGGGGGCATGGTGATGGGTGGTGGTGGTGATTGATGTGTGTGTGTGTGCAAGTGAGGGTGTGTGTGTGTAGGTTTTGCTGGGTGTATGTGAGGGTGCTATTTGTTGAGGTGCTAATGGTGTGTGGCTTGTGTGATGGATGAGCTGTGAGTGTGTCTGTGGTTGCTGTGTGATGGTGTTCTGTGCTGGCAGGTCAGTAGAATTTGCAAAGGATCATGGTAGGGATTTGTGGCCTTTATATAGGTGGAGTTGGGGGTGTGTCCTTGTTCCCTGTTTTTTCCCCCTGTATTTATTGACTTTGTCATTGCTTGTTTGGCCCTTTTTTTTGTATTTTTCCATTTGTTTTTTTGTGCATGTAGGAGACGTTCTTCTGACCGAGTAGGACGCTGCAGTTGTCTCGTGCCAGCTTCTCCGAGTCGTTCACACTGTGTTTCTGCTATGTTTATTGTGCGGCGTACGCGTCGGTCGCGGTGTATTGGGTTGCTTCGGCTGGGTTTTGTATGCGTGTCGGTCGTGCGGCTTGGTCTCCGTGCGACTCGGTCTGGTTTTCCACACATTGCATCGTACTACGCGGCTCGGAGTTCATGTGTACGTTTCGTTCGGGTTCCTTCCTGGTGCGTGTCGGTCGGTTCGATTCGCGTGGTTTTCCGGCCGGATAGCTTGTTTCCGTCCTGTTCGGTCGTTCGGCTTGTGTTCCGTACGAGTCGGTCGTGTTTCACATGCATTTCATCGTACTACCCAGGTCGGGCAGCGCCGGTACGTGTCGGTCAGACTTTATTCCCGGACTGAGTCGGTCGGTACGTTTTCCGGCCCGAATCAGAATCGGCCCCTCTGTGTGTAAAAAAAAAAATATATATATAATATTGCGCAATGCAAATTTTGTAAATTTCATGCATTTCACATTATTCTAAATTCTGGATTTACATGGATTTTGTGTTATAATTGTAATTTTGCCGATGCCTAGTTATATCTGCACTTCAAGTGTTACTGTGCTGCTTTTTAGAAATGTGGGTGATATTCTTTCTTGCACTACAGATATTTATAGATTTGAGTCCTTGAAGTGGTTTCACTAATTCCTTTTCATGACCATTGCTTGAGGTCATAGATTATTTGGTATACATGTGAGCAATACAATTTTACTGAATGTTTTTGTTATTTTGCAGTTTTATAAAAATATAAACTTGAATGCATATTAGTTCTAGAGAATGTGACTCACAAAGTAGAAGGCACTTACTCTGTCAAAGTAGAGAGTGAGCTTGTCTCAAAGGTTGAATAGCATTGAGTACATAGACATTATTGAATATCAGTGTTGCTCTTCGACATAGACTCTGAAAACTAGAGATATTTTAAAGGTATACTTTTTCAAAGAAAGTGGTAACCAAGCACTAAGAATATTTGTTGTCTTTAGATGTCTTCTATGACCCATAGTTGTCAGGGCCCTGCAGACTGATGAGTAGTGATATTCGGACTCTCTGTTTTCTCTCGTATCCTGGGTTTCAGTTAATCAACATATTTGTATAATATATAGCTGACTGTAGCTACAAATAATTGCATAGACATTCATTGCTCCCATTGGATCCAGACTACAAGGTTAGTATTCTCTGACAGATTTCCTACCTCATGTTATCTTCCAACCTGAGCAATTGGATCTGGAGCTACACTGTCTCAAATATCAGGTAAAGCAACTCAATTACAAGAGAAGTATGGTGTGAAATTAATGTCAATTAGAACATTGGAATGTGGAGCACTCCATTGAAGACAATGGAGTACTCCGTGCTTCTACGGGCCGGTAAAGGCCCGCAAAGCAACATTCCAATGTTGTTTTCACAAAGGCCTCTCGGAGCCCGAGGGGATTTAAACCCCCTCGAACTCCGAGAGGCCTTTGTTTTATTTGTTAGAACATTCTGTCCTCTAGTGGCAGAATGTTTTAATAGCCTTATAGCCCTTCGTAGCTGGGCTATACCGGCTATTTAAGTCCCGCTCCCTTGTTAAAGTCCCTCGCCTTCGGCTCGGGTCTTTAACGCTGGAGCAGGCCTTTAATAGCCGGTATAGCCCGCTACGGCGGGCTATAAGGCTATAATAAAATAATTAGTTGCTGTCAAACAAGAAATAGGTATCATACAAAACTTTGGAAAGAAGTAAGCTAGTCAATCACAGCTACCCTAAGATTTTAACAACTCAACAGCATGCCTATTATTAGGAGTGGGGTTGTTAATTCGGGAGTTGTTACCCCAACCAACTTAAGAAAATGTACTCTGGTTGGGTCAAAACACTATTCTGAAAGATTCTCTGATTAACCACTGATAGCTGTGGCATAAGCAGCTGCCAATCCCCAAAGAAGTGAGTATTAAGGGTGTGCAGACAGAATATCGAGTTGGAAATGTCGAACTACAGAAATATCAAGACCTAAATATCGTGAGCCAGAAATATCGAAAGCAAGAATACCGTTGTGAAGAATATCGATTTTAAGGTAAGAAATATCGTTTTTAAAAATATAGAAGTCATTAATATCGTTTGCAAAAATATAGGGGCCCATTAGGATGGCGGGCGGAAGCACCACCGCCGTGCTGGCGGATGCAAAAACCACCAGTTACCGCCCGCATGCCGCAGCCCACACGCCCGCCAAATTACGATGTGAAAAGGCAGCCAAACACCGCCGGCAAGCCAGCGACGCCGTCCGCCATCAAAGTGCGCCCGTAGCGGCGCAGCATGGAGACACACCGCCAGACGAAATCACGTACCGCCCGGCGTACAAATTACGATGCCGCAAACAAACAGCTCCCACGGCTAAGAGACACCGCACGTGAAAGTGAGGCGGAAACCCGAACGCCGAGCACAGACACCGAAGAGGCGACCCCCGAGCATGAATCCAGCACTGCAGGCCCTCCCCATGCTATACCTGATGCACCACCAAGGAGGCAACGTACCGCGGAGACGCAGGTAGGCACACACACAACAAGGGCACGCAAACAGCGCACACAGTGCAAGTGCGGAAAAGGAGGACATGGCACCCCCAACACCCCTGCGTGGACAAGACACATCCACCACTGCACCCACAAATGTAACACAGGGCAAAGTGCAACATCTCGCAACTATCATGGGCACACCACCTGGGACCAGGAACTAACGACCCCGTCACGGCACCGCAGCACAGCGGCGATGACGCAGCCACACATGCGCACAACTCAGCGCCCAACCATAACGCCATGTATGCGTCGCACACAAACAGCACAGGGACACAACCAAGCACCACACACACACCAGCCACACCCAGAAGGCACATGACACGTGACAGGCCTGCCACAGTCATGTCCCCAACGCCCAATTCACGGACAACACCCAACGTCACACAACTGACGCCCACATGTCAGTGAAGTCACGCAACATCAGGACACACCCCTGTGTGACAAACATGGCGAAGCACACAGCGGCGGCAACACCACCCAGTAGAACATGGGCCCCGTCGGGAAGAGGTACGCCAGTACCACACAGAAACACCCATACCACCCTGCACCCATGAACCAGACATACAAAACAGAACACCAAAGAGCCCGGGGACCGACAACAGGTGGACCCAAGAATGACACCCACACACAAGGCCCAACGCATAGCGGAAACACAGCCTGCCGCCCACACACGGGAGAGCAGACAGCACTGAATGACCTTCCATTCCAACTCCGAAACCACATCCCGACTAAACAAGCCAGAGAATACAGCCATTGTCCCAAAAAAGACCAACACAGGCATGCAGAGGAAACCGACCACAGGGCAGATAGCGCATATCACCTAAGAACATACCGAACGGGAAAGAAAAAATATAAAACTCCCCCATGCCGTTCCCATGCAAGTTATCTGGAAGGAGTCACACACCACTGACCTTGAACATTCAGAGAAGCACGTGGGATGAGGGCCCGTGTCCTCCACACAAGCTAACAGAACACAAGTCCTGCCCCCTACGACCATCACAGACCTCACAGCAACCTCGGAGCTTGCACACTGCAGACTGCACACACAGCCGGAGCACGCCACCACATCGCCCCGCAGCAAAATGGCACCTACAACACACCTACCCAACTACGCCAAACAGGTCAAGCTGTACAAACACAACCTGATACAGCTACTGGGATGCGAACCCCTATCCCTGCTGAACGTAAGTTACCGACTGACTTACCGCATCGCATTGCTCAGCTGCGTCATACCCGTCTTCTACTGTCGGAGGTGTCCCTTCCACCATCCTGTGGAGTTGTGCCTCTCCAACCCGGCATGTCCAAGGGCGGACCTGCTACCACTATTCCACCCTCTGGACGCACACGACAGGGTCTGTTCAGCCTATGGGGGCATGGCGTATGTGGCGAACATCGGACCCACACTGCAATGGGACCACTGTGCCTCCACACGACGGATCATGGATAACAGCTACATTGAATGTCACCCAGCATGCCCCATCATGCTCCTACAAGGGACAACTTACGAACAACACTGTGACAGCCACCATCCGCTACATTGGCTGGCAAACATGTATACCACCAATGAAATGGAAGCCCTGCAGAAAGCCATCGCATACCTGTCAACCTGTCAATTCGTAGGACCCCGACGCAATCCCCCAATTGAGCCATGATGTCCGACACTGTACCCATGCTTAGCTTCCGCACGGACTGGCCAGTAACCACCACAACAGCCATACCAAACGACCTGCAACTGATACCACACCATCAACGACACTGCCATGACATCGGATGTGTCCGGGACATGCACTCCGTTCCCCATCACATCCAGGAACTCTGCATGTATCGGGGAGGCAGTGGCATGGGATATGTGCATCGCACCCACATGGACAGAACTGCACGTACAACTATGCCATGACATGGATCCTGCGCCCATGGACATATGCACCGCACAGTGGACAGGAATCGCCCGGCTGGAGTATGTGAGAGCTGCACCCCTTCTCCCCCTCCCGGAAATCCCGTAACAGGACCTTTGCATGGACGACAAGTGCATACAACAACAACACGACCCCAGTGACTGTGACATGTCCAGTATCCACCATATGGCAACAACAAGTGGGACGCCGTTGCATGCACGTAAGCCCATGCCCTGATGTCAACTCACACGCACGCGTGCATGAGTAACAACAGCAGCACACCTGTCACATGGAACTGAGATGGACTGTGCCCATGATGCCAAGCGGTCTGGTAGGCTAAATGTATACCGTCTGTGTCAAAGTCCGCAGCACCGCAGCTACTTGCAAATGAACATTAGCACAGCAACAGCCAAGCAGATGTAACTCTGAAGCCCACATCCCACATGCAACAGCTAATCACATGTACCCCTACACCCTTAGCTATGTGTAATCATGCTCAGTATATCCTCCACATGCATACCGCTGCCAGTAGTGTCCACTATACTGCATCACAGAGGACATAAGTCACAAGTTTGAAGAAAGAAACTGTCTCTGCTGATTCCTTTCACAAGTACGAATGTGAGATGATGAGAGTGTGTGATGTACACGGCAGTCGTGACATGACTATGTAGTCCACTGTCATTCGATGTCAACGCAAATGAGTAGCACAACTGTGGAAGACACACATGTGTCGTGTGAAGCGGGAGTGACGCTTCGCTCAGGTGGGTGGGTGTGACGGGTAGATGCGCACATGCAAAGTTGAAACACGCTGTGTCGGGAGGGGTCCGGAACTGCACATTACCGCTTCCCTGGGCAATGTTAAAGGCCACCCGTCGGGGGGATGTGAACACGTGTGTGCACAGCAGCCGGGCACACGAACAATGCGGTATCAGGTGTACACGTCAGCCCACCCTCTGTGGACAAGCTGGATCCTGTTGTGCGCCCGCCAGGCCCTTGACAAGGCACACACAGCCCCTGCCGACCAGGTGTATCCCCAACATTGTCAACCTGCACAGGCAATCCAGGGCACGGGATGGCAGTGGAGCATGGTGGGGGAGAGGACTCGGCGTGCTTCTCCGGGACACATCACGCAGGCAAAACATCCTCAATGTGTAGCATGGCTCAAGTCATATGGAAGTATTGGGGGACGCACACATCACGAGCAGGAGTGACGTCACGGAAGGTGGCTCGCACCATCCCACCCATTGCCTACATCCCCACACACGTCACATGCCGTTGCAACAGAGAAGCCAGCGCGTGCGCAAGCACCCTCCGAGCCCGCCCCAGTGAGGCAAAAGAGTGAATGTGTGGGTCCATCAGCCCCAGATGGACGCGGCATGGGCCGCTAGGGCAGCTACAGCCTCTGTGTGTTGCAGGTGGTGTATCCGGACTGCGGAGACTGCAATGCATTGTCTAGGTTGCCCGGGTCTCGAGTCGGGGCACCACGCAGGTGGACGGCGTCCCGCCACACATCATGCCGTGAGACAGACCACTCGTTCAACTGGACCCACACATACACTCCTTGGCCTCTCCGGGGCGAGCCTGGGGCAGCATCTGCATGCGCTAGCCCCACAGGTGCAAATGCATTATGGGGGGAGCGAGGGGAGGCCATGAGGACAGGGACAAAGACGACTGTATTACTGTCAGTGAGTTCAAGGAATGACCCTGATGTTGACAGGAAAAGACGTGCCCCGTGTGTGTGCAACTAGTCGCTAATCCGATCACCCTCCCATGTCCTGCATGTAAGCCCGCACCTAGCCCCGCCCACCCACCACATTGAAATTAGCACCAGCACAACATCATTCACATTCGAAGCACTGACTGGGGGTGACAACCATTGGACACACTTGTTGAGGCCACCCACGCGTACATGTGGGCCCTCCATGATCCATGTCACCTGCGGCCAAGTGATGACATGCGCAATGACGGAAGTGAGGAGAGCTGTCCGCCCCACGCACAGATGGTGCATCAGCTTCACAGACCCAGCAGCGAGTGCAGCAGGGGTCACATGTGCAGGGGCAGCTGTGCCTGGTGTGAAGGCACATTCAAATTGACAGCACATCGACCAATGTGTAGTCTGCCCACATCTACAGTCCATTATCATGCGGACATAGAAAATGAACATAGGGCAACACATCTGTGTGGGTGCACCCACTGTGACCAACACTGCGCAATCATCGACGTACTCGCCCTGTGCATGGCCCACCACGCAAAGGAGGTCACATTCAGTGCCACCATCCCACACACACATCCCTATCACGAGACATGGTGTGTCCAATAGTCAGTACTGAGTAAGCGCCCATCTGGAGGGTCCTGAACAGGAGACACATGCAACCCACTAGGCAGTCGGAGCTGTCACCTACTGGCATTGTGCAGTCAATGTGCAGGCCAGGCTTGCTGGGACTGAGAGGGGCAGCATGGCCCAGCCTGACATTCACACGAGCAACAAGTGCACTGAAACCTGCATTGGCAATTGCAGACGTTGGCCTGCACCCAGCTGGCCCGGGACGCCTACCTCCATAGTGGAACACGCAGGGTGCAACCGCGAGGGTCATCGGAGTTGGCCGTAATGGCCTGGCCCATGTTGGTGACAGTCCGCTGATGCCATGTGCACCACACAGTATGATGTGCGCACTGCATCTGCAGGTGTGGCCATGATGTGCGTTTGGGTGCAGGTGCACAATGGACGGGGCCACAACATGCCGTGTGCATAGGCAGGGACGGCCAGTGGCCGGCCCCCACATGTCTGTTAGCATGTCATCATCTGCACATTGGCATGGGTGCATGGTATACGCATATGCACACGCATGTCATCTCTCACTATGTACATCTGCCACTTGGCACGTGCAAGGTTACGTGTCACATGTGATGTGTATTTGCAAGCACACAGCCGTGTTGGCATGGGGCTGTCAATGTGTACACCTGACAATGCTTCTGGAGGTGTGATCCGTACAGTGCTGCACATAGGGTGCAGTGGTGACACCAATGACTGTCTCATATCCCCTCGTGCCACAGGTCCCACTTGTCTTGGCTGCTCAGCCTGTGCCCACATCGTCGTTGGTGTGTGCCATACTCATCCTGCCTCGGAAGCAGTGTGATGCACAGCAGCCAGTCATGTTGCCGTGGTGTTGCCGCTTGCCGGATATGCAGTCAGTCCCCATCAGCACGCCTCACAGGTCATTGAGGCCTGGATCCCCATGTGCATGCACATAGCAATGGTTTGTGTCACTGCCCATTGCTATTGGTGGGAGACCTGTGTAAGTGTATTGAGGCTGTGCTGTCCCTGCATGACAGCTGTTCTGTGACTCATGTTCTTGCTCTGTCATATCAGTTATGTGTATGTGAATATGCCATGTGGCGTGTTGCTTTGACATGTGTCCACTTCCATCTTTCCTAGGCGGAGACCAAACATTTACCGCCCTTACCAATTGTTGGCGGACATGGAGGATTCTGAGGTCATCCGGAAATTTCGTCTGGACCGACCAACCCTGCATCGACTATGTGCCATGTTGGATCCCCACCTCCGTCCTCGCAGGGTGTATCCGACAGCATTCAGCCCCACGGCTAAGGTGATGGCTGCACTGTATTTTTTTGCCACTGGGTCATTGCAGCACACAGTGGGCAGTGGAGGTGGGATGTCCCAGCCCATGTTCAGCATGGTGCTGAGGGATGTACTGGCAGCCATGATGCTGTACAGGAACAGGTACATCCGATTCCCCAGGGCACGTGAGTTGGTGGCAGTGAAGGGTGCATTCTATGCCCTTGGACGGATCCCACACATCGTTGGTGCCATAGATTGCACCCATGTTGGCCTTGTCCCACCACAGGCCACTGAGCAGCTCTTCCGCAACCGGAAGCACACGCACTCCCTGAATGTGCAAGTGGTGTGCCTTGCGGACATGGTCATTTCCCACGTGTGTGCAAAGTTCCCAGGCTCGGCCCATGACGCGCACATCATGCGCAACAGCATATTACCACGACTGATGACCAATCTGCAACAGGACCGTGGCTGGATTGTCGGTGAGTATGTGGAGTTGTGTAGCGTGCTGGCTTAAGGATGCTGTCTACTGTCCTGTTTGAATTGCAACGGTTCTCTGTGTCCCTCACGCCCAGGTGACTCGGCTTACCCGAATGGGCCCTGGCTGCTCAGTCCATTACGAAATCCTCGGACCCCAGCAGATGACCGCTACAATGAGGCACATGGGAGGACCAGACGTGTGGTCGAGCGTACCTTTGGCCTCCTCAAGTCCAGGTTCAGATGCCTGGACCGCACCGAGGAGTGCGCTGGCGTACTCCCCACAGAAGGTGTGCCAGATAGTGGTGGCTTGCTGCATGCTGCACAATCTGGCCATTCGAAAGCAGATCCCCCTAATTGTGGATGACGGAGATCAACCAGGGCCCCAGCCTGCAGACCAGGACAGCTTGAGTGAGGAAGACAGCGGAGAGGAGGAAGCTGTGAATGTCCGTCAGCAGCTCATCGCCCGCTACTTCACTTGACGGTGAGTGTCCATGTACGACGGCTGATGTGGCTGTAGTTGTGCAGGTGTCTGTGTGCTGTGTCACGGAGGCCTTTTGTTCACTGTGTGCTGTGTGTCAATGGTCCATGTCCAGGTTTGTATGCCACTGACGGTGGCTGTGGCATTGTGCCCTATTGCTCTGTGCGATGTGTGTACATTGCTTGTAGTTGTTGACATGTACTGTGTGATGGGTGTGTGACACACTCATTGAATGTGCTCCTGTTCTGTCTCCCCCCCCCTAGGTCCCTACAGCCCCTCCTGTCCCATCGCCATGCCATACATCCGATGCTTTTCTGCTCAAGGTGGCGGTTGATCATCGTTCAATATAACACAGTGCACAGACAGCAGTTTGTGTAAAAGGTGCATTTATTTTCAACTGTGACATGTCATTGTGTGCAAGGTGATGACATGAGTGTTGCGTGCAGTGACAATGAGCTGTCGGCCATGGCTGCGTGATGCTCAGGGTGTACCCACTAGTTCTATGTCCCTAGTCCAACAGACACATGCCATTCTGATGGCTGTGTGGGGTGGGATCGTAGTCCAAGTCAATGCAGTGGGTGGTCAAGGATGGCTGGCTGCCTCACTTGCGTCTGGAGCGTGCGAAGTCCTCCCGGGACATCTGTTTCCACTTCGGATGGCCCCTTCCACGTTTGGGAGGGGGGGGGTGTGGTGGCGACCTGCTGGTGGTGGGTGAGGTGTGCTCAGTGGCTGTGGACGCAGGGGAACTGGACACTGCTGCCCGACCCTGCGCCCTAGCAGGTGGTGGCGGAGGTGGTGTTGCTGGCCTTGCCTGTGACCTCACCGCCACCACCAGCTGGCCCATGAGGTCCACGAGTTGGTCCATACGGGACACGAATTGGCCCATATGGGCGTCCATGGACCTCAACACCCCCAGGACCTCCCGCGTGTCGGAAGCAGACCTGGCCCATTGTCCTTGGGCCTCTTCATAGGCCCCAAGGACTCTGGCCATTTGAGGCAGGGCATGGCTCCCAGGGGAGGCTGGCGTTGGCCTGACCCTGCTCTTCCCACCAGTACTGCTGCCACCGGCCTGCCCACTAGCCACATTGCTCACCACGGTCCTCGCTGTGGCTCCCAGGGTGGACCCAGTCGGCCTGACCACCACTTGCGCTGGTGCTGGGGCCGGTGATGACGTGGTGGTGGTGCGGCGGTGGTGGTTGTTGCGGCGATGGTGGTGGTTGCGGCAGTGGGAGTGGCCGCCACAACAGTGGGAGTGGCCGCAACGACAGTGGCAGCAGGGGGCTGTGAGTGGTCATCAGCCCTGGATGATGGGTTGGTGGGTAGGAGGGTGCCTGGGGTGCGGTTGGGCCCTGCCACACCAGATGGGCCTGCTGGGTGGTCCGTGTCCGAATCGGAGGACAGATCCTCCACATCCGTGAGTCCTTGTTGGGGGCTTGCAGGCTGGCTGTGCTGGCTGCTGTCTCCATCTCCAGCATCCAGCAGTTCGTCACCTGTGGGGGAATGAGATATGTTATTGTGTTGCACATGACAAAGTATGTATAGGTTGTCTGACATCCACAGTTCGTGCACAGTCGTGCACAGGTTTCCCGGAGCCGTGTGTGTGGCTGTGCTATTTGTTGTTGTGTGGGCATGCCAATGGGACTGTGTGCTGTGGACATGTGGCATGGGACGGATTGGCAATGCCGATGGGTGTGTTGCTGTGCTCCTGCTTTTTGTGGCTCTGGTGTATGCGGACTCCAGACCCATTGTGGAGGTTGGTTTGTACTATGCTCTTGGGGTTCAAATGTAACGCTTCGAAACGCAGATGGCAAAATGGGGGTCAGCCCCCTGAAACGCATTTGAGATGAACTATGCTTTGGGGGTACATACTGTTTGCCATGGGTGCAGAACATGACATGTGTTGTGGCAACATGACAGTGTATGGTTTGAGGTGTGTGTATGTCTGACATACCCTGCATATTTGCTGTCTGTTGTGATTTCTGGCCATGTAATTGGACGCATTGTTATGAGTGAGTGATGGTTGTGTGCCACACGACGTATTGCAGATGGTCCAATTCCTTGGTGTGCGTGCTGCCCTGTGCCATGTGCATCACTGCAGTGCTCGGGGGTGTGTGGCTCATGTTATGTGTGTAGTTGCTCACAGTGTGACGTGCGCTTCATTCACTACTGGCACATGATTTATCATGGGCATGTTTCTTTGCGTGACTACTGTGTGTGGACCAGCTGTTCGGATGACATACCTTTCATGTGACTGGGGCTGACGGATGAGATGGATGGTATGTTGTATGTGCATTGTGTGTCTGTGTGTTTGATGGGTCCAGTGGTGTTCGTGTGCATTTATGTTGTTCCACGCTGTTGCGTCTAGTGTGGTATGTCTTACATGGGCATAGTTGTGGGATGTGTGCTTGACAGGCAGTGGGGGCTACATGGACAGGACTTCGATGGTGTTGCAGTTGTGTGTGATGGGTTGCACTGTGCCTGCCGTGTGGTTCTGTAATCAGTGTGACTTGTGCATGCAGACGTGGCTCCTTGGGTGTTGCTGTGTCTGTGATGGGTCATGTGGGGTGTGACTCTGTGGTTCATGTCCGTGTGCACATTGTTCACATGGTTGTGGCAGGGAGCAGTGCTGCGTGTTCCTCTGCTACTTGACATGTCCCATGTGTTAGTCGTAATTCAGTCCTCATGCCTCCAGTCACCCCACCCTGTCCAGTTTCCCACCTGCAGGTTGTTTTTGAGCGTGCACTGGACTGGATGCAACATGGTTATGGGCGGGGGTGCTCCATGTTGCAGGTCTGTGGGGGTGGGGGCGGTGTTATGGGTCGTGGTGATGGCTGGACACCCACTGACACCGTTTGTCCTGGGGCGGGATGTCTACCTGTCGGCTGCCGGTGTGCACTGCAGTGGCTGCTACGTGGGTGTGGGGTGTGGGCTGTGCTCCTCCTTGCTGTGCTGTGGGACTAGGGGCCTGGTGTGTGTTGTACTTCAGATGTCCCCCTCCCACCCACTGCGCTTTGTGTTGCTGCTACTTACCTGTTACTTGTCGGTTGGTGCAGCTACGGCTGCCACATGGGTGTGGGGGTGCTCCGCCTTGCTGTGCTGTAGGACTAGGGGCCTGGTGGGTGTTGTACTTCAGCTGTCCCCCCTCCCACCCACTGCCTCTGTGTTGTGGCTACTTACCTGTTACTTGTCGGTTGGTGCAGTTGGTGTGGGGGGTGCTCGTTGTGGCGCTTCTGGAGTACTAGGGGACCTGTTGGTAGTTACGTGGCTGGCTGGGTGTACACATGCCCCCATGGTTTTGTTAGTTGATATGTTTGGGCTGTGTGTGTGGTGGTGCCTGTTGCATGTGTGAGTAATGTGTTGTGTATTGTGTACTGGACATGGGGGTGTTTGTCCCTCGGAGCTATGGCATGGTGGTAGTGCATCTGAGTACATAGCGGTGTGCTGGTATACATTTGTTTGTACTTACCGGCCTCCACTCCCCCTGGTAATCCGGTGAGGATCTCCGGATGGATGATGACTCGCACCTTCTCCTCCCACGCTTTGAAGGTCTTGTAATGCGCGGGATTCCCTCCGCCAGTCGTGGCAGCCAGCTCTCGATTTTTGCTCTCCTTCTTCTTGACCAGGCTTTTGATGTCGTTCCACCGTTTGTTTATCTCTCCTCTGTTTCTGGGTATGGTCCCGACTGCATTGACCTGGTCTACAATTCTGTTCCACATTCTGTTTCTGGTGGCTAGTGGTGTGTGCTGGACCTGGTTGCCATAGATTTGTGTGTGCACCTTGACGATCTCGTCGACCATGACCGTCAGCTCAGTGGAAGTGAACTTGGGCATTCTGTGTGATGCCATGGTGTTTGTGGTGCTGGTGCGGTGTGTGATGTGTGATGTGCAGGGGTTTGTGGTGCCGGTGTTTGGTGGTGGTGGTGGTGGTGGTGGGTGTGATGTGTGCTTATCTGTGGTGTGCTGCTGTCCTTGCTGTGTCACTGTGTCCTCTCCCTCTCTGCTTTGCAATGTTGCAAGGGGTTGTGGTCTGTGGAGGGGCTGCTTTTGTACTTACCTGTTTGGGTGTGTCCTGATGGTCTGTTGTTTTCAGGTGTGTTGTGGCCGGTGTTCTGGGCTTTGTGGTTTATTTGTTTGTCCAGGGGTGGTGTGTTTTCGGGATGTGTACTTTGTCTGTGTATTTGTGCGTGGGTTGCTGTGTGGACCTGTTTGCCATGTTGTGTGTGTTTGTTTGAGTCCGGGGCTGTTTCTGTGCAGGGACGTGGCCGCCATGGCTTCTGCCGTGTCCATTTTCTTCAGTGTTGTTTACGCTGGCGGGCGGTGTATTTGTTGTTTTTCCGCGCTCATGTCGGTGCGATCGTAATTTCACGTGCGGTGTCTCGACCGTGAGGGCGGGCGGTTTTGTGTTGTCGTGCGTCTTTCCGTCCGTGGCGGGCGGTTTGACTCCGACTCGGGCATGGGCGGGCGGTATTTTGTGTGTTTTTACTGCCGCTGGCGGTTTTCGGTTCGAGGCATCATAATTGCTGGGTCGGTATTCAGAAGGTGTAGGCGGGCGGATTTTTGCCGCTTTCATGGGTGGCGGATTTTTTTACGCCCGGTATCGTAATGGGCCTTATAGTTGTTTAAAATATCGATTTTTTAATTAGTGTTATGTATTTTAGTATATATTTTTTTATGATGTCCTTTTTGTATGTTTTTTAATATATGTGTTAAATTTTTTGTAGTTATCAATTTAATTTTAATTACATTTTTCGTTTTTTAGTTCCGCAGCGGGTTGTGGGTTTATAGGGGAATAGGGTGGGAAGTAATTTAATCATGATAAATTAATTATTTTTTATTTATTAATATTTATTTAATTGAGATTTTATAGTGTTAATTGTGGGAAGTAATTTATTATTAATTAATTATTAATTGGTTGTTAATCAATATTAATTAATTATGGTAATTGTGTAATTTTTTTAGGTATGGGTTGTGGGGTTTATAGGGGTAAAGGGTGTGAAGATTTTTTTCTAAATTAATTAATATTAAGTTGTCAATTAGTATTAATTAATTGAAAATTAAATATGGAAATTGTGTAATTAATTTTAGGTGCAGGTTGTGGGGTTTTAAGGGGTAATGGGTGGGAAGTAATTTATTTTTGATTAATAAATAATTTATTAATTGATATTAATTAATTTATTGAAACTTAATTATGGAAATTGTGTAATTAATTTTAGGTGCGGGTTACGGGGTCTATAGGGGTAAAGGGTGGGAAGTAATTTATGTTTAATTAATTAATAATTAGTTGTTTATAAATATTAATTCATTAATTATGGAAATTGTGTAATTCATTTTAGGTGAGGGTTGTGGAGTTTATAGGGGTAAAGGGCGGGAAGGAATTTATGTTTAATTAATAATTAGTTCTTAATTCATATTAATTAATTAATTGAAAATAAAATATGGAAATTGTGTAATTAATTTTAGGTGTGGGTTGTGGGGTTTATAGGGGTAAATGGTGGGAAGTAATTTACGTTTAATTAATAATTAGTTGATCATTAATATTAATTAATTAATTGACATTTAATTAGGGTAATTGTTTATATTTTTTGTGTGGGTTTTAGTGGGGGTAAAGAGTGGGGAGTAAATTAATTTTACTTACTGTATGATTAGTTGTTAAATACTATTAGTTTTTAATTGAAAATTAAGTTTTAATTGTGTAATTATTTTTTTACAGTTTAATTTTAGCTGTGGTTTGTGGGGTTATAGGGGTAAAGTGTGGGAAGTTTATTAATTTTTATGAGTTTTGATTTGTTTTTAATTAATAATATTTCTTTAATTGGTAATTTATTATGTAAGTACATTTTATTTTTAGATGTGGGTTCTGAATTGTGTGGTGTTATAGGGTAGGATATAAACAAAAGAAAATTTATGTAATAATTAATGTTTCTGATTCTAAATAATGTCTAATTAAAAATATTTATTAATATTTATTATTTGTTTGAAAATTATTTTTATTTTATTTAATATATTTGTAGGTATGTGTCATGTGCATTTAACATTATAATATGTTTTTTAAAATTTGTAATATTAAATATATTTGTATTTTAATTTTTAACATATTTATATATTTTTTTATTTTTTTGTTTTTTAAATATTTTTGTTGTTAATAGTTTGTTTGTTTTTAATTGAGAATATTAATTGTTACCCCTCCGCAATCCAACACTTTCCCTACTGTTGCACTGATTGGAGTGGGAATAGTAAATTTTACCCTGCCACTATCCAACACTTTCCCTACTGTTGCACTCACAAGAGTGGGAATAGTAATTTTTCCCCTCCGCTATCCAACACTTTCCCAACTGTTGCACTCATTGGAGTGGGAATAGTAAATTTTATTCCTCCGCTATCCAACACTTTCCCTACTGTTGCACTCACTGGAGTGGGAATAGTAATTTGTACCCCTACGCTATCCAACACTTTCCCTACTGTTGCACTGAATGTCTTGGTAAATTTAAGTTGAAAGATTTTTAAATAGTTTAGGGGCACATTACGATACCCGGCGTAAATAAATCCGCCAGGCATGGAAGCGGCAAAAATCCGCCCGCACACACCGCCTGAACACCGACCACGCCATTATGAGTACACAAACTGAAAACCGCCATCGGCGGAAAAATCATACAAAATACCGCCCGCCATCGTCCGAGTCGGAGTCAAACCGCCCGCCACGGACGGAAACACGCACGACAACACAAAACCGCCCGCCCACACGGCCGACACACCGCACGTGAAATTACGATCGCACCGCCATGAGCGCGGAAAAACAACAAAAATACCGCCCGCCAGCGCAAACAACGCCGATGAGAATCGACACGGCAGAAGCCATGGCGCCCACGTACCTGCACAGAAACCATCCGCACACAAAACCAATAGCACACAACATGGCCAACAAGTCCACACAGCAAGGCACGCACAAATACACAAGCACAGGACACATCCCGAAAACACCCCCGGACAAACAAAAAATACAAAGGCCAGAACCCCAGACACAACACACCTGAAAACAACAGACCATGAGGACACACCCACCTAGGTGAGTACAAAAGCAGCACTCCCACAGACCACAACCCCTTGCTACATTGCAAACCAGAGAGGAGAGGAGAGGACACAGTGACACAGCAAGGACAGCAGCACACCACAGAAACGCACACATCACTACCACCACCACCACCACCACCACACCCCGGCACCACAAACCCCCTGCACATTACACAACACACACCGCACCAGCACCACAAACACCATGGCACCACAAAGGATGCCCAAGTTCACGCCCATGGAGCTGACGGTCATGGTCGACGAGATCATCAAGGTGTACCCACAAATCTATGGGAACATGGTCCAGCACACACCACTAGCCACCAGAAACAGAATGTGGACCCGGATCGTAGACCAGGTCAATGCAGTCGGGACCCTGCCCAGGAACAGAACCGAGATAAACAAACGTTGGAATGACGTAAAGAGCCTGGTCAAGAAGAAGGAGGGCAAAAACAGAGAGCTGGCTGCCGTCACTGGCGGAGGGAATCCCGCGCTCTTTAAGACCTTCAAAGCGTGGGAGGAGAAGGTGCGAGTCGTAATACATCCGGAGATCCTCGCCGGATTAGCAGAGGGAGTGGAGGCTGGTAAGTACAAACTAATGTATACCAGCACACCGCTATGTACACACATGCGCAACCACCATGCCACAGCTCCCAGGGACAAACACCCCCATGTCCAGCACACAATACACAACACATCACACGCACATGCAACAGACACTACCACACACAGGCCAAACAGAACAACTGTAAGATGCGTGGGGACATGTGTACACTAAGCCAGCCACGTAACCACCAACAGGTCCACAAATATGCCAGAAGCGCCACAACGAGCACCCACCACACCCATGTGTCCGCCACAGCTGCACCAACTGACAAGTAACAGGTAAGTGGCAGGAACACAAAGTGCAGTGGGTCGGAGGGGGACAGCTGAAGTACAACACCCACCAGGCCCCCACTCCCACAGACCAGCAAGGTGGAGCACTCCCCACACCCATGTGTCAGGCACAGCTGCACCAACCGACAAGTAACAGGTAAGTGGCAGGAACACAAAGTGCAGTGGGTCGGAGGGGGACAGCTGAAGTACAACACCCACCAGGCCCCCACTCCCACAGACCAGCAAGGTGGAGCACTCCCCACACCCATGTGTCAGGCACAGCTGCACCAACCGACAAGTAACAGGTAAGTGGCAGGAACACAAAGTGCAGTGGGTGGGACGGTGGACAGCCCAAGTACAACACACACCAGGCCCCAGTCCCACAGCACAGCAAGGAGGAGCATCCCCACACCCCACAGCCACGTGTCAGCCACCGCAGTGCACAACGACAGCCGAAAGGCAGACATCACGGTCCACAGCAATCGGTGTCAGTGGGTGTACAGCCACCCCCACGACCCACTACACCCCCCACCCCCACAGACCTGCAACATGGAGCACCCCCCGCTAAGAGCCATGTGGCATCCAGTACAGTGCACGCACGAACAACTTGCAGGTGGGAAACTGGACAGGGCTGGATTACTGGAGGCATGAGGACCATAACACCACCAACACATGGGACATGTCACGTAGCACACGAACACGCAGCACCGCCCACCGTCACGAACAAGTGAACAATGTGCACACGGACATGAACAGCAGACTCACACCCCACATGACCCATCACAGACATAGCAACACCCAAGGAGCCACGTCTGCATGCACAAGCCACACTGAATATAGTCCCACACGGCAGCCACTGTGCAACTCATCACACACAACCGAAACACCATTGAAGTCCTGTCCATGTAGCCCCTACTGCCTGTCAACCACACACCCTACAACTACGCCTATGTAAGACAAACAACACTAGACGCAACAGAGCGGAACAACAGAAATGCACACGAACACCACTGAACCCATCAAACACACAGACACACCATGCACATACAACATACCATCCATCCCATCCGTCAGCCCCAGTCTCATGAAAGGCATGTCATCCGCACAGCTGCCACACATACAGCAGTCACGCTAAGACACATGCCCATGACCAACCATGTGCCAGAAGTCAATTAAGCGCACGACACACTGTGAGCAACAACACACAACATGGGCCACACCCCCCGAGCACTGCAGTGATGCACATGGCACAGGGCAGCACGCACACCAAGGAGATGGGACAACTGCAATACGTTGGCTGGCACACAACTATCACTCACTCATAACGATGCGTCCAATGCCATGTCCAGTAACCACAACAGACAGCAAATATGCAGGGCATGTCAGGCATGCACACACCTCAGACCATGCACTGTCATGCTGCCACAACACATGTCACGTTCGGCACCCATGGCTCACAGCATGTACCCCAAAAGCATATACCCTCCCAAATGCGAATCTGGGGCATGGCCCCCATGTTGCCATATGCGTTCCTAAGCGTTCCATTTGAACCCCAAAAGCATATTCCCTCCCAAATGCGAATCTGGGGCATGGCCCCCATGTTGCCATATGCGTTCCTAAGCGTTCCATTTGAACCCCAAAAGCATATTCCCTCCCAAATGCGAATCTGGGGCATGGCCCCCATGTTGCCATATGCGTTCCTAAGCGTTCCATTTGAACCCCAAAAGCATATTCCCTCCCAAATGCGAATCTGGGGCATGGCCCCCATGTTGCCATATGCGTTCCTAAGCGTTCCATTTGAACCCCAAAAGCATATTCCCTCCCAAATGCGAATCTGGGGCATGGCCCCCATGTTGCCATATGCGTTCCTAAGCGTTCCATTTGAACCCCAAAAGCATATTCCCTCCCAAATGCGAATCTGGGGCATGGCCCCCATGTTGCCATATGCGTTCCTAAGCGTTCCATTTGAACCCCAAAAGCATATTCCCTCCCAAATGCGAATCTGGGGCATGGCCCCCATGTTGCCATATGCGTTCCTAAGCGTTCCATTTGAACTCCAAAAGCAAAGTACAAACCAGACCCAGGATGGGCCAGGAGCCCGCATACACCAGAGTCACAATGAGTAGGGGCAAAGCAACACACCCATCGGCATGGCCAATCCGTCCCATGCCACATGTGCACAGCACACAGTCCCATTGCCTAGCACACACACCTACAGATGCCACAGCCACACACTCGCCTCCGGGAAACCCATGTACGAGATTGCACGAACTGCCAATGTCAGACGACTAATACATACTTCGCCAGGTGCAACACAGTAACAAATCTCATTCTCTCCACAGGTGACGAACTGCTGGACGATGGGGATGGAGACAGCAGCCAGCACAGCCAGCCTACAAGCCCCCAACGAGGACACACGGATCTGGAGGATCTGTCCACCTCTTCGGACACGGACCACCAAGCTGGCCCATCTGGCGTGGCAGGGCCCAGCCGCTCCCCAGGACCCCTCCTACCCACCAACCCATCATCCAGGGATGCTGAACAGTCCCAGTCCCCTGCTGCCACTGTCGTTGCGGCCACACCCACGGTCATTGCGGCCACTACCACTGCCGCAACCGCCACCATCGCCGCACCGACCACCACCGCCTCCACCACCACCACGTCTTCGCTGGCACCAGCCCCAGCGCAGGTGGTGGCCCGGCCGACTGGATCCACCCTGGGAGCCACAGCGAGGACCGTGGTGAGCAATGTGGCTAGTGGGCAGGCCGGTGGCAGCAGGACTGGTAGGAGGAGCAGGGTCAGGGAAACGCCAGCCTCCCCTGGGAGCCATGCCCTGCCTCAAATGGCCAGAGTCCTTGGGGCCTATGAAGAGGCCCAAGGACAATGGGCCAGGTCTGCTACTGACACGCGGGAGGTGCTGGGGGTGCTGAGGTCCATGGACGCCCATATGGGCCAATTCGTGTCCCGTATGGACCAACTCGTGGACCTCATGGGCCAGCTGGTGGTGGCGGTGGGGTCACAGGCAAGGCCAGCAACACCACCTCCGCCACCACCTGCTAGGGCGCAGGCTCGGGCAGCAGTGTCCACTTCCCCTGCGTCCACAGCCAGTGAGCACACCTCACCCACCACCAGCAGGTCGCCACCACACACCCCCTCCCAAACGTGGAAGGGGCCGTCCGAAGAGGAAACAGATCTCCCGGGAGGACTTTGCACGCTCCAGTCGCAAGTGAGGCAGCCAGCCAGCCTTCCGCCAGCCTTCCTTGACCAGCCACTGCATTGACTTGCTCTACGATCCCACTCCACACAGCCAGCTGGATGGCATGTGTGTGTTGGACTATGGACATAGAACCAGTGGGTACACCCTGATCATCACGCAGCCATGACCGACAGCTCATTGTCACTGCACGCACCACTTTTGTCATCACCTTACACACAATCACATGTCACAGTTTGTAATAAATGCACCTTTTTCACTAACTGCTGTTTGTGCCCTGTGTCTTTATTGTACGGAATACAACGGCCACCTTGGGCGGAAAGGCACCTGATGCGTGGCATGGAAATGGAATCCGGAGGGCCTGTAGGGACCTAGGGGTGGGAGACAGAACAGGAGCACATTCAATGAGTGTGTCACACACCCATCACACAGTACATGTCAACAACTACAAGCAATGTACACACATCGCACAGAGCAATAGGGCACAATACCACAGCCACCAACAGTGGCATACTACCCTGGCCATGGAGCGTTGACACACTGCACGCAGTGAACATACGGCCACCCTGACACAGCACACACACACCTGCATAGATACAGACACATCATCCGTCGTACATGGACACTCACCGTCAAGTGAAGTAGCGGGCGATGAGCTGCTGGCGCACATTCCCAGCTTCCTCCTCTCCGCTGTCCACCTCACTCGAGCTGTCCTGGTCTGCGGGCTGGGGCCCTGGTTGATCTCCGTCATCCACAATGAGGGGGATCTGCTTCCGAATGGCCAGATTGTGCAGCATGCAGCACGCCACCACTATCTGGCACACCTTCTGTGGGGAGTACGCCAGTGCACCCCGGTGCGGTCCAGGCACCTGAACCTGGACTTGAGGAGGCCAAAGGTACGCTCGACCACACGTCTGGTCCTCCCATGTGCCTCATTGTATCGATCGTCTGCTGGGGTGCGAGGATTCCTCAATGGACTGAGCAGCCATGCCCCATTCGGATACGCAGAGTCACCTGGGTGTGAGGGACACAGAGAACCGTTGCTATTCCAACTGGACAGGGGACAGCATCGCACAACCAGCACGCTACACCACTCCACATACTCACCGACAATACAGCCACGATCCTGTTGCAGATTGGACATCAGTCGTGGCAAGATGCTGTTGCGCATTATGTGTGCGTCATGGGCCGAGCCTGGAAACTTTGCACACACGTGGGTGATCACCATGTCCGCAAGGCACACCACTTGCACATTCAGGGAGTGCGTGTGCTTCCTGTTGCGGTACAGGTGCTCAGTGGCCTGTGGTGGAACAAGGCCAACATGAGTGCAGTCAATGGCTCCCACGACGTGTGGGATTCTGCCAAGGGCATAGAATGCACCCTTCACTGCCGCCAATTCACGAGCCCTGGGGAATCTGATGTACCTGTTCCGGTACAGCATCATGGCTGCCAGTACATCCCTCAGCACCTTGCTGAACATGGGCTGGGACATCCCTCCTCCACTGCCCACTGTGTGCTGGAATGACCCAGTGGCGAAGAAATGCATGGCGGCCATCACCTTAGCCGTGGGGGTGACAGCAGTCGGATACACCCTGCGGGGACGGAGATGGGGCTCTAACATGGCACACAGTCGATGCAGAGTTGGCCTGTCCAGCCGAAACTTCCTAATAACCTCTGTATCGTCCATGTCCGCCAGCAATTGGTATGGGCGGTCAATGTTCGGTCTCCGCCTGGGTTAAATGGCAGAGGACACATGTCAAAGCAACACGGCACATAGCAATTTTGCATACACATCACTGACATGACTGAGCAAGCACATGAGCCACAGCCCAGCTGTCAAGCTGGGACGGCACGGCCACAATACACTTACACAGGTCTCCCAACAATGGCAATGGCAAGTGAGACATACCACTGCCATGTGCATGCACATGGGGATCTAGGCCCCAATGACTTGCGGGGCGTGCTGATGGGGACTGACTGCATATTCGTCAAGCGGCAACGCCACGGCAACATGAGTGTCTGCTGAGCATGGTACTGCTTCCGAGGCTGGATGAGTATGGCACACGACGACGACGATGTGGGCACGGGCTGAGCGGCCAATACAAGTGGGACCTGTGGCACGAGGGGATATGAGACAGTAGTAGGTGTCAGCACTGCACCCTATGTACAGCACTGTACGGATCACAGCTCCCGAAACATTGACTGGTGTCCACATTGACAGCCCCATGCCAAGACGGCTGTGTGCTTGCAGTCACACGTCACAGGTGAGAGGTTACATTGCACGTGCCAGGTGGCAGTCGTACATAGTGGGAGCTGGCATGTGTGTGCATGTGTCTCCTGTTCAGGATCCACCAGATGGGCGCTGACTCTGTACTGACCATTGGACACAGCATGTTCCGTGGAAGGCTTGTGTGTGTGGGATGGTGGCACTGGATGTGCCTCCGTTGGGTGGGGGGCCATGCACAGGGCGGGTACGTCGATGATTGCGCATTGTTGGTCACGGTGGGTGCACCAGCTAAGATGTGTTGCCCTGTGTTCAATTCCTATGTCCGCATGATGATGGACTGTGGATGTGGGCAGACTACACATTGGTCGATGTGCTGTCTATATGCATGTGCCTTCACACCAGGCACAGCTGCCCCTGCACATGTGACCCCTGCTGGACTCGCTGCTGGGTCTGTGGAGCTGATGCACCTTCTGCGCGTGGGGCGGACAGCTCTCCTCACTTCCCTCATTGCGCATGTCATGTCTTTGCCGCAGGTGACATGGATCATGGAGGGCCCACATGTACGCGTGGGTAGGCTACACATGATTGTTCACTGGTCGCCACCCCCAGTCAGTGTTTCGAATGGGAAGGTTGTCGTGCTGGTGGTATGTTCGATGTGGCGGATGGGCGGGCCTAGGTGCGGGCTTACATTCCGGACATGGGGGGTAGTTGGATTGGCGACTAGTTGCAGTACACACGGGACACGTCTCTTCCTTTCCACATCTGGGTCATCCCTTGTACTAACTGACAGTGATACAGTCATCTTCGCCCCAGCCCTCATGTCCTCCCCTCGCCCCCAATATGCATGCTCACCTGCGAGGCTAGCGCTTGCACAGGCAGCCCCAAGCTCGCACCAGAGAGGGCAAGGAGTGTATGTGTGGGTCCAGTTGCACGAGTGGGCTGTCTCAGGGTATGATGTGTGGCGGGACACCGTCCACCTGCGTGGTGCCCCAAATGGAGACCCGGCCTGCATGGACTATGCATCACAGTCTTCGCCTTCCGGATCCGCCACCTGCGACACCCAGTGGCTGTGGCTGCCCTTGCGGCCATGCCGCGTCCGTCTGTGGCTGATGGCCCACACATTCACTCTTTGGCCTCTCTGGGGAGGGCTCAGGGGTGGTGGCGCACGCGCTTGCACTTAGTCGCAATGGCATGTGGCGTGGTTGGTATGATGGGCAATGGATGGGATGGTGCGAGCCACCTCCCGTGACGTCAGTGCTGCTCGTGCTGTGGTGCGTCCCCTACACTTCCATTTGACTTTTTGCCATGCTGGACGTTGAGGTTCTATTGCCTGCGTGATATGAGCAGGAGGAGCGCGAGGAGACCTCTCACACACCATGCTCCACTGCCATCCCGTGCCCTGTATCGCCTGTGCGGATTGACTATGTTGGGGTTACACCTGGTCGACTGGGGCTGTGTGTGCCTTGTCAAGGGGCATGGCGGGCGCACAACAGGATCCAGCTCGTCCACAGAGGGTGGGCTGAGGTGCGCCTGGTACCGCTTTGTACGTGTGCCCGGCTGCTGTGCACACACGTGTTCACTCCCCCCGACAGGTGTCCTCTCACAATGCCCAGGGAAGCGGTGGTGTACTGTTCATGAGCCCTCCCAACACGGCGTGCTCCAACTTGGCATGTGCGCATCTACCCGTCGCACCCACCCACCTGAGCACTGCGTCCATACGACTTCACACGACACATGTGTGTCTTCCACAGTAGTGCTACTCATTTGCGTTGACATCCAATACCAGTGGACTACATGGTCATGTCACGACTGCCGTGTACTTCACATACTCTCATCCTCTCTCATTCGTACTTGTGAAATGAGTCAGCGGAGACAGTTCTGGTTTCAAACATTATATTGAGTCTTCTGTCCTCTGTGATGCAGTATAGTGGACACTACTGGCAGCGGAATACATATTGAGGATATACTGAGCATGATTACAAATGGGATAGGGTGTGGGGTTACATCTGCTTGGCCAAGGCTGTGCTAATGTACATTTACGTATAGCTGCGGAGCTGCGGACTTTGACACAGACGGTATACATGTAGCCTACCAGACCGCTCGGCATCATGGGCACAGTCCATCTCAGTTCCATGTGACAGGTTTGCTGCGGTTGTTCCTCATGCACGCGTGCATGTGAGATGACATCAGGGCATGTGCTTGCGTGCATGCAGCGGCGTGCCACTTGTTGTTGCACTGTGGTGGTTACTGGACATGTCACAGTCACTGGGGTCGTGTTGTTGTTGTATGCACTTGTCGTCCATGCAAAGGTCCTGGTATGGGATTCCCGGGGCGGGGGTGGGAGGGGTGCAGCACCCACAGACTCCAGGCGACCTATTCATGTCCACTGAGCGGTGTGTGTGTCCATGTGCGCTGGATCCATGTCGTGTCCTGGTTGTTCGTGCAGTTCCGTCCATGTGGGTGCGATGCACAGAGCCCATGCCACTGCCTCCCACGATGCATGCGGTGTTCCTGGATGTGATGGGGAACAGTGTGCATGTCCCGGTCATATCCGATGTCATGGCGATGTCGTTGATGGTGTGGTTACAGTTGCCGGTCGTTTGGTATGGCTGTTGTGGTGGTGACTGGCCAGTCCGTGCGGAAGCTGAGCATGGGTGTGGGGTTGGACTTCATAGGTCACTCGGGGAACCTGCGTTGTGGTCCGACGTATTTACAGGTTGTCAGGTATGCGATGCCGTCCAGCAGGGCTTCCATGTCATTGGTGGTGTACATGTTTGCCAGCCAATGAAGCGGATGGTGGCTGTCAAGGTGTTGTTCGTAGGTTGTCCCTTGGAGGACCATGATGGGGCATGCTGGGTGACATTCGATGTAGCTGTTCTCGATGATCCGTCGTGTGGAGGCACAGTGGTTCCATTTCAGTGCGCGTGCGATGTTGGCCACATACGCCATGCCCCCATAGGCAGAGCAGGCCCTGTCATGTGCGTCCAGAGGGAGGAGTAGTGGTAGCAGGTCCGCCTTCAGACATGCCGGGTTGGAGAGGCATATCTCGACGGGATGCTGGTAGGGACACCTCCGACAGTAGAAGACGGGCATGACGCAGCTGAACAATGTGATGCGGTAAGTCAGTCGGTAACTTACGTTCAGCAGGGACAGGAGATCGCATCCCAATGTATGTATCGTGCTGGTTTGGTACAGCTTGAGCTGTTCGGCGTAGTTGGGTAGGTGTGTTGCGGTTGCCATTTCGCAGCGGTGCGTTGTGGTGGCGTGCTCCGGCTGTGTGTGCAGTCTGCAATGTGCACGCTCCGAGGTTGCTGTGAGCTCTGTGTAGTCGTAGGGAGACAGGACTTGTGTTCTGTTGGCTTGTTTGGAGGACACGGGCCCTCATCCCACATGCTTCTCAGACAGTTCAAGGTCAGTGCTGTGTGACTCCTTCCAATTAACTTGCATGTGGCCGACATGGGGGAGTGTTTTCTTCTTTCTTCCCCGTCCGTTGTGTGCTTCTGTGATATGCGCTATCTGCCGTGTGGTCGGTCTCCTCGGCATGCCTGTGTTGGTCTATTCTTGGACAATGGCTGTATTCACCGGCTTCTGTCGTAGGGCTGTGGTTTCGGAGTTGGAATGGAAGGTCATTCAGTGCTGTCTGCTCTCCCTTGTGTGGGCGGCAGGCTGCCTTTCCGCTCTGCGTTGGGCCTTGTGTGTGGATGTAATTCTTGGGCCACCTGTTGTCGGTCCCCGGGCTCTTTGGTGTTCCGTTTCATGTGTCTTGTTCATATGTGCAGGGTGGTATGGGTTTTTCAGTGTGGTACTGGCGTTCCTCTTCCCGAAGGAGCCCTGCTTCTCCTAGTTGGTGTTGCCGCCGCTGTGTGCTTCGCCATGTTTGTTACACTGGGGTGTGTCCTGCTGTTGCGTGACTTCACTGACATGTGTGCGTCGGTTGTGTGGCGTTGGGTGTTGTCCGTGAATTGGGCGTTGGGGACATGTCTGTGGCCGGCCTGTCACGTGTCATGTGCGTTCGGGGTGGGGCTGATGTGTGTGCTGCTTGGTTGTGTCCCTGTGTCTGTGTGCGACGCATACATGGCGCTGCGGTTGGCCTCTGCGTTGTGCGCATGTGTGGCGGCGTCATCGGCGCTTTGTGGCCGTGACGGGGTGGTTGGTTCCTAGTCCCAGGTGGTGTGTACACATGTGTTCCGCGATGTTAGGATTTGGCCTGTGTGTCATAGGTGGATGCAATGGTGGATGTGTAGTGTGCACGCGCTGGTGGGGGTTGTCCGCTTTTCCGCCCTTGCACTGTGTGCGCTGTTTGCGTGCACTTGTTGTGTGTGTGCCTACCTGCGTCTCCGCGGTACGTTCCGTCCTTGGTGGTGCATCAGCAGAAGCATGGGAAGGGCCTGCAGTGCTGGATTCATGCCCGGGGTGCCGCTTCTTCGTTGTCCGTGCTCTGCGTCCGTGTTTCCGCCTCTCTTTCACGTGCGGTGTCTCTTTGCCGTGGGAGCCGTTTGTTTGCGGCATCGTAATTTATGCGCCGGGCGGGACGTGTTTCGTCGGACGGTGTGTGTCAGTTGGGCTGCGCCGCTACGTGTGCGGGCGCACTTTGATGGCGGACGGTGTTGCTGGCTTGCCGGCGGTGTTTGGCCTGCTTTTCGCATCGTAATCGGGTGGGCGTGTGGACTGCTGCGTGCCGGCGGTAACTGGTGGTTTTTGCATCCGCCAGCACGGCGGTAGTGCTTCCGCCCGCCATCGTAATGGGCCCCTTAATGTTTTAATTTATAACAGAATGGTTTTTTTTTTTTAAATAGAATTTATGTTATTGGTATATATATATATGTGTATTTGTGAATTTTTATATAATTTTAAAATTATAAACTAAATTAAAATCAATAGTTTGATAATTGTTTTAAAGTAAATACATATATATATAATTTATTATTATGTATGTGTGTTTAACTTTTTTCATTAACTTTATTTGTTATATTTGTTAAAATGTATATTAAATCTACTTTATTTTTAGAATATGAATTTTATTATTTAATATAAAAATAATATTTATTTATTTTATTTTATATATATATATATAAAAATCGATATTTTGTGCAACTATATTTTTAACGTTGATATTTTTTTCCGATATTTTTGTACTTACCTGTTTAAGTATAGGAAGTCGATATTTTGCATTCTATATTTTTTCATCTATATTTTTACATCAATATTTTTGACATCGATATTCTGTCAGTGAACCTGTATTAGGTTCAAGCAATGGCAACACTTTTAAAATAAAGAACACAACACATGAAATTCCCCCCAAAAAATCGAAAAACAGATAAAAAAGTGATTAGCAAAAAACATTAAGATCATCCAAATAGGTTAAGGGAAAGCAGAGATTTGAATTTTTAGGGCAAAAAGTCTCAAGAAAAAGTAAAGCGTGTTCATAGACAATGGGGCCTAGGTGCAATTTCAGGCTCAACGCGTTAGAGCAGAGGTCGAATACACCAAGCAGGTCATCTTAGTTTTTACCTTTGGACTAAGGGGCCGATTCCGATTCGGGCAGGAAATCTCACCGACCGAGCCGGACCCGGAGAGATTTCCGACCGAATCGGACCCTAGCAGCCCGACCGAACGAGTACGATGCGTACGCATGCTATCGGACTCGATTCGGTCGGACTCCCATTGAAGTCAATGGGAGCCGGTCGTACAATGCCTACACGGGCTCCCATTGACTCAATGGGTACGACGCGAACAAGGGCGCCCCCTACAGCGGGTACGCGTTGATGCGGGTTGCGCCATACCTGCACGTGTAGGGGGACCCATGGGTCCCCCCTGTGTGCGACTCGCGCAGCTACGCATGCAGGGGGGTCCGACACGGACCCCAGAAGTCCGGCTCCGACTGCTCTTTGGAGCCGGACTGCGCGAGTCGGTCGGACTGCTCGAGGCGTGCATCGTACTTGCTCGGTTGGGGAACGTCTCCATTGCGCGGTGCGAATCGTGTCCGTGCGAGTCGGTCGGAGCGGTTCGGACCCGCGAACGAGTCGGTCGGCGATTTCTCGTACGCTCGAATCGTACTCGCTCGCCCGGACGCATGCACGAATCGGTCGGAAAAGAGGCCTCCGAATCGGATCCGGTGAAGCCGAATCCGATTCGGTGCCCTACCGGCCGAGATCGGAATTGGCCCCTAAGTATCTGAAACGGAAGTCAAAATCTTCCAGCGGGACAAGGCCAAAGGCTGTGGCCCGAAAGGTCCCCTCGAAGTCAGATACATCGTTCTAGAGCTCCAGCTAAAGCCATTAGTTTTGGTGCCATAAACTCTGAGCAGGACAAACCTGGATTTCAGAGCCTCTGAGGTCGCTTTTTGGGTCTGAACGATTTGCTTCCCTACCACAGTCCAAGGCTTTATCTTCGAACTTGGTCAATTTTTTGGAAGTCAGGTCATAGTGTTTGGACTGTGAACCATACCTGTAGTATTTCAATACTTTGCTGATCAAGTGCTGAGAGGGTTTTGGATGCATTTTGTATAATCAATTTGAAAGATATTTGATTTATTCAGATTCTTTAGAAATGCACATACCATATCTAATGGCAGAGTTATGACAGTTTAGAGATCATTATCTTTTTATTAAAGTGGATAAATGTGTCTTCCATACTACCACTGTAGAGTTTTTGGTTTACACGATTATACAGAGGATATTCAGATGGAAGATGGAAGAGAAGAAAGTACTAATAGCAATAATTCAGCTGCCCACACCAGCTATAGTCAAAGCTATGCAAAGTTTTTGAACTTTGCTAACTTTTATAGGATTTTTGTTTATCAGTTTTCTGAAATGATAAAAACCTACCTCTGGCCTACTACATAAGGGAGTTATTTTTACATGGTCTTTTGCTTTCTAAAAGAACATTTTCTTTATGGAGTAAGGGCCTAATGTGCAATGTCCCAGTTAATAATCCATTCCTAGGCCCTCGTGCATAATAATGGAGACAGAACTCTGAGGGAGACCTAATGTTCCTCTGAGAAACTTATTTTCAATAACCATTAAGGGAGATTAATTGACAAACCCCCATATAAAATTGTCCTATACATTCAAGCATATCCCTGGCAGATTTGTGCCCTAATCTGGTCGAAAATTTGAAAACAAAGGCAATACTCCAAGCAAAGTAATGTTTCCTGGCAGAGAGCAACGGGGGCCAAGACATTATTGAATCAAACAAAACACTTATGTAGGAAAAGTGTCAACACAACTAGGAAGCTTACCTTTAATTCGGTAAGGTCTAGTCTTGGTAGCCCGGGGACCAATCACAATGACATGCGAGTTGGTGAAATTAGTGCATACATCCAGGCTGTCCATGCAATCAACAAAGCTGTTAAGCAGGTGATCTAAGCCTAAGGCTATTCTAGAAATAAGGACGGCATCGTCTACGTATAGTAACACAGGGGTAGATCGATGACCAGTCTTTGGCATATCCTGCCCACTTTCAATTTCTCAAGACTGTTGATATATAAAGTAAAAGGAAATGGAGCCAGGATGCAGCCTTGACGAACCACCCGTGGTAGCTTAAAGTACTCGGTGCATTCACCCATTGCCCCATACCCAACAGAGGCGGACAGATTAAAATGCAGGTCACGCAGAAGTAAAACTTAATTAGAGTCTAACCCCATCCCCAACATTATGGACCATAATATCTCCTTGTTAACCTAGTCGAGGAGGTGCTCAAATCCATGAAGGCCAGATGTAAAGCCCCTTGTTTGGCAGCTGTGTATTTTCCGATAATAGGGTAAAGATTGAGGCACTAGTTGACCATTCCTAGACCAGGCTGAAAACCGTATTGAGTAATCAATCTCTTGGTTTAATAATTTGAAGTCATTTTTGAAGAAAAGTATGTACAGAAACTCAATCAACAGATAAGGTGATATGCTTGAAGAAGCAAGTAGATAGGCAAGAGAATAGTGGAATGTTTAAGAATGAAAAACCATGTGTTTGCTTTTAATTTAGTTAGGATAGCAGGCTAAGAAATGTCTTCATGATTCAAAAGTTGCTGGACGTCCTGGAATAGGCAAAACATTAGCAGCTATATAAAGATATGTTTTGTGGTCAGATCAGTTTACTAATGTTAAAAGATACATACAGACATTTTCCAGTGCGCTCAGATTGAGAGTTCCCATTGTAAATCTGCCATATAATGTCAATGAATTTTATTGTATAACTACACAAAAGTTAATATTGCACTATAAATTTGGTTGCTGTGGATCATTTGACTAAGATGGGTAGTTGTGTACCTTTGCCATGGTTACCCACTTTTAAACAGTTAGCACTAGTATTTTTCCCAACAAATTATTTAATTATGTGGTATTCTATAAAATCTGATCACTTACAGAGGGTCTCAATTTACCTCAAGATGTTGGTCATCCTTGTGTAAAGAATTGGATATGGAAGTTCGCCACTCTGCCAGTAATCTATCAGTTACCACCCTCTAACTGAAGAACATACTGAAAGATTAAATCAGTGTGATGTACAGTATCTGAGATGACAAGTCTTCCAGAATTTTACCAATGGATCTGTCCTAATCTATGTCAGTATAAGCAATTATTGGGAGAAATTCTTCAGGGTAGCAGGATTAAAAGGCACTTTGATCTCCTGGGGCCCATGAAGCTTGAGAAGTACTGTTAATGGAGATTATGAAATGCAGTGGCAACTGGGGAACAGAAGGTTTAGGGAAGACTGTGAGTCATACAAAGGCTTAGCAGCAACCGTGGGGGTTGTTAGTAGAATAGCCTCACAGTTCCTAAATTATATGGGTAATCAAGTGTTAGTTCAGCCACCGCTCCCCTATCCTATCCCTATTCTTTTTCTTTCCACCCTCATTGATTTCCTTTCTTCAGTTACTGCAGTGTTCATGCTCACCTATGCATCTCAACTAAGCTGGTTCTTTGTGTACTCTGTGCTGCTTCTTGAACATCTACATGCAAAAGTTGCTTGGTGTTCTCCTGCATTGGCTTTTTATTTTTTTATTTATTGAGTTTTATATAGCGCGAACTTGACCTGAGGGCATCAGAGCGCTTGACAGAGTTAGCACAAGTTGCAAATACCTGAGATACATTTGGAGTAAATACATATACATACATAGAGACGAGACTAGGTATACAGGAATTGTAAAAGCAGCAACTACGTAAGATATCTCTGGAGTGAAATATGAATACCTGATGACAGTAAGCAATGAGGTATTCAAGGACATTGGGAAAAGATGCCGATACACTTTTGAGGTAGCTATGGTACACATAAATGCATGGTGCTTTACATACCACAACAGCAATTGTGCAAGATAACCCGAGCGATAAGTACAGCAGAGAAAAAACATACATAGTAACAATAAAATGGCAAAAAACAAGATGAACAGTAGTAAAGATGAACAATGTAGTTCTGAGGTAGCTGGGGTAATGCCTCGTAAGGACAGGGGGACTAGAGGCACAGATTTCCCCGGGGTAGTGTTGCACAGATTTATTTAGAGGGTGCAGGGAGGGGCCCCGCAGGCTAATCAGGTGTTTTAAGGGGGTTTAGGTATTTATTGAGGAGTAGAAGCTTCAGTTTCTTCTTGAAGTGAGGGATGCATTTATTTTCCCGCAGGTCCTGGGCAGGGAGTTCCAGATTCTGGGAGCATTCTCAGAAAAGGAGCGGGTGTGAGACTTCTCTCTCTTAAATTTTGGGGGGATCAAGAGTAGACTATTAGAAATTCGTAGAGGTCTCTTTTGGCTGGCTTTTGATATTTTGTTTGTGGGGTAGATTGTTTTTTCAGTGTAGAGCGCTTTGTGAGTTATGCAGGCAGTTTTTAGTATGGCCCTGGGTTGATTGGCAGCCAGTTGAGTTGTTTGAGGGTAGGAGTGATGTGGTCAGAGAGCCTTTGCCCCAATACAAGTCTAGCTACCACGTGGAGAGTAGCTTCCGCAACAATTGCTTTGCCATAGTCCAGCAATATTACTCCTTTGGCTCGTTACTAGCATTCCCCATTTAAGACCTGGTAAGGACTGGACTATCATGTATAAGTGGATGCTGGTATTTCATTCTAATAATTCTCATCTATCGTTTAAACAAAATTTCTGTGTCAAATTTGGGGTGTGTGAATCCTAGCCTGACAAGACTTACCTGCTATCACACACCTACTCGAGATTCCATTAGCACTACCAGGGAGTCGTCACTTGTTTTTTTCTTCTCTTAATCCCAAAATCATTTTCCCTCATAGAGCACCTGCTTCTGAGTCATATTCCAACCTAGTGTTCACAAATCTCTTTTGGTAGGGAGGCTTGGAGATTACCATCAGGGTCCTACACATTGTTTCCTATAGAAATGCAAGGTCCTCACAGTCAGTAGCTGCAGTGCAGGAATACTAAACTGAGTAAAGGGAAGTGCAGAAAAGTGGATAAACATAAAACTAGTTATAAATCACATCATGATGGTCAAAGATCCAATACCCAAATATATTTTAGGGGAGAAAGTATGGGTACATAAAAAACATTTACTTGATAAAAATCTGAAATTTGTTGGTCAGTTTCTCATTGAACAAATTTTGATTTCAGTTACTGAATGATTGCCTCTATGAAAATTCATTCTGTATTCCATAAACCTTGTATTGTGAAAACACATCTTGCTCCAAATCTTGGACACATTCAAGTCTATGATGAAAGTGAATGTGTGTGTCTATATCTATCTATCTATCTATCTATCTATATTTATTTATTTAACAGTTAGCATAGAGCTCAGCATATTTAGTGGGATAGCGGGCCACTCATCCAGTAAAGGGCTACTTCTCTTTTGGCTATCAATAGTAGTAGTGCTGGCAACTTTCATATTGATTTCGGTAGTCTAGCTGCATAGCCCAAGATCACTACATGGGAGGTGGAAGGGATCCGGTACCCGACAATGTGTGAGTTGTCACCCAGCACCAACATCCATTAAGAGGTGAGTGATTGGCATTCCCATGCTAGGTGATGGGTGTTGGCAAAAGGCTGGTGACAGTGAGGACATGTGTGTGGTCTGGTCAGGGTCTAGTTGATGTAGTTTTGCAGGAGTGTAATACAATCTGTGGAGGAACTTGAAGTGCTTATGTTTGTAGTTCATGGAAATTGTTTCCAGCTAAGCATAACAATAAGTCAATGTACTGGGGTCCCATGAGGCTCCCAAAGCCTTCTCCTAATGTGTGATGGCAGGTAAGTAGCTCAATGTTCATGTGTTCAGTGTGAGGTTGTAGCTATGCAAAACCCCCCATGTATAAGCTGTAAATCTAGGCGGTGCACGAAAGGGGGGGATACTCCTGAGCTCCTGTTGGATTTGCAGGAGGTAGTCCTTGAATGCCTGCCAAAGTCTGTGCTAGATGAAGATTTCCAGCGTGTTTTAGGGTGCTCTGTCCCGATATGGGTCAATTGTTAAAAAGGTTGTGTCATGGAATAAGATTGCAGGGTTGGCAATAGCGGGGGCCTTAGATTAGTATAAAATGGTGCAGGCAGCTCTGTAGCTTAGTTTGTGCCACGCGGTAACAGTAGCTTCCACCGTGTTCACTGTCCCCTTCGCCTAGGACCTTTTCATAAGAAGATGTGCTTGTATATTGGCCACAGCCATGTTTTCTGATTCTACCATGATGTGGGGCATTGGGGGTTGGGGAAGGTACCAGTAAATAGCAAAGAATGCTTTAGCAGCTAGGTAATATAACTTGGGGTTAGGTACTGTTAGACCACAACGTGCCAGGGCTAGCGTCAACAAATCCCAACGCAGCCTGGGTTGACCTGCAGCCCAGATGAGTCGCACAAGCTAAGTGTGGTAAAAACGGATGTGAGGGTGGTATCAGTATGTTTAAGACTAAGTACAAAAAATGAGGCATGACCACCATTTTAATTATTGCCACTCAGCCAGCAATAGATAAAGGTAGTGTGATCCAGTTGTCACTTTGTGTGCATAAGCGAGATAACACTGGACTGTAGTCGTAGAGCATAACGACGTCCCGGTCACGATGGATCTTTATGCCCAGATAACAAATCGATTCTTTGTGGCACAAGGGGATATTCAGTGATAATTTGTTATGTGGAGGGTGTGCGGGGGTAGATCTCAGTTTTGTTGCTGTTTATCCATATGCCAGAGTAGTTACTGAATTGCTTAACAACGTGTAGGACCAAGGGGAGATACTCCTCTGGGTGTTTAATGAATAGCATGATGTCATCCGCATATAGCAAGATAATTAAGAGACGATTGATGAATGTCACTCCTCTCTGTGAGTGATGTTATCGTAGTTTGCAAGTCAGGGTCTCCATTGCTATGTCGAAGAGGAGTGGAGACAAAGGGCATCCCTGTTTTTATCTCTGGTGAGCGAGACGGGGCGCGAAAGCATGCCATTGATCAGAACCCTAGCAGATTGGGAAGAGTTCAGCAGCAAGATTATGTGGAGTATATAGTTGCCTAGGCCCCTTCAGTACAGCACTGTAAGTAAGAAAGGCCACTTTACAGAGTCAAATGCCTTCTCAGCATCCAGACAGGCCCACCGCTCCTCGGAGGTCTAGGTTCACTTGGTGCATCAAGGTGAATAGCAAGTGGATATTATGAGCAGTGGACTGAGCTGGTATAAAACCTGTCTGGTCAGTAAAGACCAGGCCCATGATGACTTGTGAAGGCGGTTGGCTATGGCCCAGGCTAAAATGTTACTATCTACGTTAAGAAGAGACAGTAGGAGGTAGGTTACCACATGAAGGGGATCATTTTTGGGTTAAAATATGGTGATCAAGATAGCTTCCGGTAGTGTTGGGATAAGCATTGTTAATCAAAGGCTTCATTGAATACCGCAATGAGATGAGGACCCAGAGTCTCTATCAATGTCTTATAAAACTTAATAGTGTAGCCATCTGAGCCTGGGGCATTACTGGAGGCAAGGGTTTTGGTAGCCTCCACTACCTCTTCCAGGACAATGGCTCATTGAGCGACTGATTTCATGGGCACTCAGCCAAGCCATTGCGATGTCGTCCAAATACTCTGCTATTGGAGCATCCATCCATTGGATTGTGGAGACACAAACCTACTCAGGGAGACCCAGCATTGCTGCATGAGTCCTTCTCTGCACCTCTGCCCAAGCAGATGTTTCAAGGTCATTGCCAAATAGACACTCCACTAAGGGGCCGATTACGATCTCGCTAGGAAGGCCTCCAGACGGGTTCCGGAACGAGCAATCAGAGCCTATGTTTCCGACCGAGTCGACCCCTGTTCCGAACGACCAAGTACGATGCAAACTTCTCGTCCGCGTCGACCGAATCGTTTCTGAACCAGATCCTGTCCGTCTGACTCGTTCGGAGCTGAATCGTGCCGCGCAATGGAGCCGGATTCTGAACTAGTGAGTACGATGCACGATTTGGACAGCTGTATCGACTCGGTGTCAGCGAGACGAAACGGCTGTCGGAATCAGACTTCGGGGGGCTTCAGCAGGCCCCCTTTCACTCGGAGCCCTCCGAATCGGTCACTAGGGGGTGCGCAAGGGTACTCCCAATCCAAGCATGCACAATGTGGCGGGCAACATGGGGTGCCCACCACAGGGTGTACGCTTTTCCCCACCCACCCCTTTTTTGCTATGGGAGCCTGTGTACGCGTCGGTACACAGGCTCCCATAGAGTTTGTGGTAATGAAGTCCAGACAGATTGTTGTAGTTCAAGATGATTTATTGTAGATATGTAGATGAGCCCCACCAGGAGCAGCCAGCATGCTGCTCAGCCCCATCACAACTGTGGCTTTTCTTGACAGACACCCAACATTCCGTAATACCTCATCATACTGTAACATTCTACTGGCAGGGCATGTGGTGGAAAATGGCATACACAAACATGGACAGTAAACTAGGATACTACATATCTCCTTTTCTTCCATAACACAACAAATAAGATTGAAACCAAAAGAAGAACAAGAAAGCACTGATCCCTACCACCAGACACACCCACTGGTCAGACAGGTATGACAGGAGGCAAAGCACAGCATGAGAAATAAAGAAAACAGAGAAGAGAATGAATGAATACACCAACATCACTCATACTTCCCTGTAAACAACATAGCAATGGAAAAATAGACAATGTAAAGGAATAAGGCTTAATATAAACAGGGTGAAGAAAGAATGAATGAATACAATAACATCACTCCTACTTCCCTGTAAACAACATAGCAATGAAAAATTGACAATGCAAAGCAATAAGGCTTTATGTAAGAGGTCACACGTTGTGCACTGTAATAATGGGACTAAAGACCAATGACCCATATGACACACACTGTGTGAGTTAAAAATATAATAGACCGTGTAATGACAACCTGGACAACCTCGTGTAGAGGTCACTTGACGTCCGTGTAAGGACAACCTCGTGTAGAAATCACTTGACGTACGTGTGAGGGCAACTTGGATAACCTCGTGTAGAGGTCGCTTGACGTCCATGCAAGGACAACCTGGACAACCTCGTGTAGAGGTCACTTGACGTCCATCTAAGGACAACCTGGACAACGTTGTGTAGAGGTCACTTGACGTACACCATAAGGGCAACCTGGACAACCTAGTGTAGAGGTCACTTGACGTGCAGCGTACTGGAAATAAATCCCATACTACACACACTGTGTGGAGTAATGGTATGATAGAAATTGAACAAGAAACTAAGACATACCCCAACCAGTGAGGATAGCCAACAGTCAGGTAACGTATAAGGGTAAGCATCCATGACACATACTTGAAAATAGATTTGAAACCGTGAGTAGTACAACAAACCCAAACATAGATGCATACAGTAAAACAGGATCAAACTACCATTTGCATTAAAATTTGATTTGAAGGGAGTTACAACTATGTGTGAATGTGAGATGTTTGAATGTTTGATAGCAGTTTAACTCCCATGGTGCAGACGTAACCAACCGGCGGCAAAATCAGTAAAATAGACAAAGGTATACATGTGACACACACCATGATATGGCATTGAATCAGACTCCCAAAATGCTGGCACATAACTTAAGCATGTAACTTATATAACATAAGCTGTTTGAAATACCAGTGCAATTTGCACCTCCCCTGGATCTTAAGAATATCAATGGTGGGCCTGTCACCGCAAACATGTGAGACAGGCGTGCGAGCTTAGAAAAAGGCAGACAAGTTCCACGATGCACAGAAGACGCCGATTGAAGATCGAAAGGACAAAAGGCTTGCAGGGAAATAAGGACTCACCACTCGAACTGCCGGCCTACGTGTGTCCCAAACCATTGGCAACTCGAAGTAACAGCCCAACCGTGGAAAGTGTCAAGGACTTGATTCTCCCCAGGACAACCGTAGCTAAACTTGAAAGGAGTTCCAGGGAACTATCTAGAGCGAAGAGCGGTCAACATTCCCCGACGCTGGTGCTGACTTTGAAGAAGCGACTTCTTTATTTAACGAAAACCACGTGGTTGGCAGATAGCAGGAGGCAGAAAACCCTGCAGTCCATAACAACTCCAATCCAAAGATGGCGGCACGCTTCAGACGTCTAGCCGGATGGCTCACGGCACATCGGTGCTCCCAAAGTGTATTGTGACTGCCCAAAACCTCGTTCGTCACCAAGATCCATGGAGACAAAACTGGACCGCAGGAGAAAGAACAGGTAGGACTGCACGTGCTTTAAATTACTTTTGAAATTGCTGCACGCGCTTACTGTGTGCGTCCCAGGCAGCTCGTGCCTCCTTTGAATGGAGCGGTTTAACTGCCCTTAAAGTGGACAAGTCTAAAGTGTAAGAAAAATAATGGGGCAAAAGTGGCTCACCTTTGCTATTTGTATCCCCAGAGCTTGAGTTCTCCAACTGTCTTCAGATTAATTAAAGAAACACTCTTGTCTTACGGTGAAGGTACCAATGTTGTAGCATGACCACTGCCTCTTGTAATGTAAAATGCATTCATGAAACGCTTCTGTGCAGCTACACATTTAACATCTTGAACCTTGAAAACTCTTGTTATGACAAGCAACAAAAGGTTGATAACTTGAGCAATACGATGTGTACTGGTATATCCCTTTTAGCGCAAACATGGAGATGACAGTGACGCTTGACAGTTTTGAAATGCCGTTGAAATTCTTTGATGAAAGGTGCAGTTTTAGTAGATGTGTCCAGATGCAGAACGACAAAAATGTAGTGACTTAGTGTACTTGAAGGCACAGTTCATGTTGATGTAGACACATGACAAAGAGTACAGCATGCTTGAGTTGGTATAATCTTGAGAGGCGCTTGTGAAGACAGAACCATCCATAGAGCCACAATGTTGTTGTCCATTCACTGAGACTGAAAACAGGGACATCTGATGCAGTCCTCCAACAGCTGGAGTGAGAGCCATTCACTTCTCTCACTAGTTGGCACACAGGAAACGCAGCGAGGTGAGGAAGCAAGGCAAAGTCCATGCACATTCAACATAGCTCACCAGGCTTGTGTGAAGTAGGATCTGGCATGTCCAGGTTGGGGGCGACCGGTGTATTGGTCACTGGTGGGGCTCAAGATGCCAGAATCGTTGTTCCAATCGTAGTTTGATGCTTGTTCTAAAGATCTAGACTTCCTTGACATTGGGTTTAACTGCCCTTAAAGATGAGCCCCAGATCGTCGCCAAAAAAATGTGGTAATGAAGTCCACACAGATTGTTGTAGTTCAAGATGATTTATTGTAGATATGTAGATGAGCCCCACCAGGAGCAGCCAGCATGCTGCTCAGCCCCATCACAACTGTGGCTTTTCTTGACAGACACCCAATATTTCGTAATACCTCATCATACTGTAACATTCTACTGGCAGGGCATGTGGTGGAAAATGGCATACACAAACATGGACAGTAAACTAGGATACTACAGAGTTCAATGGGAGTCCGATCGAACTGAGTCCGTCAGCATACGGCTGCATCGTACTTGTTCGGTCAGACTCGCACAGCGTGATTCGCTAGGAAAGCCCTCCGAATCAGAGTCGTACGGAGAGCTTTCCTAGCGAGATCGTAATCGGCCCCTGGGATGGCAGGTGACACAGCTACTTTCTTAGGGCCAGTAACCCTTCCCCATTCAAAGTCTACCACAGCTATTGGATGTGACTTTGTAACATTGTCAGAGTTAATAATCTCAGGCACTTCACCAGGTAGGATCTGTCTTGGGGAAACGAGCTTGGCCATAACCATGGTTATGCGGGCACCTGTATCCCTCCAGCCCTGGAATTCCACCCCCTTGATTATTGACCACTGCCTGTACTTTACCATACTGTCAGGGCAGTGGGCCAAGGGTTCAATTTTCTCACCACCCATGGCAAGTAATGTGGTTTCAGTGTAACCCCTGCAATCCCCAGGGACAACTTCCAATCCCAATCTCTACACTGGCAATTCTCTTGGATCTATCCCCAGTGGGTAATTTCTTTGTGCATGCAGGATCCCCCTACTTGTGCCCTGGCTAGGCCCCGGCGGTAAACCTGCGGAAATCAGGCACTCCGCGGAGGAGCGCTGAATTCCTTAATTTCCCCCCTCCCAGACGTGAAGCTGAGTTTTTTCCTTTCATGCACTCAAGATTTGTTTTGCATCCCGCAGACACTTGAACCCGGTTCCCTAGTGTAAAAGTTGGCTGCTCTAGTTTTTGTTGGCCAGCCTCCGCTTGTGTTAAGGGTTCTGTTTTTGTTTTGTTTACTTTGTGCATGACAGGTTGTGCAGTTTATTTGCAGTGCCCTCGCTTAATCTGCTTGTTTTTTTTTGTTGTTTTGTTTAATTTAAATGTAATTAAATTAGTAGATAGGGGCATGGTGAGTTTAAGTGATTTGCCCAGAATCACAGGATGTTGAGCCTACGCCGAGACTCGAACAACTCCCGAGTCTGCAGCTCTGACCGCTGCGCCACATCCTCTCCCTCTAAAAAACACAGCACAAGAGACCTGAAACAAAGTATGGCGACTGAGAAATAATGACCTCTCTGCCCCACATTTCTGACGGCCTTTGTTTTATCGCTCCGGATGTGAGAATCACCCCGAGACTCCCAGATCCTCAAAGCTTAATATCACACAGGCAGCAGAACGGGAAAATAAAATCCTTCCCAGGTCCACGCGCTATTGTTCCGCCCAAGGCAGTGTCTTGTTCACCACATTATCAGGGTTGCACACCGTCCTCTACTCCTCCTTTGTCATATGTTGTCTTCTGCTCAGTGATGATTTTTCTGACGTTGCACTGTTGTCTATTCTTTCATCACCTGAATTCCTCATTTTCTGTTAGAGTTATTCAGGGGATTGCTCATCTATGGTGCGATTGGAATTTTCTTTCCTTTTTGTTAAATATTAGCTTAATTAAGTTTTTCGTTTCCTTTACAATGTTAATTGCCTCCTCAGCTCCCTGTTGTTCTCTTACTGTGGTTCGCACCATAAGCATTACTAATTTAATTGTGCCTGCGTTGCAACTTGCAATCCCCTTCAGAGTTCTGTCCTCAGCCTGCAGGTGAACAGAGCAACTCATGCAGCCTTATTTCTCGTTAAATCTGGCCTCATGCGCTATGAAGCTAGACCAACAGTCTCTCTAGAGGGGGTGACCTGGAACGTCACACTGGGCCAGTAACAACTCTTCAAGCCTGTGAACCCTTCACAAACGGTATTTCCTCTAAGGAGTAGGAATATGATGGTTATTTTTACTTTATGTTTTACACCGTGCATTAAGTTAATTTGTTTAACCACTGTACAGGGTAAAAGCGATTTGTTTCTGTTAAATTCAATAGATTTTGCCTGTACCTGGGCTATACTAAATTCTGCATCGCTTATGCTTCAAACTGAATGGTCTCTTGGCACCTGCTCCGGTGCAAGAATGTCACAGGGAATAAGTGAATTTTGCAGTTTGGGTGCCCTATTTCCTATATCAACAAAGACATTTTGAGACCATTTGTTGTTATCTGGCACCTTTTGTTGTGATGCCATAAAGCAGTTGCCTACAAAATCGTTTAATGAAGCACCACCGCTGCTTGACACTATAAACACGAACCAACAGGGCAAATAGCGTCAGTGGTTGTTGACAGTTTTAGGCAGTTTTTGTCTTTCTGCAAACTGCTTAGTTTTTAAGCTGACCCATTTCTGATGCTGTGCTGCTTCTCAAGCTCATATTCTTTGCTGCCCCGCATTGCCCGGTTTGCCTTGTCTGCATTCTTGACTTCTAATGGTGGATTTATGGGGCCTGGGTCCAGCCAGGTAATCTTTATGGCCATTGTCAAGGGAAATCTAAATACTGGTGGTATGTGTTTGCTCCGTGAGTGCCTCCCCACTGTTGCATTAAAAAGTTTGTGTGTGTGAGAGAGATTATTGTTGTTTAAAACAGTTTTTACTTAAACTGTTTCCATTTAGGATAAAATTACACTTCATTATGTTAACAAGGGAGCTAGTTTAGTTTATTTTTCTCCAATTTCCTGGGTACCATATGGATCTGAGGATCCGGGATTCACCTTTTTTCTGTACCTCATAACAGATTGGTTCGGCTGGATTATTTTTTCGGCTCATATCAGATAGTTGAAAATGCCAGTATTGAATTATATCCCAGAATATTGTCAGATCATAATCCGCTAATAATGGAATTATCATTAAGTGGGCTTTACAGAATTCCATCAAAATGGACATTTGATAGGAAACTTTTATTAGACGAAGCCTACTGTAAACACATGGCCAAATGGATTACTGAATTTTTAATATCAATAAGGGCACCGCTTCTGAAATAATAGTGTGGGATGCGTTCAAAGCCGCTTTACGGGGAGACTCTCAGCTTTTCTCTGTATCATCAAAAGATGGCTAAGGCAAAGATTAAGGGATGGATCAATGATTTAAGGCTTGCAGAAGTTGAGCTTGTAAGGAAAATTAGTGCAGCTCAAAATATAGAAGAGTGTCAACATCTTATCGCAGCTATTAAATCTAAAATACATCAAAATTTTTCGGAAGAGCTTGCTGCTAAATATATACAACATAGGTCTGACATTTACGAATTCGGAGAGAACACAGGGAAATTATTGGCCAAACGTATTCAACAGAGGGCAGCTGCGAATAGAATAAATAAGATTTTAGATTTATCGGATCAGATGCAAGATACCCCATTGGGAATTCTAAGTGTATTTCAAAACTTCTATCATCAGTTATACACTGCAGAAGGGGAAGCTACCACGGGAAACATCAGGGCATTTTTAAGTGAGCTAAATACGGGGAGAGTTACGCCTGTTCAAAATGAGGCTCTCACCGCCCCAATTACTAGGGAGGAGGTTGAGAAAGCAATAGTGTCCTTAGCCACTGGCAAAGCAGTTGGGCCAGACGGAATTCCTCTGGAGTTCTTCAGGACATTTCGGCAACTGCTGAGTCCCATGCTACTATCTTTATTTCAACTTGCTCAACGGGGTCAGACCCCTAAATCATGGCAGAAGACTATCATTGTAGTGTTTAAGAAAAAGGGTAAACCCGAACTTAATCCGGCATCTTACAGACCGATTACACTTATTACGGCGGATAGTAAGATTTATTCGAAAATAATTGCCTCTAGGCTGGGCACAGTTATAACTCCTTTAGTGTCTATCCGACAACACGGATTTATTCCGGGCCGGGATACTACAGACCATGTCAAGAGAGCAATAGCTCTTCTTGACTGGGCGCAGGCCACTGGATCACCGCTCGGGATGATCCTGTTAGATGCAGAGAAAGCGTTTGACAGGGTCTCCTGGCGATTCCTTTGGTCTGTCTTATACTGGAAGGGATTTACTACAGAATTTATTCAAGCTGTTCAGGTACTTTATGCAACACCGGAAGCTGTAATTCGTATATCTGGACAAGTTTCGTAAGCATTTAGTATTAGCAGAGGGACAAGGCAGGGTGCCCCTGCTCCCCATTGTTATTTTCATTATACATAGATCCTTTTTAACTAAGTTGGAAGCGAAATCAACATCGAGCCGGTTAAGGTTAATAACATTAGTTATAAATCATTGGCATATGCCGACGATATCGCGATCTTTACAAGCAACTTAAGGGCAGCTCTTCCAGTAGTTGAAGACCTGGCGAAACAGTATGGTGCTGTATCCGGTTATAAACTAAACATAGATAAGACTCAATGTTTACAATCTGACAGCTCCTCCAGCAGACATGCCAACGGTAACCGAGGCCATCTATTTGGGGGTCAGATTAACTGCAGCAGTGGAACGTATTCCGGAACTTAATATTTTACCGGTGATCCATACAGTTAGTAGGTTTTTGGAGAGACTGGATCACTTACATTTAACACTACATGGTCGTTGTAATGTAATCAAAATGTCAATTTTTCCAAAATTTTTATATTTTTTTCGAACAATTCCATTGATATTTTCAACGCTCTGTATTACAAAAATTGAAAGGGTCTGTTTCAGGTTTTTATGGGGTTATCGGCGGCCCAGAAGGGCTATCAAGTGGATGACTCTTCCTAGATTAAGGGGTGGATTTGGGGTGCCAAATTTCTTACTATATCACTGGGCTGCATTATTGCAGCACATGGGAATATTAGTGACTGGTAATTCCGCTAGGTTAGAAGCTGTTGATCCCACTATATATGAAATGCTTTTAGGAGATGAAGCGAGGCAAAGGTTAGTTAAAACTTTGGAACCAAGTTATTATAAGAAGACAAAATTTAAAACAGTACAATCGGCTTACTCAGTTTGGAGGAAAATTCGTCGTAGATTACGGATACCTAATATTAACGCATATACCCCCTTTTCTGCAAGTGCTCTTTTACCAATTATATTCCAGGATAGAATTACATTCAGCTGGGGCAATGCCGGAATCATTGTCTTAGGGGATTTATATTGCGAAGGACAATTAGTCTCATTTTCGTTTCTACAAAAAAGATTTGGACTCCCCAAGGAGGACTTTTCAAGTTTTTACAGATTCGGAGTTTTCTAGGCTCAAGTTTGCAAGGAGATAATGTCAATGTGGGTACCAATGGGTTTATAGAATTATTGAGGAGATCATCACGGATTGGAGCAATTTATCAAGCACTATTGGCAGAGTCCCCTGATGATCTAACACTTCAAAAAGCTAACTGGGAGAGGAAGTTAGGGGATAAAGGGTCCAATCTGGAGACATCGTTGGAACTAGCCAACAGTGTGCTTATATCTGGGAGCCTGAAAACGCAGCATTTTATGTCCGCTTTTGATTTATATTATACTCCTGCCAAGATCTCGAAGTGGACTCGCTCCCCGGAAATTCATGTAGTAGATGTGGGCTCTGGGAGCAGATACCCTACACATGTTTTATACCTGTCCGGGGCTGGAATCTTTTTGAAGGACATAAATTATTTTTTGAGTTTGATTCTTGCTATCCCTATAAAATTTTCTTCCGAATTAATAATCCTGGGGGTAGAAAGTGATGAGGACAGAAAACTTCGTGGTTGGGCTGAGACTAATTTTCTTTTCATTGCCATGGCAGTTCTAAGATTAAGTATAACATCTCAGTGGATTAGTCCTGATGCTCCGACTTTTATCAACTGGAGATCAAGGATATTAGCGCTATATAACACGGAATCTTCTGTTTATAAAATGCGGGGGCCTAGGAAACGAGCCTGGGGGCTAAAAATGTGGTCTCCTATTACCAACTGGCTAGAAGCGTTTAAGTAGGTGTTGCTATAATCATATTCTCTTTTCTTTTCTTTTCCTTTTTTTCTTTGGTATTAAAGTTCAATGTATACTGTTGATATGCTAATGAAGCTGTACTCACTGTGAAGTTTAAAAAGACAAAAAAAAAAAAATAACACACAGTACCACACAATATAATACCACACAATTCACCAACACACAAATCAACACCACCCAGCATATTTACACTCCACACAATACCACTCAGCACTACATAATTCCACTCCACATAACACTCAACTCACTACCACATAATTACACACCACATAAAAGCAAACTATACCACATAGCAACAACCCACATAAAAACACTCTGCACCATCCCTCATAATTTCATCAACATATTTTTACTCCACCCCACACAGCTCCACGCCACACAATCCAATACAGCACATTTCCATTCTGCACCACATAATTCAACAACAAACCACATATTTCTAAACACAATTACATAACACGCCACATACATCCAATACACACCACATAATCACACATCATACCACAAAAGTCTACAAAACACCACAAATTTAAACTCCACTACATAACACCACAAGATAAAATAACATTCCACATAATTACACTCCATAACACACAATCCCACTAAGCATACCTCCAATACACTCAAATACACCATAATTACTATCTACATAATTCAATGCACACCATGCCACATAATACTACTACTCAAATCCACTCCACACCACACAATTCCACAACAAACAATTCCAAAACAAACAACATAATTCTACTACACACCACATGCATCCACTACACTCCATAACACATAGGTAAAACACATTTGCATTTACAACGCCAATAGCTCTAACTCTCATTTCTCTCCTTGTCCTTACTTTAAAACCTACCCGCACACCTCACACCATAATATCATTCTTGGCAGCAGCTGTTGTAATCTGAGCCACATTGTAACATTAATTCAAAAAGCTTTGTTCTTACTTTGATGTCCAACACATATGCTGTGTTAAATATATTTGTGGTAAATATGTGTATGACATAGTTCCATGACTTTTGCATAAACTGCTGTAGGATTTGAATGTTTTTACACCATAAATGTGACGGATAAATAAACTGATCTATCCTACATACAATAATATTGGGTTACTAAATTTGTATGTTTTATCTGGTTTTTCACATTAATGCCACATAAATCCACCCCACATAAATCCACTCAATGCCACATAACACCAATCCACATAAATACACTCCACACCATGCAACATAATTCCACTCAACACCACACTGTTTCATGCCAGTCTATTCAACTCCACACAAATCCATTCCACGTCACAAAATTCAACACCAAACCACATTATTCCACTCCACAACACAATTCCACTACACACCACACATATCCAATTTACAACACATAATTCAACATCATACCACAAAATTTAACAGCACACCACATAATTAAACTTCACTACATAACACTCCACAACACAAAATACCATTCCACATAATTACATTCCATTATACGCTCTCCATTATACACAGATCCACTCCACATAATTCCAATACACTGAAAAACACATAATTACTATCCACATAATACAACTGCAGACTATGCCACATAATTCCACTACACAAATCCACTCCAAACCACACACTTTCACACCACACAATGCCACAACTAACAATTCGAATCCAACCCACGATTCCACTACACACCACATACATCCACTCCAATTGTGTTCTTTGTTTTCCATGCCTCCTGCTTGTTGTTTTACCATGTGGTTGGCGGCTATTTTGTGTAGCCATCAAGTGTGCTTTTGTCATAGGCCTGCATGTCTTCCTTTTGTTGTGGTCATGCCTCCTTGCTGGTTGTTGTTATTGTGACCATGTGACTGCCAGCCATTTTGTGTAGCCAGCCAGTGTGCTTTTGCCATAGGCCTGCATGTCTTCTTTGTTGTGGCCATGCCTCCTTGCTGGGTGTTGTTGTGACCATGTGGCTGGCGGCCATTTTGTGTAGCCAGCAAGTGTGCTTTTGCCATAGACCTGCATGTCGTCTTTGTTGTGGCCATGCCTCCTTGCAGGTTGTTGTGACCATGTGACTGGCGGCCATTTTGTGTAGCCAGCCAGTGTGATTTTGCCTTAGTCCTGCATGTCTTCTTTGTTATGGCCATGCCTCCTTGCTGGTTGTTGTTGTGACCATGTGGCTGCCGGCCATTTTGTGTAGCCAGCCAGTGGGCTTTTGCCTTCTTTGTCTTCTTTGTTGCTCAGTGTTTTTGTTTGACCATGTGGCACTGGCTAGCAGCCATTTTGTGCGCCCAGCTAGTGTGCATCTGCTATAGGCTTGCATGGATGGATGTGATATCAGTTTAATAATATGCTTGAGGATCATTGTAGTACGCATATTAAGAATATGATTTTGATGAACCGTGCTTATATATATTACATGCATTTTTTAAATTTTGCACCTCTTATAGGTTCTTCTCATCCTTCCATATAAACATCGGCAATTATTGATTTCTTTTAAAATAGTTATTTTTATTGTATCTTTTTAATTTTATTGTTTAAATTTTTTATTTTTTGTTTAATTTTTTTAGTGCCACTTAGTTCTGATTTTTTTATTTTTATAATGACTTTTTACATTTAAATTTTTTGTTGTCATATTTTTATTTTCATTGTTTTCACATTTTGTTTACATTATTTTATTTTTTTAATTGTAATTTTTTCACATTTTTCTATTAATTCTTTTTTTCATTTTGCCTCACCATCCATCATCCATCCATCCATCCACCATAGGCTCACAGCCGCACAGCAGCATTCAGTTTTTCAGGTATATAATTCCATTTCCTCCTGGACACCCTGGCTGAGGTGCACTTTAGACACATCAGCATGATTCATTTGTGCAATTATGATTATTCCATTTCCCTCTGGACCACATTGCCTGCCATAGGCATACACTAACCTCCATTTTTTTAAAGATTACTATTCTATTTACCCATGCAGTTCCTTATGTGCCACAGGTGTCTCCGTTAGAATATATGGTCAGAAAGGAAAGAGCTCTATCATTCTGTATAGAGGGCCTGATTCACAGAACTAACTTACGTCAAAAACGTAAAGTTAGTACTTTTTGGTATTCACAGAATACACTTACTCATTTTGGTATTCACAGAATGCACTTACTCATTTTGGTATTCACAGAATGCACTTACTCATTTTGGTATTCACAGAATGCACTTACTCATACTAACTTTATGTCCGCACTCGGGCCGGAGATTCCGGCCCTGTGGTGGAGATTCCGGCCCGGAGGTGGAGATTCTGGCCCGGAGGTGGAGATTCCGGCCGGTTGTGGAGATTCCGGCCGGTTGTGGAGATTCCGGCCGGTGGCGGAATGTCCGCCACCGGCCGGAATCTCCACAACTGGCCGGAATCTCCACCATCGGGCCGGAATCTCCACCTCGAGGCCGGAATCTCCACCTCCGGGCCGGAATCTCCACCACCGGGCCGGAATCGTAGCCCTTGTTTACCACCGAATCGTACACAGGTTCAAACGAGCAAGTACGATGCGAAGATCGCGTGCGCGTCGACCGAATTGTTTCCGGGACCCGAACTTGTCTGTACGACTCGTTTGTAGCCGAATCGTGCCGTGCTATGGAGCTGAATTCCGACCGAGCAAGTACGATGCATGATTCGTACAGCCGCTGCGTCTCGGTCTCAGCAAAACGAAACGGCTGTCGGAATCGTAGTTCGGGGGGCCATTGCAGGCCCCCCTTCACCCGGGGCCCTCCGAATCTGTCATGGGGGTATGCTCATGGGTCCCCCCGATCCAGGCATGCACAGTGTGGCGGGCACCATGGAGTGCCCGCCACAGGGTGTACGCTTTTCCCCACCTGCCCCTTTTTGCTATGGGAACCTGTGTACGCGTCTCTACACAGGCTCCCATAGAATTCAATGGGAGTCCGAGCGAACCGAGTCCGTAAGCATACGGCTGCATCGTACTCGCTCATTCGGACTACCGGGGCACGTTTCGCTCGGAAAGCCCTCCGGACCGAGTCGTACAGAGGGCTTTCCTAGCGAAATCGGAATCGGGCCCTAAATGTTTTTCTTGCTTGTTTGCATTTAGATGCACAAGAGAAGGGACTTCACCCGCAGTACTTCCAAACAGAAGGCCTGTGCAGTCACACATCAGTCCTCCAATCTCTTCCACTTGTGCAGCTTAGTGCAACTGTCAAATGAGAGCTTTAATATGGCCCCAAGAAAGATGCTTCCAAGAAAGTGGTCCGTGAGAAGAGGCAGCTTCCCACCTGTGGCATGTTGCCCCAAACCTTTTTTGACAACCATGTTGTGTGCCTGCCACACCAGCCTCTGGGGAGCAAGCTGAGAGCAGCACTCCCGCATCAACAGCAGCACCCCAACCTAAGCCCAAGATCATGTCTGTCAGTGAGGCGGACACTGCAATCCTGGTGAAGCCGACGAGCAGTGACACTGAATTGGATTTATCCCTTTCGCAAAGTAGTACCCAATCGTTTTAGGAAACAGAGCAAAGTGGACAGCAGCCACAGCCGCAATAGTACATCTTCCTGATGTTGGAGCAGAACAGTTGAGCTCCCTTCTGAGCAAAAACCTCTGCTTTTAGAATCATTGGCTCCCAACTCTCCAGCGAGGAAAAGGAAGGGTACTAATTCACCATCTTCTCCAAGCACCACTTCTAATGATGATGATAGGGATATGGAGTGGACTCCGACAGAGTCCAGGAGACAACAGGAGAGGCAAGGGAAATGAAAAGTTCCTGAAAGACTTAGTAAGGGGATGATGTAGATGATGATGATGATGAGGCAGTCATTGTGAAAGGTGACACAGATGAGTCCGACATTGCTGTTCAACCTGCTCCAAAGGATGGGGCACAGGTAGCACAGCCAGCTCCCATATCTGCAAAGTCCTAGCTGAGACCTGCACCAACTCCTACCTCAGGAGAAGTATTCACTGCAGAGAGGCAATCGATGATACCCACCTACCTCCAGTTCTTCTTCAGGCATTGGCAGTGTCTGTTAAACACACAAAATCAGGAAACATGTTGCAAGTACAATAAAGACGCAACCGTTGGATGTTGCGGGACCTTTGTTGATCCTGAATGGTCTGATCTCGCTTTTTCATGACCTTCGAGGATGGTGGAGTAGGGAGGTATGAGATCTCACCCACTTGCACATAGTGGGGCGGGTAACAACATTGTAGGGATGGGAATTACAAATCCCATGAGCCCACAGAACTCTAAAAGTCTCAAGGCATTGATTAGCGGCTGTACTGTTGAACCAGAAGAACTATAAAATCTACTTCCGCTTGGCCGCAGTGCAGATTATTTGTTCTGTTTTGATGTCCGTCTACCGGAGGAGCTGTGACTTTTGTAATCCTGGGGGTAAGGTGCATTGGCGCCGATCGTTACATGTGGAGAAGTCGTGTTGAGACATATTCTTAGTTTTTTGACTTTCTGTTTGTTCAGGCATATTTCTTTTGGAAATCCTATTGCAAGTGAGACGCTCAAAAATCATCATCAGACTCGCTCGTAATAAGTACGAGTGGATTACTAATTGTCTGATTTTCATGTGGCATTTTTATTTTATTTTGTCTTGACTCTTGCTTCAGTCTATTTGAACTTTGAGGATTCTAACAAGAGTTCTTGTTGGTGACATTTGCTCGGACCTATGCATTGAGTGAACATTCTTTACTTTTGGCTGGAAGAAAGCTTATCAACGTTATTATTGTTATGATGGGAGAATTGTGAAGACATTTTGAATTCAGTGGATTATGACTAGGCTTTCCTGTTTTCAGTTTCTATTTTTGGTCAATTCTGGTGGGGTTTTATCAGTGTTTTCAAGTGATTTCAATACCTTAAAAAAACAGTGGTTATCAGTGGTTACACATTTTCGCGCCATTAAAGACAACAAAAACAGTGTTTTTCCGGTGTTTATGGAACATTTCGCTTTTATTATTGCTTGCTTTCTGCACTGATAGCGCATGGTATATAGACAGCATACGTATAGTGTATATGAGGTCCAAATACATTTTTGCAAATTAATTATTATAGTACACCATACAATACTTCAATGAGTCTTTGGTCATGTGCGCTCGCTCTTTCCTTTCCATGTAAACTTTTTTCTGTGAAAAGGCCCTCTCAACATTGGCACTTGAGACGGGCAACACCAAAACAACCAGTACACAATTTATTAACTCTGGCCATTGACATAGCTTTCCATGCCAATACTGGTGCACTTGAAAATTGCGATTCTCATGGCAGGTTCTGCAACATTTGCGTTGAACTGGGCGCTCACGCCCTCAGAGTTATTGAAGCAGTCAAAAATGAAGCAGCACTTTTGAAACTATGGAGGAAATTCCCCTTTACGGAAGGGATCTGGCACTTGCACAGAGTACCACAGTGAGTTTTCATTGACTTCAAATGCCACGGTTGGTGAAGGGACATTTCTATGCATCATTGCAAGCCATTTCTCATACATTGTTAAATAAAAGTTCCTGAATTGCTCATCAACATTGCTTTGCTTACCAAGTGGCAAGCACTCTAACATGGAACATGTTGCAGTGCTAAAGTCACTAAAGGTGTCACACAGCCTACTCTCAAGGAGATGTTTCACATCTACACCAATTATGCTGAACACTTGGCAAACAAAAGTGTTTTCAGACTCCAGATTTTTTTATTCTGTCCGCTACAGCAGTTATGTTTTCGTGTAAAAATCTAAGAATGCAGTTGAGTGCACTTTTTCTCACATCACTATCAATATGTGACCAAAGATCCTCACATTTCTTGCCTTTGGCATCATCACTCAGCAAAAATTCTGCAAACGGTTGCCACATGGATAATATAGCATTCATAGTCCCTTGGACTGAGAACCATCATTTAAGTGACACAGTTGGGATGACTCTTTCTTTGATGCCACACAAAGTACAAAATGAGAAAAATTTGCGTTTTAGTTCCTGTGCATAACAAAACAGTGCACCAGAATGGACTAAAAAGTCAATAGCATTCTTTATTAACTCTAAAGATTTTAAAGATGCTTTCAGCATACCATCTAACAAGTGGCAAGGATATCTTACAGGGAAGAAGTTCAGCTCAGGTATCGCTACAAACAATATCACTCCAATCTTTATTGAACTTGGAAAGAAACTTTTTGCAGAGCATTCCAAGTGACCATCCTAAAGTAGTCCTCTGCTGTACGATTGAGAATTACAGATATATACAAGTATTCTTGTTGCTAAGAAGGAAGAAGTAAACCAAGTCGTATTAGGTTTATCTTTAACATTATTTTTTTTACTATGTTTTCTAACAGGGGTTATGAGTCTCATGATGTGGTTCATTCCCTGTGAGGCCAGATACATGGTATAATTTGGTAGGTAATCAATATAGCGATACAGAGATGTTTATAATATTAAGGAAAGAAGCACTATTGCAATAATAACATGAACGTGTTTTTCCTCTTTCAGCTATAAATCACAGAAAAAGCAAAATAGTATTCCTCTATATCTATTGATTGTCCTTGATGTAATGTTATATTTCTTTTACAGGTAATAACAAAAGATTAGTTTTCAGAATATTACTCTAAATTATTTGACTTGAATAATAGTGTATGTTTTCTTACCTTTCAGATCTCCTTCCCTGCTGTGTCCTCCCTATCCTTCCCTCACTTGATCACCTTAAGCTTACGTGCTTTTATAGCAACTCGGAATTGAGGCGGTCTAGAGGTGGACTTAATGAGCAACGAGCCCACCCTCAGGAAAACCGATCACAATGTTGTTACAGTGGCACAGTAAAAAAGTACTTCTCCCCAGTTTGGAACTTTTTTACAGTTAGCAAAGAGGGGGAGCACATTGCAGTATGCAGCATTTGCTACACGAATGTTCGTTGAGTAAGCTTGGTACAAATTATGGTACTGGAGGTGAAACAACCCATATAAAAAAACACCACATAATCAAGTGGGAGGTGCACCTTAAAAAGAATTGCTGAGGCGGAAGCTCCCCCGATCAGTGTCTGGTTCACGCGTCTATGGCACACTACCACCATGGAATTGCTTACCGCACGCTTGCAATTTCGTGACTCTCACTACACTAAACTGTGGCAGCCGCTTGTTGCTCACCTCTGTAGACTGGAACATGCCCATCTACAACCTTCGAAACTCCGAGCCCTGCGCCTATATGATGACGCAATCTGTCCCCCTGACCCAGAATAGATTCCTTGCACCTCTCACCTGCTTCGGCCCGGGGTTTTGAGTAACCATTTCACCGGGCAACCACACTGATACGCCCCCATTGCGCTTTCCCGCCACCTCCCCTGCCTGCAGTCATGTCCATTGGTCCGCTACCTATGCCCACTTGCTTCCTTCTCTCCTCACCCACCACCTTTTTTCTCTCTCTCTCTCTCTCTCTTTCTCTTCACTCTCACTTGCTCATCTCCTCCCCCTGCTTCTTTCCTTGGGGACTCTCGACCCCCCTCCCCTCTTTTTCCTTCCTTTATTCTTCTGTATATCTCTTATACTTGAAGTTGACTTGTTTTCCGTTGACCCCATTCTCTAAAGGAGCTTTCATGTGACGCCTAACGTATAAGATTGTATAAGGACGCGGCCGGCCCTATTTGGGTTGTAGGCGACTTGCTGTGTATCACTCCGCTGAAGCAAAATTCTATAATGATCCTCTTATGCTTCCTGAACGATTGCTCAATGATGCGGCCGGCCCCTCATGGGGTTGTAGGCGGCTTGCCGTGTAGATGTTATGCCTCCTATTGCTTTCTTAATAAAAAAAGAGTTGAACCAAAAAAGAATTGCTGAACACGGTCGCGTTGACGAGGAGAGCCGGGGAATATCAGCTACAAGTCCAATCACAGTGGGAAGTGATGATGAGGAAGAAGAGGGTGTCATCATCATGCAAAGCAGCCCTGTCCCCAGCAGTGTACCAGCCAAATCACCCACCTCAGCGACTTCCCAATGGCACAAGAAGACTCAGAGTGAGATGGAGACACTACGGCATACAGTGACTGCCCCACCACAACGCACATTGAGTCTATCACCACCTACTTCTCAAAAGTCGCCTGTGTCAGTGGCCCCAGAAAAGAAGAAAATCCAGGCTACTATTACGGGCATGTTGAGGCAGGAGGGGCCCTACAAGCGAAATCACCCAACAGCACTTTTGTACAGTGGGAAGCTGGTAAAAATGTTAGCTCTGGACCTCCTTCCTTTTTCTTTTGTTGAAGGAGTGGGATTCTCAGAATTTGTGGCATCCATTTGCCTGAAAGAGAAGGTTCCAGGTCTGACCTATTTTGTCAGAGTTGCTGGTCCAGAACTGCATCATGATGTGCTGCAACTGGTTGGACATGGTATGCAGCAAAGTGTTGTTCACACTATCCACCTGATGACAGACATGTGGACCAGTTGTGAGGTGATTGATTACATGTGCATCACTGCACACTGGATCTCTTTTATGGGGGTAAAGTAAAAGATATCTGAAGGTCTTGGCCCTGAAGAATGTTTTAAGAGCGTTTGGTGGCATGCAACAGTGGCCATGTTTGCCATGGAGAAATCACATACAGATGTAAACATTTTGGACGAGTTTAACAGCAAGGTGTATGAATGACTGAGACCCAAAGGTCTCAAAATTGGATTTGTTGCCACAGACAATGGCAGTAACATAGTCATGGCCATGTCAGACGGTGGCTATTTCAGGGTCCTGTGTTTGGCCCATTGCATCAACCTGGTGGTGCGAGACTTTCTAAACATAGACTTATAGCAACATACTGACCATCTGCAGAAGAATCTGCACTCATTTCAGCCATTCTTTTAAAGCCCGGAAGCAGTTGTGGATTATTTAGCGTGCTAATAGAGCACCAGTTAATGTTGTGATACAGAAGGTGCTAACACGTTAGAAGTCGACCTATTACGTGTTGCAATGCCTGTTTGAGCAGAACAAACAGATCAATGACTATGTCATTTAAAGAGGAGGGGATGCAGTTGTGAAATCTATGATCATGGATGCGGAAAATGGGGCCTAGTCAAATGCCTGGCACAGATGCTACTTCCTTATGAGGTTTTCACACGGGAAGTTAGCAAGGAAGACAGTTAAATGGGCCAAGCTATCCCGTTGTTGCATCTGCTAAAGGACCAAGTAAAGGAGGTGTCTGAAAGGTGCGCCTCCGCTGATGTGAACAAAATCACAGAAGTGCATGCCTTAGTTGAGAGCTTAATCCTTCGCTTGGCTTGTAATCTCATCCAAACAGTACTTCTGCGCCACACTACTTGATCAACGGTGCACAAAAATTCTGCCCATTTTCATTCCGTTTTCTGAAGGGAATTGAAACATTCCCTTCAGGTGGATTGTTGAGCAAGCCGGAGACCTGAAAGAAGAACGGGTAGAACTTAGAGTCCCATCCCACAGTTCTGGGGTGCCTCCTTCAACTTCCAGAGAGGGCAGATTTGTCTCACAGCAGTCAACAACATCAACAACCAGAAAATCTGCAACAACAGCAACAGAAGGACCGGACCCAACCTCTCCATTTTATTGGTTTCAATTGGCAGGGCTTAAGTCCAGTACAGAGGCGATGGCAAAAGAGGTTAAGCAAGTTGCAGCACTAATGACCATCCACAGGATGTTCCAGGAGTATCTGGATGATCCAAAAGAGGTCTAGGTGGATCAAAACCCATTGAGGTATTGGTATGGAAAGATGTACCAATGGCCAGAGCTCAGCAGGCTGGCAATAAAGTATCTGTGTACATATGTAGGGGTTTGCCCAAGTGATCCCACAATACATGGGCAAGTAACAGTATAAGCAGAAGAACTGGTATTGTATGGGAATAAATTGTTATCAAAATAATTTCACTGTGAAAATATAAATTAGTCACTGTGATGCATTTAATTATACAAAGCATTATTTATTTCGATTGTTCAGCACACATAGCAATCTTCACTCCGGGTGCAGATACCTGAAGTCTGTTTAGACAAACACTTACAACACAAAGTTATACATATAGAATACAACATTACCAGACAAAAAAAAAGAGAGAGAGAGAGAGGGGACAAATTTATACTGTGCTGTACAGAGCCTGGTTGTTTGATTTGTGTAGCAACTAGAAACTTTCTTCAGTCTTCCAGTTGTTTGTACATACTATGGCCATGCTACCTAATTTTAAGCATGGTCTATAAGAGAGGAAGTCTATAACAAGAACACATCCGGAGGAACAATTAGCCCTCTGTATCCTAGTGTGTGTCTGTAGAGTTACCTTTGGTGAGATTTACAAGTTGAAAAACGCAGACTCCTCCAGATGGTGGTGTGGATGCGTCTCAGCCCTGTATGATTCAGAGCCTCTTCAGGACAGTGGAAGAGAGAAAAACCTATAAAGGAGAATACATATTTGCACTTATGATACGATGTGATATATATCAAGAGTCCCCCGTCACGTCCTTGGAAAAACACACAGGATCTGATTAATATCAGGAATCTAAGGAGAGCATGCAGAGCCTTAAAACTATATGTACATAAAGAGGAAATACTCAAAAAGAGGAAAAAATAGAAAATTATATGTACATAAAGAAGAATTACTAAAAAAGAAAAATAGTAAATTTAGTTGTCTGATTATAAAAATGCACCATCAAAGTTACCAGTGTCAAGCTCCCTGAGCAAAACTGTAATAGTAATACACAATATAGTGATGGTGTCAGTGTCTGTGGTTGTGCATATTATTAGTGTTGCATACTTGGCGATGGCTTGGGCATGCCTCAGAGGAAAAGAGAGAGGCATCATGCATGCCTCAAGTGCAAAAGAACCATCCATGGACACCGCAAGTACCAAAGACTATGTTGTTGCTGGGAGAAATACCAGAGTAGGTCTGGGAGGCCCTGTAGCTTCGAGGGAGTGCAGGATTAGGGTTGGCAATAACTAGGCCTGGAAGTCTGAAGGGTCCCATGACTGATGTTCAGAGTCTTGTAAGAATAATGAGAAGAGGGCTATAGGATCTGGGACTAGAATAGATGAACATGTCTCCATCGTGTGCTCCCCGAGGCGCACAGAAAGGTGCCCGGGGGATCGTGGGTCCCCATGGGAGGGAACTTCCAGAACAACTGTGTTTACCGAAAATAAAGTTGCCTCATAATGAAACAAGATCTGGGACTGGAAGGGAGGACCATTTCCCAGCATGTGCAGGCCCACGGAACAGGGATAATTGCCCAAGAACTCATGGGTTACCAAGGGAAGAACGTTCCCAGCCATCTGTGCTCACTAAAAACTAAAGGGCAGATTTACAATAAACTAACGCAGCGCGGTGCAGGAAGTCATTTTGCTGCACCCGCTGCGTTAGTTTGGAAGCACAAGGATGCGACATATTTACAACAATATGTCGCATCTCTGTGCTTCTGCCTGCGCTGGCGCACAAACTGCTGCAATGCGCAGACGCAGGCACCCTTGCACCATGGTGCAAGAATGCCTGCGTTGTGGGGAGATTGTTTATGTGCAGGAAGGGTTCCCTTCCTGCACATAAACAATCAGAAATGGCGTTTTACAACTTCTATGTGTGCTGCATTAGCACACATAGAACTTGCAAATCGTCATTGTTTAAATGATTGTTTATGTGCAGGAAGGGACACCTTCCTGTACATAAACAATCACCAGAGGGGATTTCCTCTTTCTATGCGTGCTGCATAATGCAGCACGCATAGAAAGATGAAAAAAACGAGGAGAAATGAATACATTTCTCCTCATTGTGCCTCCCTACGTCTCCCCTGGGTAGGCGTAGCATTAAGACGCATTTCCAGATTTACAATTTCTTGTAAATCTGGAAATGTGTCAGGTTCCATGGGTGTTGCGTGGGAACACCCACAGCAACACCCATGGAACGCCCCTTTCACGCAAAGTGCTGCGTGTAAAGGGGCCATATTTACAAGGACAGAAAAAGTCACGAAGGGTGGCTTTTCCTGCCCTTGTAAATATGGGACAGCAAAATGCGCTGCTGGCGCGTCACTAAAAAAAGTGACGCACCGGTGGCGCGAGGGGCTTGTAAATCTGCCCCTAAGTTGCCTTGTGAGGCAACAGGAGGATGCTTAATCTGAGGGAGGAATTAAAAATGAAAAATTACAATAAACAGCAGTCGATCATGTGACCACTCTGAAGAGGCCCGAGGGTTGGGAGGTCCCATGTGTCCGGTACGGGGGAACAGAACTTCCTGTGGTTTGGGGGTGGGAGACAAATAATCGTGTGAACCGTCAAAGATCGAAACCAACGCGGGCTGCATAAACTCTTCAGCAACACTGCAGAAGGGGCATAGAGGCCTTCTGTCTTCGTTCCATATAAAAACAGTAACAAGATATGATGGCGGGCCTGTGGGAACTCACAGAATTAGCATTCCCGAGTCTAAGGAACTTACTTGTAGTCCTGGGGTCCTCAGAAAAGAAGCAGTCTCAGTCAACGGTCAGTAGTACAATGCATACCTCTCAGCATGCGGAAGCCGGCTTGACGGGAACTCATGCAAGGGGTGTCAAAAGTCACGTGATTTTAACAGAAAAGGTGGCAGCCATTTTAAAATGTCAAAAGATCGTGATAAAATGTTAAAAATTGTGCATTTAGGCAGACCATCAGGACCAATGTTTTAGAAAGAAGCAGGAAAATGTGCTGATAACCAAAGGAACAGCTGAAGAAGGCATATAAATAAACAAGCCACAATTACATATTACGTGTCACACAGTTTTATGCAGTTCGACTTAAACAATATGTCACTATCAGGAACATTAAGTATACCATTCCATGTTTGTTTTTTGAGATGGCATAATGAAAATGTGGAAGTATACTATCACCCTGAGATAAAACCATGCAAAAATCTCATATTCAATTAATCCTCAGTTCACAACATTTCTAGTACTTCATGTTCTTCACAAGGCTATCCTCCTGCTACTGTTGGTAAAGACCAAGAGTTGGAGCAGAGATGTGCCCCCACAAAATTATTACAAGAAGTTGAAGTCAAATGCATCAATCTCAAAGCCATAAGGGTGAGGGACTCATATGCACAGGAAAACCATTTCTGGTATGTATTATTGGAGTTGAAGAGTTAGATCAGGGACCACATTTCATTTACATCATTCAACACTCGTGTCGCTGTGCCATATTTCTCAATCAACCTCCCTTCAGTTCTATTGAGAGTAGATTCAATGGAGCTGCCATCACCACGTGGAGCACTGACCAGACAATGTAATTTTCCTATGGTTAAAGTTTTTGTAATGTATCTGGTTTGACCTCTAGCCTGTGTTTCTGCTGAGCATGTGTTCAGTGGAGCTGATGTGGTTGTTACAGTGAGACGGACTAGTCTCTCGCCTCTAAACGTGGATAGATTGACTATGATCAAAATGAACCAACATTTCATACCACACAATTACACCGTTCCTGAAACAGCAGAGAAAGAGGAGGATTGCTGAGATTCAAGTGTGTTAGGTGACCAACATCTCCATGAACCACCTGAGTGTGATAACAAACTGTACTTCCCGGATTGAGTATGCCAGTGCCCCCATAGGCCTTTTTAATTATTCTTTGTTGAACTTTTATCTTTGCAACAAAAACAAAAGTAGCTAGTGGAACATTATTATTTTTGTGTCAGATTTTTGCTGCCTCACCATTTATTAGTCACATATATTGCCGGATTGCAGTTGGACCAGTGTGCATTGAAGAAGCCTCCGCAATTCCTTCATGACATTGGAGACAATGCCTGCCTTCCTCCCTCGCATGCCTGTCCTTATTTGCATCACTTAGCAGGACTACGCCACAAGATCGTTGATTTACAAGAGTGTCAATACTGTTATGTGCCCGGGTTAGTCCCATGTAGCGAAGCGGCTTATTTCTTACATTGCCCTATTTTTCACAATAGCATTTCTGTGTGACCTTTTGCACATACTCGTGTGCATGACACTGTTGGATTAGTTTTCTGAAACTACTTTGTTGACACATCTAGCTTCACCCAACATTATCACGATGCCCCGAACGTCATGTACAAGGCTCTTCTACGCACTATGTACAAATGTTGTTCTATCTGCATCCACAGGGCGACAGGGCTATCTACAAACAAGGCTGCTTTCTATTATAAAAAATGAGCATCCCAAAAGATTAGCAGAGGAGGCACTTCAGCTGACACTGAGGGACACTACATGCTCAGACTTCACCATGCAGCGGTCTGACATCTCCGTGAAGGGTTTCCAGTTCGTGACCTTCATTCTCTGCCACCAGGTAATGGAGTTGGATTGTCCCTTGGGGGGATTTTTGGCTTCACACCCACACACACTCTAGATACACTCAGAGTAGTAGTATGCCTGATTACTGCTTTGTTTATATGTCTGCATATATACTCTGTTTTAGCACCATGGTAGAACTATATCTACTATTTACGCTTTTGGTTCTTGAAATCACTTTCATCTGCTTCTGTCTACTTATTATCGCAGCACATGTATCCTATACAAGAATAACATTGGTTCAAAAAATATATTGAAAACGTCCCAATGTGTATTCTGTACATTTCTCTGAGCACAAGTAAGCACAAGTGATTGAGCGAAAGGTTCTGATCTGTTTCCACGATACCTGAGGGGTCAGGGTTGTCATATTCAGTGGTTGCCAGAAACCATTTGCTTCCTGGTAAGGTTAGGGGGGCTTACGGTGGCACTGTGAGCTAGCTGGTCTCTAGGCCAACATATACTGCGGGGGTGCCCGGAATCAGTCTAGGCACCTCACTCAAAGTTTATGATGTCCAACAAACGTGCAGGTCCTACGGATTAGTGGGAACTACACAAAAATACTAAATTTCAATGTGTTGCCTGCGTCAAGGATGAACTGTGTACCTACTACCTAATCTACCTGTGCTTGGATTGGAAGAGATAACTACAACTATTGCAACAGTGAGTGAGTGATTGTGAGTGATGATTAGTGATTCATGTGGTGGCAGACAGTAAGGGATGGTGTTGAACTGTAATTTCGGAACTTGCTTGAGATGATTTGCAATGTTTGGAGCCGGAATGATGGACAATCATTTTTTTCCAGGAGGTCGATTGGCCTTTACAAACTTACTTACTTAGTAAAAATTGACCTGTACGGTTCACTCCTATGATCCTTCTGTTGTTTTCATCACCTAAAAGGGCTGCCCAGATGATAATTTGATTTACAAGACTGCCAAATTCCAATCTGTTGCTTGCATCAAAAGGGAGATTGTGTACCTACCAACGTGCTTGGATTGGAACAGGTAACCATTGCACTGAGTTATTATTGAGTGATTGTGAGTGATGGTTGATGATTCATGTGGTGGCAGAGAGGGAGGGAGGCTGCCTAACTGTAATTTGGGAACTTGCTTGAGAAGATTTGCAATGTTTGGGGCCTGAATGATAGGCGATCATTTTTTTCTTAGGGATGATTGGTCTTTACAAACTTATGCAGAGAAAATTAATCTGTACGGTCCACTCCTATGATCCTTCTGTTTTTTCATGACCTAGGAGGGCTGCCCCAGATGATCATTTGATTTACAAGACTGCCAAATTCCAATGTGTTGTATGCATCAAATGGGAGATAGTGTACCTACCACAGTGCTTGGATTGGAACAGGCAACCATTGCACCAACGAGTAATTATTGAGTGATTGTGAGTGATGATTGATGATTCATGTGGTGGCAGACAGTAAGGAAGGGTGTTGAACTGTATTTTGGGAACTTGCTTGAGATGATTTGCAATGTTTGGGGCCTGAATGAAGGGTGATAATTTTTTCCTGGAGGTGATTGGCCCTTTCACACTTAGCCAGATTTACTTGTAGGGTCCTCTGCTTTTTTCTAGTTCTTCAGAGACCAGAACCATCACTTTAGTTAACAAACAAAAACCTATACAAAATAGTGCAATTCTGTTTCTCTACTTGTTCTTCAACAGCAGTGCACTACCTAACTATCTTGCTCGGGTCATGATTGGGACAGAGTTACTCGGAGTCAGGAGGAGGATGGAAGAACTCAGGGTGGGACTACCTCATCAACACTAGAAGCAAGAAGTTATCAACTTCAAAGGGAAACCATGACTCTGAGGACTAGTACTCATATATGTGGAATGGAGAGAGGTGCATTGATTTGTGAAATGCTGTGTGTGTTATGTGTGTGTGTCTGTCTGTGTGTGTGTTGAATAAGCCTGGGCGTAGTTCGCGAAGTAGCGCTACGCGAAGCTACGCAAAGTGCAGTTCGCACTACGCGAGCTACGCGTAGCACTACGCGAACTGCGTAGTGCACTGTTCGCAATGATTGCACAGTGCCGGATGCTTGTCCGCACTGTGCAATCATTGAAAACGGCATCTTGCACAGTGCGAGCTGTCTTTTACTGCCGCTCGAGTAGATTTTTACTCGAGCGGCAGCTTTCTCAACGCGGGCTGGTAGTTTCTCATCGCGAGCGGTCGCGAGCATACGCGACCACTCGCAATGAGAAACCTGACCTCCCCGCGTTGAGAATCTCGCCAGGAGGTTTATTTTCCACGCTCGCGATCGGCAACTTGATGTTGCTGATCGCGAACGAGGAGAAAGTCTCGCCGAGATGTCATTTTGCTTGCTCGCGGTCGCCAACTTGACGTTGAGGACCGCGAGCAAGCAAAAAATGACCGCTGCACTACGCTACGCGTGTTTGCACTGTGCTACGTGCAATTCGCGTTGTGCGAAGTAGCGCAAACTTCGCAAACTACGCGAGCGTAGCGTAGTGCTTTGCCCAGGGTTAGTGTTGAACTAGTGACAAAAGTGAAACCACCTCTTGTTTTTTTTGCTCTGCCTCTGAGTCTTCTTGGCACACTCCTCATGAAGCTTACCTTCATTCTGTCCTTCTCCTTGACTATAAAATATAGTTTCTGTTTTACAATTCGCAGGCCTTCTAGTCTCCTGCACGAACAAAAGGTGAAAGTTGAGTTCAATACTCCTGACTACCTACGGGACCAGTCAAGACAGGCACCCAAGAGTGATGGACAATCCCAAGGCGAATGCAGATGCACCACCTAATTTAGCAATAAAGTATCATTTTTCTTTTAACAATCATATTTGGAGAACTGGGTGGGTGAGTTCACTCCTCCGTAATTTTATTTTTTCCAACCTAGAAGACAGAACATTTAGATATCTGATAACTTGGGTCTCGGGGGCAGAAGGACTGTTTGCAATGCATTTAACTGTACTGTGTCATACTCATTACTTCGTTTCCTTCCACAACAGGTTGATGACGAATCTGATGATGTGATGCTCATTGCTCAGATGAATATTGTCCTTGTATAGTGTTTGTCTTTGTCAAACCTTTCCTCAAACAAATCCCTTTCCCCATCCATTCATCAAGCTCCTAACCCTCTTCCCCCGGGCTGTGTGATTTATTGAGTTGTGGCTTAATTTACACCATCAATCGACCACACACTTGGTGGGGCGGATGTGGTGAAAGCAACACAATCTCACTGTAGGATCTTCTATTACCTAGGCAATAGACCACACTGGCCCCATTTACCCACCCACGCATAAAGGTGATCCATATTTTAGATACCGAATGAAGAACATCAGTCGTCAGCATTATCATTCAGGCCTTGTTTTCTGTAACTGTAAACGCCTAACATAAGCTCGTCCACTCCAGACTTTGAGTCCAGTTTCCATGACTCGAGGATTTCGTAACTTTAGCTGTAATTAAATAGTAGCTCCCCATTGCTCAAGCTACTACTATTGCTATTTTTTGTTATTTATCACTATCAGGAATTCTTTGTTGTGTCATCATGTAGTAGTCTGGTCTCAATTCTGTGTAAAGCTTTAATATAACCAACTAACTCAGTGTTTTTATTTCCATTTAGTTACCTGCAATGGATAATTGTTCCGATTAATCCTACAGTTGGAGCTCACCTGGGTGAGAGTGGGACCTCGTTTGTGAAATTGTGATGCCTTCCATGTTATTGCTTCATCTATATTCAGGTAAGACAACTAAGGAGTGAAGTTAATTAGTTAGGTTAGTAAGTAACTAACTGCTACTGCAAGTAATTGTTTATCTAGGTTCTTGTAGACAATATGGGACCGATTCACAAAGGTAAACTTAGACCAAAAGTCTAAGTTTAGACTTGGAATCTAAGTTTAGACCAAAAGTCTAACTTTACTAGTAGTAAAGTTAGACTTTTGGTCTAAGTTTAGACCTGAAGTCTAACTTAGACCAAAAGTCTAAATTTACTAGCAGTAAAGTTAGACTTTTGGTCTAAGTTAGACTTCTGTTCTAAACGTAGACCAAAAGTCTAACTTTTACTACTAGTAAAGTTAGAATTTAGGTCTAAACTTAGACTTCAAGTCTAAACTTAGACTTTTGGTCTAAGTTTACCTTTGTGAATCAGGCCCTATATTTGTTATGACAGCATCCCACCTAATGGTCCAGATGATTAGAGAGGTATAAACTACCTATAACTAAGCAGTATCATACACTCCTACAAGCAGATAAACAGGCTACATAAAAACTAAAGTCAGCAGTGCAAAGTAAATGTAAAACACCCAAAAATTACTTCAGGCATAAAATTTGATGAAATATAATAATTTTCCCCTTTATTTTTTTTTACAAACAAACCCACCATCTCCACCCACAACAGGCCCACCCCTCTCCCCAAACAAATCGATTCAACCACCAATGTCCAAAAATGTGTGCCCAACAAATAAAAAAAACCTGGTTCCAACTCCCTTCCCACCCTCTCCACCCACAAGTCATCCCTCCCACCAAAACAAAAAATTAAAAAAGGACTAGAAGAGGGCATTGTCCATTGGCGTCAGGAGCTGGTCCATCCTGACAAGCTGGCTCTCCTTAATGTTCAGCCACTGCAGTATGTGCCGCAGCAATGGCTGGCTGTCAGAGCAGGAGAGGGCACAGCAGTTGCTGTCAGCTGGTGGCGGTGCCGGCGATGGGATGGTCTGGAGGCTGGAGGCTGAAGGGGACCGGCTGCACTGGGGCTCGGCTGAGAGGGAGGTATTTCTGCCTCTTCTTCTTCCAGGACCACCAGCCGCTAGTATTCCTGCTGGATACGGTCCAGGGTTTGCCACCACAGACTGGCCGCTAGTTCCTGCCTGTTGGGTGCTACAGGTGGACCAGCAGGAGTAGCTATATTGAGAAAAACAAAAAGAAAAAAGACAAATTGTAAATGCTCTGTGCAAAAATTGTTTGACATTAGTGGGTGGCACAGAAGCAGTACATTGCTAGACCCCTAGGGCCATTGGAATTTGATGTAATTATGATTAGGAGAGTCACAAGGCCAATTTTATGTTTTACCACACATGCCTAGCATAAAAAGCACTGAATGTGTGGCAGAAAAGTATTAAGGCAGAAAAAGAATAACACCGGATTTAAGAACTGTGATTTGATTTTTTTTTTTCTAAAGGCTTTTTAAGTAACTAAACAGACACTTTGAGTAGAAAAATAAATTACCTCTCATTAATGAGTAAGGCATTATGCATTATGGAGTACAAGTTGTGTGTTGTGCTAAATTAATGGAGCAATGCTCATTGCTAGCCAGCAGATCAGGTATTTTGCTACTGTCTGCAGCTGGGGCAACTGCAGTTGACAATTATCTATTTTTAATTTCAATGGCCCTGCTCTTCTCCAAATGCCTTTTTCTTTCTACCCTGACTCCAATGAGGCAGATGAATAATAAATAAGATACTATGTCACACACCTCAAGTATGAAATGCAGATATTATCCTGTCTGCCATAAGTAGAAGTTGGGGAAAACAATGCCCTGCACTACAGGGAAAGGAACAGGCTATATAGGTTGTATTTGGCACATTTACCACAGCATATCCCATAAACCAAACTTGACATGAAATCATGCACTTACTTCCACTTTACTCACTGGCCTTGCCCACCATCACATATTATTTCCAACAAATTAATTTCCTGGACATTAAGGAAAGGAAACTTGACTTACTTTACTGTAGGGTAGGGTAGAGGGATTAAGCGGGTAGGGTAGAGATTTTCATATAGAATAGAGAGGTCACTGTCACTAAACTGATCATCGATTCATCATCTTTGGCTTATTCAGTCACTGTACTAGTCAAGAGAAGTCGAAAGGGAAAAATCTGAACAGGCGTAAAATAAATCTGTTATGGGAAACCAGGAAATATATTCTGGAATCACTTCACATGGCTATAAAATCAAATGTGGCACATGACCAAGAATGGATTTTTCAATTTTTTGGTAGGCTGGGATAGAAGAACTTAGGAAAAAATAAAGGAGTGATGTACTAAGATGTGACTGAGTGGGCAAAGGGAAACAAACCTTGTGTGTTCGGTTTGCAATGCATTGAAAATGTCCCAAATGCCACATTAACTGGAGCAGACGCACATGGCACAGCCAACACTGCATCCCTGATTTGAACCATACTGCACTTCGGTAATTAGGTGGGAAAATGCCATGGGCGGGGAAGGGGGGTGATGAATGATGATAGATGATATACATCTGCCTCGTTTAACAAATACAGTGTGTCAAGGGAGTAGGATTTTTTTTTTTTAAATACCTCCCATTTAGAACCATAGCTTTGATAACCCTACATAAACAAAGTAAGAGAAGTAGGTGAGAAGCATGCCCGTCTTCGTGAGAAGACCTGCCATGCTTATTTATCCAATTAATCTAAATATTCATTCATCCTTTCATTCACCCATAGCCACCATGATTTCAGCTTTATTTTCTCTCATCCAGACTTTCGCAAAATTTGTAATCTATTATCCATCCATTCAATATCAATATCCACCCTTAATTCCAACCATCCTTTCACCCATCCATCCATTTACCCACCCACGTACCCTTTCACTCACCCACTCTTTCACTCATATTATATTCCATTTTTAACCATCTTTTCTTTTAACCTTCCATTCTTTCATGTTTCCCTCAAGCCATCAACTCTCATTATGTAAGCTTTTGCTGAGTGGCAGATAGAAGAGGCCATAATAACGCAACTACAGCTGAAGCTTGGTCCCAAGTTGATGACGCCCTGCTACTAGCTAGTGATCACAGACCCACAAAACCACTCACATACCTACTCACAGACAAACACAGCCTCTCACATTTAAATATATAATAAGAATGTGTGTTTGAATAAAATGTATTTATAAACTTGTGAAAATGTATATCATTAAATTGAACTTATGGGTGAAATTGTAGTATAATTTATATAAAAAAACTGTGAAATTCACTAAAAAAGCAAAGGTTACAGGTACGTTATAGTTAGGAAATAGCCTTTAAAACAGCAGAAATTCACTGAAAGACGAAGGTTTCAGGGACACTATAGGTAGGAAATAGAATTTTAAAAACCTTAGAAATTCACTGAAAAAATCAAAGGTTGCAGGGACGTTACAGTCAGGTTTACAGATTTTACACACATAAAACCATAGAAATTCAGCAGTCAAAGTTACCTGAGCTAACTATAACTTACGCTCCCCGCAATGCACTGCTTATGTCTTCACATACTATATCAATCATGACATGGTCAGTGACATCACTGATGGCATCATTGATGACATCTCAAATGTCATCACTGATGACATCACTGATGATATCATTCAACAAAGTAAACTTCAATATATATCATAAAATACCATTTAAATGTTTTTAAAATAAGTAAAGGAGACAGGTGAGAGATATACAGCAGAGAGCTCACTGTAACCTTATTAACTACTACACTCACTTGTCATCCAGGAGAGAGTTCTCAGCGGATAGTCCTGTCTCCTCCAAACAACTCCTCTAACACTAATGACCAAAGTAAGACATCTAACCACAGCACAGGGTAGTCTATTGCAAACCACAAGAACACCATTAATTAACCTGGAAAGAGTTTTTAGTGCAGATGTCAGTTTTACACAAACCACTACAACACACACCCAGTAGAGAAGTCTTAGCGGACAGTCCACTGTGTCACAAACCACTGTTAAAATTATTCTTCACACTGGAGCAAGGTGTCAGGAGAGAGGTCAGTCTGTTGCATACCACTTCTACACTGAGCCGTCACCCTAGAGAGAGGTCTTAGAGAACAGATTAACTTATTGCAAACTACTACTACACTCCTTCATCACAAAGGAGAAAGGTCAGTATGTTGTAAACCAGAACTATACTCAGCCATCGCTGTGGAGTGAAATCTCAATGAACAGCTTAGACTGTCACAAGGCACTACCATACACATACATCAGCAAGGGACATGTGTCAGAGTAGAGGCTAGTTCACTCATAAATAGTACACCCGCTTTAAAAATGAGATTATATTTCAGATGATATATGTTAGAAATGCTAACACTCATTAGTAATACAGAAAGAATAATAATTTAACTTATGCAGTAGTTCAGTATATATCTTTCAGTGTCAAAAACTTTAACAAAACACTCACACTCACTGAATGATGACATAAGGGGATGTTGTTAGAGATGTTATCAGTGATGTCACTGACCATGTCATGAGTGATGTGATATGTGAGGTCATGAGCAGTGCATTACGGGGGACGTAAGTTATACTTAGCTCAAGTAACTATAACTGCTGGATTTCTATGGTTTTGTGTGTGTGAAATCTGAACCTACCTATAATGTCCCTGTAACCTTTGGGTTTTTCAGTGAATTTCTAAGGCTGTTTTAATTTTATTTCCTAACTATAAAGCTCCTGTAACCTTTAGTGTTTTAGTGAATATATATGCCAAAGCTAAAGATACATGAAAGTTTGCTGACAGATGATGTCTATTGGTGGTATATCTGCCCACCTACACCTACTCATGCTTGCGAATGACATTAGAAGTAGGTCAGCGAAGCAACCTGAACAGTATTGATCAACAGATGCAATTGTTTTCTCAATCTAACAAGAAGAAGGACGGGATTGTAGGTCAATGAATGTGAAATCAGTGTGTTAAATAGTGATCTGTCCTGAAATGGAAACTGTTAATCTATTGAACTAAAGATTATAGGCAGACAGGCAGACAGGCAGACAGGCAGACAGACAGACAGACAGACAGACAGACAGACAGACAGACAAATAGATAGATAGATAGATAGATAGATAGATAGATAGATAGATAGATAAACTAAATCTAAGATGTAAGGGGTTACATTTGTGCAGCAAGGTAAAATCACATTGAAGAGACTTCGGGACTATTAGGTGAGTTGTTTTGTTGTGTAAAGTATTTGTTACATCAATAGTATAAAGTGTTATTCTTATATCACTTTTGCTCTATTGTAATAAATGTCTGAATGCATAGTACAGTTGCTCTAAATAACATGTTTAATTGTGTCACATTTAGTTTTCCTGCCATGACACACACACACATTAACTGAAAAAGCAAAGGTTAAAGGGACAATATAGTTAGGGGAAAATGCTGGTTAAAACACACCATTTTAAATTAACAAAACCACTGAAATTCACCAGTTAGTAATCTTAAGTATCTCGCGCCTAAAGTAAGTATTACTCGCACTCCATATGTGCACAATGTTGTCATCAATTATGTAATTTCAGAAGTTGCAGTGATGTTATCAATGATGCCATAGAACATGTAATGAGTGATATAATATGTGAGATAATGATCACTGTATGGTGAGGGCACGATTCATAGTTGCCTTAGAGCTCTGCAAGGTAAATTTCAGTGTTTTTGTCAGTTTAAAACAGTATGTTTTTACTAACATTTTCACCTAACTATAAAGGTCCTTTAGCCTTTTTCAGTGAATTTCTATTTTTTTGATTTTAAGTTCGATTTTTTTTTTAAATTCCTAACTATAACGTCACTTTAATCTCTGTTTTTTTCAGTGAATTTCTATGTTTTCTTAATGTAAAGTAGGATATCCATCGTGGTGCATGGCATTGGGTTGGGAGCCCAAACCCTCCCCCGCTGCACAGGTCCTTTGGCTGTGTGCAGCAAGAGTTTGGGTGCAGAGCCTGGCCTGTGGCCAGACCCTTTGCTCAACTTCGTTAAGGTACCCAACCACCTGTCACACACGACCTTGGGTGTGCGCTGCGTGGGTGCCAAACCGCCGGCTGTGTCATGTATCAATATAGAGGGTGTAATTTTAAATAAGGCAGATCTAATGGCTTTGTTAAAGGGTCAGAACACCAAAATATAAAAAGCAGATTCATCAAGGGGTCACCACATCAACACATATAAATCACACCTATTGACTTAGTCAAAAATCCCCATTATCTATAATCAAATGTAAATTTATAAGTTTGCACATTGCATCCAATTAAACATTTAAAAAAAAAAAAAACATTACCATGTCTTTGAGTTTTTTTAACCTTTTTTCAGACCACAAAGTGCAGCCAAAGACCCAGGAACAAGGGGTCCCTGCACTCAAGCTGAAGAGCATACAGATCCTGTTCAGAGTGCTTCAGAAAACATGGTAAGCTGACCTGGGGTCATGGATTCAATGAGACAAGCATCTTGCTGTATTTCTTTTTTTAATGTTGTTGGGAGGCTACTGCACTTCCAACAGCCCTCCACAACATTTAAAAAACGCTTGGTGGTAAGCCTGCCCCTTCCAGGGGCACCACCAGGATCCAAAAATATAAATTAAAACACCTTGCAGGGTATTATGTGTCCCTCCTTGCTTGGAGCAGTGAATAATACATGGGTTTCTCCTGCTGCTCAATTATTATTCTGTTTATTATTATTTTTTTGTGTCCCCACCCATAACTCATTCTTCCATTGGGGGCCTTGGGGTGAGACCCAAGGCCCCCATAGCCTGGTGAATCCTCAGCCAGCACCCATCCTTGGGTGCCAGCAGGAGCCTGCCACAGATATATGTGCTCCTGCCCGGAGGAAGCAACCTTTCTTTGTGCTCCCACCAAGGGCAGGAGCAATCCAGTGTTCACTGCCCTCGTGAGTGTGGGCAGGGAACAAGCCTGCCTCCTTCATACTCCCGAGGAATGGGGTCCCTGAGGCACTGACTTTCATCGGGCCCTGGGGGATGGAGTCCCTGGGGCAATTACTTGGCTATGGGAGAGTGGCTGACGCACAACCTTCTCCCAGCTTTAACTAAAAAAAACATGTAGGCCAACCCTCAGAGCCCTGCCCCACCCAGGGAGGATTTTAATGAAACATTTCGGCCACCCTTTAAAAAAAAATATGTTTGCAGTATCTCTGTACTCCTGCAGGACCGCAAAAGCACATAAAAAAAATTGGCCCCTCTGTGTCCCTTTCACAAGGCATAGGGGGTCAGGGTATCGCTGTCCTGCACCCCTACATTTTATTTTCATTTCAATTTTTAGAGCACGGGGACTGAGTCCCCAAGTCACAAAAAGGCCGCATAACATCTATGGGGCTTATTTACAAGGCCCTTGCGCCACTTTTGCGTCATTTCTAACATGGGAAAAGTGACGCAAAAGTGGCGCAAGGGGCTTGTAAATCTGCCCCTATGTTGATGTTGACGCCGACCAATAAGGTCTTATCTTTTGATTTGCCATTTGAGAGTGCCATTGTCCAAGATTCACACCAAAACACTGGCTTTCTGGGTAAAGATCGTGCTTTCTGCCAAATTTTGTGTAATTCTGGTTAGCAGTTTTTGCTGTAGTGTTGTCTCTAGTTCATATTGGAAATTGCATATGAAAAACATGTTTCGGAATCCCCCTTTTTCTTGGCCATACATATGTTGATTGACATGCTGACCTTTTGCTTGGAGAACAACTTTTTCCTCTTTGAAGACAGGTGGTACAAACAGGTAGTCGGAACTGCTATGGGAAGCTGCTTTGCGCCAAGCTATGCTTGTATGTTTATGGGTTGGTGGGAGGAACAGCGTGTATGGATCGAGAAGAATGAACATCTGACTAGGCATATTATATTCTGGACAAGGTTTATAGACGACATCTTCATGATATGGAGTGGATCTAAAACTGACAAAGAGAGTTTTTGTTATGTTAGCAGACAATGAGGTCAATCTCCGCTTCACACACAGATATGATCGAAGGGAGATGGATTTTTTGGATTTGTGTGTGAAAACTGAGAATGGGACAATCTTAACGGAATTGTACAGGAAAGCGACTTCAGGCAACAGTGTGTTACATGCAGACAGCCACCATCCACCTAAACTTAAGTGGAATATCCCCTTTGGTGAGCTAGTAAGGGCGAAGCGCAACTGCAATATACAACAGGCATATGAGAGGGAACAGGACAAGATGTTGGGAAGGTTCAGGAGACAAGGGTACCCCGAGAAAGTCCTCACTATAGCCAGGGAGAAGGCTGCAACACAGAATAGATCAGCCCTCTTGGTAAAGAGACCTGAGACCAAGAAGGGAGGGAACAGCCTCAGAATGATTACCACCTTCAACACTGAGGCTACAGCGATACGCGGCACCCTTAAAAAACATTGGCACATGGTTAAGAGTGATCCTATAATAGGCTCACCGGTCAGTGCACATCCACTGATCACGTATAGGAAGGCTAGTTCTTTGAAGGACATGCTTGTGAACAGCTACATGGGAGCAACCAAACAGCAAGGTTGGCTACAACAGCAGAAGGGCTTTTTCAAATGTGGGAAGTGTAAGGCCTGTAGTGGCAGTAAGAATAGGAAGACATATCCATTACCTACAGGTAAAACTGGAGATATAAGGAAGTTTATGAATTGCAATACTGATTTCTGTGTGTGTGATAATCTGTCCCTGTGAAAAGATGTACGTGGGCAGCACCATTTTTCCTATGAAAAAAAGGATATTAGAACACATGAGAGCGATCAGAAATGTGAACTTGAGCTACTCTACAGCACGACATTGGTTGAAGTACCATAACAAGAATGCTAACAGTCTGTCTTTCTTTGGTATTGACAGGATTGCAGCAAACCCCAGAGGGGGTGACCGTGAGAGACAATTGAGAATTTTGGAGTCCAGATATATTATGCTCCTCGATAGCAGAGCCCATTCGGAATTAACGAAGACGAGGAACTCTATGTCCACATTGGATAAGTTCCTGAGATGAACTGTAACCTGCTTTCTTGATGATCCATGTTTTCCATGTGTATATTGGGTCGTGGTGAGGGCTCTCATCCATAATCCAGTATTATCAGTTTTGAAAAACTTCACGGGAGGCATAGTCAGCATTTTTCTCCAACAATCTTTTGATTCGCGACAATTTAAGACCAATCGGTGATTTCTGGTTGAGCATGTATGATTATGGAGCTGATACCAGTAGCTCTGAAACCCCTTGTTTTTTTAGATTCCCCTCAACCCCCGCCCCTTTTTATTATTTTTTGTCATTTGTTCATGGGTACACAGTGGTCACTTTTTTGTAACCATTAATTTGACAATATTGGTCAAGCCTTTTTAATCTAGCGTATTTGTGGTGGTACTACATTGCAATATCTTAGGCCTCTTGGCCGAAATTTGTGGATTGCAGTCGGTTTATTCATTTATAAAATATGAGCCATGCCATTATAAAGCCTGACATTAGGACTTGGGGTGTTGTGTAGGACCTGAACAGGTCTGCTGACAAAGATAAGTGTTTCATACATATCTGAACCTTGATCACATGAGTTGGTCCTGACATGTTGAAACGTAGAGCCACTTGGCTGCTGACAATTATTGGGCTGCATATTTGTCAAATACCAAGAAATAGGAGGTGTTTCATGTTTAAAACCCCAGGGCACACATCAATATTCGAGAGCGGAGAGGAACCCTTGAGAGAGGGAGTAACACTGCTAATAAGTATTGGCAGCGCACGCTCGAGCATTTGTTATATTATATGTATTTACATCAAACATTATTTTTGTATTTCAATTTGCTTTATTGAGACTGCATTAGACAACAAAAGTCTTTTTTCTATTACGAGTCATTTTACATGTTGCAATGTCGAAAAACCACTTGAAATGTTAACTCAGTCTTTCATTGCTATCTATTGTAACCAACATTGTCTGTCCGTCTTTTATGTTTATTGATGTATACTACAAATGATGAATGTAAACGGTGGAACTTTGGCTTGTGAAGAAGACCGTCCTGGTCGAAACGTGTTGCAGTTAAATACACTTTAATTTTGGAAAAGTGACCCTGGTGTGCGAGTCTTTTCTGTGGACACAATAGGACACGGAATTTCCTGTATATATATCTATCTATATATCTATCTATCTATATATATATATATATATATATATATATATATATATATTTTATATTTACTCGTGCTGCTTCTTCCGCCCCATTTGGCCCGTGGTAAATGGAGCGTGTTCCGGCGAAGCTCACCGGGAAATTTGTTTTTATAGACGATCCAAGTAATCACGCTCTCTCAGGATATTCCAATGACAAAGAGTTTATTACCAATTACGCGTTTCGGGGAACACCGTCCCCCTTGCTCACACACTGGGATTGGTTTACACCACCACAGTACATCGACATAGTACATCGACATAGACAAGGGACAACCCGCTTAGCCACAAGGGGGAATTTCCATGGTCAACACGGCATCCATTTTGAAGTGGGGTGAGTTACAGTTTGTCTATGTACCACTTGCATTTATAAGCTTTCATATTATTACCTTATAATATTAATTGCATAGACACGTAATACATATATTCTTGGTACATGTTCAGTATATTTGATTTGGCTCTACATAAAGTTGTTGTATTTGCTTGACTCCGCCAGATATCCACTCGGAAATCCTGTGGTACTGTAAAATCTAATGGAAGGGCAAAAAGTGTTTTCGCTCTAGTGGCGTATTGATACATAGCGCTTCCCACATTATACATTAATTACTGTATATTGCATGATAAATAAAGCAACATCAGGTGAACATGATATAACACAGTGTTATAAGAGTATAGGTTAGGAATTCTTGCATTAGTACAGAGTATATACATGAATCATGATCTCCATATCTGATTATATACTAATCTAGATTGTGCTCTGTATCAGGTTCGGCGGTTTGACCGGGTAATATGGTATATAAGTTTTTGGATATACATATATCTGATGCCACAGTGGCTAACGCTCCTAGTTAGTGGACATGTGTCCTTCCTCAGAGGAGCCCATTTGTCTTTCCAAGAACCTCCTAAAGTGGATTACTACTCTTGATCTGTGTTGCTAAAATTCCTCTGGGCGGTTGTTCCACATGTACAAGGGTGTACCAAGGTAATGATTTAAACATGCATTTGGCCAGAGCGGATTGCATTATTCTGGGATTCATTGAACATGTCTATGAATTTAATTTTCCTAAATCTAAAATTGCCTTTATCAGTGTCTTCTTTTAGGATCTGAATTATCAAATGAAGGCAAAAGTCTGGTACCACATTTCTTAAAGAAATGTGCTTTATTACAACCACCGAATACCGTAAAAAAGCTTCAATAGCTTTTAGGATTTCTGAATTTTGATAGAACATACATACCAGATTATGCACAACAGGTTAGACCGTTGTGCAATTAAATTCAGCCAGATTTTTCTAATAAACATTGGACTGCTGAACATACTACTATCCTATGGAATTTACAGGCGGACATGCTTGAGTCTAAAACCATACTTGTGTTAATTCTACTAATTTAGTGATCCGCAAAATTGAGGGTTCCAGTGGTTACACAGACGTTTTATTTAATGAAGTAAAAAAAGTTCTGTTTGCTTATAAATCGTATTTATATTCCATTGTGGAAATGCGTTTTGCATCAATAGAAAACATATGACTGCAGTTCAAACTGCTGTATTGAAGGAACGTCCATTGGCACATGGGAGACACGTAATTATGGTGTCTCCTGTTCCGGCCTTTGAGGCCATCATCAAGGCCAGTGTCCCAAATGTGAAAGCCTTGCATCCTTGATGGATCCAGGGGTCCTGTTGCTTGACAGCTACTGATGTAGATTATGTTTTTGACACTACTTTGAGAACACAGGAATTCTTCCAGTATTAACAGGAATACCCATGTATGGTGAAATTTTGCCTCTAAATGAGTATGCTTTCATAATATATACTGATGGTTCATCCCAGTCAGCAGTGGGTACAAAGTACAAGTAGTCCGCTGAATGTGTTGCAGTTAAGGGTGTCATGAAGGATGGAGTTTTTCAGGCACAAAAACCATATACAGAAACTTTAGATGACTATGGGCCAGATGTACAACCGTTTTTTGCATGCGCAAATGGGTTTGCGACCCGTTTGCGCATGCAAAAAACAAATGGCCCATGTACTCACCCTATTTAGCGAGTCGCAAATAATTTGCGACTTGCTTAATAGTATTAGCGACTCGCTATTAGGATGGGCGTCCCTTCCTAATAGCGAGTCTGAACCCTATGTAAGACTGTTTTGCGACCACAATTGCGGTCGCAAAACAGTCACAGTTTACCACCCTTCTCAGAAGGGTGGTAAAGCACTCGCAAACGGGAAGGGGTCCCCTTTGTGAATGCAGGGGAAAATATTTTTTAGGGGCAGGCAGTGGTCCCAGGGACCACTACCTGCCCTTAAAAAATGAAACGAAAACGTTTCATTTTTCTTTTTTTAAATGCATCCCGTTTTCCTTTAAAGAAAACGGGCTGCATTTAAAAAAAACTGCTCTATTTAAATGCAGTCCCAGACATGGAGGTCTGCTGAGCCCAGCAGGCCACCATATCTGGGAGGGCCAGCCATTCCCAATGGGGTCGCAAATTGCAAGTGCCTCATTAATATTCATGAGGCATGCAAATTACGACCCTATTGGGAATCGCAAACAGTGTCTGACACACTGTTGTACATCGTGATTTGCGACTCGCAAATTGCGACTTGCAAATTGTCGCAATTTCAAGTCGCAAATCACAATGGTGGTACATCTGGCCCTATACCGCTCAGCTGGCTGAATTGAAAGTTTTGGTTCTGGCTTTGCAGAATACGGAATCAGAATTCCCCACACGTATAGGATGAGATTCCTATTACTGTATCCAGGCCTTTAACAATAATTTACCTTATTTACACTCAAATGGATTCAGAGATTCCAAAGGAAACACTATTAAGCATAAGCTTCTTTGGGGGAAAGTGGCAGCTCTGAAAAATGCTTTGCTATGGGCTCATGTGTCCACATTGAGTCATCAGCGTGTTGGGCTACACGTTGCAGGGAACTTATTGGCTGATGAAGCTGCCAAGGTGGCTCATCAGACTGTTGTGTCTGCGATTACTCATTCACATACGAGGCTAGATGATGACCTTATGGCTTCAGTAGCTGCCTCAGCTAGTGGCGAGCCCTTACCTAAGGGCTATTCAGCTAAGAACTCCTATCTATTGAGTCCTCAAAATGTTCCCTTTGCCTGCATTCCTGGGGTCAGTGATTGAGTAATACCGAACCGGGACCGCAGGTTGGAGTTAATAATAGCTACTTACGAGGGTTTGGCATCTGCCCATGCAGGCGTGGTGGCTACAGTTACTTTATTACAGACACTATACTGGTGGCAGGGTCTTTATCAGCAGACCAGAGCGTTTCTACTTTGTTGTGACATATGCCAACAAATTAAAGGTTTCAACTTTGCACGCTCACCACAGACACCACTTTTAGTTTCAAATAAGCCATTAAAATGGGTCTATTTAAATCATTGCGGACCTTTCCATACAAATGTTGCCTTCAAATAAATCTTAGTGGTTGTTGATTCTTGCTCTCAATTTCTATGGATGTGGCCTCAGCAATCGGCTGACACTCAAACTGTTATTAAAGATTTTCAAGTCTTTATCGGTACATATGCAGTGGCAGCATTCCACTCGGACCAGGGCACCGCTTTCGCCTCTAGGGAATACCGGGACGCTATGGGCATCCTGGGTCTTGCTGTGCATTATTCCACCCTCTATCATCCTGAGGGAAATTCGATAGTGGAATGGAAGAACCATGATTTAAAGCAGTCCTTAGCAACTAGAGCATTAGGTTCAGGTCATAGTTGGATTCATCACCTGTTTTGTGTACAGAGAGCTTTAAGTAATCTGCCTAGATTAATGTTGGTTGTTCGTACTCCATATGAGGTGTTATTTGGGGTTCCTATGTTTGTACCAGACCTCTGGTGCAGTGACAGAGAATGCACCCTTTGACATCAATGTACTTTTCACTGTCTTACAGGAATTACAAGACATCCGAGATGAACACGCGAACTTAAGTTCTAAACAATCTGCCACCGATGAAGTGAAGGTGTAACCAGTAGTTTATGGCTGGATTCTTAAAGTTGGGGATCTAGTCTGAGAGAAAGATTGCAGATAAAAAAGAGTTTGGCCCGTCCTTTCGTGCACCGGTGCCTGTCCTTGCCATCCAAGGTACTCGAACTGTGATTTTGCCACCACCTGCTGGTTATAAACAGAATAAAAAGTTTCCATTGGTTTAATCAAGTTACACCATGTGGCCAGCTATGTTCCCTGTAGGCTGCGTGCGTGCGCGCACACGCAGCTTTGCTACTTCCAGCGCTCAGACTCTCAGGGAGTGTGCTCATCGTTCCCAGGCTTCATCGAGATAAAGGGGAGGTGGGAAAACTCCCCTTTTCTCTTTTCCTGGTTGGTGCACCAGGAGGCCCAGCAAGTGCATAAATGACAAATGGGGGCTGTTTCTTTGATTTAAGTTCGGAGTGTTTTATAAGGCCGGCAGCAGGCAGTGTGAAATAAACACATGTGATGGTGTTTCACATTGCAATGAGATGGTGAGCATGTGAAATTACTGCCACAGCTGCTGACTTTGGAATTGGGAAAACTGGTTCCAGCCTCCATGTTCAGATAAAGCGATCCAATACTTTCCGTGTTTGCTACATAAAACTGCATAAAATTAAACTTTCAGGAACTTTCTCAGTTCAGTTTAAAAACTCACTTTTAAATAATCCTTCGCATACAATCTGATATACTAAGGTCAGGGCCACTAGAAATATGCTGCAAGGGTGCACCAAATTGTATGCCAGGTTTGACTAAATTATGTGCAAGAAACGCCAAATTATGCAGTATAATGCAGTACATTTTTTGATTGTATTGCTTCATTGTTTTATCATTTTTACACATGATAAAACTCTGTGCACAGATCACCTCATTGACAAGTCATGGTATCAGTTTAACAACCAAATGCAGAAATAAGCAACTGAAAGATGACTAGTTAACATTAGCGAAGGGCCTTCCATTGTGTGTGAACACATGTAGCCCCATTTTTAGTAACTTTTGATCCGTTTCACCTAGAAACATTTTTTGGGCTACATCTGCAGATTATGCAACAGATGATGGATTATGTGGCAAGTACGGAAAATCCATATTTATGAAAAAAAAAAGCCATGGCTGCAGAATCGAATAATTTCAGTGGCCCTGACTAAGGTGAAACAATTCCACATTTTAATTTTTTAATTTTGAAAACACCATACCATATTCTTACATGATCTGTGCTGCATGATTGACATGCCACAAATTTTCAAAGCTCGGCTTGTGCACGGGATCTTAAGAGCTAGAGCCAATCCTTGGCTCAGATGTCACTGTTAAATAATTGGCTCGCCCACCTGTACTTTGCACCATAGTCAGGGCCACTGGAATTATGCGGCAGGAGAGGACCAAATTATACATCAGGGTTAAATTATGTAGCAAGAAAAGGCAAAATATGCTGCTGAATGCTGCACATTTTTGTGATAGTATTACTATATTATTTTGGCATTTTTGTACATGCTAACACTGATGTCTGGACAAATGTTGCACCTCATTAGTACCAATTTAACACCCAAATACAACAATTAGCAACAGAAAGATGACCAGTTAAACTTTGCGAAGGGTCTTCCATTTTGCAGCAATACAGGTAGTCACTTTTTGTGTAACTTTTGATCCACTCGAACTAGAAACAATTTTTTTGTTTTAAAATCTGCAGATTATACAGTAGTTGATGGATTATATGGCACATGTGGTAAGTCCAAAGTTACGCGGAAAAGTCCACGGCCTTGCATAATTCCATTGAGTCTGACCTTAGTACAAGGGTGTGAGGGTTCTGTCAAGCATAGGTTTGGTACTGCAAGGAGATTCTTATAGTACTAAAAATATCATTTAAGACATTTCCTACTGTATGTGTGCAGTACAGTGCAACACACATAAAAAGTTTGAAAAATATGGAGACTTTTAAAATTTGCCCACTGTTATTGACTGCCTCTAGGAGACGTAATTTTTCGGCTCACATCCCTGTTTGTAAATGTTAGTAAATAGGGATTTACCTCAAAACCCATGAGTGGTTGCATCGGAATGCCCATGTACAACCCATAGTGCGTTCCCTTGATGTAAAGAGGAGCAAGGTAGGGCATACTGCTGCTTTGCGTTAATGTGGGCAACTTTCCCACTCAACCCATGATTTGCGTTGGAAAGCAAAACCCACCACAACAATGTGTGCTGTGTTTGCATCACTTTTGTGATGCAAACTCAGTGCAAAGTGTTAGTAAATCTAGACCAGAATCTCTGAGCAGGAACTTGTCAATATTATTAGGACGCGTTGTGTTCTTACTGCAAGCTAATGCAAGGTTACTAAATGACCAATGCAGAGATAATGTTGCTGTACTGTGTAAAATCAGAAGGCAATGGTGGTCTCTTCCTCTGGGAGGGGTTGGGAAGAGTCATTCAAACAGAGAATGAAATCGGTCCCAGGCAGGTACTGGTAACACTCATAACAGAGGATACAGCGGAGCAGAGGTCAAACATTCATTCAATGGGTTGTGCAGGGGCTTGTCATATGGTAGAAAAGAGGACAAGGAGACAGGGTGGAAGTTAATGGATGAGGCGGCAAGTCAGCAGAAATGAAGAAAAACAGAAGGGTGAGAATGAATAGAAGTGGATAGAATGAGGTTGGAAGAAGGAGACCAACTGTGGAGGTGAGAAATTAAGGAGGGAAAGAACAGAGGGGTGAGATTGGGATAAGAAGTATGGAGAGTAAAGGAAGAGGAGAGAGCATTAGAAAATAAATAAGGAGATACTAAAGACAGAATGGAAAGAAAGATGGGAGAGTAAAGAAAAGGAGAAAAGATAAGTATGGGGATTGGGAAAAATAAAAAAGGTCTGGATAGGAAAGGAGACAAATAATAGAAAGATGGAGAGGAAAGAAGGTTTGGGAGTGTGATGGAGAGGGGAGATGTGGGTGTAGAGAGAAATGGAGGTATGTATGGACTATATGGAGAGGATAAGCGATGGAAGTGCGATAGAAAAAGGATCAAGGAAATAAGCAGAAGAGAGAGAAAAAGAAAGAAAGGGGAGTTAAATGTAGAAAGGAAAGGAAAAAGGTAGGGAAAGAAATAAGGAAGAAAAGGATGATAAAACATCTAAAAGGGGATAGGTAGACTAAGAGGTGACAAATGAAGAGGTCAGAGACAAGAAGAGGAATAAGGTGGGTGAGAGGTAAGCATATTCAAGATGTAGATTTCACAGAGTAAAGATGGGATGAAAGAGAATGGGGAGATTAGAGGGAGAGAGAAGGGGAGGGGGTAGATTGAACAGAGGAGACAGGATAAGGGAGAAGTGGAGTAGAGCGGAAATAGAGAAAGAAAAATGACGAGGGTAAGGAGGAGCAAGATGAGAAGAAACAACTATAAACAGGGAAGAAGGAGAGAAGGACAAGGGAGAGAGGTTGAGTGGTAGTGAGCAGGGATAAGAAAAGTTGCAAGGAGGAGATAAGAACGGCATGGAGATATCAAATAGAGAGGAATTGTAGGTAGATCAATTAGGGCACAAGATACAGTAGCCTCCATCGCCAGGGGTGCAAGGAGCCCACTGCGCCCCTGTAATGGGTGCCTTAATACCAACCCAGATGTGAGGGGGCATTTTTTTCTCGTTTGCATTAGGGCCCAGGGCACCCTCACTAAGCCACTGATTTTGGTAGCTTGCTCACCGCACATGCTTGCATATTAAATTGTTGCTTGTCTTCAGTGCACACAGCCTTAGCTGCAGTGCACGGAGCACCTTTATTGCCGCACACAGAGGAAAAAAATTAGATGGAACATTGGTGGCTTGTACTCCATAGTCAGGCCACACGGGTTTCTGGGTAGTTCCTTGTCACTCTCCCTACCCTGCAAGAGATCCCTCTGCAAGCAATAAGTAGTCCTAGTCTTACTACTCTCCGGTTGGGGTCTACAGATGCTGAACTTTCCATCCTTCAGATTTATGATGGAAACACAGGGTATGTTTCTGACGTGAGCTTGCCCTTTTATACTGCTGCTCCTTACAATGAATTTGTATATTATCAACCGCCTTTGGAGGTGTCTACCTGCTCTTCTTCGCTTAATGAGGTCCCTGTTTATTTCTCAGACTGCCTCTGGTTATTTTGTCAACATGATTTCTCTACAGACTCTTTGCATACTACCTTGCATGGCGTGAATGGTTTGGCTGAAACAGACACATCTGATTCCACCATGGTCATATTGTTGAGTTTTTCTTTAATCATTTTTTCTCTTCCTTTGGATTGGATTTGTTACAGTCTTCTTCCTACTGTTAAATGGACTCTATCTCCCTGATCGTACTTCTCCAGAGCTAGTAGCCGAGGTGCTTACTCCCCATTCTTCATAACATAAGGTCCGAAGAGACTTATCCCTTGTGAATATTACTGCATTCCCTGTCCAAGAAGAAGCCAGCCCAATTTGAGTAGCAATTTGGCAGCACTCCCGAGGCTGCAGAGTTTGGGTAGGTTGTCCTGTGGAGTCTTCACTACGATGTTCACGCTAAATCAGCGTACTCTCTGCTCCTACTCCAGGAGGCAGAATTGGTACCCAAATTGGGTTGGCTTCTTCTTTCATTATATAAGAATACCATATGAAGATATCTACCCATACCACATTTAGATTATTTGTGATTGGACAATCCTTGAAATGACCCCAGATTCCAACCACTGCCTAGAGTAGGGTTAAATTGGTCCTGATGAATTGCCAACTGATCATTGTTGACTCACCAATGGTAAGAAACATGTTGACCCTTTGAGCTATCATAGATCATTGCATCTGGTGATAACCACCACGTTTTTAACCAGACAAGTAGACTCACCTATAAAATCCTTATCTCAAGGACTACTTAGTCTATTTTAACACACACTCTTTTACATACATATTCACTCTACCACGCCAATCTACACAAGAGGCCCTTCACTCACACTTCACATACGGCATTGGGACTAAAGATCTACAATAAAGAGCCCTCATGTGGGTGCCCGTTGGGCATTGCAGCGCCGGCCTGACGAGGAGCACGCCCTATGATGAAGCATGACTCCCATCTGGGTGTTTAAGGGCTCCTGTTCCTAAGGGAGCGGAGCCCCGTCTGTTGCCCTAGATTTTGACCGACCTCATATTCTCTCCTTTTTCTTCTGTAAGGAACTGCATACCCTTGTTGTAAGGATCTAATACACAGTCCTACTAAATTCATAGGAACCGTATAACAACACACCAAAGTCCTTTGAGGATCTGCAGATAGAATTTGGCCTCGAACAATCGCAGTTCTTCTGCAATCTGCAACTGCAGCATGCCCTGACACCTTACCTTACAAATATCACTGAAATTCCATAGTTTAATCCACTAAGAGCAAAATTGACAATGTCTCAAATGTCAGTCAAGGTTAGAATATTGTTCATATATAGGTCATTGATAATAAACACTCCACATACTTTTCATATGCTGAAAACAAAATAGGAAGAAAACATAGGACCTTTGGATTATACTGAATGGACCTTTGCATTCTTGATGCCAAAAGAGGCAGCTATCTCTGCTAGAACCTCTTGATCTAGTTCAAATATCTCTACTGTGTCTATCTCACACTGCAAAGTCAGTAGCAACTGCAATGAAACCATGATCCGCAGAAACTGAGATGCAAAGTAGAAACAGGAGAATTTTTCCATACTGTCCGGGTGTGTAGGATCTTAAGACCCATTTTTAAACTTCATTGCAGACACACTCGGACAAAAACTGGGTTGTCCACTTTAACTGAATCCCAAATTGGCGCTTCTGAATGGTGTAGACAATGAAGGTTTTACATGTTGTAAAATATTATTTCTCAGACTTGAATCAGTGCTGAGCAGTGCATATCAGACCATTTCTAAATGGAAGGGCTGAATTGATCACTGTCATACTCTGGAGTTTCCCATATATGAGGCAAGAGGCTGCCCCCAAAAACAATCGAAAGTCTGGGGTAAACGGCAGCATTATAGAGAGGAGACATGATAACAAGAAGAAGCAATTGCTACATTGTTCCTGATGAAGAGGAGCTCTATCCTTAAACTTTACCTAAAAGAGAAAATTTGGGAGGTGTACATTAAAGTAAAAAATAAGTGTGTTTCATGACAACATTCTTAATGTATTGTTAACTTGCTAGACAGGCATGCTATATCAAATTGTACATTTTCACCCTTATTTTTACTTCATACTTATTGTGTTACTATGCTCTTTGAAACTCAATTAAAAAGATTACAAAAAAGTTAATACAATGCTGGGATTACCACTCTGCCATGTAGAAATTTTTGCAGTATTGCAATTTTGCATTTTTATCAGCAGTATGGATTTCCTGCATATGGCTAATGCTGATGGTGATTATTATTACAGAGAATAAAACAGCAAGTGAGTATTCATAAGGCCCTATACACAAAATTATCATAAATGTTGGGAGGGGATTAGTGGCGGCTCCTCCACTAGGGCGGAGAAGTGTCGCCCCACTCCTTTTAAGCAGTGCGTAGTAGAAACATAAAATTATAATAACTTTGCGTTATTATCATTTTATGCTTTGTGCTGCTTTGCGGGGGCGGGTGGGCAGGGCTGCTCTGCTCTCGGAGCAGGTCAGGGGAGGAGTGGTTTGCCCACTCCTAAGTGCGCGGTGACTGTTTGGTCGGCCCACTCAGGCCGCCCAAACCAGGCATGCGCACTTTCCCCATTCTCCTTGCAGGCGGCATACAGCCTGCGTGGAGAACATGCCCAGGCACCCATTCCCTGATTAAGCGTCGAACCAGGGTGCTCAAAACCAATCACAACGCTGCATTGCAGCGTTGTAATTGGTCAGGGGAGCCTGGGTGCTTACCAATCACAACGCTGCATTGCAGTATTGTGATTGGTCAGTGGGGGCTGCTGTGCTTTCTGTTCCTCGAGTTCCACGAGGAGAACATGAGCAGACACGCGGTACCCGGCGGCAAGGTACGTTTTTTTTTTTATATTGGCCCCTCCCGCAACCCTTTTCCCCGTGCCCTCCCAGCCACCCGCGAGCCATGCTGGCCGCCACTGGAGTGGATAGGCAAACGCCTACACATTGCATATATTTACTACTGTGCACCAACGCACAAAACCTTTAAACTAATGCTAGGGAAAATTATGATTTACATTTCCCTGGAGTACACCAATATTCAGATCTTATGTGTTGAGTTTCCACATTGCAGAGGATCACCAGTGGTAAGGTTAAGATAATCATCTAATTAAAAAATATCTCTTTTTATTTACTTTTTACATGCACATGTCCAAGTCAAGTCCTTCTTCTTACACCACCCTGTGAAAATGCTTGACTTACATGCTTTTTCCTTATGTCAGGATTACAGTCCCCAACAACCTTGTAGCCGTGCCTTCCCCAAAATATTTCCGTTTCTCTATCATTTGATTTTGGGCAACAGTTTTGGGTACCCTGACACAGAGGCACCCTTCAAACAGCAAACTGGTGTTCCTCAGGAACACCTGCATGGTGACCACTGCAATGTATTCTGGGAAGAGGAACTTCCCAGAAGCCTCTCTCACTACCCCAGCCCAAGAGGCTGGATTTTCTGAAGCTGTAGAATGCACTAACTCTGAATAGTGGGACATGGTCCAACTGCCTGAACATGGACATATAATCTAGATTTACCTCAGCTTGATGAACAGCTTTGGGCCTAAACCGGTTTGAATCTTGAGTCTGCAGGTGCTTTCAGAACTGGGGACAATATCCCATCCCTGCCGGATTCACAGAAACAAGGATGGTAGGATTTTGACCTGGTAAATTGGATTTCCTCACACAGATTTTCCAACAGAATTGTGGGATTTCCTAAAACCAAATCTACCTTACGGACAGGTTTCTGGGTGTTCCAGAGTGGGTCAGCCTGCAAGTGTTGATGAACACACTCAGGTATTCACACTTACTTTGTAGGTACTTTACCACCTAGAAAACAGGAAGAGTCACTGCAGGGCTAGAGCAAATCCATTTAACGCCACACATGTACCCTTAGCGAAGCAAAACATTGTTACAAAGTGTAAATTTATTTTCAGCATGTACTTACCTGTCCATGCATATAAATACATAACCATGTAAGTTCTTTCAGGAAAGGTTTCCTTGAGTGCACCTGGCTTAAAATTCCTCCAAACTCAAAACAAAGGTGTAATTGCAAATATTTTTCTGATCTTTTTCCTTGACCATTTGTGAATCTAGCCCCATTAGTTTACTACCCAATAAGTGAACTAAGCCAGGTTAACAAAGTCACCTAGAAAGTCACAAAAGAATCCTGCACCAGTTGATCTGACCTAGCAGGATGTGTGCGACTACATGAACATAGTAGAAGTTGCACCTATGACTTTTCCAGACTCATCATTTTCCCAGAACACATCATGCCTTTCCCGTGCACGGAACACTACTACTTCACTTAGCCCTCCTTTCTTCTTCTTATAGGGCAATCATATGCCAGGCGACTGCACATCATGAGAGTCTGCCCATACATTACCTATCTCTTAGGTGATCTACTTCCCAGAAAGCAGTGGCCATAGTAAGATTCCTGAGAGTTGAGAGAAGATCTGGAGGAAAGGGACGATTATGGTGCAGTGCACCACAGTCCAGCTGTTGTCAATGTCACTACAGTATTACATGCTATACCGCCATGGACTGTGACGCAACGACCTGTGTGGATTGACTACGTGTGAAACCTAGGGTTAAGTCAACAATGAAGTCCTTCCCAAGCTAAAGACAAATGGATTTTTTTTTTTAAATTGGGAACACACGTGGTTTTTATTTATTTGTTTAATACCAAATTATTTAACATTTTTCCAAGTGTTTTTTTTTCAGATTATTTTCATGTTGCACTTTGTTTAAGATTTAATATTTCTTATGCACACATGTCGAGGCTAAACCGTATATTGTAGAAAGGTTGAAACTTTAATGACAAACTCCACTCAACCTATTCACGATGTTATTTTTTACGTTGTTTTGAATGTGCAGTATAACAATCATTTTAAATATAAGGAGGCGTACTTACACTGTAAAACAATAAATAAAGGGGCATATTATCAAGGAATAGCGATATTTATCGCTAACCGCGCCTAGCGCGAATTTTTTTAACGCCGCCTATCGCTGGAAAATATCGCTGAGATAACACCCTATTAACAAGGTTTATCTCCATAGCGATAAAATTTCCAGCGATAGCGGCAAAATGTGAGAATATCGCTGGAAAAGCAGCGATATTCTCGCATTAACGCAAGGATGGATTCAGCCTGACAATCCACCTCCTATACTTTAAACAGGTAAGTCATCCTCAGTAGCAGGTGTTAAAATCTAGCGATAACCGCGCTTAGCGCGATTTATTTTATCGCTTCGCCTGCCTTGTTAATAGGGGTTAGTTGTGTTAGCGACTGTTTACAGTCGCTTTTAGTAGGGAACGCCTACCTTGCATGTCATTAGCGATAATTATCGCTGACATGCAAGGCGATGTAAAACCCGGCCGCTAACGCCTGAAAGCTGTCGCTAACGCCTGTTAGCGACAGCTTGCTAATAGGGCGTTAAAAATATCGCCGCTTTAGCGGCAAAAAGTGCCGCTAAAGCGGCCATAAAGCCCTTGATAATATGCCCCAAAATGTTTACAGATACTTGAGGTAACTATCTGTGCATGCAATCACGCTTTGGAATTGGTCTTTAATGTGACCAATTTGAATTAATTCTGCAGCTTCTTCAAAACGCAAGGCGTGCACCACTTAGGTGCCATTAGTCCACTTTTGAGCATTTCCGACAGCTGCCTTTTTTTTTTATCTAAAAGAGAATCACTCATTTCCAAAGTCTAAATTACCATTTCGATGCATTCACTTGGTTTGCCTCTCAAATGCCGTCCTGCTTAATGCATTTTCAATTGCGAGTTGGAGTGCGCACACAATAAGAATAGCAAATGTCACACACTTAAACTTATTATTATAGTATGGCTTACAGAAGCACTTTTTTTAATTCATGGCAAAGTCTTTGTTAGCAAAAAGGTTTACATTTTCAGATCTTCCTTAAGTAATTGAAGAGTTGTAACAAACACATATACGGTCGGTTCTCTTGCTCCGAGTCATACTAAGCAATATTGTGTTATTGCCTAAATATTCTAATGAAAGATATCCCACTCACTGAATGATGGTAACAGATGTATGCCAGGTTTTTGGGGTGTATGGGGCTAATGTAAAGTGCAGTGGTGAGCCAGCTTTTTCAATGACGCCACCTAGTGGCACCTTGAAGCAAATCTAATGTGGTTGTTTTCCCGAAAGGTCTGGAATATTGCCAACAGAAAACCCACTATCATTTTGCTAAACAGGTAGACAAAAACTCCTATCTGCACAGCAAAATGTAAACAAGCATTGGCAAAGCCAACAGGTCTGGCTCCGACCACTAGACTTTTAGCTTTGGCAATTCATAATTCGTCCTGTCATGGGTTTTGCAAAACCTTATTGGTGAGGAGGCTGCTGAGCCATCCTCCTTCCGAAAAAAAAAAACGTTCACAAAAGGCAAAAGATTTTTTTTTGGTTTAAAAAAAAAAGCACACATTACCATAGTAGTTCCTGACACAGAAGGGGACACCTTTGTGTGTGAATTTGCTCCTTGTGAAAGGGCGACATGCTGTAACTCAAAGTCAAATCAGCAAGTGACTGAAGGTCGCTGACCCACTGACCCATGATGCATGCTGCAGTGGATGGAAGACATATGTGAATGAGACAACTACAGACAAATTGATGTAGCCTGGAAGAAAACTTCTATAAGCAACTATGTTACGCACATAATTGTGGAATTGTAGTAAAATCAAAACATCTTAGCTAACACCAGTCAGTGCTTGATTTGTAAAAAAATAAGTGCCAGGGATGTCGTCAGGAGGCCTCTGCAGCTTGCACCACCATGTTGTCACGGCAAACGATGCCGGTGATAGTACAAACACACCTACGAATATCACACTTCTTCATGTGGGGCACTTCAGACTATTCCAGGCCCCCAAAGCTAGGTGGCAGGTATTAGTCATTTCCAATGTATATTGAATTAATAAACAACTTTTGTTGTGCTCGTTTCTACATAAAACAAGCAACGCCACCATGTGTCATAAGTGCCAGGGTTGACAATTAAGTGCCGGAGCAGAGCACCAAAAACCACCAGCTCAAATTAAGCGCTGCCAGACCTCAAAAAGCCAATGGGTCTGGCGTTGGCTGCCAGCCTTTTGCTTTGATAATGATTTTTGTAATATTTTGCCTAACTTTCTTACAAATACATACACGCTCTTATAGCACCCTATACAGTCATACATCATTCACCACACCCGACACGCTTATTGAGTATCCCCTCTTTAACCATACACAGATGCTAGATCACCTGGTAATCTTCCTGTGGGATTTGGAGGACACATAGCAGTAATCCTGAAGCCAGATCACCCCGCTAAGGATTGTTCCTCTTTTAGGCCAATCTCTCTCATTGATACTGACACTAAAATACTTGCAAAGTTCTGGCCTCTTGTCTCTTCCAGGTGCTTAGAGAATTGTTTCATAACGATTTGAGTGGATTCATACCTAATTGATCAACCTGCCATAAGATATGTATATCAGAAATCCCTATGGTGTTATCATGCAAACTGAACTGCTCCTAATTGATTTTGAGAAGACATTTGATGATTTATCCACTCTTTTAGAATACATGGGCTTTGGCCCAACGTTCCTCGCATACATCAAGCTCCTCTATAGAGATCTCTGGGCGCGAGTCAAAATTGGTGGCGCTCTTTCCGACTCATTGCCTATTGAAAGAGGACAGGGATGCCCACTATCGCTCCTGTTGCTCTCATAGCACGTACTCACAGTGTAAAAGTATAAATAAAATGTTAACAGATACTTAAGGTAACTGTGAATGTAATCATGTGATTGACTGGTCTTTAATGTGATTAATTTGAATTAATTCTATCTTACGATTAGATAGGCTTGGAAAGACAGATACATAGAGAGGCTTGCAATGACGGACACTTTCACTTGCAAAAAAGCGAGTACTTATAAAGTCAGATATAGAGGCTTGCAAAGACAGCTAGATATAGAGGCTTGGAAAGACAGATAGAGTGGCTTGCATAGACAGATAGAGAGGGTTGTATAGATAGATAGTGTTGAAACGATTGTGTTACATTGATAGATAGCTCGATAGAGAGAGAGTTAGGGCTCCATAAATAGAGAAGGTTGAATAGGTGATGAGGGATGCCTAGACAGATAGGTGATAGATAGATAGATAGATAGACAGACAGACAGACAGACAGATAGATAGAGTTGCAAGGATAGACAAACAGGGTTGCAAAGGTAGACAGACATACAGATAGAGTTGCAAAGATAGTTACATACATAGATGATATATCAATGCTGGATGCTACATCGATGATAGATAAAAGATAGTTAGATTATGGATAGATTGATAGACAGATATATGGATAGATAGATAGATAGATAGATAGATAGAGAGGTAGATAGATAGATAGATAGATAGATAGATCAGGTTATAGGAATAAACGGCAGAGCTAAAATTTGTAATATATTAGTTAAATATCTATGTAAGCAGAGCAATGAAAGCACAGTAAAAAGCCGTACAAGCAGGACACACTGACTAAATTGGTTTACAAATATAACAACATACAATTACACTGAAAGCAAACTAGACTGTCATACAAGCAGGACATACATACTAAATTGATTTAAAAATATGACTGTAGTCCTCCATTAAAATACATACTAGCATGACATACAGTTCAGTTAGACATGTAATTCATTGAGTGCATTCTAGAAAAACAACCATGTGCAATGCAAATTGGTCTCACATTTGTGAGAGTTAGAGGTATTGGCACACTGTAAATGAGAATGTGTTTTACACTTGTGTTTTGGATTGAGTGTATGTATGTGATGTGGAGTGGAATTATTTGGTTTGGAATTGTTAGTTGTGGAATTCTGTGTGGTGGATTTGTGTAGTGGAATTATGTGGCATGGTGTGTAATGGAAATATGTAGATAGTAATTATGTGGCATTGAGTGTATTGGAATTATGTGGAGTGGGATTGTGTGTCAGAGTGTAATTATGTGGAATGGCATTTTATGTGGTGGAGTGGTATGTTGTTGTGTTGAATTGTGTGGCATGATGTGGAATTCTTTGGTGTGGATTTGTTGCATATAGTGTGTTGTGTAATTGTGTTGTTGAGTTGAAATATGTGGTTTGTTGTCAAATTATGTAGTGTCAAACGGTAATGTGTAGAGCTGAATTATGAGGTGTGGAAGTGTGTGGCGCTGAGTGAAATTATGCTGATTGTAATTATGTGGCATGGTATGGAGTATATTTGTGTGGAATATGTGAAAATGATGAAACAATTATAATCAAAGGCGGCCTTTGATTGTGCTCAAACTTACAAAACCTCATAATATGAAAATACTTGTCCAAATATTAAAACAAAAACATGCAGAGTCAACCCCCAACTTTGATCCACGGATGAACTGACACTGATAGCATCCATTTTGAGATTCTTTTCTTAGCGCTCATTAGCTGGCGAGCCGCCCAGAAGCATTGCAGATTTCAGACATATGACAGTCCCTCATTCTTACTAACGGTGGTGAAATTACACTTTCAAAAAGCCAATAATATAGTGGCTAAGCTAAAATATTCCTGTGGGCTGATCTAAGACCTGAATGCCAATGTCTCAAACCCTTGGCTAAAGTTTCCAGAGCAAAAAACAAAACAAAAAACAGCTGACCGAAACTAAACCAAGCCTGCTTAAACCAATAAAGGCACACTTGGCATGCACAGCTTAACATAATCGGGATACTAGAAATGAGTGAATTAGATATATATATATATATATATATATATATATATATATATATATATATATATTCACTGAAAAAACCATAGGTTTCAGGGACGTTATAGTTAGTAATTAGCATTTAAAAAACCTTAGAAATTCACTGAAAAAACAGTGATGTCATTTGAGATGTCATCAGTGATGTCATGAGTGATGTCACTGATCATGTCATGAGTGATGTAATATGAGACGTCATCAGCAGTGCATTGTGGGGGCGCGAGCTATAGTTAGCTCAACTAACTATAACGGCAGAATTTCTCTGGTTTTGTACGAGTGAAATGTCCAACTAACTATAACATCCTTGAAACCTTTGGTTTTTTCAGTGAATTTCTAAGGTTTTTTAAATGCTAATTACTAACTATAACGTCCCTGAAACCTATGGTTTTTTTCAGTGAATTTCTAAGGTTTTTTTAAATGCTAATTTATAACTATAATGTAGTAGTTGCGTTTGCAGAGTGGTGCTGAAAGGGGGCTGGGCCTCCGACCAGCGTTTAGGAATTCTGCTGCGTAGGACTTACAGGAGGTACCAGGAGGGCTTCTTGGCCCCCAACGTCCCTCAGGAGTAAAGTGGACTTCATCCCCCAACCCGTAGTATGCCAGGAGGCGTGTTTGCAGAGTGGTGGAGAAAGTGGTGCATGGCCTCCGAAGACCTCTCAGCAATACCACTGTGTGGGACTTACTGGAGGTAACAGGAGGGGTAGTTGGCCCCCAAGGATAACCATGGGGGGCAACTACCCCTCCTATTACCTCTAGTAAGTCCCACACAGCAGCATTGGCAAGTTCTCAAAGCAGGCCATGCCCCCTTTGCCCACCACTCTGCAAACGCGCTCCCTGGCGCACTCTTGGATGGGGATTAAAGTCCCCTTTGCAGCTGGGGGTTGTTAGGGGCTGACTAGCCTACCTGACACCTCCAGTAAGCCCCAGATAGTGGTATTGCTGAGATGTGGACACAGGCCACGCCCTCTTTCTCCACCACTCTGCAAACGCGCCTCCTGGCACGCTCTTGGTTGGGGGATGAAGTCCCCTTGCCTCCTGAGGGTCCCTGGGGGCCAACTAGCCCTCCTGTTATCTCTAGTAAGCCCCACACAGCTGGATTGCTGAGAGTGGTCCGAGGCCATGCCCCCTTTTTACACCACTCTGCAAACGCGCCTCCTGATGCACTGCTGCTCGGGGGATGAAGTCTACTTTAGTCCTGAGGTCCTCAGGACACAAGAGGACCTCATCGCCCCACTAGCAATGTGCCAAGAGGCGCGTTTGCAGAGTGGTGTAAAAAGGGGCGTGGCCTCGGACCACCTCTCAGCAATCCCACTGTGTGGGGCTTACTGGAGGTACCTGGTGGGCTAGTTGGCCCCTAAGGACCCTTAGGATTCAAGGGGACTCAATCCCCCAACTCAGAACGTGCCAGGAGGCACGTTTGCATAGTGGTACAGGGAGGGGAGGGGCCTCCGACGAGATGCCAGCTTCTCTTTTCTTTTTTTTTTAGAAGGGGGCTTTGTGGTCCCCCTTCTCTTAATATTTTTTGGGCCCAGGGGACCCCATCCCCCAGGGCCTGAGACATTGTTTTTTTTTTATTAAACGGGAAGGGGGCCACGTGGCCCCCCTCCTGAGGCCATTTTTGGCCCCGGGGACCCCATCCCCTGGCGCTTTGCCTCTTTAAAAAAAAAAATCCATATTTTATTACGAGAGGGGGGCCACTTTTGGCCCCGGGGACCCCATACCCCAGGGCCTGGCCAGCCTGGAATTTTTTTTGGGAGGGGGGCCGCGTGGCCCCCCTACTGAGGCCAATTATGGCCCTGGGGACCCCATCCCCTGGGGCCTGGCCTTACGTTGAGGACCTCGGGGGGAGCCCCAATGCCCCCGCAGTCCCTGCCGGGGGCATTGTGTATATATATAAATATATCTATATATATATATATATACACTGTGTTTAACGTTCAATAGCCTCTGAAAAACACACTACACATTTCATGGTTTTGATATTTAACTCACCAATTTGGGAAGAAGTGAGAACTTTTTTTGCCAGCTTGAAAATCTGTTCCTTCACATCATCCGATGTGAGCATCAACCACTGTGAAGAAAGTTTATGAAGTTTACTAAAACATTTACATGCAATGTAACCAGGACCAAATAAACAAAGGCAAAAATAAAAGTAAAAATCGATCACTGTCATCAACATACGCCCATCAAGTGACAAAGGCGCCATCCAAATTCATAAAAATATATTTTTAGGCATAGCATTTTAAAATAAGGATTGTGTACAAAAAGAAGTAAATAAGGCTCGATTCAATTTTTTTTTAATAATCGAACACAACAAGACCTCATCACTGTGCAACACTAGAGTAAATAAGTACTAACGCCACATTGTTTCGGGCAATTTAATTGACTGCTCTTCAATCAGTATAGGCCCGATCTCAGAACATTCCCATTGACAGCCAAATGAAAGTCGCGTGCCTTGCTTAGTTGTGCGAACAAACCACAGGGCATATTATCAAGGGCATATCGCCGCTTTAGCGGCACTTTTTAGCCGCTAAAGCGGCGATAATTTTATCTCACTATTAGCAAGCTGCAGCAAACGGGCCGTAGCGCGATTTGTTTGGCGATAGCGGCCCGTTTTTTCATCTCAAAGCATGTTAGCGATATTTATCGCTAATTACATGCAAAGGCGGCGTTCCCGTGCAAAAAGGCACGCAAACACCCCTACTCCATATTATCAAGGGGCTCCTTGAAATTCTGAAGAGCCAAAAAACTGGCTCTAACTGCAGTTAGAGCCAGTTACTTAAGACCAGAAAATAGCAGGTCTTAAAAATGGTGATAAAACTTGGGCCCATATCTCTACAGGTTTTGGCGCTGGCCAGCGCTGCAAGCAATGTTGCAGCGCTGCCCTGCGACAAAACTACAGTGCAGGAATGCGCACAATCAATAAGATAGTGTGCATACCTGTGCCCCAGTCATGAAAAGTGTTGCTGCGCTGTGACAAGACAGCATTGCAACACTTCTCACTACGCCCTTCTTGCGACAGCATGGATGCGCTGTAATCACTGGACAGCGCTCCATGATGCAAGTAATGACAAATACGTCAGGAATCCTGACGTATCTGCCTGCGCTAAAGTCACGCATTGCTGCAGTCGTGTCACAACCATGACGCAACTCCAGAAATGCATGGGGCCAGCCTATCCCTGTGGCACTGCCTCACCCTCACGCCTGCCATCAGGCAGGCAGAAGGTACTGACGCAGTGCTGTTCATGAGGGGTGCCTGAATGTCGGCGCTGTTGGAGATCCATCGGTGGTGGTTGCGCGCTGCGGTGTCATCGTTTGGAAGCATTGGTGGAGTGTTGGCGCGGAGGGAGTTGATGAGATGTTCTTCCCTGGCCTTGATCCAGCTGCGAGGGGGTGCGATGATGGCGGTGGCGTCCGGTCGGCAAAGTGAAGACGTGATGTTACCAATGATGGTCGGTCCAGGAGATCCGGTGTTGTGGCTGTAGTTGAAGTACCCGCTGGCGGAGGTGACGTGCTCGACCGTGTGTCCTGCTATGTGGCCTGTTGAGGTGACTTGCTGCTTGCGTCTGATGTCGGTGACCCTCCCCAGGAGGGGGTGGTGCTCTGGTCACTGGGGTTGTCCAGGTGGAACTTGAGTTCACCAAGTTGGATGTCGTCGGTGGATGGGAGACCCTGGGGTGCAATGAGGTCTACAATGGCATTGGAGAATGGGGGGCCATGGCCCTGGGGGCCTGCACATGAGGGTGCCGCAGAGGATGTTCTTGGGCTTGTTCCGGATCTGGGAGTTGAGGTGGTCCATGGTCACCCTTGGCACATTAGAGTGCATTGTCAGTCGGAGAGTGCCTCTGTAGGTGACGGCAATGCCTCCTCCTTGACGGTCGGGGTGCTCCTTGTGGGTGATACTGCAGCCGTCAGTGATGGCGAAGGCGATGTCCGGCATGGAGCAGAGGTTGGTCCTGGCAGGCGAGGTGGCGTCCAGGGTTGATTGCGAGGAGGGTGCTGGCGTCGTAGCGGTGGAGTGTCCAAGAGGAATGCTCCTTGGGGCTGAGCGCGGTCCAGGGGTAGACGGACGCAAACGGCGTAGCCTATGGGTTGCCTTTGGCACGGGAGACGACCATTACAATGCAGGCAGTACATCGTTAACAACGCAACTCCGACAACGCGGGTGCCTTAACATCGCATTTTATCACAACGCATTGTGAGGTCAGTAATGGGGTAGTTTAAAGTTTCTCAGGTGTGTATGTGTACATAGCATTTGGGGTAAAATTGTAAATGTACGTTTTTTTTGCGGTACAATATGAAAAATGGGGTGTTTTTCGGGGTAAAATATGAAAAATGGGGTGAATATTGGGGTAAAATATGAAAAATGGGGTGTTTGTTGTGGTAAAATATGAAAAATGGGGTGTGCATCTGTCTCAAATGTGATTTCTGTGTGTGTTTTGGGGGCTCAAAAAAGGAATTCCAGGGTTCACGGTTGGGTTTGTGGTGCAAAGGTTAGTTTTGGGTTGCACTCACTGAAGTGGGAACAGTGATCTTTATGTCTGCGCTATGCAACACCCACTCTACTGTTGCAATGTGCCTAGTATTAGTATGCATTGGAATGGAATGCGAGGTGATGGCATGCGTCACAACTACGTATGTGCCTTTGGCACACGACTGGTACGCCCGCTGTGCATGGGCGCACAGCGGCCACCATTGAGAAGTGCGGGGGGGCTGGACAGCTGTGAGGTGGTAAATGCCGGAAATAACACTGGATGGTGCGTGGACGCGGGGATGTGTGTGTGAGCGTGTGTTGTTAAGAATTTATTGAGGGAAGTCTTACCTCGAAGCTGTGTCCCGTGTCTTTGTAGCTCCTGCTCTCCTGCGTCTGCTTCCAGGAAAAGGAAGTAGGCAGCCAGGCTCCCTCCCCTGAGTCAATCACAACGCTGGGATGCATCGGTGGGATTGGTAATCGGCAACGGGACAAGTCAGGCAGCCAGGGGCCGGAGGGGTGGCCATGTTCTCCATGCAGGCTGTAATGCAGCCTGCATTGCGAACAGGGAAGTGCGCATGACTGCTTTGGGCAGCCTGAGTGGGCCGACCAAACAGTCATTGCGCACTTGAGTGGGCATGCTAATCCGCCCATGCCCTGCTCTGTATTTGGAGCGATCCTACCCACCCTCCCACCCCCTGAGGATACATAGCATGATTACATCAGTTAGTTATCCCTTGTTTTTAACTTTTGATCTGTTTTTTTGGCTTCTCGGAGCCTGCATTTCCCGCTTCCCGCCGCTGCTGCCCCTGTGGCCCGCACCCCTGTCCTCGCCCATTCCCGCATCCCAGATGATCGTTCCTCCCCTACTTAATGGCGGTCGCTGCGCGGTCACGCAGCAGACACGCGCCGCTGGTGCGCCGACGGCGCGCCCAAGGCAAGCCCGTCTGCGTCCGTCCATGTCCCGACCGCGACCAGCGCCAGGAACCCTGGATCTTGAGCCAGCCACTGCTACAGCTCAGCCACCCTCCACGCACTCAACCACGGAAAAATCAGAGACTGATGACAGGCCTCGCCAAACATGACCCACGGCAGGTTCACCTGCCTCCACTGCCGCCAGACCTTAACCACCACCCTGGCCTCCAACACAGCCGACGCCAGCGTCGCAGCCAGTGAACTCCACACTTGGATCTCCAACTGCGCATACAAGCTTGCCCCGCTACGCAAGCCCGACAAACAGCACCCCTGGAAAGCCTCCTGGTTCACAACCGATCTCCAAGAAGCAAGACGCACCTGCAGATGCCTGGAGAAGAACTGGAGAAACACCAAGACACCCGAAATCTACACCACCTACAAGGACGCTATGACGGACTACCACAACCAAATCCTTAACAACTCCACCAACTCCAGGCAACTCTTCAAGGTCATTCATGAATTCACCAACCCACGCAGCGTAGCCACAGACATCACCCCGTCCCAAGACCTCTGCAATAAGCGTGGAACCTACTTCCACCTCAAGATCAAAAATACTCCACAACAACTTTGCCGACCATCCACCAGACGCCACAGCCAGCCCCCTGCTCTCCCAACACACCAGCCAGCCCACCATCTCCACCTGGATGCCGGTCACAGCTGAATACACCACCTCGACCATGAAAGGCATCCACTCGGGGGCCCCCACCGACCCCTGCCCTCCTCACATCTACCACAGCACCGAGATCGCCATACTCGCCACCACAGACGACATCCACACCCTCCTGGACCAAGGCCACTCCGCAGCCCTCATCCTACTCAAACTTTCAGCGGCCTGCGACACCGTCTCCCACCGCACACTAGTCGCCAGACTATACGACGCCGGCATACAGGGAACAGCCCTAGACTGGATCCGATCATTCCACACCGGAAGAGGCCAAAGGATAAGACTTCCACCCTTCCTCTCCGATCCCACGTAAATCACCTGTTGAGTCCCAGGGGGGTCTTCTCTGAGCCCGACCCTCTTCAACAACTACATGGCACCCTCGCCGCTATCGCCAGACAACACGGCCTCAACATCGTATCCTACGCTGATGACACCCAGCTCATCCTCTCCCTCACGAAAGACCCCACCACCGCCAGACTCAACTTCCATGAAGGAATGCAGGACGTCGCAGTCTGGATGAGCAACAGCTGCCTGAAGCTCCACGCCGAGAAGACAGAAGTCCTCGTACTTGGAACCACACCTTCAGCATGGGACGACACCTGTTGACCGCCGCCCTCAGAAGACCACCTACCCCCTCGGACCACGCCAGAAACCTCGGCATCGTACTTGACCCATCCCTCACCATGAACCGACATGTCTATGCTGTCACCTCCAGCTGCATCAACACCCTCCGCATCCTCCGCAAGACCTTCAAATTGATCCCCCGGAGTCAAGGAAGACAGTCACCCATGCACTCATCACCAGCAGACTGGACTATGGAAACGCACTCTACGCCGGCATTTACAAGTCCCTACTCCGCAAACTCCAGTCATTACAGTACACCGCCGCCAGACTCGTCCTCGGCATCCCCCGGCACGAACACATCAGCCAACACCTACGTAGACTCCACTGGCTCCCCGTGGAGAAAAGAGTCACCTTCAAAATCCTCACTCACGCATACAAATGGCTACACATCAATGTAACCAAATACCTCAACGACAGAATCAACTTCCACGTACCCAAATGAGACATCCGATCTTCCAACCTCGCACTGGCAGAAACCCTGCGCATCCACAGAGCCTGAGCAGGCGGAAGATCCTTCTCCCACATTGCATCAAAGACCTGGAATGAGCTACCGGCAGCCATCAGAGGCGCCCCCTCCCTGAACACCTTCAGGAAGACCCTCAAGACCTGTCTCTTTGGCTGACAGATCTGCGCCCCCCCACCCCTCAGTGCCTTGTGACCCTCACGGGTGAGTAACGCATTTACAATTCCCCTGGTTGATTGATTGATTGAGTTATCAATATGTGATGATTGTTCCTCATCTACACTGCTTGAGGTGGTGAGGCAACGCTCTTCCACCATAGCGGTAGCGCCGCCACTGGGGGTGCGTCATCTACATGTGATAGGCATCAGCGACTCACCCCCGGCCCTCCTGCGCTACGCGTCCCACCTTCTCCTTACCTGAACATTGACCCCGTGGCGCAATCCACTGCACTCTCTCCAAATCTGTGACTCAGCCAGCAGGAGCCTGAGCCACGTGTGCTTTCACTGGGCTGGGTACAGCAGTCACCGCGTAGTCCGCTGGTGGACCTCCCGATGCAGTTGATACAGCAGGGCTCCCTTAGGCGTGTAGTTGCAGCGCACAGACCACACAAGTTGGGCGTAGCACAGGGACCTCACCCTCCACAGCATCCGGCCAGCCCAACATCATCCGTCCTGTGATGCAGGGAGATTGCACCCACCGTTGGTAATCCCCTCTGTGCACCCTGGTGTAGTGGTGTATTGTAGTATGCCATGAGGACCTCACTACGTTGGTGTGCAGGAGCGCCTCTAGCATTAACTGCACCAAGGTGCGCAAGGCGGACTTCACAAACAGGTCAGCAATGTGTCTCCATGTGACCTGCCAGACTTCACCACCAGGTACGGGCAATGGTCGCACATTAATGTCTCCCGCCACGGCTCGACTCCACAGCTCCTCCGCATCCCACTGCAGGCGCAAGTCCAGCGGGCATCCAGGCTCCAGGCGCAAGTCCAGCGGGGCATCCAGGCTCCAGGCGCAAGTCCAGCGGGGCATCCAGGCTCCAGGCGCAAGTCCAGCGGGGCATCCGGGCTCCAGGTGCAAGTCCAGCGGGGCCTCCAGGCTCCAGGTGCAAGTCCAGCGGGGCATCCAGGCTCCAGGCGCAAGTCCAGCGGGGTATCCGGGCTCCAGGCGCGAGTCAAGCGGGGCATCCAGGCTCCAGGCGCAAGTCCAGCGAGGCATCCAGGCTCCAAGCGCAAGTCCAGCGGGGCATCCAGGCTCCAGGCGTGAGTCCAGCGAGGCATCCAGGCTCCAGGCGCAAGTGCAGCGGGGCATCCAGGCTCCAGGCGCAAGTCCAGCGAGGCATCCGGGCTCCAGGCGCAAGTCCAGCGGGGCATCCAGGCTCCAGGCGCAAGTCCAGCGGGGCAGCCAGGCTCCAGTTGCAAGTCTAGCAAGGCATCCGGGCTCCAGGCGCAAGTCCAGCGGGGCATCCGGGCTCCAGGCACAAGTCCCTCAGGGCATCCAGGCTCCAGGCGCAAGTCCAGCGGGGCATCCAGGCTCCAGGCGCAAGTCCAGCGAGGCACCTGGGCTCCATGCGCAAGTCCAGCGGGGCATCCAGGCTCCAGGCGCAAGTCCAGCGGGGCATCCAGGCTCCAGGCGCAAGTCCAGCGAGGCATCCGGGCTCCAGGCACATGTCCAGCGGGGCATCCGGGATCCAGGCGCAAGTCCAGCGGGGCATCCAGGCTCCAGGCGCAAGTCCAGCGGGGCATTCCGGCTCCAGGCGCAAGTCCAGCGAGGCATCCGGGCTCCAGGCGCAAGTCCAGCGGGGCATCCGGGCTCCAGGCGCAAGTCCAGCGGGGCATCCGGGCTCCAGGCACAAGTCCAGCAGGGCATCCAGGCTCCAGGCGCAGGTCCAGCGGGGCATCCGGGCTCTCATCCTGGTCATCCTGGATGTTGGGTGGCTTGAGGGGGTTGTTGTGTGCTGCACTTGGCCCTGGGTGCTCAAATCTGCATTTATATATATTTTTTTTACATCTTTTCAATGGGAGGTGGACTGATAGGTTATTTTTGCAAAGTCCACACTTGAGGGTTAGCGTGCGTTTTATGATCGCTAAAATGTAATCGCTGGATTCCGCCCGCTATCGCCGCTTTAGATATCGCCATCGCGCAGGAGTTAGCGAGAGTTTTGGCTGAAGCTATCGCCTGTTAACGACGTGTTGCTAATACGTGGCTAACAGGGAGAAAAATAATGGCGATAGATGGCGATAAAAAAACTAGCGCTAACCTAGGTTAGCGCTAGTTATCGCCATTCTTTGCTAATATGCCCCCACATTTAATACAGCATGCAGTCAATGCATGACAGGTTTTATTGTTACAATTTTGAAGTTGGCAGATGCTAATTAACCACAAGAATAAAAGAGCTAGCTTACAGTTGGCACGCTTCGCCTGTATGGCAATGCAGACTGGGACAAGCCCTTTCTGTAAAGGAACTTGAAACAAAATGACAACGTTTTAAGCAGAGAAGTGGTAGGACGTCAGATGTGTGATTTTCAAGAAGTACGATAAGGAGTGGCTACAAAACTTGTGCACAGACCAGGTGTATGATCGAAATTTAACACTGGGTTTTCATTTATTATGCGGCACAAGTGCAACAGTCAGTAATAGGACAGAGAGCAAGAAGCCTAAGCGAACAAGATGCTTACACCACACGTGGGGAAAACGTGACATTCCCCCTGTGTCCCTGGTTCTGTAACAGGGAGCAACACTAAACGTGCCCACAGAAAAGGAGTTACTGATCATTACTGCATGTTTACACTGAGGTTTATCATTAAATAAAAAAAGCACGAGAGCGATGAGAGGCACCAAATCTACATTGAGAGCTCATTATAGCGAGCGCTCTACAGCCAGCACTCACTCCACTTGACCACGTCCTACTCCCCCGTGCAACCGAAACTCCCTTTCCGTGCTGCTCACTGTCCGATACTGCTCCCGTGAGGCGGTTCAGTGACCCCTTCAGGGTACATTCACAACCCTCACGCCCCGCTTACCTGGGAGCGTGCATGCGACCCATGAGGACGGCGGGAGGAAAAGAGAGACCGCTAGATCGTACCCGGATGAACACCAAACTAGGAGGAAGTGACGTTTCTTTGTACATCTGTACGTAACTACTTTGGTAGGCTCGTCACAACGTCACACAGGTTTCCTTTGAGTGACGTTGCAAACCTTTTCGCAAGCTCCTTGATGGTACTTATTAGGTGGTCATTTGGGATTATTGACCAAAGTGCAAATTCAGAGGTGCTTCTTCGTCAGACTAGAAATGATGGAATTTAAAATTAGGCGTTAGTTGTATATCAGGTGGAGAAGCTGTATCTCATTCACTACTGTAAAACATTTCATGCATCTACAAAGATTAACTATGATATTCTGCAGCAGTATATAAAAAGAAATGATGCAATACAATAGGTCTCGCATTTAAACACGAGACCTATGGCATTGCAAACAAGCAGCCGCCATTGTCCCGGCTGCTTCGAAAGTGAAAGCGCGCATGGCGCGCTGAATGTAGTCAAAGCAGGTCTTGCCTGCAGTTGTAAAACTCATTAAAGAAAGTCGTGCTTACAGAGTTAAAAAGGCGTACCGTGTAACAACGAAGTAAAGGGGCCAGTCCTCATGGGAGGTTACAAATGAAGGCAATGCTGTACTAAGGAGGGACTATCAAGCCAATTACTGAATCAGAAGCCAGCACTTACGAAGGACAAAGACACAAGCCAATGAAAAATATGGGCAGAGAGTGGGCGGGGCCTCTCTTCCATACTCTACTGCAGCAGATCGCCAGAGCAGCGCATGTGCGCTGGCTCAGGCTCGACCTAAAAAGGACAACTTCATAGGAAACTGTTTCAAATGGACACAATTTGGTCTGCTGTGAAATCACAGTCAGGTAAACAAAGCCCACTCCAAATGGAATTTACAACACCATCAGTAGGAGATGCGAGCCTATAAAGCTTGAATGTACCTTATGATCAGCATGGAAGAGCTAGTAGAAGGCATCAGACTCTAAACACTAAGGCAATACCAAAGTAATAAGGTACAAACAGACACTAGTACTGAAGGGAACTACTTTGTGTGGGGATGTGCTACTTGTAAAAGAGCAAAATGCAGTCACTCAAAGTTAAGTTAGCCTGGGGCTGAAGTGGGTTGACCTCTGCCCTATGCTGTATGCTGCAGTTGGAGGAAGCAAAATGTGAATGACAAACTAAAAGACCAACGAATGAAGACAGCTGGCTGAAAGGACCTTTAAATTAGTACATAATCAATCAATCAATCAATCAATCATGTCACTTATAAAGCGCACTACATATCCGCGAGGGTCTCAAGGCGCTGGGGGAAGACGGGGGTGGTGCTGCTACTGATCAAGGAGCCAGGTCTTGAGGAGTCTTCTGAAGGCCAGTAGGTCTTGGGTCTGTCGGAGGTTGGTGGGGAGGGTGTTCCAGGTCTTGGCGGCGAGGTGGGAGAAGGATCTGCCGCCGGCGGTCGTTTTCCGGATGCGGGGGACTGTGGCGAGGGCGAGGCTGGTCGAGCGGAGCTGGCGGGTGGGGATGTAGAAGCTGAGTCGTCTGTTGAGGTAGGCTGGTCCGGAGTTGTGGAGTGCTTTGTGTGCGTGGGTGAGGAGCTTGAAGGTTATCCTCTTGTTGACAGGGAGCCAGTGCAGGTCTCTCAGGTGGGGTGTGATGTGGCTGCGTCGGGGGATGTCGAGGATAAGACGTGCAGAGGCGTTCTGGATGCGTTGCAGCCGTCTCAGGAGCTTAGCCGTCGTTCCTGCGTAGAGGGCGTTTCCGTAGTCCAGCCTGCTGGTGACGAGGGCCTGGGTGACTGTTTTTCTTGTTTCGGTGGGGATCCACTTGAAGATCCTGCGGAGCATTCGGAGGATGTTGAAGACAGACCTAAAATGGAATTTTGTCAGCTAGCCGACCCAACAAAGAAGTAAAAACAACAAGCATTTGCAATGCAATAGGTCTCACATTTGTGAGAGTTAGAGCTATTGGTGTTGTAAATGACAATTTCTTTTACCCATGTGTTTGGGTTTGGAGTGCAGTCGATGTGTGTGGTGTGGAGTGGAATTATGTGGGTTGAATTGGAATTGTTAGTTGTGGAATTGTGTGTGGTACAATTGTGTGGTGTGGAGTGTTTTCTGTAGTAGAATTAAGTGGCATGGTGTGCAGTGGAATTATGTGGATAGTAATTATGTGCTATTGAGTGTACTGGAATTATGTGGAGTGGGATTGTGTGTTATGGAGTGTAATTATGTGGAATGGTATTTTGTGTTGTGGATTGGTATGTAGTGGAGTTTAATTATGTGGTGTGCTGTTGGATTTTGTGGCATGATGTGGAATTCTGCATTGTGGGTTTCATGTATGTGTTGTGAAATTGTGTTGCTGTGTTGATTTATGTGGTTTGTTGTCGAATTATGTGGTGTGGAATGGAAATGTGAAGAGTTGAATTGTGTGGCATGGAAGTGTGTGGCGTTAAGTGAAATGATGCTGTTTGGAATTATGTGGCATGGTGTGGAAGTATTTTTGTGGATTGTGTTACCAAGTTTAAAAATGATGAAACATAATTACAAAGAAAGGCAGGCTTTCATTGTGCACAAATTAACAAAATTAAAACACACTGCTTCCACAAAAGAATGTAGGAAATGCACAAACGTCTCTTCAATTTCAGACCGAAACAAGCAGGAGCTGCAAACAAAACATACACGTACAGCATGAGCAGAGAAAAAAGAAAATAGTTCCAAGACCAAACACTTCAACACGCCGGTGGAAACTTACCAGTAGTTATTCGCTGCTCTCTGGGCGCTAACAAACAACAACAAGCATTGGCAAAGCTAATAGGTTTCACCTATGCAGTAGTTATTGGCTTTGCCAATGTCTTTTAGCCATATTATACAGCGCGTAGCTGTGCAGCATGGGTATATGGCGCAGCCAGCACTGGATGGAATGGGCAAGGACGGTAGTAGGGGGTGGGTGTGACACAAAGTTCTTGGAGGCATTTTGTTGTTCTGGCTGGTGAACAGAAGTAAAACAAGCAACAGGATGGGATGGGGTAAGTAGCAATATAGAGCAGGATGGGGGTGATGGCCAGCAAACACATGCTCCGAAATCGTGATCAGTGGAATGTCACTCGGTAAGGAAGCAGTTCTTGGGTCATGCTTGGGGAGGGAAAAACATGAAGAGAAGATGAAGCTGGTACGCATTGACCAAAGAGAAGCAAGGACATTAGAGTGATGATAAAACCAATCAATGCTAAGCAATGGGCAGCCTCTAAGCCCCTTATAAGTAAACAAAATTTCTCGCAAGTGACAGGGCATGCGCTGTCTCAGGCAAGATCTAACTAAAAACAAGTCTGCAACCTAAAGGAATTTAACCAATGAATAAAAATAAAGTTATTTAAATAATGCCCTCACTAACTGCACCAGTTGGGGATGCAATGAAAACAAACCTACACTGATTAATGGTAGGGATGACATGATGCATGTTACTTATTTTTGCAGCTTCTTTCTGAAATGTACAAGTAAATGGGGATGAATTTGTCTTATTGTTTGTCAGCAGTGACACAGGGCAAAGGCTCTAGGTTTTCCATAGTGAGCAGCTCTGGCAGGTCAAACATCACTAAATAAAAGTATATAGGTATATCAAGATTTAAGAGGGTGAAAGGGTGGGATAAGGGTAGCCAAGCAACACAAATCTGTACCATTTACCCAAGGTGAGGTATTTAGAGCTGCTGTAATGCACTGGGGAGGCGGGAGGTTTGTTCTAGCACATTGATTCACTCATTGCAAATGTGGGGGTTTGGAACTGGTAGTTAATGCAAACATGTAAATACAGCAGGACTTGAAATATGCACGTTTAGGTCAATTTACCATGTAATATGTAGATTTTGGATATAATGTCCATAACGCTCGGTTGGTGCAGGCATGTAGATAAACCTACGCTGAGGTAGTAAACCTCACACATAACGCATGCGCGTGAGTTTAAACCCACTGGTGTAAGAAAGAAGGTGATGTGTGATTTAACTCAGAGATGTACTATTAATAAAATCAAGCTTGATTCTGTGTGAAAACGCCAATAGGGCACATAGACTCACTCACAGCGAATGTGGGGATTTGAAACTAGCAGTTCATGCAAACGTGTAAAAAAAGCTAAACTTAAAGTACACCCGTCTGTGTCAGTACAACACTAAGGCATATGAAAGCGCTTATGGCGAATGCGAATATTGAAACTGCATGACTATAAGTGAGCAATTAGAACAAACATGGGAGTGAAAGTAAAATCAAACATAAAACATGTGCATAACACATTGATTAATGCTCGGCTCCAATTCTTCCTTAAGTCCCTCAGCACATTGCCCATATGGGAGTCTCTGCTGATTCTAAAATCAAAATTAATGTTAATGAAACCGCTAAGTTGTTCCCGCACCCCAAAGAGTCTGGATGAGCCACATGGGAAGGGTCTGGGCATTTGAAATGGTCACCATATTGCTTTTCCTTAAATATCCTCTTTGACTTGGCCCATGGAAATAGGACTACGATGTCAGGACGGGAATAGGAAACAAGGTCGACATCCAAAAGTGAAAAAAGGCTAAAACAAGCCCAATCCTCCCTAAAAGGAAATTCAAAACCAAACAAACATCTTACCAAAAGAAGCACAACTGACGGTCGACATAGAAAATTGCAAAAAAATGCTAAAGAAATACAAGCAACGGAGCAGGAGGCAGCACTAACACAACTGTGGCATTAAGAGGAAGTGGGAGGGAGGAATGCTATGTTAAAATGTAAGCAGCTATGGTGCCAAAGCAGAACACAGGCAAATAGTAACAGAGCATGAAACCAACAAAAAAATAGTTCCCCAAAGAACAGATAAACAGCCATAGCGTAATGATACAGTACTCAGTCCCTGCTCCATTGGAGAAATGGAAGAAAAAAGGGAGGGAAAAAGAGGCAGGACTGGCTATTCCAAGCAAGGATTTTTAAAGGACAGTGACATAGACAAATGAAATGGAATGGCAAGCAATAGGCAGAGTTGAACTTCACAAACCATATACAACAGGTCGCTAAGCGACAGCACAAGCGCTGTCTAGGTTTGACTAAAAAGGACTTCAGACAGATGGGGTCCCCACTGATAGTCTAGCACACCAGGGCCCCGATTATAGAATGGGTACACTGTTCCGATCTGCGCCAGGCCCACCTTTCAAAATGTGCCTGTTATTTCTTACCAGCTTGTGAGTGTCTGTGGGATAATGATATAATCCACCCTGGTAAAAAGCTGGTACTGTGACAATAGTGGTATTTCTTGCCAACTTGTGAACATTCACAGAATGTTGTTTACCCCTTGTAAAATAGTGACCGCCGGCTTAATAGTGGTAATTCCTGGCAATTGTGGCATTCATGGCAAGACAGTGCCTATCTCTGCAACAGTCTTGTTAGAATGGTGGTAATACTGCTGACATATTATGCCCATGAATGGAACAGTGGTGTTCACCCATTGCATAACCAGGTTACTAGAAGTATGGCAATAATTCTTTGCATACTGTAAACAAGCATGATGATGCCCAAACATGTTATGCTGTTCACCCTGGCACAACAGTAGTAATTCTTAGAATATTTTAGACATCCTGGCACAGTGATCTTGCTGGTATTGTGGTACATCTTGCCATATTGTGGGCATCTGTTGCACAATGGGGGAATTTCTTTACATGTTCTGTGCTTCTCTAGCACTCACACCTGCTATAATGCTGGCCTCTACCTTATTGTAGTAATTCATGACATACTGTTGGCATGCTTGGCATTATGTCGTCCATCCACCCTAACATAATGCTCACCCTTGCCTATAGTGGTATGCCAAGACACAGAAGTAAATTATTTTGAATACCTTACAGTTTTCAGAGGAGAAATGAGCCAATGCAGTAGCTAGAATGCATGCTTTGGTATCCTCGCTCAAAACCTAGGCAAGATACTTCTTTGCCAATGCACAGGTTTTGGGGAGAGGGATGGGCAAGCAGATCTGTTTAGCCAGCAACGCTCTATATCCTGAAAGAAATATAAAAAGAGTGTTGCCAACCAACAACGCTGTATTTTAGCAGACTAGGCAACCCCCACCTCATGGTAAGAACTGTAATACTGCCTGACCCCCTGTGCATGACGTGTATTCCCTGAGGAACCAAGCGAAGTACCAGCGATCTGGCATGAAGGGGAAGATTATTGTACCTGCTTTGAGGCCTTCTTTTCCAGCAGGAGTGAACAACGACAAAAAGGACTGGTGAAAAATAATGAAATTAAAGACTTTTCTCCAGAGGAACAAAAAAGTCCACGCCGGATATGGTCAATCTCGTGACTAGACAAAATCATTCAGCACCTGGGGGAAGCCCATCTTCCCCGTTCTCTTGGATTGGAATTCGCCCAAAATCTAACAAAGCAGAAACATAACAAGGTTCCCCTAGAGATGGAGAACTAGAAGCAGGGGCGGCTCCTCCACTATGGCGGAGGAGCATCGCCCCACTGCTTTTAAGCAGTGCACTGCAAAGTAAAGGAAACATAAAATGATAATATCTTTGAGTTATTATCATTTTATGTTTCCTGTTGCTTTGCAGGCGGGAGGGTGGGCAGGGCTGCTCTGCTCTCGGAGCAGGGCAGGGGAGGAGTGGTTTGCCTACTCCTAAGTGCACAATGACTGTTTGTTTGGCCCTCTCTGGCCACCAAAACCAGTCATGCGCACTTTCCCCATTTTCCATGCAGGCTGCATTACAGCCTACATGGAGAACAAGCCCAGGCCCCCATTCCCTGGTTGAGCATCGAACCAGGACGCTCAAAACCAATCACAACGCTGCATTGCAACTTTGTGATTGGTCAGGGGAGCCTGGGTGCTTATCAATCAAAAAGCTGCATTGCAGCGTTGTGATTGGTTAGGGGAGCCTGGCTGTGCTTCCTGTGCCTCAGTCTGACGAGGAGAGCAGGAGCAGAGATGCGGGACCCGGCATAGCAAGGTAAGTGTTTTTTTAATTATATATATATTTTTTTTATTGCGCACCATTTCCCCCCACACCCCCTCGTGCCCCCCCACGTGCCCGCACCCGCCCCGCCACCCGCAAACCATGCCGGGCGCTACTGACTAGAAGAATGTGTCAGCACTAAGCTCCCCTCAGGGTAACTGAGCAAAAGCATGCAGATGCTGACAGACAGGCTGTAAACACACAACATTGAATTGAATTGAATTGAATAGTAAACTTATAGAGCGCGTACTGTCACTCCGAAAGGAGCATCCTGGCGCTATCCAGTTAAGGTCATGCAGGAAAGAGAGAGGTGGAACCTATATAAGAGAGTGACAGACTTCATCTGGTATACCAAAGATCCAGGTCTTTAAAGCCTTCCTGAACTGTTTTTCTGTTTCTAGGCATCTCAGTTTGACTGGCATGAGGTTCCAAGCTTTGGTTCCTAACACTGTTACTGATTTCCCTCCCCAGGTTTTATATCTGTAGCAGGGGGTTTTAAGAAGATGCGCTGAAGAAGATCTGAGGGTCCTAATTGTAGTGTAAGGGGTAAATCTTGCTGACAGGTAGGTTGGACCCTGTTTGTGTGCTGCTCTGAAAGTGATTAAGAGGATTTTGAATAAAATTCTCTTATGTAAGGGGAGCCAATGGAGAGATTTCAGAGCCGCCGATGCGGAGGCCCTGCGAGGGAGTTTCAGGACCAGACGGGCTGCCGCGTGTTTTTAATCTATTAACTGGGACTTTCTGCGGGGCTCTGTTAATTCAATATTTAGTGTACAGCTGATATTTTACTTAGAAAATGCGGTTGTTGCACATTGCAAGTTTGCACTTACCCCAGCGTTTCCGGTCCGTCGCGGCATCCTTACTGCCGATTGTACGGAGAAACGCTGTGTAATCTCGCTCCCTCCCACCGAGGCCACCCCCACTTCCGGCAGGCTATCGGGTGGGCGACGGGAGTCTCACAAAGTATTTAAAAGAGATGCTGCACCGGACGCGCAGCGATTAAGGTCGGCATAACTGGGAAAGGGTGAACTGAAAACTACTGTTTTAAAAGGAGACTGCTTTTAATATTCGTACTTTTTTAGCTAAGACACTCGTTTTTAAGCTATTAACTGGGACTTTCTGCGGGGCTCTGTTAATTCAATATTTAGTGTACAGCTGATATTTTACTTAGAAATTGCGGTTGTTGCACATTGCAAGTTTGCACTTACCCCAGCGTTTCTGGTCCGTCGCGGCATCCTTACTGCCGATTGTACAGAGAAACTCTGTGCAATCTCGCTCCCTCCCACCGAGGCCACCCCCACTTCCGGCAGGCTATCGGGTGGGTGACGGGAGTCTCACAAAGTATTTAAAAGAGATGCTGCACCGGACGCGCAGCGGACCCGTGAAGCGAGCGCGCCGGCGGCGCCCGTCCGCGTCAGGACAGCGGCCAGCGCAAGGCATGCTGCCGGTTTTCAGTTAGGATATCCGCTTTCTTCCGCCATGCTAAGGAAACTGGACATTACCGGTAATTGTGATAACCATTTAAAAGTAAATAAAGTTACAGGACCGGTCACCTGTATCAGGTGTCGAGCTGAGCTGCCATTTACGGACCCAGAGTACACAGCGACGGAAAACAAAAAAAAAAGACTCTACTTCTGGTAATCTCATGATAAAAGGGGGTCTAATCAATGCACGTTCCATAGTTAAACATGCATTGGATATTAGAGAGTTAATCTCAGAAAATGAATTAGACTTCCTGTGTATAACTGAAACCTGGCTAAATGAAAGGTGCAACCCAGACATTGTAGCGACACTCCCTCCCAACTACACGATCTGTAGGAAGGATAGAGGGACAGATAGAGGAGGGGGGTTGGCTATTATTCATAGGGACTCACTTCAATGTAAAAACGTTGATCTTCACTCTCTTAAGGGAGCAGAAAGCCTCGGTTTCTGCTTCATAATAAATGCTTCCCTCTCCTTCTCAGGGGCACTTGTCTATCGCCCACCTGGCTCTAGTACTACATTTCTAGATGCTCTAGGGGAAACGCTCAGCCACTACCTGCTCAGATATGCTAATTTCACCATCCTTGGAGATTTCAATCTCCATTTGGAAAATTGTAGCGAACCAGGGGTGGCCACCTTCATGGAAATAATCAATCCACTTGGACGATGCCAATTAGTAAGGTTGTCGACACACCGGGCCGGGCATACACTTGATGGGGTTTGTTCTAATTTCTCCCTCCTCTCAACAGACTCTCCCATACCCCAGACATGGTCGGACCATGATTTCATCCCTTTAGAAATCACAATACCCAATACCACCTACATAGCCAAGAAGGATGCTGTGATACAGCCCAGGCGTAAGTGGTCCCAATTAGCCTCCAACCCCATGCTGGACAAAACCGCACAAGACTGTACCCCCGCCCTCATTGGGGATTGTATAGAGGACTCCCATCGTTTCCACACCTGGATGTTGTCAATAAGCGATGAACTAATCCCTCTTAAACCCTCCAGAAAAATAGGCAAAGCCAAATCACATAAAGATCCCTGGTTCACTCCAGATTTAGCTAAACAACGTCTCCACTGCAAGCAGTTAGAACGCAGGTGGAGAAGGGCCTATGACCCAGTAGATCGGCAAGCCTTCAAAATAAGTAGGAAACACTACCAGACATCTATCAAAATAGCAAAAAGAGATTACTTCCATAACAAAATAGTGGAGGCCAATAACGATCAAAAAACGATTTTTGCGATTGTCTAATCCTTCACTGATCCAAAAGTATTATGTAAAGAAATTCCCCCCTCTCAGACCCTATGTAATGAAATCGCAAACTATTTCGACGACAAGATCAAGAGCATTCAAAAGGATTTTGGAACAGTAATGATACCAGAATCTGACACTGACCAGGAACTGGATCCTGCGGGCAGTAAGCCCACCATGCAAGTTTTCCAACCTGCCTCGTTGGAGGATACACGGTCAGCAATTGCAGCCTGTAAATCCGGCTCACCATTTGATGCTTGTCCTCCTATGATTTTACATCAAATGTTACACATCGTCAACCCAGTGATTAATCACATTGTAAATTCTTCATTACTCACCGGTACTGTTCCTGACGAATGGAAACTTGCTATAGTGAAACCTCTAAAGAAAAAGCAGAATGTAGATATCTCCAACCTATCAAATCTTCGTCCAATATCTCTGTTACCAATCTTGGGAAAGATCACGGAAAGAATTGTCAATAAAGAACTTTCAGAATTTCTCGAAACCTCTAAGGTACTCCATCCACGCCAATCAGGATTTCGCACTAAACATTCCACAGAGTCCGCCCTATTAGAAATATCAGATACACTGAAATTCATCGCAGACAAAGGCAGGAAAGCAGTATTAATCCTGCTTGATTTGTCTGCTGCGTTCGATACCATTTCCCATGAGATACTTTTGGCTCGAATAAAATCCAGCGGCATTTCAAACATCGTCCTGACCTGGATTAAGTCTTTCCTGACCAATCGTAGGCAAGCGGTCTCACTGGGCACCTTTCTTTCCCCTGAACGATCTATTACAGCAGGAGTACCCCAGGGCTCTTCTCTCAGCCCGCTCCTATTCAATATATATATGTCCCCTCTTATCTCTCTCATCTCGTCATTTGGGATTGAAGTAACATCGTATGCTGACGACACTCAGCTGATTCTATCCCTGGACAAAGAATCTACGTCGGCAGAAGCAACATTCAAGCTCTGCTTCTCAGCAGTTATCCAGTGGATGAAAGATAATCATCTCCGGTGTAATACGGATAAGACAGAAATCCTCTTGATAGGGAAAGACAATCCCTTTCAACCCAGGGCCTGGTGGCCGGAGGATGTCACAGCTCCCCCCTCTACTGTCAAAGTAGCAAAAAATCTGGGAGTACTATTCGATGCTTCCCTTTCTTTCAAACCTCATGCACTAAAATATGATGTGAGGCATGCTTAAAATGCATCTAACCACTGGCAATCGCTCAGGGTAGCATTGCAACCTATTGTATACTTTAGGAGTGTTTTAGACAAAGAAACTGTCCAAAAATGTGTAATAATCCTCCACAGAGAGATTATCTTTAAAGAAAAGCTTTCGTTTGCCGTTAAAAAACACTTATTTACTTACCACTTGAGGTGTCCAATGTTATCCGTGCACATCCAGAAATAGGAAATATCCAGAAATAGGGAAAAGAGCACTCATACCACATTCATCTACTAGTAGGTTCCAGTCGGTTCACTGAGACATTGCAATAGGTCTCTCCTACGGGCAGAGTGGGATTGATTCACAACGATAATTGCACGTGTGATCATGATTTATATGCACAAAAAGATTATTTTACAAGTGCAAACTGACATTTGCAGTTCACAAAAACCATTTTCACATCGGAGAAACAATTTACTTGCATGGAGTTTCCGGTGTGGGAGTGTCTCCGCCTGTTGCAGCAAAGCGGGTGTTCCAGGGTGGTAATGCTATGAACGTTTAAGAACGCTGAAAATATACGGCTTGTGGGTATTCACAAAGTTCTCTCCATGCTCTTTCCTAACCAAAAAACAGCCAGAGATTTTACTCCTTACAAATGCAGGAGTAAATCCCTTAACAGAGTGAAAAGGAAAAGAAACACCTGCCAAAAATGTTGGGTGTGTACCGAAAGTGGGGTTTTGGACGGAGAGAAATATTTTCCTGTGGAGAAGTAAAAATGTAGAAAGTGTGCAGTTGTTCTTTTTTCCTCATATGAGCATATGTTTGTGTGTTTTTGATTGAGAAAATAAATTTTTCGCATTTCAGTGAGACATTTTTAATACTACAAAACACCTTATTCAAATGTGAATAAGATGTATGAGTCACAACTATATTTCTAGCTTGGGAAAAGGCTTTTGCTATCCTTTACGAATTGCAAATAGAGGGGGCGTGAAAGTGGTGACTCCTTACTACCTGGGTTACCGCAACTGCAGTTCCAAACCATTGATCAGTTAACCACATTTCAGTAGTTTGGGGGGAAAAGGCAGCGATCTAGGGGATCACATCTTGCTTCCCGATAAGTTCCCAAAAATAATGTGTTTATTAAAAAAAAGCAGCACCTGTCTTTTTAATGGACAACTGTTTCCCATTTGGAAATAAAAACGCAGAGCTAGAAGTCTGCAGTCCCTTGCAAGCCTTTATGTCTGTATTCACCTCCAATTACAGCGGGTCACATATTTTGACCTGCCAAATTAATGTCGATTAGTTCATTTTGCAATGTCCTGGAATGTACAATTTGTCATCTGACCTATTAGTACATAAATTGCACAGCATATTGCATTCCCATTCACAAACCAGTCAGTGTGCACATTGCGATTAGGAATAGGACATCAGGCCGAATGACACTTCACTCATGCTCACAAATATCAACGCACTACTGCTTATAGCTCTGGAAAGAAATGGCTACTCAAACAGATAATAAGATGTAATAGAGTGTTTATGTCGGAAGTTTCAAGAGCAAATGAAATGTTTCATGAATGAACGTCTATAACTCATATGATACATCTGCTACGAGGTTGAATATTTTTAAAGTAAATGATTTCAAGAAAAACATGTCCAGTTTCATTGAAATGCTTATTTCCAAACATCTGTTTTCTCAAAAGTTACCAAAATATGATGATACAAATGATGGAGCAATGATTATATATGTGGTTGACCTGAACGACTTTTTAATTAAAGAAATAGTGGCAAACACTCTAACAAGTACATTAACTAATTTCGTAACGTATTACCATTTGCAGCATTATATTGGATGTGCTCACAACAAACATAATCAAATCACACATATGGATTGCAATATGTCTTAATGATGGGAAATAGGGTTGTGCGAAATTCGTGAAATTTGCTTTTGCGTAATATATGCAAACTTTTGCAGATAAGTTTGAGGAAATGTAAATCAAAAGCAAAATGTGAAATTCACTAAATTACATCAGATTTCACCAAGACCAAGAAGGAAACCCTAACTGGTGGTAAAATTGTAAAAAAAAATGTGTCCTGATGACGTTCACATCCTTCTCATTTAATTCTGCAAAGTTTTCTTTTTCCAGACCAATCTTTAAGGCACTATTCCAACCCTAGGCATGTTTTTTAGCATCTTTTCGTCTTCCCTTTGGAGTCCTGGACCTCGACCTTTGTTGGATTTCTGTAGCATTTTCCTTCATGGAACAGTTGACTTTTTAAATTGAAGTTTTGCTATAATCCCATAATCCACTACTCAGTTCTTGGTTCATGATCCAAATTTTCATATGTAGATGTGATTCTACAAGCAATGACAAGTGATCAGCAGAGGCCAGTGCAGGTAATCGCGGTGGGGCGGGGCAGGAGGGATGATGACAGATGACGGAATAGGATTTATTAATTTAATTAATTTTACCTTTTCCGTCGTCTGTCGACTTTCCCCCTCCCGCCTGCCCCGCCCCACTGCGCTTACCTGCACCGGCCCCTGCTGCAAGTGATGCTGCTATTTTTGTGCAGGTTGCTGAGCAATAATTTTACTGGTGGTTTTATCTTATGTATTATGTAGCATTGTATTGAATTATGTATTTTCTTTTTTTGATATATATGAATTGTGCTTGGTCTGTATACTTTCATGATTTTTATCTAAAAATCGAATAAAGTTTACATGATGATATGATAAGATATGTTTTATATGAGATCCCCATTTTGCAATGTTAACTGGAGTTGCATTCAACATATCACCAATGTAAGGGCATTACATTGTATCCTTCATATAATCGCTTCATTGCAATACATTTAAAATACAATGACTATCTCAAAAGACACCCTGAATGCTCATCTATAGCTTTGTTTAATTTATGTTCGCTAGTCGCCACCAATAATCACTTGGGAACTCGTCATAGTTAATCTTTCCTATCTCTGCTTCACCTTTTCAATTGATCTTTGTTACAACACCTTTCCCACTGCGACCGTCTACCCAGCTCTCTCTGGTACCATCGCTGACAAGCCAGACTCAGAAGGACAGATTGACTGTGACGTGCCTCTAAATTTCAGAGATCGACTAGCTCAAAGTCAGATAATTCATCTTGTAGCTTTGGTGCTACAAGTGGTAGAAACGTGTCATGTCAATGCTATATACATTACAATAAAATGGCAATATGTGAAGGGGATTTAATCAATTCAAGTTCTTTGAAATATAAACGACCCACTACATAGTGGACTGGCTAGAGCTCCACAAAGCTGGATACGCTGAATTTGACTGTGCAACTGTAAATAGTGAGGGAAGAGAACACTAAACTAACGTCATGTTGAGGAATTCTAGCAGAAATTTATAAAAATGGTGAAACACAAATTTAGGAGATGAGCGGATCCTCAATTAAACAACCAAATAGTAATCGTACAGGAATTGCTCACATAAAGTGCGATTCATAGAAGTAAAGGATAGCTCTCTTTATCTGCAAAGCAACAAATGCTCAGGAAGCCACACGATTGTGCATATGAATGATTTGGCTGTTAGTTCAGGTGGCTCAATTTGTATGTAACCATTTTTATAGATTTCCACTGTAATGCTTTTGCTTAAATAAAATCATTTATACTTTCTCTCCTCTCTCTGTTCACCTTCTACGAATATCAGAAATTACAACGCAGGGCACTACCTCCACGTGTTTACCGATGGACATTACAACACATTGACGTTTACAATGCATTGTATTACCAATTGGAACTCGTCACTGGGTAATTATAGTTCGGATTGTATTTTCATAAAAAATGCATTTTTTGTGTTGCTAGTAACTTTAGAGCCATTTGACAAATCTCCGCGGAACTTTCCCAAAAAGAGCCTTTTTTGCCTAGTTTGTGTATCAAAAGTTTTGGGGCAATACGTCACGGGGGCCAAGAAAAAAGGGGGTCCCAAAACGCAAACTCCTCATGCATTTTCCATTGACTTCTTTCGGAAGCACTACCACTAAAACCAAATTTGGCAGGATGCTAGATCTCGGCCGACAGATTGTGGTTTTTGTGATGTGGTACAAATCTTTTTTTGGGAAAATTTGAGGGTAAAAAATATTTGTATAGCTAGACGACTGGGTTCGAGGAACTCTCACAAGAGTACCTCAAACCCAGTTTTAAAAAATAGAGCCTTCTGATTGACCCGGGTAGCATTTTTTTCCTTGGGCCAATTCACTGCTGAGAAAGACAGACTCCAAGGGAGCAGCGCTCTGATTGGCTTCTAGTAACATGAGAAAAATGTTGCTGCCAGCCATTTCAGGTCTCAGGGACCTAGCCCAATGTCCTGAAGTTGAACAGTACAAATAATACAAGGAGGCAGGGTAGAGATACCCTCCCCCCCAGGCCCTGTGGAGGGGACCCATAGGGACCCCCCCTTGGGGCCAAAATAAAAAAAACAAATCAGAGTGTTTGGCTGTGATCCATCAGGACTCCCGCAGGATTGTGGCAAAAAAAACGAAATGGCGTCCCCCCCACCCTGAGCCCATTTTGGGCCCGGTAACCCCATCATCTGAAGCCAGGAACCTTAAGAAAGGAGAGGGGGGCGCACGGCTCCCCTCCCTGAGCCAATGGTTGCCCCAGGGACCCCATATCCCTGGGGCTTAATGTATTAATTAAGGGGGGGTGCATTTATCTTGGGCTCTCTCTCGAGGTGATTTCTTCGACTTAAAGTATTGAGTACTTACTTACAACTGCAGCACTCCCACTGAGTAATTTTAATCCAAACCCTCAATTAATGCATTGTAAGCTAATTGTTTGTCTATCATTTGCTTGTTGTATGTAGCCCTCTTCATTGGTTTGCGTAGATAAGGCTTGAGTTGAGGCGAGTTACCCAATCTCTTTGGGGTTGAAATGTTCCATTAAAATCTACACACCAAGTATGATGACCTAGACTGATGACACAAGTTTCACGTGTGTGCTGTGCAATGTCACATATGCAAGACCACAAGAACATACCATAGGTACACCACATAGACAAGATTGAAACATAATATTGAAGTTTCTTTTATTTGTTTGTCTCTGTACTTTTATACTATTTCAGGGGATTGTCATGGTAGACTTGTCTCACAACCATTGTGGGTCACTGTCAATATCTATCAATATATTCATACAATTATACACTTCAATGTCAGCATTTGGCAAAGTGACTATACACAAATAAGGTCCTGAAAAATACTTAGAACCTTTTTGTAAGGTCATGAATCCGGCAGGCACACATCGACCCTTCTCACATTGACCCTTCTCCTATTCGGTTGATGTCGCACTGTCCTCTTAATTTTAACCGATACCTTGGGGGCACCAGGATAGATTCATTGTTCAGCTCACAAAAGACATATTTTTATTCTACTCCCATCACATACCCCGCACTCTGCACTGCTAACCCACAGTATTGACTCTCATAGGCCCAGGACCACCAAAAACCCTAAAGAACTCCTCTTTTATTCTTAAGGAAGTTGTAGCCCACACCAGGTGCCATTGGTCCTGGTATGAGGAGGGACCTGATGATGAAGCATGCCACCTAGATATGGGTGAGGATAACCATCCTTAACAAGAAGATTTGTTATTAGTACAAAGAATGTCTTGGTTGGTAGTAACTAACTTTTTTAGACTTTTTTGTGCTTTAATTGTGCCTCAGTGAGCGGTACACCTTTGTTTGCTCCTGTTAAGACTCTCATTGTGAATCATATTGTAACACTAAACACGCACCTACAAAAGAGTAAGAACATTCCAATTCAGACAATACCCTTCTAAATTTACCACAGCCCGAATAAGGTCAAAATAGACTTATATGTAATCAAGACCAGCTTAGAAATAAGTCAAACACCACATGCCCAGCTACTGATACTCCAACACACTCCCATAGAAAACAATTATGGCAAGGAATGAAACTGACACCAATACCATGGCAGTTCAAATAAATGAGGTCCAATACCCATGTTATTTAGAGCACCTAAACTAATAAATGTGCACTCACATATTATTTACTACATGACATAAGTCAAATGTGAGTTTACTGCACGAGTAGAGCAAAATCAACATGAGAAAAACACTTTTTATAGCCTCACAGATTGCATGTAACTATTCATTTACACATGGAAAGACCACTCCCAATAGTCATATGACCTCTTCAGTGTGATTTTATTTTGTGGAACACATTTTAGCCCTCGAATCCTGGTTTTGTTACATACATTTTGTTAAAACAAATGCGCTTGAAAAAAATGCCATGTCATAAACCATATATGCAGATGTGGTGAGTAGAATATGCTATTTTGTACCACGTTAGAGAGACAGTAGAGGCATCATGACTCCTTTTAGGTTTAGTCATACCCCCTCTCAACATGCAAGAATGGTAAAGAAATATGATCACATCTCACCCACACTCAGAGAGCTAAAATGGCTCCCAGTCGAAATGCGTGCCAACTTCAGAACTGCCTGCCTCACGCACAAAGCCCTGCACACAGGGAAACCCGCCTACCTGGCCTCCAAACTTAAGAAGGCCGGTCAGACAAGAAGCCTCAGGAGTTCCAATACGCTTCTCCTCATCCCGCCGAAAACTCGCAAACAAAAAACCGCAGCCCGTTCCTTCTCTGGAAGTGCGCCCAAAATCTGGAATTCCATCACAGTCCATATCAGGACTACCCCATCCTTTTCAAAATTTAAAAGGCAGCTCAAAGACCTCTTCCTCAATCGTTCTCTCCCGAATCGATAGCTGCCGCCGAAGCACACAAGCTTGCACATTGCAGCATACCGATACTTTGACATTAAGACTTCTACCTCCTCCACCTACCCGACCCCTCCCTCTATCCCCCCTCCCTGAAGGAGGTTCGGCTTGAGTCAACGTGCACACTACTAGAATTCTATATGATTTCCTTGCCTTAATGCGGCACAGCGCGCTGAGATCTCCGAAGCGCCATGAGCCATTATGTTTACTACTGCCTTATTGTGTGATTTCCTTGTTACGAATGTTGTAAAGCGCTCCGATACCCTCGGGTCTGGCCAGCGCTATATAAAACTCTTTAATAAATAAATAAATAAATAATAGCATATTATACTGAACATCTGAATATATAATAAATATAAATATATATACATACATTTACTAGCAATAACAAACTAAGATTCTGATCTTAGAATGACGGCTATCCCATCCTCCATATCACAAGTTCCATGGGATATAACGGAATTGTAATTTGGAGAACGGGATATCCTTCACATTTGTGACAGAGTAACTCTATCCGCCAAGCTCACAATCATGCCCTAAAGCTAATTATTGATTCATTTTATTTTTATTAGTCTACTTATAAACGTAATGTATAAAAATACAAACATTCTTATTTGTAAAATTAGAAATGTATAAAATTAGATAAAAATATAAAGTTTAACGACCATTATTACAAAATAAGTAAAAAAATGTTACGAGTTTGGATGATTTCACTTTTAAATTATTGTTTACCAATTAACAATTTTAAATCCGAATAATGTAATTAAATTATTTTAAAAGTTAACAGAAATGTATTTGAGGATGTAATGTGCTATTACCTTTAATTAGCTCTAGGTATTCTTATTACTATTAGTTCTTTTAAATTCATGTATATTTTGCATTAAAATAAATGTATCTCTTTTAAAATAATACGTGTTAATAATGTTCCTATATGGAGCTTTACATCCTTGGGGCAGAGAGCTCCACAAACAGCAGGAAAGTTAACAATAGTAATTTACCACACATATGCAATTATGAGCTTTGTGATTAATATGAACAGGTCAAAATTGCTGATATTTTGGCAGCAGTAAGCTCTCCTCTGGCTTCTCTGCAGGCAGTACATCTAGAACCATTAGCACATCTAGCCATCTAGCACAAATATGCAGATTAAAAACTACTCACGTTATAAATGATTGTGGTATATTGAAAGTATATACACCTTTTAAAATCCCGTTTTGCTATGTTCCCACCTATGTCAGGTTACAGGGTTTTCAATGATGTCACAATTCTGGGTGCTGCTGTGATTGATTACGATAATTTGGAGACTCAGGTGACAAATAGGGAATTACCCGTGATTTGTTTTGAAAGTAAATTTTATTAAAGTGAAAAATACAACATAATATCATACAAAGTCTGTGGTTATATTATCAAAAAGAGGGGTAGGGATACATATAGAAAAAACAAAATCAGGTGGTTTGTACTAACTTATAACCATATATAATTGATAAATAAACATAAGTATTTACGATCATGCATTTCGGAATGTCATGGAGGCTTCAAAACTTCTTGTTCCTCAGGAGTACCCATAGCATAACGTTTTTCATTAACATCAAGGAATTTTGTGATAGGGGACCATAATAGTAAGCGTTTCACAGCAAGAGTTGCAGGATAAACATAAGCTGTGTCTAATCTATGGTTATGACATACTGCATACCACCAAGCCTGGAAAGATAGTTTAGAAAAGTCCTTCCAATGTTTGGTGATTTGTTGAAACGCTACTGCTATAAGTAAGTCCAAAATTCGTGTATTTGAGAAATAATTGTCCCAAACGTCTGATAAAGAACCTAAAAAGATATTGGCAAAGGAAAAAGGAGCTGTATACTCAAATATTATAGTAATCTGTTTCCAAACACTTTCCCAAAACTCACGAACAAGAGGGCATGTAAAAAGTAAATGCTTTAAATCAGCATGAGCTGAAGAGCAAGACCAAAAAGCATCTGATATGTCATTATTCATCTTATGTAATATCATAGGGGAGAGGAGAAGCCTGTTATATATGAAGAAGAGTGTCTGTGTGGTGTTAGCAGCTCTAGAGAGTTGACCATTCCACACCAAGATCTTGTTCCGAGGTCAATTCCACGTTGGTTTTGTCTCTAGTGATACTAGACTTATGCAAAAAAGAATATATGGTGGAGGCCCTAGGATTTGTGAAAAGGAGATTATGGAATTGAATGGAACCTTGGGGAGTATGAGAAGGAGATGGGGTAAATTGAGTGGAGGCTTGACACAAATCATTATGTAGTAGCTGATATTTATTTCGGAAAGTAGGAGGGAGATCAAATAGGAGGCGAGCTTGAGAAAAAGATATTACATTATTATTTTCAAATAGTTGTCTTACCCAAATAAGGCCTTTTTGTCTCCAGGTTTTCCAATAAAAAGGTTTATTTTTAATCAAAATGAATTTATTATGCCATATGCCATAAAGTACACTTAAGAAACGATTTGGAATCCGTGGGTGGGAACGGTAGAACCAAATCTAGTAATCTTCTTGGGTGTTCAAAAATGGGAGTGGATAGATATTTGGGTTTGCGGGTAAAAGATAGGTATTCTTGGAAAGAAAAAGGAGATAAGAAAGATTGTTCAAGGGATACCCAAAGTGGGGGAGGTAGCGGAGAGTCTGAGACCCATTTTGATGCTTGAAGTAGCAAAAATACTTTGTGGTATTTAGAAAAATTGGGAAAGTTCACTCCTCCTTCTAGTTTGGGATGTGTGAGTTTTATAAAGACATGCAAGCTTTTTATTACTCCAAAGAAAAGAAGTTATGTGGGATTGATTTTCTTAAAGGATTTAGAGGCTATAGCTATTGGAATGTTGGAAATAATGTAGAGGATAATAGGTGATAACATCATTTTGATAGTATCAAGGCGCCCCACCATGAGAGGTAGAGAGGGTGCCATCTATCTGTCATAGCAGACAGTTTTTGTATGCATTTTTCTATGTTCGTGGAGATGGAAGTTTTGATGGATGGGGCAAAATATAGCCCCAAATTCTTTATGTATTTGGGATTCCATGTGAAATTAGATCTAATAAAGTCATCTTTGAATGTGTATTTGGTTAAGGTCAAAATCTCACATTTGTCATTATTTAATTTGTAACCAGAGACAAAAGAATAGGAATTCACCTCTTGTAGGAAGGCAGGAAGGGGAGAAAGGGGATTTGAAATAAATAGCAAAATATCATTAGGATATCCATTACTGGCTTTTGGCCTCATGTGTGAAGACTACGTCCATTAACGAGGACATGTTGTACTTGAACTAATTGCTGGATTTTACAAACTGGCTTTTTTCTGGTCACCTTACCGTTGCCCTGAAGAAGCCCTTGTGTAGGGTGAAACGCATTGGCTGTTTTCTGCATATGTGCAAGGACTTCTGGAGAATAAAAGATTTGCAACAAAACTCACTACGTCTACAGAACGAACTTTGCTTTTTGTGCACTATTGTCTTGTTGATCTTATGTGTTGCCTCTCATCAGCCGATTTCTTGAATTTATTTGTGGTAATGTGGCAGCTGGCCATTTGAGGTGGGCAATAACAATCTGAAAATACCTACAGTAACTAGCCTAGGTAGTGCAGTTGCCGTATACCCTGCTGCCCCTTATCTCCATCTAACAATTTCTGCTGTTTGATTGTTTGAGTAAAGAGCTTGTGGGCTTTATTCGGCGTGAAGAAGTCTCAGGAATTGCGACCGATAAAGGGATCCATAATCTGATTGCACTCTCCCACCAAAATAAGGTTGTCATGAAGATATTGTAAAAGACTTTTTGTAAGGTTTGTCCAAAATAATGAGTCACCAGTGGTTGGAGCATAAATATTAAACAGGGAAAGTGGGGCTTTTCCAATCATCAATTCAGTAAACAGCCATCTCCCTCATCAGATTCCTGGGAAATAAATTTGACAGAAAGAGATTTACGACATAAAGTAGCAACTCCATTTCTTTTGCCATCTCCTGGAGAGAAGAAAACCGAAACCACCCAGTCTCTTTTTAATTTTAAAGACTCACTTTCCGTGAGATGTAACTCTTGTATTAGGGCTATGTCAGCTTCCAGCTTAGATAAGTGAGTTAAGACACGTTGTCGTTTGATGGGAGAATTTAAGCCTCGTACATTCCATGAAATAATTTTCAATGACATAGAAATTTCAATGTGAAAGGGAAGTAACTTGTGTTAAACAAATAATAAGAATAGTACAATGCATACCATATAACCACAGATAAAAACATAAGCATCATCAAAGTTTGTAAGAAGATATCATCATAGTAAAGAAAGAAAAGCCAGAGAGAATGCTGAAGGAGAAAAAAGGGCGAAAGAAAGATAAGGAAAGGGAATAGAAACAAAGATAGAGACATACCAAGGAATACACATACCTAAAAAATTCCAAAAAGGTGGGGGGGAGGTGTGAAACCACATGGAAGGGCAGCACAGACAGACTCAACAGACGGAACACATGGACGATCGCAGTCAACGTGGTATGAAACAGTGACAAGCACGTATATTAGGGTATCTGAAAGGAAAATAAAAGACAACAAATAAGGCGTTTAATCTTTAAATACTAACAACAATAACAAGAACTGAACACAAGGAAATTATACGAATGCATAACGACACATTCTATAAAATTGGAGAAAGAAAAAAAAAGGCATTTTTGAAGGTAAACGAGATCCTAAACTGTTAACTTGAATGGGAATTCGATGATCCGGAGGTTTCCTTGTTCTCCATCTTGCAAGAACTTATTAAGCTTCTCCGTTTAATAGGATCCTCATAGGTGGTTGTATTGTTTCTGAAAGTAACCTTGAAGAGGCATGGATGGAAGAGGCCACAACGAGCACCTAGGGACCGAAGATCTGGTCTCATGCTCAAGAATTCTTTGCGTCTATCAGCTGTGTTCTTGGCGTAATCTTGGGAGAAAAATAAAGCGTGGCCAGACCAGGAGATACGATTAATTGATTTTGACGCTGAAAGGACTTTGAGTAGGTCTGTATATTCCAAAAAATATAGGATTACACCTCTCGGACATCTTGAAGAGGAACCTGCGCTAGGTATATGCCCTAGACGATGAGCACGTTGAATATTTAAAGAGGTACCTTCAGGAAGTTTCAGCAGCTCAGGGAGAAAATTCTTGAAGAAAGTGAGAGGGTCAGACCCTTCCCACATTTTCTGGCAGGCCAAAGATTTGCAGGTTGTTCCTTCTATTTCTGTTTTCCAACTCTTCAACTTGTTTTTGTAAAGACAAAACTTGGTTTTGAAGAGAGTTAACTTTATTTTCAGTTGTGCAGTAAGAAGAAAAGTTGCGTTCCACTACCGACAAGCGTTCATCCATTTGAGACCACCTTTCTGCAAGGTATTGCAGTTTATTAATTGTTTCCTCCATGAAAGGGCGTAGAGCATGAATTTCTTCTAGAAGTAAGTCCATTGAAACAGGAGGAGGTGTTTTTGTAGGGGAAGGCAGATCTTTTTTTAGGCGTGTCGTGGAGGCCTTCCTCAAAGCTATCGAACCTGAGGAAATATCCGTAGAGGTCCCTTTTTTAGATGAAGAGGCAGCTAAAGAGGCTTCCATTACTGCAAATTTTGTGAAGACTGTGGAGTTTTTAACAAGTCTTTGCTTTATAGGCAGGGCAGAGGAGTCAGTTCTCTTCAGTCTCCCATATAGCATTTAAGTAGAAAAGAAATTTCCAAGGTCCCCTCTAGAGTAAAGTAGAAAGTGTGCTGCACATATACAAAAGATGCTGCTCAGCATATCACACTAGATAAGCCTGAAAGTGTTAAAAGCATGCCAAGGGAAAGAAAAATGGTCCCAAAAACGCTATGTAAGCGTACCTTATGTGCTGTGGCATGTAATGAGTGATGAAAAACTCGCCAGCATTTTGTCTCCTCAGCGTTCAGTCCTAACAGAAGGAGCAAAAGGAAACAGCCGAAATCCAAAATGGCGGCCGCTTCAGAAGAGAAAGGGAGCGCGGGTGACAAGAGGCTTCAGAAGCTTCGTAGCAGAGGTATTTCTCTTGTCCGGAGGGTGCACGCCACTCTCCGCAACGTCAGGAGTCAGAGTCAGCTTGTCAAGGGGGTTGCATGAAGAAACTGCCGCCTGAAGTCCACGTTGCTCCGACGAGAGCTGCGCGTGTGCCGCCATCTTCCTTGGGCATCAAGCCACGCCCCAATTGTCCGTGATTTTGAATTAAAGACTGGGTGGATAGCAGCTGCTACAGCGACCATACGTACACTCTCATCTCTGGCTGTAGAAAACTACAAATAAGGCAGAGTCACAGTAATTAAATATCATTTTCCTGTAGGACAGATGTTTAGATACCCACAACAATATAGGAGTTAATAGAAAAATGAAATTTAAAGGTACGCTGCAAATATGGAGCTGTCCACTCTTTGGAACAAACAGTTGAGGCATCATTTACAAATCTAATTGTATGCACATCATGCAGAATTAGACCAGCAAAAAAGATGGTCCATTTCTGTACAGGTTGCACTCTTTCACCATCAGCTTCATAATCACGCTGACTCAATGCCAGTGGCAGAAAGAGATGCCTTTAAAGGCACAGACATAGCCCCTAGTAAATAAACCATGTGCATCATTTCAAACCACCACTACAGTGGTGACAGGCACTATGCATTGGTAATTGGGATATATTCAGTCATCAGCTACACCACCCTTCACAGTCTGGTTCCTGTCGTGGATGGTAGTGTACGGCCTTACACGTAATGTGGTGCAAAATTCATTGGCATAACAGGAAAATTAATGGCGGAGAATAGACTGCAGAGTTATAATTAACGTAGTTAAATCAATTAAAATCTTCCTCTGGCTATGGGATCACTTGAAGGGGCTGGCAGTGCACGGCAGTCTTCTGCTTGATGTTTCTATCACAATTAGGATCATGCATAAGACCTGGGTAGAACACAATGTTCCATGAAGCGTTCTGCAGATTCTTATCAAGACTACACTCAAGACTTAGCACAGCAATAGTCACTGAGTTCTTTCATGTCTGAGGAAATTGTTCATAAGAACTATTGCCGTAAAATGTTCTAGAGGAAGTTGAAAATCTCAACTTAATGTAACATAGGAAAAAGCCTTCACTTGTGGTGGATTACTATTGCTCTTGACTCCGTTTTTATGATCAGACCATAAAAACACGGAAGTCTCCCACAGAGCCCGAAGGGTTAAACCTGCCTACCTGTAGTCCTAAGGATGTGTCGTAGTGTCACTTAGAGTCCATACTGAGCAATCCCCTGACTGCAAAGCTTGATGCGATTGTGTTAGCCTTGCTCAATATGTGGGTAACAGTAGCCGTTCTGAGGCCAACAGGCCCTCCAGTGTTGACTGCGACTACTGCCAGCACTATGATTGCTGGCCATTGATCAAAGAGGCAGTACACAAACAGTGGGGTATACTCATTAAGTATCTCTCATATTTTCCTGAAGGCACTTGAGGTATATTCAATCCCTCTTATGAATTGACATCCTAGGATCGGAATTCTGGACAATTATTTTTTTTACTTATAGTAAGCCCTTCACAAGTTCCACCAGAGTCAGAAATGAAGCTTGAATACTCATTGGTTTTGGATTTCTTTAAACAATGTAAAAACTACTGTTGTATTCTTATGAGTGTCTTTGATTGACCTAATAAAGTTATTTTTTCCAGCCCAGCAAGTAACTTTTCCTAGTCTTTTCTGCAAACTTCGATTGTGTAAGCCCCTTTGTCCTTTTTGTTACCGATGTTCTTCATTTTCTTTCACATTTTGGAGTTTTATCTATTTTAAGCACTAGATTTTTGCTCGTAGGCCTTTTATGATTGCTTTCCCAAACACATTTCCATGACTCCATGTTCCTCAGCGTACCATTTTAGTTCGGTGGCCTAGATTTTGAAAAAATTAGTTTTGTCCTGTAGGATCAAGAGAAACGTACAATATAGAAAGGCATTAACAATAGGAGGGTGGTAAGGCAGGCTTAACATACAAATTGGGAGGCCTCAATCGACTGTGATTATAAGAGAACAAATTATTCAGTAAATAAAAGTTAAATGAAGGGGTTGACGGGAATCTGGCAGAATGTACCCTTTATTTGCTGTAGAGATGGGTTTACTTGCAGGGCCACCTCAGCAGAGTGAGGTACCATCGCAGCCCCACTTCGTTGGTTCAAGCGATAGAAAATTGAGGTGCATTGGGATCCCTTAAAGATGAAGAGGCATGCTGGCATGATGGGCTAAAGTGTTGGGCAGAGCGGTGTTGGGCAGGGCCTCCCATCCCACACCAGCTGCAAAATCCAAGATGGTGTAACTTGAGAGGTTGCTAACAAAAGGAAACGTTTCTCAATGGTTGGTTAACTTGTCTCTGCACCTTTTGGGAAATTAGAGCAGTGTACACTATGCAGGAAGAGCACAGTGGTGAGAGTTCATTATTGTTGAAAAGTGACCATTGGTTGTGGCAGTGTTCTGAGGATAGCTGTCAATTGGAGAGTCTATGTAAGCCCTGTTGCCAGGACAGATTAATGACTATGGTGCAGTAAAGGATTTGGGGTCCAGCAGATTGAAGAATAGTAGGGGGAGCAATTTCAAGAGGCAGGTAAGGTGTCCCTTGATAGTGTTGCAAATGGGGATGTTTAACAAGGATCTAACTATGAAGAGGTGGAGCGGCAGAGTCTCCTCCAAATCCCAAATTAGCTGGTGCTTGAGAGCAATGGAGTGTGTTGAGACAGCAGTGGACACTTAGGAGCAGATTACCTACTGGTCTGAATTCTCTGTCCCCTGTATAATCTCCTGTTTGCACAGGGATTGGAATTTTGAGTTGGGTGGTAAACAAACAGTAGTTATGGGGTGTGTCAAATATCTCATCCTTTGTTAAATCTCTGCAGGTCAAACCTGCTGGACTAAATAGGGCAACAGTGTATGGCAATTACCCTACCATATGGATTTTGGTGCAATAAGCACATTACTCTCCAAAAACTCATAATAGGTGCTATTTATCTCATTTGATAATAATGTACCCCAGAGTATGGCTAGTTTCTGTTGCGATAAATAGCACCTTCATTCGGACCATCTGAGAATCAGGGCCTAAAAGTGAAAGATTACTGCTACAGCTGTTGCAGGCTGCATCTGATCCTGAATAAAACAGTAATTCAATTAAATTTTATTTGCAAATTTAATTAAATACATAGCAAATATACAAAATGCTATAAATACAAAAGTATAAAAATCGTTATCTGTAGCACAAGTGTCAACGCTGGCGTTTGAAATCCTGAAACTGCACAGTTAGTCAGAGGGTACCCTCTTGGTGAATCTTTTTATCATCTTGTTTAAAAATCTGCAAAGGCAATCTACTAATTGAGGTCCCAACAAATTATGCCTTCGTGGCCTGGCTAGTTGTCTTTATAAACAATTTGTCAAGCAATGGCCTAAGGCATCGTTTGCCACCCTGCAGCAAGCTAGTACAAATTCACTACATTTTCTTTTGCACCTCAGAGTCAACAGTGGCAACAGTGGCAAATGATACTATCAATAGTCAATGCTAGAAAAAAGTCTGAAGTTTGGAACAGCAATAACTTAAAGAGCATAAGTTTATACCAAATGTTATCTCTCACAGACTCTTTAAACTGTTGGAACATGGCCATGCTGGAACATGGGTCCTATATATGTATTTCTCTTTCTTATGTGATTGAAACAATGCAAAGCATGCAAATAAAAAACTGTCCATAGACACATCTGCACAGGTGGGGTATAGATCAAATGGTCTGTTGACACCTAAATGTCCTATTAAAACAACAATAAAACAAAACTGTCTGGTATCCCCTTCCTTTTTAAAATATGTTAAAAAAATCTTCCTGGGGAACTCTGGAAAATCATAATGAATGCACCAGTAACCTAAACACTTCCTGTCCCAATTCCACTCGCAGCAGACCATTTAGTGCTATTGGTGCGTACATCAACTGCTCCCCAGCCACAACTTCTCCGCATGGAAAACTTCTGTAAAAGGAACAGCATTGTGATTGACAAAGGAAAACGCAAGATCAATATCTGGAGCACACAACTGAATTAATAAAGATGTAAGCAATTTTATCCGAAAGAGGTGTGAATAGAATGAGTAGAGACATTTACTTACCGGGACATAATTTGAATTTCTGAAAATGGAAGCAATTGTCAATGGGATTCTTTGTTTCTCATGTCACTTTGGAGAAGGACTGCTGTGTTATGGACCAAACATAACTGAAGCAAAAATGAGCTAACTCACCACCTATGATGCTTAAGCCTGGTCTGCTGTCAAGTGAAATCCAGAGCCAGTGATCTCACAGAAGATACTGTGTAAATCCCTGTTTCAGATCCCAAAGTCATCGCAGACTGCAGTCCTCCAAGGTGACTTCTTATACACTCTAATTGAACTCCAATGTTGTGATGGGTGATGAGTTATGCGGCTAAGTGTAGCAAAGCATGTTCAACTCTCCTGATGGACCTATGCTGGGAAGAATTCATCAACCCCAACAATAAAGCCACAAAGAAAGATTAGTGGCTTAAGATTAAAGAAAATCGAACTTTGATCTGGTGAAAACCATCTCCTGGATTGAGACCTTTGAGCTATAGTCACAAAAGCAACCATCTCTCATCACCTTACAAGGCAGGGAATTCACAGAAACTTTGCTTTGGCAAGACTCAACTTGTAGGACTTGCAATAATGAAGCCAAAGATTGAAGAAGATCTCTAATCCAGAATGCATTTGCATCATTCGAAAACATTGTGAATATTCTCCTAAATTCTGCATGCTATTCTAAGAGAAGATAGGCCCTTCTTGGGGAAAACTGCAAAACAGCCCACCAGAAAAGCCTGTCGATCAGTGAAGTAAAATCAAGTTCAGAATAAACATTTTGGTGGTGTTCCCAATCTCCTACCTTCCACCGCTCTCTAACACCAAGAACTCAGCGTCAAGATGGGACTGGGGCCAAATTGACCAATTTCTGAACAACAATCGTCGAGCGAAATTACACAGGCAATTATACAGGCCAAAATAAGAAAACAATGAAATGATGGCTGGCCATGCATGGAAAAATCCGAACTGAAATTGTGATATGAAATAGAAACACATCAAAAATGATAGCCACTTGTGCCAGTAGCTCTTCAAACAGTGCATTTTGTGAACTGTGAGGATGGCAGCCCTGCTCAACATTCTGATCACGTCTGTGCTGACACAAACGACTGTGCTGCTATAAACTGAGCCCAGGGTTACTTCAACATTTTGCATAATGAGTACAGAAGTGTGTGTCCTGTCCCCTACGTCCAAAGATCTGTGTAAACTAATTATTGGTGTAAGATCATGTCTTGAAAATAATGATGCACCTTTCATTTATTTAGTTTAATGAGCAGCCAGCAGAAGCTATCCATAAGCTATGGAAGAAAAAGAGCGCGCGCTGGAGCGGTCATGGCAGGAGACGACACAAAGGAGGTGATACAGAGAATGCTGGGTGTGGGGGCTGAGGCACTAAGGTTAATGAAGTGGATGCTGTAGTCTGTGGCAATGGAGGTGTGCACTGGCTATAGGAGGCAGCTCCCAATAGATCCTTACAGGCCGCGAATGGCATAAAACCCTGCTTTTTACTTCACATCCTAGGTTTGAGCCAGAGCTCAAAGGGAGGGAGGATAAGGGACAATACCTACACTAGTATGCCTCCTCTGCAGTAGTTACAACATCTCTTACATGCATTACAACTACACCCCTTGCCCTCCATTTTACGCCCTCATCCTCACTTATGTCCCTCCTCTCTGTTCTTGCACGTCTTCTCCCTGTTCCCCTTTCACCCTCTCACCCCTCTCACTCCCTCCAATAGCATTCAGCACATGATTCAAGTCACGCTTTTCACTCCTATCCAGAGACCTGCTGGAGGGAGAGGAGGAGAGCAAGAAAAAGATTGGGGGGGGGGCACTAAATGGGCAGGGGACAGACTGGAGCAAGAGGTGACCATGGGAGAGATTGAGATGGCATGGAATTCATAGGCTATGCTGTGCATAAAGAAGGCAGGATCTGGGCACCCGATGTAAGGAATTTGGCACTGACAAGCACACCAATAACAGCAGTTAATTACCATTTCCCAATTAAATCTAAATGGATCAGATCTGAAATGGGTGAAATGAGGACACTACTGCCCTTCTGCAGACCATTAAAGGTCTCCCTAAACAAGTTGTTTTTGCATTCCATCTCATACAGCATTTCAAACAGTCTCCCACATAGATTTACATTTACATTAAATGTTTCTGAAAATAAATTGCCTATTCCCTATTTAACTTCAAGATTAGTGTGCCGCACTCTTCTCCACACAGGCTGCTTATAGATTGGCATTGGGTACTTAAAGACTCCACCTGATGATACGTCAGGAAGCAAAATGGCACCGCTCCTTTCTCACTGCCCCACTTCTGACACAGTGACGTGTTATCCATCTTAGCAGTCTTGAGGCACACAGGGTCAGAATGCATTACGCGAGGCCCATGACTCCATCCAGCATTGCTATTGTCCGTCAGTTCTATTACTTTTGCACATCTCTGCCCTCACAGTTCAAATTCCATAAATATATTTTCCCTGTCAAAGAATGGTAACTTATTTCCTCACTTAAAATGTTTTGCAAGTGCTGTCCTGTGATAGGGTTTGGATTCAGTTGCAGAAAACCTTTAATAAAATGAAACAAGCATTTTCAATGCAATAGGTCGAAACCCGGGCCGGGGAAGGCGCATCCGGACCCGATGGGGGCACGGGGCAAACGCCGCCCGGAGGCCGGAAGCCCGCGAAAAAGGGGGCGACTAGGATTGGTCGCCCCAAAGTAGCCGCCGACCCCCCCCAAATCAGGGGACGAGGTGGCGAGCGGCTAGGAGGGGTTAAATAAGGGCGCAATGCCCTGAGTGAACACACAACCCCCCCATGCCAGTAGAAGAAAGAATCCCACCCACCCACACCAAAGGACGCGGGCATCGCAGCCACAAGGTAGATGTGAGGCGGAAGAAACCCAGGAAAGATATGCAAAAGAGAGAAAAATTACTAGAGGTAGATGGGAGCACATAACGACAAGGAATGTACAAAGACAATTACAAAGACCATGAAAAGTATACAATAACATGGATGTTTATGGATGACCAATAAAATTGCGAAATGTACAACCATGTTATGTTAAATAAACTGCGACCTTTTAAGGCACCAAATCATGTTGTCAGCGGTGTAATTTAAAGGTAAAGGGATGCAGTTAAATGGGCTGGGAAGGGAAGACTCGCCCCTAGGAGGGGTTTCGCATTTGCGAGAGTTTAAGCTATTGGCATTGTAAATGACAATGCCTTTTATCTATCTCTTTTAAAAACAACACATAAAAAAAAGGCATTGTCATTTACAATGCCAATAGCTCAGCTCTCATAATTGCGAGACCTATTGCATTGCAAATGCTTGATTTCTTCTCTCAGTTGGGAGATCTGCTGTGTCCAGCACTGAAAGCTTGGCGATATCCGCTTCTGCTTTTCTACACCCAGCAATGAAATGAAGAAAACTGTGGGGGTGAGCTTTAATTCAAAGCATTGGTGTCTCTTGTGGCTGCAACAACAAAAAATGTTTTTTTTTTCAACGTACATGCTTCAATCAAGCCGTGAATCCAACAGACAATAGGGAAAAGACTACTTTTGAATTTTCAAGAGTTATCTAAGAGCTGGCAAAAGGGACACCAGGACGGTGGATTCTCCTAGGGGCCAAGAGAAAGGATGTGCAAAAAGTGTCCTTCACTTCTGTACACCCCTCAGATACAATGGAGGAGACACCGGAGCTGCATCTCAGCCCTTCACAGTGGCTGCGAGCATTAAAGATTTCATACATTAAAATATTCCTGCAGACCCTACTCACAGATGGCAGAATTTACTGGCAGACGTAACACACCACAGACATTCGAGTAATGGCACTCCCAGCCCACACAAATGAGAGCCCAGATTAGGTAAGCTCTCTGTGCTGCAGTAATGATACTAAGCGCTATACAAATGACAACAGCTCAGCATGCTAGGAAAGGCCAGTGTCTATAACACTGCCACTTTACGAGGGGCGCAGGGGCTGTACCCCTCGCAGTTACTTACATCCATGCAGTGGCGGCCGGCACAGGTAAACGCGGTCGGGCAGTGGGGCGGTGGGGCGGGAGCGGAGCTGGTAGGAGTGGGGGAAGTCGACCGACGGAATAGGTATAATTAAATAAAAAAATAATACCTATTTCGTCGTCTGTCGGCTTCCCCCCCAGCCGCGTCCTGCCCGACCCCACCACGCTTACCTGTGCCGGCCACCGCTACATCCACGAGGCAGACACTCGGTGCTGCTCCTCGAGGAGAGACAGTAGGCTAATCTGGCGTGCGACTGACTCAACCCCAGCTCCTCTGGAACCACACAACATCTTTGTAGACCTTAAAAGGGGGAGGGCAAAACTATGTACAGTAGGGATAAAAGAAAAGCTGTTCATTTCATTGACTTTAAAACGGTAACCGGTTGGGCGGAAAAAGACATTCCAATATTAAGTGATACAAAAACAACACTGCCTATGTTCGATTCCCAGTCGGGCACAGTTTTGGCGTTAGTAGAGAGCGTGTCCTGCCTTTTCCTGCCTGCCAGAGTAGGCAGGACAAAGCTATTTCAGAAAATAGTGCTCGGAGGCTGTAATTAAAGCCTACCGATCAACAACACACGTAACAGGGGGTGTCCTCATGGGAGGTTACAAAATAGGACAAAGCGGTACTAAGGAGAGAGTAGTAAACCTATTGATCAATGAAAAGGCAGTTTACAGTGGACAATGACACAAGCCTATTAAAAATATGGGCGGAGAGTGGGCGGGGCTTCAAATCCATACCTGAATACAGCATGCCTTGCAGAGCAGCGCATGCGCCGCCCAGGCTCGACCTAAAAAGAATATCAGGTAAGTTACTATATTGTTTTACCAGGGAGCCAGGGAAAGCGCGCTGCAGGCGTCGGTGAGCAGATGTTTAAAATAGGGAAGGTTCCTCATGCCTGCTGCGAGGCCTCAGCTCTTTGCAGCCTGTACAGTGTGATATGGCGGCTAGGCTGGCGCTGTGTGCTGTCATCACAAGCCCAGCTAAGAAAGGCCCTGGGGTATCAGCTATCCCCAGATTTGGCTCGCAGGCTGAGAATGTGCTGAGGGAAGGTGACCGACCAACCAAATTATAAAAGAGGCCCTGCCTCATTTAGAGTTTGCCGATAACTGAAAACTCTTTAAGTAGCTGGAGAATTAAAAGTATAGAACAGAATCCAGAGGCTGTTTTTCCTCCTCTAAAGTATATCCCTGACCAAGGAAATCCAGCCTCTGGATGCCCCTCGGTTTTCAGCCTTTCCTCCATAAATTAGCAGAATTCAGTTACCCACAAAATCTAAACCAGGCCCATAAACAGAAGTACATATTTAAACCAATGGCTTGGGTAAGTTTCAATAGGTGTATTTCATGTACCATGGTAGTAGTACCACAGAAACTACTTTAAGGAATGAACCAGCAGCAATCAGCCAATATCTTATGCAGTAAAGCAGCATTTGATCATTCCGTAGGAAATTATTCATGGTTGACCTGGATGTACACCAAATACTGTCATGATACTATTTTCAGAGACCAGAATCACGAGCAAACCCCTCGCCCCAGCAGATAACCAGGTGCGCGCCTCACTCTACATTTCACATTCAAAATGGAGGACGATTCAACCAGAAGACATAAGCTGGAGTGTAAAAGAGGGTTTATCCTAAGAGTTACGTGGTACACAGAAATAATTTTCAGGATTGTATTTACAAAGCAGTTTGGAACATTATGGCACTATATTCTACAGTTTTAACCTTTACCTGCAAACCCATATTTCCCTCTTTCCTTTCTTTAGTTTCTTATTCCATAAGCATGCTGGTGACGTGCAGCTCCTGTTACTGTATGATGAGTTACTAGGGTCATGGCCATCTGCTTCCCATTCATCCTGGCCTCTTTGCACTCTTACTGCCTTTAGGTGCATTTGTATGAACCTTGCATCCAAAGCCAATAAATCTGAGGGGTCTTCAGCAAATCAGACAAATCTTTGGGTACCCCGTTTTGCAGCTGCTACGTTCGGGCCATGTACTACCATAGAAAAAACATTTGTTCTTGAGTTCTTCCAGGTGTTACATTGTCTTTGGTCCTACTGGTTCGTTGTCACTTGTTCTTTCATTCCTCCTACAGAGAATATTTCGCCTAATGGTGCACCCATGGTGATTTCCTTGAGGCTAGATTGTTCAGCTACCCTGGACCTTGGTGTTACCACTAATTTACATCTGACAATTCCTCTAATGTCTATGTTTCTCATTTTTACTATTAGATTACAATACATTAAAATGTCTTCAGCACCTGACTGTAACAAAGTAAGCATAGCACATTGTCAACCTAAAATGTTGAAGTTAGCCTCAAACATATCCCAAGACAATCTGATCTCCATGTGACATTTTTCTAAGACTCCCCAGGACTGTGTCCATCCACATTTTAACCTAGTATATAAATGTGTGCAAAGCCACCAAGCTCAAATTATCCAAAAATCAGACTGCCCCAGATATGATGATTTGGCTAATATCTTGGATTTTAGGACATATACCTCTAGATGCTGGTCTTTGCAAAACTCTATAAACTATTCAAACAGTTCAATCAACTGTTCACTACTAGAGCCAGGTCATTAGCAAATAAGAATAACAATGCCATTTATTCCTTCTGGGACATCTGGGGCAAACAAATTCATTATGGCCCTAACATAGAGATTCAAACCAAGTCCTTTCATGAAAACAGGAACAATGTCTACTTGTTATAAACCTTAAAAATCTAATCTCCAATTAAGAATGCAGCCAAGAGTAGTCAGTTCTCTCCTTTTTATTAAATAGTTATAATTCTATTTTTGTCAATGAAGATTCTAAGGCTTTGCTATTAAAGAAAAATAAAGATCTATTTAAAGTTTTTATTCATTGTTGGACAATGGGAGTTTGGCAAAAGAATTTAGTTGTTTTTCCAAATTGTTCCAAAGACTTCATCTTGATAAGCTTTTCAATTTCCACAAACCACTTCCCTGCCTTCATCTTCTTTTGTCACATCTAGTGCCTCAAGCCAACCCTTGTACTCACTAGGAAGATGCACGTACATGAATGACCCCAGGCACATTTTGGATGTTTGTGCATAAAAGAAAGCTAAGGATATGTGCATGAGTTTTCAAATGATAGCACTCCAAATTCACAAGCCGATGGGCGACTATTCTGGATGTACCACCTTCATCTCCTACCTGTTTGCCTCCCTGCTGTGGTGGTGTGTCGATGCCAATCAAAAGACCAGCTCCACCTCCTATGAGAGTTCAAATTAATATTTTGAATGCCCATTCATTAATTCCTGAGGAAGGGCCATTCCAGTGTGTGGTGAGACAATCTATATAAATATGAATTATACAGTCATCTGCCTCCTTCATATTTATGAGGAGGCCGGCTGAACAACAATGGCCAAGAGGTGATTGTAAACATGTGCAAGTCCAAACTGGGATTCTGGGAGCTTATTTACTTTGTCCAGATTACTTATTGGTAATTTTCATTACTCTTAGCTCCAGCCCAACTTGTCACAATACCCTTTTGGGGTATTGGAAAATTTCATTAGTACCCCTTCAAAACTCCCTGTAAAATCTAGGGGCATATTTACAAGGGCTTCATCTCCGCTTTTTTGGCTTACAAAGCCAAAAAAGCGGAGATAAAACCAGCGCCCTATTTACAAGAGGGTGCTAACATGCATAATTGCATGTTAGCACCCTTTTCATAACGCTCACTTTGCATCTCCAATGAGATGCAAAGTGGCGTTACTAGGCGTACTCAAGATGGGCTACCTTGCAAATATCGCTGATGTTTACATCGCGATATTTACAAGGCAGCCCACATGATTTTAGCACACATTAGATTTTGGCGAAAACTGCCGTTTCGCCAAAACCTAACGTCTGCTAAAATCCTGACTTAGCCATCCCTAACATAGGGGTGGATTATGCTGATACGACCCTGTGGGTCGTATCAGCAAGGTTATCGCCTTTTGCAGGGAACATCGCTGAAAAACCAGCGATGTTCCCTGCAAAAGGGCGATAACCTCGCTATCTCTGGAATTTTTATCGCCCTGGAGTAACACGTTGTTAATAACGCGCTACCAGGGTGATAAATACCAGAGATAGCCTGCGATAATATAATTATCGCTAAGCACGGCCAGCGATAATTATCGCTGGCCGTTGTTAATATGCCCCTCAATGCTTTATAGCCATTATTTTTCCATATTCTACTGATGTGGCTTAATAACCAGATCTGGAACTGAGAAACCAGGCTCGAATCCTGGTAATGGCTTAAAATCCTGTGGTTCTGGGAAAATCTCTTAATCTCCCCGTGCCTAAAAAAAAAAACAAATTGAATCTGACTTTGTGTAACGAAATCTGGTTCTCATGTAAAGCTCTCCAGTGCCCTGGGGCTGAATTTGCGCAATATAAAACTGCAAAAAAAACCCCTGCAAAATGCACTGTTTGAGCACATTCTGATATTGTCTTGTGGAATAACCCTCCAGCGCCCCCTGGGGAGGGCTGGGACTAGTTGCTCCATCTAATTACTAGGAGCAATATGGGTCTTGCATACAAATGGCCATGGTTGTTTTGTGTTTGCAGTGCATCTCTGCAACCGGTTCACGGCTGCTAGAGCATTGTCCACATGCAGCTGGTTCTGCTGCTTCCATCGTGACCACCTTCCATGCTGATGCTTCCCCCACTCCTCAGCATTGTGGTGACGTAGCAGAGTCAGAACCAGTCAGCGTAGGATTTGAAAACGGAGGAAAAAGAGAGAATGTTCTCACTCTCATCCATTTTATTCAAGATATGCAGAAATTGCACATCCACGACGCTATCTGCTGCAGTAGCATTTTTCCAAGGCCTACAATGTATGTGGTGTTTGAAATGCAACTACCCAATAATTTTAATGGGTGGAAGGGCTATCGTTTGTCATAACGCTGACTGCACGTTCATTTTTTCAAAGTTATTTGATCATGTGGTATCCAGTCTTTGCCACAATGTATTGCATGCAAGGGATCAGCAGACTACATTTACATGCTGAGCATATGGGAGTACAGCCTCATGGTAAGCACAGAACACTTAAAAATAGCTACAGAACATTATGAGCTGGAAAGTCAACTTGTCAAAATGAGAAACAACCTGATGGCGCACATAAAAAATGTATATGCATATTGTTAGTTTATAATATGAGTTCGTAAAGTGAAGACAAAGTACTGCGCATAGGACAACTGCGGAACATACCGCGCCTACCTACAATACTTAAATACATGATGAAAATACTGAGCATCATTTAAACCATCTGGCAAAGATACAAAGACGCACAATGTACAACCATAGGTTGAGCAAATGTAACAGTACCCCCGTCTATCTTCCTTGTACCATCAGGGGCGGACCAGAACCAAAAGCACCCCTGGCAACTTTTGTCAGACCACCCCTTCATGCTGCACCTAGCGTGGGAGCAGAGCAAGCGAGCCTGGCCACTGCAAGGGGAGTTTGGGCGGGTTCTCCCACGGAGAAATGTTGACCAAATGCAAATATGGCGCGTTTTACAGCACCTTTTTCATTATAGAACCTTGTCAATCATTGAATAGAGGTATGGAGACTGGAGACATTGCTGCATGGCTGCATGGCTGCATGACTCAATGATTGAATGAGCAGTTGAATGGGTGAGAAGTGGGTGGAGAAATCAATTTAAAAATGGATGACAATTAATTAAGACTTTTAGCTACCTTGCTGGCCTCAATGCTCTGATCAAGAGTGAGTGCTCTAGTTTTCATTTTAGCTTCTCTATTAAAACATCACCCTCCTCAAACACTAGTACCAATAATCCAAATGAATTATGGAAACCGTGCATCAATTCCGGCTTCTGCTTGACCACATTGTGTGATCCTAGGCAATTACTTATTTCACAGGGCTTCCTTTCGCGTCATCATTACGTGAGAGCACCTTTAAATAAATGAAGTCAGGGTGTGAAAAAACTTAAAAGACTGTAATGTTACCCCATCTGTGGTAACGCCTTAGGCCACATTTAGGGGAAAAAAGACCAGTGGCGGCCAGCGCACAATGAAAGGGGACTGTGTGTGGTGGGAGAGGGGAGGACGGGGGATTTTGAGGAAAAAATAAATAAAAAATAAAACCTACCTTCCGCTGCCCCGACAGCCTCCTTGGTGCTTGACTCCTGGCAGTGTCTGGGAAGGCACAGACTCCTCACCAAATCCAGGCGCTGCTCTCATGCCATGAGAGCAGCGCCAGGATTATCTGAGTGGCCTGCTCTGCTGCTTAGACACTGCCTGGGAGCCTGCAGCGTATCTCCAACCCGGCTGTGAACACTGCTCGGTTGGAGAAATAGAAGTGCGCATGTCTGTTTGGCCCGCCTGAGACGGCCGCACAAACTTACATGCGCCCTTTTAAGTGCTCACTACCCCTGCCTGTAATGGCCCGGCCTGCCCAGCATGCACCCACCGTCAGCCAGAGCCCTTCACAGAAAAATAAAATGATATTGTTTTAATATCATTTTCTTTTTCTGTGACTGACTCTGACCAGTGGGGCGACGCTCCTCCGCCATTACGGAGGAGCCCCCCCTGCGAAAGACAACTGGTTCTAGGCTCTTGGTTCACCATTAGCATCATCATCAGGGTGGTGATGGAGGGACATGAATGTATCTAAGTTCATGGTTAGAATCACTTAAAATAATTTTCACTCAGTACAATTGTATAATCTAATATACAAAACTGAAATACATTGAAATTGCCACACTATAAAGCAATACATTGTTCTGAATTTTGAAGTGTCTCAATCATATATGTACTGGATTCGTGGTTCCAAGCAACAGAAGACCCCTCACCTCCCTTCCACCTGAACCCCTAAATGTCAGCACTGCTCTGGACAGCTCTGCAGAAGACAGGAACCAAATAAATACAAAAACAACTTGATTTTGAAGTGAGGGTGGTGTGAATGGCACACTTTAAAACCATTTGTTTTGTATTGTTTGTTTGATAAAGCACCAACACGCTGCTGGCAGTAACTGCCGCTGGCCCGGCTCCCTAGACAACAGAACCGTCCCTGACCAGCGGTAAAAATGGCCCCCACCAAGCCAGCCTACAAGGAAAACACCAGGTGACCAATACTGGCAGGCTGGGCCTGCGCACAGTGTTTCTGCTAGTTATGGTGTCAAGGCTGGATATTAAGTCGCACGCCCCAGTTACCAATCTCACATTTTCCCAAAGCTAATACCATGGGAACATGATGGGGCAATTTCCCTAGAATATACCAAACAAGAAAAAGAGGAAAAAAGTAATTCTGGAGTGGATTCAGATGGACTCCAGTACATTCGTAGCCAGATAGACTTAGGGGCCGATTCCGATTCGGGCCGGAAATCTCTCTGACCGAGCCGGACCCGGAGAGATTTCCGACCGAATCGGACCCGTGCAGCCCGACCGAACGAGTACGATGCGTCCTTATGCTATCGTACTCGAGTCGGTCGGACTCCCATTGAAGTCAATGGGACCCGGTCGTACAAGGCGTACGCGGGCTCCCATTGCCTCAATGGGTGCGAGGCGAACAAGGGCGCCCCCTACAGCGGGTACGCGGCGAAGCGACTCGCGCCGTACACGCACAGGTAGGGGGGACCCATGGGTCCCCCCTGTGTGCGACTCGCGCGGCTACGCGTACAGGGGGGTCCGACACGGACCCCCAAAGTACGGCTCCGACTGCTCTTTTGAGCCGGACGGCGCGTGTCGGTCGGACTGCTCGCGGCGCGCATCGTACTTACCCGGCCGGGGAACGTCTCCATTGCGCGGTGCGAGTCGTGTCCGAGCGAGTCGGTCGGTGCGGTTCGACCCGGGAACGAGTCGGTCGGAGCGGTCGGGACGCCCGAACGAGTCGTCGGCGATTTCGCATCGTACTCGCTCGTCCGGACGCGCGTACGAATCGGTCGGGAAATAGGGCTCCGAATCGGATCCGGTTATGCCGAATCCGATTCGGAGCCCTACCGGCCGAGATCGGAATCGGCCCCTTAGTGTGAAGGGCGGCCATTTCTGAGAGAATACAGGAACTGGGTTGTAGAAAAGAAGCAGACTGTGTTTTGCTACAAGACTATAACAAGCAATGTTACTTATGCAAAACAAAATGTGATCAAATAACATACCTCAATCTGGAATCGTACCTGCTTCCAAAAATAGCAGGCAATGACAAGCCTTGGGATTACAGGGAACCAACCTTTATGGCTGTACTCAGGGGACATTCCCCATGTGCTGTCAGATTGTGCAAACTGCAAGAAAGCACAATCATGTCACATACCATTTTAGGTCTACCACTAGACATTATAGGTGTCCATACCTGGACTCCATAATGCAAAAATATCATTCTGTGATGCTGTGTGTCTTCTTGTGTGTTATTTTGCATTCTTCTACAGGACCATCAGTGATGGTCTTAATGCATAGCACTGGTCACCTACATCAGAAAGTTTCGAAAATATTACATATGTTGCATGTGAGTGGACATCTGCTTCCAAAGATTCCATCGGTCCATCGTGGAAGAGGTGTGGCGCAGCGGCCAGGGTGCCTGACTCCGGACCACAGGGTTCACGGTTCGATCCCCGGTACCGGCGGCAGGTAAGCCCAGCACCATGTGACTCTGGGCAATATCTCGCTTAATCTTCCCTACGGACCCCAGCGCCTTGACACCCTCGGGTAATTGTGCGCTTTACAAATACTGGATTTCATTTCATGAGACTTGCACTTGCTTACCAGTAAGCTATATCCATGTATACCACACTTCAAATTGTAAATTGACAGTACCACGTCTGATAATATAAGAATCATGGGAACCTGGCTACCACCTTTGTGAAGCAGTTGCATTATGAATAGCCTACATATTCCATGGAGTATGTGTGTTGGTCTTTCTGTAAATGTGTGCCACATAAGCAGGCGGTACAAATGTGAAATGCGCTCAATCTCCCGCAGTTATGGCCGGAAGGAAATTGGCTGTGAAATAGTAGATATCCTTTACTAACTGTTTACTGAGCCCTGGTTTCAGGAACCTCATGTGCTATGTTCTGATGGGCAACATTGCTACCCAGATATGTGGCACGGATGCATAGAGTACAGTTTGTACTACACCAGCTGCTGCGATGTGTGTCCTCTTGAAGAAGCCAGTGGATAGCAGATGCAGTACTGTGTGTACTTATACATGTGTTGGGATTGTATGGGGCCTGCTGTTGGCTGAAGGGATGGTGCAGTTTGTTCACGGAAGATGCTGTCTAGTAATCCAAAAACAGTGCAAAGCTTACTCCAAGTATTTTCCTTATTTTTCCTAGGACGCCAGCAGTATGTGCCTCTCTCTCTTTCTGAAAAACAACCTCCAACATGATTTATTCAGAATGCTTTTAGAATGACTGTTTTTTTGCACCTATTTTATTTAAATAAAACGTTTCTGTAGCATTACATTTAGTGGGTTTGGAACATTGCTTTTAATGAGGTGATTGAGGTAGTTTGCAGTGTTCCCCTGAGTTGTGCCCCTTTTCAATTCATTATTGGGATTTTGGTGCATAACAGCACTGTGTTTATTCATGAAGCAGTAAGTGATTTGTGACACTGATGTATCTTTTGGTGGGTTGGTACATTAATGATGAACGATGTTGTGCTTATTCATCCCTATTTATCTGTATTGGATGTGGGTGGGTGACAGACATATGCAATATGGTAGTTTGTGTAAGTAGAAGACGCAAGCAGGCCTCATAATTATTCACCCAACAGCCGGTTAATAAACATGCTTCAGCTAAAAGAAAACATACATTTTGTTTTTAACTTTTGAACATGATGTAAAACGTGGATTGTTGTTTCAAGATTTAAATGATGGATGATAGATGTCAAAACCTTTCTTTCAGAACAAATGTGTAAGTCAGTCAGAGAGCCACGGATGGGTAAAATTATGTCTGAATCATTGAAATGTCTTTTCTTTAAACAGTGATTTGTTTTGGAGTCCGAAAATATGACACTTTTTCGCCAAACATGTTTCTACTCTTTAATTTATAGGAACATGTCTTAATGTAATTTGTTTTTTTTTAACCTTTTAATTTTTTTTATTTTTTTTTAACAGAAATAAAGCCATATTTTTTATCAGCATACTTAATTTTTTTTGCAACCTCAAGCGTGAAAATGAGAAAAAAAGGCCAACGTCCCTCCACATCCTTTAAATGAAAATCCTGCTATAGAGGAAAAGAAGCTGTGCGATGAATCATTCGCTCCCTACCAGCAACTTAACATGTCCCTTTATTCCTCTGTGCACAAATAGTCCAAAGTTTGTAGGGTTAACCATATGGAGAACTATTGACAGATTATTCTGTCTTGGGTTGTCAAAATGAACATTAATTTCTGCAAGGAGACTACTGGTACGTGGTAAATAATGTATATATATATATATATATATATATATATATACACACACACACACATTGCATTTGTGTAGAGTTCACATTGAATAAATCCAAGTAATGCTTGGATTATTTAACAGTGTTCTTCGTTACATGGATTTTTACTTCATGCTGTTACAGTTCCAATAGTATAAATTGTATCCTGCAACTAGAAAGTGTCACGTCAATCGTCTCCTCTAAAGCAAAAAACAAAAATCCCCTTTGGAGGACCACAAATGCTGTAGGTTTGTCCAAAAAATGAAGTGGAGGTACGAGGAAAGGTAGAAATCAGTGTAATGAAGATTACCAGTAATCCAAATACTATCAATTTTTTATGCCAGATTATGAACTGGGGAGGAAATAATGCAATATCTACTTTCATTGCAACTCAACAACAAAATATTATGTCAGCAGAAACCAAATTTTTATGGAAATAATTTCATGAAGCTTCCACAACAGGTCATAAAATATGAGAAGGGTTGTTCCTTTAACAAAAGAAAGCCACTACTCCTAAAAAAGATGTGATGAGCCTGGAAGTATGTGTGCCGGCCAATCTCAATAATATTTTAAAGATCCTGAATGTGCTGATGGCTTTCAAGGAAGTCCCTAACATGAAACAAGGCTACCCGTGCAAGAACACATAACTTAAAAATCTAAAATGTGCATGTGTTTTTTGGAAGGGCATTGGAAACCTCTTGAAGGGACACCACAAATTAAAGGTCACATAATTTTGGGAAAATGCCCAAAATCAGGGCTGAAGAATATTAAGATTAAGTCCTGCGCAAAGCCCCTCCTCTCTAGCATAGGCATTCCATTTCCAATAAAGAGCAAATCAGCCCCGAAGCAGAGGTTTTAGGGGCACACATGAAAGTGAGTAAATGCTCTGCATTACCTCTTTAAAAGGGGAAGATTTATCATTATGATTCAAAGGGGGTTTACTACAATCAGCTCTGTCCCTATTCTCCTTATGAGGTACAGAACTTAGGAAATCATATAAGAGGCCAAATGCAAATAAGAGGGTCCGAGACACCTATAGGACTGGTCATCTTTGTCTCAAGCAAGAGGATCTCTACACCATGACGAAACGCTGGAATAAGAGCATCTAGATGATATGTGCAAAGGTTCAACCTCTAGAAAGCAGAGCTCTTGCATGTCTGGACAAACAGGTCTCTTTTAAGTTAAAACCGGTGGAAGAATGTTTTTCCACCCATAAAAAGTGGAGACTTGGAATGTAGTAGCTCTCAGTTAATGTAGATGGAATTCCGCTCCTAAGCCTAGCAGGTAGGTCAAATCCAGTAGACTCACAGACTGATCCCTTCCTTTGCAATTCTCATAGTTTATTGTCTCTAAATTTTTGGGCTGTATCAACAATGCATGGATTATCTGGCAAGGAGTACCCCAAGTCATGTTATATCACAGAAACGTCTTACTTGCATAGCAACCTGATCATCTCAGATGAAACTAGCATAGGTGAATGTTGCATCTCCTTATGTTAAGTCGAAATTTCTTCTGCTGGCATTGCGGCTGAGAACCACATTTGTGGTCTCAGTGTGACTCCCTTAAAGAGATACCCTGGAAACCAGAAGAACAAAAAGAGACTGGCAAGCTTGGTTGAAACTGCATGATTGAATGAGTCTTTAGACCAATGACAAAACACCTATATCAAGTGATTAAAGATTCAGCACGGCTCAAGAGACTAATAAAATTATGCTGCCCCATGTATATGAATTCAGCGGCGGGCTGAAGAAAGTGACTCTGATAACAGAGTTGTGAGATGATAAAACAATGTTCCCCTTGCTACCACAGTTTTTTCAATTTCACTGTTCTGCATAAGATAGGTGTTACCATTCTCAGCTCAATCGTACTCAATGAATTGACTTTGGAAGGAAGACAGGCTGTGCCCATGTGTCAGAATTTGAACTTGTGATCTGTAGACTTTATCCATATCTCAACAGAAAGTTCTTCATCTAAAAGCTTTAAAGATTATATGAGAGTGTCAGACCCAATGTGTAGGTCTGAGGCATACATGGGCTACTAGGCTACAACTGTGGGAGTTCTGGGCATTTACCACTGGTAACCCGGGTCTTACCTAGCATGGCCCTGTAAATCGATCACCAAGTTTGCACCTTTAGCACATGACTTTCAATAGGTGATGTAGTCGAGCAGTTCAAGGCTTACTCAATGCACTAATTAACCCACCAACAATAACAGCGTCTAGGCAATACTTTTTTTTTTAATACTCTTTTTATTGAATAACAAAAAAGCGACATTCATGTTTACAATCAGATGGTATAAGTTGTGATTTCACATAGACATACATACATAATTCTGCTGTACATTATGATACTTAGTATTCTTTTGTTACATCATCTACGGCGTATCTGGAACTGTGAGAGAGAGAACAGTTGGTGGGACACAAATATTACCGTGGTATTCATTCCATTTGCTCCATATTTGAGACCATTTTTGGGGGCAACCTCTTGCTACATATACCGTTTTTTCCTTTGTCATACACCAATCTATGTCAGCCTTCCATGCCTCCACTGTGGGAGACGCACTTGCGCCCCACATCCTAGCGACGTTCCTTTTGGCTACCATCAAACCCAGTGTCACCCATATTTTGTCTTTACTATTCAAATCAGTGGGTTCCCAAACGTTCAACAGACATCTTTTGGCCTCAATTCCCATATCCAGTCCGAGGACCTCTCTAAAACAGTCGTGAATTCCCTTCCAGTATTTCTGAATGTGCATACATTCCCACAAAATATGCATGAATGTGCCTTCTTGGCCACATTGTCTTCTGCACCTCCAGTCATCTGCCCTGCCCATCCTGACTAGCTTGGATCCCGTGACATATATTCTATGGAGGATCTTGATTTGGACCCGTCGTAATCGGGCGGAGATTGCGACCTCCCGTGGGGAGGCCAAAGCTTCCTGCCACTCATCATCGTCCAACTCTAAACCATCTTCTTCCCAGTGCTCTCGCACCATTCTAAAGGGGTCTGGGTCGTTATTAATCAGCTTCTTATATGTCAGGGATACCGCTTTTGTTTGCATGTATCCATCGAGCAACCTATCCTCTAACGGTGAGGCCTCTGGGAGAGATTCTCCCTTAGGTATCTGCGATGCTAATGCGTGTCTCACTTGCAGGTATCGAAAGTATTCTGTGTCAGCCATCTGATACTCCTGTTGCAGGGTGGCGAATGACATAATTTCTCCCCTCTTCCATAGGTCGCCTACCTTTGTGATCCCAATCATGTCCCATCTTTCAGTCCCCTTCGTTTTCTTCAGGGTGCCCAGTTGCTCCGAGTCCCACAGAGGAGTAGCTTGCGTAATTCTCTGTTCCCAACCCATACTACTATTGGCTGCATGCCACACTTGTACCGAGTGCCTAGTTGGCCCCGTCAGGGGAATTTTTGGGGTTTGGAGTAGAGGGCCATACTGAAGTTACCGCCTGGCAGTAGCCATTTGTCCATCTTATAGCCCGGGTCATCCCAGTGACGGTATGTGCACTGATTGACAGCAGCCAGGTGGGCCGCCCAATAATATTTTTGGATATCGGGGAGCCCGATTCCCCCATCATACCAGCTCATGACTAATTTTGGGAATGATATGCGAGGTCGACCATCCCAAAGCAGTTCCCTCTGGAGACTCTCCACCTCCTTGAAATATTTCGCCGGAACAGGATTTGGGAAATTCTGGAGCGCGTAGAGGAAGCGTGGTAATGCTGTTCTCCCCAATAACGATATTGGGAGAGTTTTCCAATTATTCACATCTCGCTTCAATCTCTGCAGTGGGGGGAGTAGGTTACGTTCATAACTGGTTTTGGGGTCTGTTGTAATAAATATTCCAAGATATTGGAATCCATCTTTTGCTTCCTGCATAGGACAGCCCCTGGGTAAAGGAGGAGGCCTTCCGCTGAGGACATACATCAAGAATTTACTCCAATTGATTGTATATCCAGAATATTTGCCGAAGTTTGTAAATATGTTAAGCACTCTATGGAGTGATGTTTTGGGGGATGCCAGGTACAGCAGTATGTCATCTGCGTATAGGGAGATGCGGTCCTCCCAGGTTTCAGCCCATTTCAAGCCCCGAATTATGGGGTCTCTACGGATCCATGCTGCCAAGGGCTCCAGAGTCAGCGCGAAAAGCAAAGGGGACATCGGACATCCCTGTCGAGTCCCACGGCCCAGTGTAAATACTTCCGATTTTTTGTTATTTACAACCACTTGTGCTAAGGGCTCTGTATATAATAGACGTACCCACTTGGTGAAGTTTGGCCCGAATCCCATCTTGTTTAAAAGTGCAAACAGAGACGGCCACTCAATAGTATCGAAGGCCATTGTGGCATCCAATGAAACTACGACTGCTTCTTCTCTTATAGATCCCTGACACCCTAACACTCCATGCAACCTCCTCAAGTTTAAAGCTGTGTTCCTGTGAGGCATAAAGCCCGATTGGTCCGGGTGCACCAATTTGCTGATCACTTGGACCAAACGACCAGCCAGCATTTTGGCTAGCACTTTGGGCTCAGCATTTAATATCGAGATGGGCCTGTATGAAGAACACTTATTTCTAGGTTTGCCCGCTTTGTGTATGGTAACCAGCGTAGCCACCCTTTGATCTTGAGGGAGCACACCCAAATCATGGCTTTCGTTAAACATGGCCCTTAGGTACGGTGTGATTTTGTCAGGCTTTAGCTTGTATAGCTCGATTGGCAGCCCATTAGGGCCCATAGCCTTACCAGATTGGAGATTTCTTATTGCCGGGGCAACTTCTTCGTCAGTAAAATTGCTATCGAGCATTTCCCTTTCATCTACCGCTAAAGTGAGGAGTGTTATGTCTGAGAGTAGGGCTTTGGAGTCTTCTTCTTGTAAGGAGGTGCTTGTTTGGTAGATGGAGCGGTGATAATCTGCAAATTCGTTGGCTATCTCGTGTGGATCTACTAGTGTTTCTACTGACTCTTTCGTCAGTTCTGGTACTAGTCTGCTCGCTAGCTCTTTTTTCTCTAACCAGGCCAACAACTTTCCAGCCTTGTCGCCCAGCTCATACAATCTGCCTGCTTTATCTCTACTCAATGTCTTAGCCATGTCAGTAGCAATAGTTTTATATTCATCTCTCTTAAGTTTTAGGGCATGGAGTTTGTCTTGTGTCAGTGGTCCCACTGTTTCCTCCTCCATAAGGAGAATTTCGTCTTCTAGTCGGGCTAGGTCTTTAGTCTTTTCTTTGCGCACACCGGCAATCAGTGAAATTGCCTGACCCCTTAATACTGTTTTAAAAGCTTCCCAAAGCATTTGGGATGACCGCACCGATTCTTTGTTCCCCAGAAAGTTGTGTTCAATAGCTTCAGACAGTTTATCTTTAACAACTGGGTTCCGGAGGTACCAGGGGTTCATAGGTGCTATTCTCCCCACCCTTCTCTCGCCCAGGACCACCCCAGCCCATAGTGGTGAGTGATCAGATATGCCACGGGCCAGGTGCCTAATTTCCCGTATATTTCCGATTTTGGACGCTGGAGTGAGGAGATAATCTATTCGTGATAAGCTGTTGTGCGCCCTTGAATGAAAGGTGTGCTGGATACTTTCGGGGTGGTACACTCTCCATGCGTCAACTAGGCCCATTGCATCTCAAAAAATCAGGAAGCCAACTATGTGAGGGGCTTATGTTGCGGGGAGGACACCGGTCAATTGAACCAGACACAACAGAGTTAAAATCTCCGCCTATTACCAGGTAGCCCTCTGGGAAAGACAATGTGACTTTGCCTAAGTCTTTGAATGTTTGGCCCTGTAGCCCTGGCGGGACATACACCGCTACTAATGTGAGTGGCTTCCCTCCCACTGCCCCGAAATTGCAGCATATCTACCCATCACATCCGTCCAGGTGTGGTTTATTGACACTGGGAAGGAATTCTTTATCATAATGCCCACCCCTCTGGAACCCGTGGTGAAACCAGAATGAACCACTAGCCGGTATCCCCATCTACTCAAAGCCTTACATGAATTGCGAACAAGGTGCGTTTCCTGGAGCAGCACCGCATCTGGGGCTTCCCTCTTAATGTACTGTAATACGATGCTGCGTTTTAATTTGTCCCCAAGCCTGTTAACATTCCAACTTAGGAGCTTAAAATTTTTATCCCATTGCGTCCCCATTTGTGTGATCATATTCAGCGTATCCCATCTCTTTCCTTGCATTACTCAATGTCGCACTATCTAGTAAAACATGAAACAACCCAACCCCAACACAACTGCGCCCCTCCCTGCTCCCCTGCACTCTGGGCCTACAACTGCCCATGATTCAAACTATGCAGAGTGCCTATCGCCCAAACTGTAGACTAAAAGTAGAATATATTGGGGGGGGGAAACTCCACCACCCTGACCTTTGTCCCTATTTGAAAACATTTTGCATCACTAGGGGGGCCAACATAGTATCCATAATGATTAATAAGACACTTAGCGTATTCCTCCAGACCATCGTCCATCAATTGGGCTTTATCACTGCATCAGTTCTGGACAGCCTCATCTGTCAATTGTTCAGAGTGAGCCAATGGTGGCATGATCCCTCCGAACGGTGCGTTCATCCCATGCGGCCAGTTCCCACTCTCAGTGAGCGTTATGTTATTTTGCTGCTCTCCAACCCTCTAGCCAGTCCACAGCTGCTTCTGTATTATCAAAAAGCCAGGCTTTACCTTCGGCTTCAACTCTGAGCCTTGCAGGGAACAACATTGCATACTTGAGCCCCTTTTCCTGGAACCGCCTCTTCACATCAAGAAATGATCTACGTAGTCGTTGGACATTTAAAGTGAAGTCCGGAAAGAAGGAGATCTCTGAATTTTCGTACTTTACGGGAGGGGCTACTCGAGCGGTGTGCAATATAGTATCTCTGTCCCTAAAGTTTAAGAGTTTAGCTAACATTGGACTGGGGGTGCTCCAGGTTTCGGTCTTCCTCCAGGGACTTTGTGTGCTCTCTCTACCACAAATAATTTAGATAATCCCTTAGGCTGGAGATGTTTAAGTATTAGCTCCTCCAGAGACAGGTCGGCCGCAGGACCTTCCGCCCTTTCAGGCAGTCCAATTATTCATATGTTATTCCTTCTGGTGCGACCTTCATAATCGTCCAATTTTTCCTCTGCAAGCTAACGAAAAGCCTGCAGGTCTATAATGTCCTGCTGCATTTGCGTTGAATCTCCTATGAGGCCAGAGGTGACAACCTCCATTTGTTTCACTTTCTCCCCCATTTTTTGTAGGTCTGCTCTGATCAGTGTAACCTCTGACGTGATAGCGTCCATTCTGTGCTTCAGAGAGGTGCGCACCCCTGAAATGGCGTCCATGATGTCCTTCAACGTTGGGTCTTGATCTTCGCATTCAGTGCTGACCACCATTTTACCTTTAGTAGTGTGCTCGGAGTCGGCTGGTTTCGGCAATGCATATTTATCTAGTTTTGTTTGCTGCGAGCCTTTCATACCTTTGGTGCCCGACATTCTTTTCCTATTCGGCCAGGACTGGTCTTTGCCTCTTATTCCGGGGCTCTCCCCTATCCGTGGAGCTTCACTACGGTGTATTTGTTCACCTGTTTGCCCTGTATTCTATAAATTCCAGACCTCCCCAACTCAGTGTGTGGGAACTCTCACAGGGGTCTACTTCACCCTTTTCGCCGTCTTAAGCTTGTCTAATGCGCAAATCTGAGCCGTTTAGTTGCGTCTGTAGTAGTGTCTCTGTTCAACCCTTCCAGGTCGTAATTTCCCCAATTCGCCGTCTTGATCTCGTGCAATGCGCAAGTCTGAGCTGTGGAGTTGCGTCTGTGATAGCGTCTTTGTTCAATCCTCCTGTGAGAAGTTGGCCTGGTATATGCTGTCCACTAATTATAGTGGGCACCTTGCACCAGTCCAAACAACCCCTTATTGGAGATAGGTTAAAGACAACCTTTATTGAAAGCTATCCTAGTGGTAGCTATGGAGAGCAGCCTTCGGGCTAAGTCTTGAAGGAATGTAAAGCAGCTTGTTTTACCAGTCTATAATCTCTTGAGTGACCAAATGAAAGAGGACCACACCAGGTATATATTCAAAATATATGTATTTATTGCTAAACACACCCCTCTAGTCTCTTTATGAGGCTAGAGTTCGAAGTACATAAGTTATAAGTTAGTTATCAACAGTAATAGCACAAATACACGTTTGAGCCCTAGGGGCGTACCAAACCATATACCAATAAAGTGGTATAAGAACCACGACTGAGCTAGACACAAGGCCTAGAGCCTGTAGAAGTGCTTGGACCACAAGGAACCACCCAAGGTGGTCCCCCGTGGGTCCACACAGGGGACCCACGGGGGAAGCGTGCAGTGTGAGAACACAGCCGTGAATCGCCGTTGACTTCTATGGGGAAAGTCGCGGTTGGAATTTTAAAGAAAAGGGACACTTAGAGGAGGACTTGGAGCAAACCCCTTTAGAACTGGGTTGTTCTAGAGTCTATACCCACGGGAGCACCGGAGTACTCGAGTTACCTCACCCAGGGAAGCCGGGTGCATAGGTGTCTTTCGGGGTCGGGTTTTGTCGTCGTTTTCAATGGCGATCTGCTGCAAAGTGCTGCTGGCGGCCAAGTCGAAAGTGTTCGGGTGGATCCAAAGGTGGATCGAAGATCTGAAGAACCTGAAAGCAGAGGGGACAGAGTCTGGGTCACTAGCCAGTGACCAGGAAGGCGATGAGCGGATGCCCACCGATGTCGAGTGCTTCAGGTAGGTTGACGGTTGTCTTGACTCTTCAGCCACGAGGTCCAGGAGGCGTCGACGATGACCAGGAGCTGGATTCGAGCTGTCCCATGACGTCTGTCGATTACTGACGTGTTTGCGACCGGATTGGACCCAACAAGTCTTGGCAACGGCAAGTCTTGTGGAAATAGAAGAAGGATGGTGGTGCAGACCAGCAAGGTCTGAGGGACTCACCCAGCGAGGGTAAGTCAGGGCACGCCTGGAGCAATCAGGGAAGCCCAAGCAGAAGAAGATTGGCCTTCGGGAGGGCCTACTAGCCAACGGACTAGCGACCGCGAAGGAGCCTTGAGTGGACGCACTTAGAGCTGGCTCACGGGACACTCGTGGAGTGGAGGCCAGTGATCTTCGGTGCAGTTGGCGCTGGAGGCGGAGGCTACTCGGAGCCCAAAGCACAACTTCGTGAAAGACCAGGAAGAGGATGCACTTGCAAATGTGCTTGGTGTCCAGGGGTCACAGTTTCACGTTACCCACGACAGCTACGGGCCTCAGCTTTGCTGGGGACTCAGGGCAGCCTCGGGGAAGTCTGGAAATCCACCTCTGGTGATGCAAAGACTTCAGCGTCTGGTGGGAGCTTCAGCGATGCAGACCGGACAATTGCTTCGTTGGTGCCTGCCAAGCAGGGGAGTCACTCCTTGACCCCAAGGGAGATTCTTCAGTCCTCTAATCTTAAAGTAGAGCATCGAAGGTCCAGGATTCTGTATCAGAGTTTCGTCCAGGTAAATCTAAAGTCCTAAGGACTGGGGTCCCATACTTATACTAAGTTAGGGGTTGGACATACTCTGGGGACCCACCTATGGGAGGGTCAGGGAAGAGGGGTGGTTACACCCATTCCCTTTGTCCAGTTTCGCGCCAGAGCAGGGGCTGGAAGCCCCTGAACCAGTTTGAACTGGGGTATGCACAGGGACACCAAGTGTGCCCCCAGTGCAGGACTTCAAAGCACCAGAGAGTGCTCCCGCCCAGCCCCAATACACATTATCCTGTCTGGGGAGGTGGTTACACCTCCCTGGGACAGGAAACCTATTGTCCAGGCCTCCCCTGCCGGAGTTTCAGTCAGCAGCAGGAGGCCAGACCCGTGTCTGTGGCAGCGGCATCCATTTTGTGATGCCAGGGTTTGGAAAGAAGTTACCGGGCAGGCCGGTGTGTACATGTCTCTCCCTCTAGAAGGGTGGAATGCTACCCCCGCCGCCAGAACTGGCGGGGGGTAGTATTCCAAGATGTTTGACACCAAACACGACATGTTTCCGTGCAGCCATCCCAAAGTTAGCATTTAACGCGAGGTTATAATGCGCTTAAGAGTATATGGTCAGGCTGCACTACAAACAGCATCAGAGAAGGGTCTCCGAACGCTGCAGAGGGGCTCTGCTCATGCAGGGGCACCCTCTCACATAGGAACCAAGCACTCTGCCTTCAGGATTGACAAGGCCGGCCATAGGAGTGACTTATAGGTTTATATGTGTGTATGTATGTAGTGATATAGGTAACCTATATCACTGTAAGGGTGCATGCACCACCTTACCCAGGCTGCAGTAGCAGACCTGTGGTGTCCTTTGGCTGGCCATCCAGGGGTGGCACAATACATGCTTCAGCCCCTGGCAGGCCTCTGTGGTACCTATGCCCTGGGTACATAGTATACCATATACTAGGGACTTACAAGGGCACTCCAGATTCCAATCAGAGATGTGCCTAAGGCACATGGAAACCATTTTAGAGAGGAAGCAGCTAGGCTGGGGTTCTGATTAGCAGGCCCCAGCCAGACTAAAGTCGAAAAACAGTGAAGCATCAGCAAAAAGTGGGGGTACCCATGTGAAGCAGATCCTACTCTCCTACACACCCCCCCCCCCAAACGTAGGGACATTAAACTAACCTTGCCCAGTTAAGTCTTCATGTTCTAAGTGGAAGTACCTAGAGAGTCCATCTGCATTGGCATGGTTACTCCCAGGTCTATGTTCCACTGTGAAGTCCATCCCCTGTAGGGAAATGGACCACCTAAGCAGTTTGGGGTTTTCACCCTTCATTTGTTTTAGCCATAAGAGGGGCTTATGGTCTGTTTGAACAAGGTAGTGAGTACCAAACAAGTATGGCCTCAACTTCTTCAGAGCCCAGACCACAGCAAAGGCCTCCCTCTCAATGGCTGACCAACGTTTCTCTCTAGGGGTCAGCCTTCTGCTAATAAAAGCTACTGGCTGATCCTGACCTTCATCATTCAATTGTGACAGTACAGCCCCTACCCCCAATTCAGATGCATCTGTTTGGACAATGAACTTCTTGGAGTAATCAGGACTCTGTAGAATGGGAGCAGTGCACATGGCCTGCTTCAGGTCATCAAATGCCTTTTGACAGCTAACTGTCCACTGAACCTTTTTGGGCATTTTCTTGGAAGTTAAGTCATTCAGGGGTGTCACTATTGATCCATACCCCTTGACAAATCTCCTATAGTACCCAGTCAGGCCTAAAAGGCTCTCACCTGAGTCTGGGTAGTTGGAGCAGTCCAGTCCATGATGGTCTGGATCTTGCTCTGCAAGGGTTGAACCTGGCCTCCACCCACAAGGTGGCCCAGGTACACAACCTGACTCTGCCCTATCTGGCACTTGGTGGCCTTGATAGTCAGGCCTGCTTTCTGCAGGGCCTGCAAAACATTTCTGAGGTGGACCAGGTGATCCTCCCAGGTGGAGCTAAAGACAGCAATATCATCTAGATATGCTGCACTATAAGCTTCCAGACCTGTAAGGACTGTATTCACCAACCTCTGAAAAGTGGCAGGTGCATTCTTCAGACCAAAGGGCATCACCACAAATTGATAATGCCCACTAGGGGTTGAGAATGCTGTCTTTGGCTTTGCATCATCAGCTAGTCTGATCTGCCAGTAGCCAGCTGTCAGGTCAAATGTGCTTAGATACTTGGCTGAGGCCAAAGTGTCTATTAGCTCATCTGCCCTAGGTATTGGATGGGCATCAGTCCTAGTGACTGCATTGAGACCCCTGTAGTCCACACAAAACCTCATCTCTCTTTTCCCACCATTGGTGTGAGGTTTTGGCACAAGGACCACTGGACTAGCCCAAGGGCTATCTGAGGGTTCAATAACTCCCAAATCCAACATCTTCTGGACTTCTGTCCTGATACAGTCCCTGACATGGTCAGGTTGCCTATAAATCTTATTTTTAATAGGCAGACTGTCCCCAGTGTCCACTTCATGAGTGCACCAGGTGGTCTGACTGGGTGTCAGTGAGAATATGTGCCTGAACTGATTGAGCACCTGTCTGCAATCAGTTTGCTGCTGGGCAGTGAGGCTGCCTGCCAAGGCTACACCATCCACTGACCCATCATCAGGGTTCTGTGAGAGCAGGTCAGGGAGTGGGTCACTCTCTTCCTCCTGTCCCTCATCAGTAGCCATGAGCAAGCCCATGTCTGCCCTGTCCACATATGGTTTTAATCTGTTGACATGGAGAACCCTGTGGGGACTCCTGGGTGTTCCTAGGTCTACTAAGTAGGTAACCTCACCCTTCTGTTCAACAATGGTATGGGGTCCACTCCATTTGTCTTGGAGAGCTGCTGGGGCCACTGGCTCCAACACCCACACCTTCTGTCCTGGCTGGTAAACAGTCAGTACAGCCTTTGGTCATGCCAGGCTTTTTGAAGTTCCTGGCTAGCCTCAAGGTTTTTAGTTGCCTTTTTCATGTACTCAGCCATCCTGGAGCGGAGACCAAGTACATAGTCCACTATGTCTTGCTTTGGGGGCTTGAGAGGTAACTCCCATCCTTCCTTCACCAAGCACAATGGACACCTGACAGGGTGACCAAACAAAAGTTCAAAAGGGCTGTAGCCAACCCCCTTTTGAGGCACCTCCCTGTATGCAAATAAAAGGCAGGGCAAGAGTATGTCCCATCTTCGCCTAAGCTTCTCTGGGAGCCCTTTAATCATGCCCTTCAGGGTTTTGTTGAATCTCTCAACTAAACCATTGCATTGTGGGTGATAGGGTGTGGTGAACTTGTAAGTCACTCCACACTCCTTCCACATTGCTTTCAAGTATCCAGACATAAAGTTAGCACCCCGTCTGATACAACCTCCTTAGGGAAGCCCACTCTTGAGAAAATTCCCAGGAGGGCTCTTGCCACCACAGGTGCTGTAGTGGTCCTAAGGGGAATAGCCTCTGGGTACCTGGTGGCGATCCACTACCACCAGGATAAACCTGTGCCCAGATGCTGTTTGGGGATCCATGGGACCAACAATGTCAATCCCCACCCTTTCAAAGGGAACCCCCACCACAGGTAGTGGTATCAGGGGGCCTTTGTAGTGCCACCTGCCTTGCCACTGGCCTGGCAGGTTACACAGGAGCGACAAAACTCCTTGGTGTCTTCAGATATGTTGGGCCAGTGAAAGTGAGGGACAATTCTGTCCCAAGTCTTGTTCTGGCCCAGGTGACCTGCTAAGGGAATGTCATGGGCTAGGGTCAATAGGAAACCCCTGAACTTCAGAGGTATAACCAACCTCCTGGTGGCACCAGGCTTGGGGTCTCTACACTCTGAGTACAAGAGTCCATCATCCCAATACACTGTATGGGGACCACTAGCTTTCCCAGCAGCCTCAGCAGCAGCTTGCTGTCTGAGGGGTTCAAGAGAGGGGCAGCTCTGCTGCTCCTGGCTCAGATCTGCCCTGGAAGGGCCCCCTGTCCCCAAGAACTCAAACTGGTCAGGTTCAAGCTCCTCTGGGACAGTTCCTTCCTCAGGACTGAGATCATCCCCCTCAAGAGACTGATCTTCCTTCTGAGCCAAGGGGGAAGGCACTGCCTTTACTCTACTACTCCTCTTCTTGGAGGGCCCTTGGTCCATTATTCCAGAATCCAAGGCCTGTTCAGAGTTAGACATTTTGGCTTGTGACCTGGTCACAGCAAACACATCTGCAGGGATGCCCAGCATTTCTGCATGGGTCCTGAGCTCCACTTCTGCCCAAGCTGAAGTTTCTAGATCATTGCCAAGCAAGCATTCAACTGGTAGGTCTGCACTTACCACAACCTTCTTAAGGCCAGTTACCCCTCCCCAGGAGAAGTTAACAACTGCCAGAGTATGGTCTGTTCTGACATTGCTAGCATTGGTCACTTGGTACATTTCACCAAGTATAATCTGCCCAGGATCCACAAGGTCTTGTGTCACCATGGTGACACTTGCCCCTGTGTCCCTAAATGCCAAAGCCTCTTTTCCATTGATTAAGGGCTGTTGCCTGTACTTGCCCAGATTACTGGGACTCACAGAGGAGGTCACATCCATGCCTCCATCACAGACTAGGACAGCCTGAGTGAGTTCTCTGACTAGGTCAGAGCTCATCTCCTTACCCAGGGTCAACCCTACTAAACCCTTGGCTTGTGTAGTCCCACCACCAACTGTAACTGCACTAGGGGGAGCAGGTGCCTTAGGGGCATTGGTGGGGGCTGGAGTAGAGTCTTTGGACTTGGTGCAATCACTGGTCCAGTGGGTCTTTTGCTTACAGGCCTTGCACCATGGTTTCTTTTGGCCTTTCCCTTTGTTAGACTGTGAATCCCCACCTGAAGAAGATTTTTGGGGGCCTTGTGAAGACTTCTGGTCTTTACCCTTCTCCCCACCCTTATCAGAGTTCTTAGAATCTTGCTTCTTTGGGTCACCACCTTGGTTCTGTACCTTCTGCCTCACCCTGGTTCTGACCCATTTGTCTGCCTTCTTTCCCAATTCTTGGGGAGAGGTCAGATCAGAGTCCACCAGGTACTGATGCAACAGCTGATTTTGACAGTTATTAAGAATCTGCTCCCTCATGATAAGATTGTACAATCCTGAGAAGTCACATACCTTACTGCCCATCAACCAACCTGCCAGAGCCTTAGCAGAACAATCCACATAGTCTACCCAGTCTTGAGTCTGTGCTTTTTGGGTATCTCTGAACTTTAACCTGTATTGTTCAGTTGTTAGGCCAAACCCATCAATCAGAGCACTCTTCAAGACTTTGTAATTGTCAGCATCCTCTTCTCTTACAGTGAGGAGCTTGTCTCTACCTTTGTCTGCAAAGGAGAGCCACAAGATTGCTGCCCACTGCTCCTGAGGGACCCTCTGTACTTTACAGGCCCTCTCCAGTGCAGTTATCCATTTGTGGATGTCATCCCCACTCTGGTAGGGAGGGTCAATCTTGCTCAGGTTTCTATGGTCATAAGACCTTTCCCTATCTTTGGGGAAACTGCTGCCACCATGGGACTCTAGTCCCATCTTTTGTCTCTCTCTATAGAGATCTAGGGACTCCCTGTCTATAGCCAATTGCTGTTTTCTGAGTTCAAGCTGGGCTTGCTCATACTGAATCAGTCTCTTCCTCCTCTCATGAGAGGATTCCCTTCCATGAGAGGAGACAGAGGTCCCTACTGAGGTGTCAGAGTGGTTAGACTCCTGAGAAGGAGATCTAGTCCTTCTGGGCACACTCACAACTCTTCCTGGGGGGCAAAGGGGAGGTCATTCTGATCCTCTTCCTCCTCCACAGGAGGAATTGGGTTTTCCAGGTCAAGGTCATTTTCACCTTCCTGGCCAGTTTCAGAGGGGGCCCTGGGTTTCTTCACCCCTGACCCCTTCCTCATTTTCTGCCCCACCCTCTCTGCCTACCCCTTCAGACCCTAGGGGCCTGCTGAGATCATCAGCTAGTAGCACCTCTCTGAGGTGTTGGGTGCTGGCACTTTTGCCTGCCTTCAGCTTCCTAGTATTGCACAATGCTCTCAATTCCAAGAATGGGAGATTATCATACTTGGAGGGAAGAATGATTCTGGCAAGGACTCACTGGGTCCTGGCTTTGAAGACATTACTAGTGAGGTGTGGTGTATGCACTACCTACTCTAGTGTGGCCTACTAAACTCTCTTGAGTTGTAGAAAGGGTGTGCTATCCCTTAACACACAACTCTAAGTTCAGTAGAACTTACTGTATACTAAGCTTGATTTATATGTACCTAAGGTACCCTTAGTGGTTTTCAGTTGATCAATTCAATTGAGATTATCTGGTAAAACAATAGCAAGCTGGAATCCCACCCGCTGCACACCAATGTGAGAAGTTGGCCTGGTATATGCTGTCCACTAATTATAGTGGGCACCTTGCACCAGTCCAAACAACCCCTTATTGGAGATAGGTTAAAGACAACCTTTATTGAAAGCTATCCTAGTGGTAGCTATGGAGAGCAGCCTTCAGGCTAAGTCTTGAAGGAATGTAAAGCAGCTTGTTTTACCAGTCTATAATCTCTTGAGTGACCAAATGAAAGAGGACCACACCAGGTATATATTCAAAATATATGTATTTATTGCTAAACACACCCCTCTAGTCTCTTTATGAGGCTAGAGTTCGAAGTACATAAGTTATAAGTTAGTTATCAACAGTAATAGCACAAATACATGTTTGAGCCCTAGGGGCGTACCAAACCATATACCAATAAAGTGGTATAAGAACCACAACTGAGCTAGACACAAGGCCTAGAGCCTGCAGAAGTGCTTGGACCACAAGGAACCACCCAAGGTAGTGACACAGGGGACCCACGGGGGACGCGTGCAGTGTGAGAACACAGCCGCGAATCGCCGTTGACTTCTAGGGGGAAGTCGCGGTTGGAATTTTAAAGAAAAGGGACACTTAGAGGAGGGCTTGGAGCAAACCCCTTTAGAACTGGGTTGTTCTAGAGTCTATACCCACGGGAGCACCGGAGTACTCGAGTTACCTCACCCAGGCAAGCCGGGTGCATAGGTGTCTTTCGGGGTCGGGTTTCGTCGTCGTTTTCAATGGCGATCTGCTGCAAAGTGGTGCTGGCGGCCAAGTGGAAAGTGTTCGGGTGGATCCAAAGGTGGATCGAAGATCTGAAGAACCTGAAAGCAGAGGGGACAGAGTCTGGGTCACTAGCCAGTGACCAGGAAGGCGATGAGCGGATGCCCACCGATGTCGAGTGCTTCAGGTAGGTTGACGGTCGTCTTGACTCTTCAGCCACGAGGTCCAGGAGGCATCGATGACAACCAGGAGCTGGATTCGAGCTGTCCCATGACGTCTGTCGATTACTGAAGTGTCGGCAACCAGATTGGACCCAACAAGCCTTGGCAACGGCAAGTCTCGTGGAAATAGAAGGACGGTGGTACAGACCAGCAAGGTCTGAGGGACTCACCCAGCGAGGGTAAGTCAGGGCACGCCTGGAGCAACCAGGGAAGCCAAAGCAGAAGAAGATTGGCCTTCGGGAGGGCCTACTAGCCAACGGACTAGCGACCGTGAAGGAGCCTCGAGTGGACGCACTTAGAGCTGGCTCACGGGACACTCGTGGAGTGGAGGCCAGTGATCTTCGGTGCAGTCGGTGCTGGAGGCGGGGGCTACTCGGAGCCCAAAGCACAACTTCGTGGAAGACCAGGAAGAGGATGCACTTGCAAATGTGCTCGGTGTCCAGGGGTCACGGTTCCACGTTACCCACGACAGCTACGGGCCTCAGCTTTGCTGGGGACTCAGGGCAGCCTCGGGGAAGTCTGGAAATCCACCTCTGGTGAAGCAAAGACTTCGGCGTCCGGCGGGAGCTTCAGCAATGCAGACCGGACAATTGCTTCGTTGGTGCCTGCCAAGCAGGGGAGTCACTCCTTGACCCCAAGGGAGATTCTTCAGTCCTCTAATCTTAAAGTAGAGCGTCGAAGGTCCAGGATTCTGTATCAGAGTTTCGTCCAGGTAAATCTAAAGTCCTAAGGACTTGGGTCCCATACTTATACTAAGTAGGGGGTTGGACATACTCTGGGGACCCACCTATGGGAGGGTCAGGGAAGAGGGGTGGTTACACCCATTCCCTTTGTCCAGTTTCGTGCCAGAGCAGGGGCTGGAAGCCCCTGAACCAGTTTAAACTGGGGTATGCACAGGGACACCAAGTGTGCCCCCAGTCCAGGACTTCAAAGCACCAGAGAGTGCTCCCGCCCAGCCCCAATACACATTATCCTGTCTGGGGAGGTGGTTACACCTCCCTGGGACAGGAAACCTATTGTCCAGGCCTCCCCTCCCGGAGTTTCAGTCAGCAGCAGGAGGCCAGACCCGTGTCTGTGGCAGCGGCATCCATTTTGTGATGCCAGGGCTTGGAAAGAAGTTACCGGGCAGGCCGGTGTGTACATGTCTCTCCCTCTAGAAGGGTGGAATGCTACCCCCGCCACCAGAACTGGTGGGGGTAGTATTCCAAGATGTTTGACACCAAACACGACATGTTTCCGTGCAGCCATCCCAAAGTTAGCATTTAACGCGAGGTTATAATGCGCTTAAGAGTATATGGTCAGGCTGCACTACAAACAGCATCAGAGAAGGGTCTCCGAACACTGCAGAGGGGCTCTGCTCATGCAGGGGCACCCTCTCACATAGGAACCAAGCACTCTGCCTTCAGGATTGACAAGGCCGGCCATAGGAGTGACTTATAGGTTTATATGTGTGTATGTATGTAGTGATATAGGTAACCTATATCACTGTAAGGGGTGCATGCACCACCTTACCCAGGCTGCAGTAGCAGACCTGTGGTGTCCTTTTGGCTGGCCGTCCAGGGGTGGCACAATACATGCTTCAGCCCCTGGCAGGCCTCTGAGGTACCTATGCCCTGGGTACATAGTATACCATATACTAGGGATTTACAAGGGCACTCCAGATTCCAATCAGAGATGTGCCTAAGGCACATGGAAACCATTTTAGAGAGGAAGCAGCTAGGCTGGGGTTCTTATTAGCAGGGCCCCAGCCAGACTAAAGTCGAAAAACAGTGAAGCATCAGCAAAAAGTGGGGGTACCCATGTGAAGCAGATCCTACTCTCCTACACCTCCCACTTCGCTCGTGTCGCAGGTAATCTTGATTGAGTCGTGTTTAGCTCACTGCGCAACATTCAGGGCCTCAAAATTCAAATGTTTCCCCCAAACTTGCAGTGAATGTAGGCCCCAGAGCGTGTTGTTACGGCTATATCCGTCTTGTGTATAGGCAGGTTAACAGTCCAGCATTTCACAGGGTGCCCGGTACAATTTGAGCGCTTTGCCTTACTTCTGCTCCTAATGGTCGGCCTCGTTACTGTGGCGTCCACTGCACTGCAGTATTGTGGGTCCTGGTCTATCCGGTCGCTCCCGGAGAATCAGAGAATGCACGGATGAACGATGTTGAGTGCTTCTCCCCTCTGGCACACTGTATTGGCCACACTCTTGCAGCCTCCGATGGGATCGCAGTCCCTTTTATTCCGTACAGCCCCCGTCAGGTCAACTATTTCACCTGCGGCCTCACTGCGGGGTCCCTATTGTCTTCTCCCTGCAGAGTTTCCATTGGAGGCCTCGCATTGTCAAGAGGCCGACCCGGCGATGTCACCACACCCCGCACAACTTCACGCCAGGCCCCGGCTCTCGATCCCGGAAAGGCCGCGATTCGCAGTGTTAATATCTCTACGACTGCGGGTTCGCGCAGCTTCGTTTTTTGGCTTACTAGTGCCTGCAATGCTTCCGGCGGTCCCGCCTCGGCTTGGGTAGTGGATTGGGGTGTCGGATTGCGGGGTTGTTACGGAGCTAGCTTATCCGGAGGCCATGTCGTTCTGTGGCGAAGCCACGTCCCCCGTCTAGGCAATACTTGATCTTAATAAAATAAACTGCTTTTATTGTTACAAGAATTCAATACTACAGTATCTTAAGGCTGAACAGGCACACCACAGTACAAAAGGCTACTTATGCTAGTTTCACTACTCTGTGGTGTGCTGTTATCACTGAACAGTGTGTAGCACATGAATGGGGAATAACAGTTTTAAGTTTCATGTTAATATGGCAGGAGCTTAGACTATCTCTCCTCCCAAGTCAGTGACAATTGGGCCAGTCTTTGGTATCAATGTTCAGAAAGTTTTATCTTCCCCTCTCCTTATTCAGCAGGCTCCATTAGGGGATCTGTTACAGCTTTATTTGGGCTATAGACGCAGTTCAGTCTCCAACAGTGCTTGTCCTGGTCTTTACGGGCCTCTTTTCGGTGTGGGCTGTCCGCACTGGGTCATGGTGAGATGAGTTTCTCCCCCTTCCATAGGCACTCACACGATGATGTGGCATTCCGGGACTCGGTCTGAACAATGTCAGCAGCATGGATAGTCATACAATGACGTGACACAGCTGCTTGGGGCACGGCGATGTCAATAGCACAGGCAGGTACCCAATGAAGTGGCATAGCCGCGCTGGGTCACCACAATATCGCCAGCAAAAGCAGGTACAGAATGAAATGGCCCAGCCTCGTTGGTATACAGTAATGTCAGCAGCATGGGCAATCATGCTGAGAGTAGTCTCACAAATCTAGGCTTCCGTTCTTCTGAGGTACTGTACAAATTCACTGGCATAGTTCTTCCATGGTCAACCATCACACTTGCACAACTGCTGCACACCTCAGCCCCTTCAGGCAGTCTCCTTCTTAGGTAGCACCTCCAGCACTTCACAACACAGCTCACAGACCAGCCTTCTTGCAGGCAGCTATCTCTGGGTTTCTCTCTTGGGCAGATGCTATGCAGAGACACCACTAATGACCTCTCTCAGCTAACCATTTCCCTTTCCAATGCAGAAACTAAACAATAGGTTGCATTGTCCTTGGGAAAGTGACACTGAGCGGTGATTCCAGACCTGGATCACAGACTTCCTCATGTACCCAGTGGGTGCAACCTCTCTTCTTCATAAGAAAGCAAGGAACACTGCATGGAAGCTCCAGCTGCTGTTAATGCAGTACTATCAGACATAGTTTCCTGATTCTGGATCTCTCCAACAAAACCTTTCTAGAGAGTTCCACCATTTGGTTTATTGGTTCCAGCCAACTCGGACACAGTCCACATTTCTCAGCTGTTAGTAGATCAAAGGGTAGGCTTAGGAAGCTATCTCCCAGGGCTTCCAAAAACACTGACACACAGAGGAGGGGTCGCCCCATAATAGTTGTCAATCAGCTAGCATCTGTCTGTAGCACCTCTGGGAGAACCAAAGGCAGGAAAACTCCAAGGAACACTTTTGCACTTCAAAGCCATTGCTGTTTCCGGACCTTCCACACTCAGTGATTTCATTACATACTAAAAGGCTAGTCCTGAGTTAGGGTTCTGCAATGCACATAGCCCATCTGGAAGGTGACCTCCATTCTCTATTTTTTAAATAGTACCCACACAATGGCATCAAAATGGATTCTGCAGTGTCCATAGGCTGACATGGAATACATATTCCATGCACATTTCTGCCATACACATACATGCATGTAAACACATACACACTACACTCACTTATAAAAGGATGTAGTATAGAACCCAGATGTATCGAACTGTGTAGACAATTTACATGGTGAAAAAGACAGTCGAACCAATAACAACTGATGATGGCATCACTGTCAATACCTTATAATAGTAATGGGAAAGAAGTCCCACTTTCTATGGAAGGCATGCTTGCTCATTCCTCTAGATCTCTTTTAAAGTAATTTACTATAGTGGCTCTCTGTGTACACACACAATTGCTGTGTGTCCTGAGATGAAAAGAAAATGCAAAACTGGACAGAAACTTGCATGCACTTCTGGGCCGTAGCTCATGTCCAGAAATCCTGCAGCGGACATTCCCATCCTAAAAGGGAGGATGGAAGATTTTCCCCTGTGCACCATGGAACAAAACTCCTGTGACTCTAAACAGATAGATCAATGATTGTAACATTACCATCCCGAATGGCTTGACATTTATGAACTTGTTTAGCAGTTGAAGATTTAAGATCAGTCTCTATTTCCCCAATGATTTTTTTGCCAAGAACAGGATTGAATAAAGTCCCATTCACTATTCATCGACCAGGACTTGCTCCACTTCATTTGTTTCTATGATTGAATGAAGACCTAGAGAGGAATCTCAACTTCTCTTGATCTTTCGGGAGAGGCATCCAAGGTAATTGCTCAAAATCTTTTGTGGTGAGTCCATTATTGTGTAGTACCATTGGTTTGCGAAGAACTTTATAAGGTCCCACCATTGGTCTGTCTTGATTGCTGGCATTGTTATGACTTTAGATAAGATTTTAAAGTAGAAGGCAGGGCTGGCTGCTGGGTTTGGGATTTGTTTGAGAACATGGCTCACTGACCACAAACCCTTCCTCAGAAGCGAAAATTAATTGGAAATGAAGCAGAATACCTAGCTAATAATGGCCCTCTTCTCAACTGGTGACGGAAAGAAAATAATGCCTTCCTATAATCCTATGCTTTCTGGACCATCTCACCCAGCTGGGCACAAAATAGATGTTTACCAGTGAATGAAAGGCGCATCAGCTGGCTCTTCTGAGCATTGTCCATTTTCAAAGGATGAAGCATTATTTGCCTGTGAGTTCATGTTGCTGCATGGGTTACCAATATTGCTGAACATACATTACCAAAAATGAGCTTAGATAACATTGCCTTGCTGCTCCATATTCTCTAAAATATGAACACTATCCTTTCCTTGCTGAAATGCATTGAATAATACCTGAAAGCCTCTCATGAATTATTGAGTTGCATTTGCAGCATATACTGAATTATGTAAATTAAAGCTCTCTCATCCATTTTATCAATCTGAGCCATGGGCTGAGAATCATCAGGCGCCACTGAAACTGATACATCATATTAGCCATCAATGTATCTACTTTGAGAATTGAAGGGAATTTATCCCCAAATTCTTCCAGTTAATATATCCTGGCCAACACTCAGGGAAACTTAGAGGGCTCAATATCTGCCCAATCCTTCAGCGTATTTTTTTGTAACAGATTTTGTTGCACATTTTGTTGTTTTAATGAATATACAAAATTAATATAGCAGCATCTTTACATCGCATACAAGACTCCTTATTGTACATGAAACTCTTTTTTATACTGTGTTAGCTACAGTTCAGCAGAATGCCTCTAAAGTGTGCACACCAAAGGCCCATACGTTCTTGTGTTTCTTGGGCAACCAGGGACTTTATACATGAATTTGTCCGCCTTACTACAATAGTCCAATCTGCAAATCCAGTCAGTCAAGGGTAGTGCTTTATCCATGTTCTAGTTCTTTGCAGTGTGTCCCTTTGCAGTCATCACACCTATTCCTAATAGCAGGAATGTGAAACTGGGACCTTCCCATTCTTCCATTATCCAGTAGTGCCATTCTGGGTCCCACATGTTTGTCTGCCATGTGCGTTAAGTTTCTGGTGTACCATGAACCAATATGGAGTGATTATGAGGTATCCCCATGATACATGGAAAAAGGTTCAGATTTCTGATCTACATCTAAGACAGTTAGGGACACAACCACGTCTCATCTCTCTGAGTCTTTTACGGGTAGCATATATTTTATGAATGAATTTCAGTTGTGTCAGGCAAATGCGGATGAGTATGTGTGTGAGCAGCCATCTTGGCTTCAGTCAACACTGCTTCTTCTAGAAGGCCTAGGTCTTGTTCCCATTTAGTGCAGAGTTGTCTCAACGAGTCAGGGGTATTTACAATAAGTGATCTATAAATTCCGGAAACCCCTTTCTTGATAAGTTGTTCCATCATGATTTTTGATTCTAAAGAGTTGAATTCTGAAACTGCTGACAGTTTATCTTTGTTTGCTTTAAGTGCTTGGTGCACTACACATATCTATAGAAAGGGGATTTATGTAATGAGTAGTGTAATGTCAGCTGTTCAAAGGTTTTGATGTGATTTCCAGCCCAAATATTGGCCAACTTCAAAAGTACTAGAAAGTCCCAGGACCCTGCGTAATTATTTTGATATCTGGATGTAGTAACAATACCTTGTGATCAAGAGGCTGATATTGTTCAAATAGGGCAACATCTTGAGATGTAGATGGAGATTGTATATCCAGATTAGCCTTTATGTGGCCTACGGTTTTGTAAACTGCTTCTTGAATATATTTTCCTATGTGAGCATCTTCCGGGATCTGCTCACATGTTTCTCCCATGGTTCTTCAGAACCTTGTATACGGGTAGGCCAAAGGCAGGGACACAATGAAGCATGCAACAGATCTGCTCTATGTCCTCAATTCTTGAATTCCCAAGGGGTCTGTTTCTACATAAGTGTCGGGTCATACAGGGCATTATGACTGGTTTTCTGAATATGGGTAACTAGATACTGCAATTTCTGACACTTTGACATAATCTATTGACACAGATTTTGGGTCTTTAAGATTGGGCATTTCTAATTCATCTGAGTAAAGCACGTCTGCATAGATTAGGCAAATAGCTTCGGTCCTGATGAATTGCCACTGATCCTGTAAGGGACTATATAAGGCAAGAAACATGTTGATGTATCCTATGTGATCCACTGAAACATCATTTTCAAGGGAGTACCTTTGTCTTTAATCACAACAAAGGCCCACGACAACTAAAACTTTTTTAAGGGGGTTCTTCAGTTAATTTTAGTATCTGTTTTTGCTTTCACCTTTTGGCCAATCTACTGCACATTCAAAGGGTCTTACACCTCAGACTCTGAGGCTATATTAAAATACCTCTAGCGAGGCGCATCGGGCATTGTAGCCCCATCAGGATCGGAGCACAGCCAGATGACGAAGCATGCCGCCTATAGGTAGATGAGAGCTTGTGCTCAAAAAGCATGATGCTCTTGATGACCTTCCTATAAGGTTAATCTATTGCAATTGATTAATTGGACCACTCTCTCGGAACAGCACACAGAGGGGCATATGTACAAGCCCTTATCGCCACCACAACGTCACTTTTTCCGACGTTGTGGTGGCGATAGGGGCTTAGCCTTATTTACAAGGCAGCGTTAAGCCAGTTAATGTGGCTCAATGCTGCCTTGTAATAGGCCCTTTCACGCTATGGTTAGCGTGAAAGGGGTGGGCAGTGGGTGTTGCGGTGGGCGTTCCACCGCAACACCCATTGATTTTGACGCTGCCCCATATGTACAAGGACAGCGTACATTGGAGGCAGCTCCAAAATTAAGACCAGGGAAAACCTGGTCTTAACTTGGCAAAACGAGGAGAAATGCATTATTTCTCCTCGTTTTTGCTTTTTGCATGTGTGAAAGACGAAAAACAGTGACAAAAGGAGAAAGTATGTAGCTGCAAGAACTTGATGAAAGGGAGCACAGTATGCAAGTGGATGAAAGAGGCATGAGGTGAAATCAAGACTAGACTGATTTGGTATTCGGCAACTGTGACATTTGGCAGGGGTACTGGAGGGCATATGAGAAAATCTTTGGGCACTGACACACATTCATTTACAAATGAAACACTTACCACAGCCTATTCATCATACAAGACTGCAAATGTTGGGGAAAGAACACAGTATCCCTGACCATTGAACAATGCTTCCTTTTCTCATCTAATGGTCGCAGGGAGGCGTCTACACTGTGAGACTCCCTCCCTGAGCATAGCTGTCTTCGACAACATCAGAGGCAGGGGCGGCTCCTCCATGTGGGCGGAGGAGCGTCGCCCCACTTGCTTTCTCGCAGTGCGAGAAGCAGTAAAATAAAATGGTATACCATTTTATGTTACTGCTGCTCGCACTGCGAGAAAGCAGAAGGGTTTGGTTGGGGGCGGGTGGGTGGTCGGTCATGCATCAGGGGAGGAGTGCCTAGCCCAATGATGCTGGCCCTGACTGTTTGGTCGGCCCTCTGGGGCCGACCAAACCAGTCATGCGCACTCTGCCATTTTCTCCATGTAGGCTGCATGCAGCCTGCATGGAGAAAACGGCCTCCCCATAGACGCCTGTGCGGTCGGCGTCCCAGCCAATCACAACGCTGCCATTGCAGTGTTGTGATTGGCTTAGGGGAGGGGAGGGAGGTTGCCTGCTTGCTTCCTGCTTCCTGCGGCTGCGAGGAGCAGAGACGACTTGGGACCGGATCGGGCGGCTAAGGTAAGTTATTTTTTTTAATATAATTAAAATTAACACCCCCGTGCTACCCCCTCCCCGAGCGACCCCCCCCACCCCACCCACCCGCGAGTCATGTAGGCCGCGACTGATCAGAGGTCTTATGAGAATCCCCAAACTCTATGTTCTACAGTCCTGAGGAAAAACACTTATGTTATTCACCAATAATTAAACCCAAATTAATTACTCTTACCTCTGCAAACTGCACTAGCCAGGGACTTGACCCACCGGTTGTTCAGGTAGGAAAAAAACAGGAAGGGGTGGAGTGAGGAGGGATTACTTAATCAGAAATGAGAGGCAGTAAGACTGTGTCATGGAAACACATGAAGGACCAACAAAACAAGGAAAGAAATTGTGTTCCATATTAGTTATGTGAACGTGGTAACACAAGAAAGTGGTCAGTTTAAAGGCCTGCTGGGGAGCGCGATCGCTCATCAAGTAAGGACTGAGACAAGGATGTCTTCAAAGAGGCAATGATAAGCCAACACTTGTTAAATCGCATCGAATCAATCCGGGGTTCTCTGTAAATTAGGCACTCGAAGATGTTTACATGGACATTGCTTAGTGTCGAAAAAAAAGATTTTTGCACATCACAATCCTTTCATTGAAACCAAGCAAAACAGTAGCTCTTGACTTGGAAACAATACAACTGGAAATCCATTTAGGATTTAACCAAGTTAGGGATTTACTCCAAACACAGAGAACAATCTACAGGATCAAACTTCTTTTCTTTGTTTTTTTTAAAATGGGACCCTTAGTGAGTCTCTTTCAAACCCCGGTATTGCTGATCATAGCCTTACCAAGGTTTGCAATCTTCAGACAGCTTCACAAATACGTCTATTTTGTTTTTGAACTTGTAAAATGTTAAGAACTTTAAAGTAAGTAAATTTAAATATTATGACATTGTATGTGGAAACTACTTTTCGTTAAAAACTGAAAGCAAGTTATTAAAATGAAGTTTCGTTCCAGATAGATTTAAATATGCAACGTTTTTACAATGACGTCTATTTCTCCCCTTTTAAATATTTTGCTGCATTATATTACACCGACAATGCAACCTATAAAAGACATGAAAAATTCAAATGATGCTTCACGAATGCCAAGCTAGTCTAATAAGGAATAAATAAATGATAACTAGATTAATTTGAGATCTTTAAAGATGCCACTGCTGACTTCAGTCTGAAAAAGCACACAGTGGCAGTGAATTGGAACCTTGTGACCGGTACAGCAAAATACTAAGAGCCTTTGTACATTCCCTGAATACTGGAAGAGATTGAAAGTAACATTTTTGCATTCACTGGTTATCTTTTTTATATAGCCAAAGAAAGTTAATAAATAAACACGGTATACCACGTCACTTGCTAGCCCCCTTGCTCTGTCACGCCCAGGCACAAAAATATATGATTTGTATTACAGTCATTACTATGTCACGTGGTTAGGTATATTTGTTTTCAAGTTTTATATTTTATTATTTTGCCATCATGTCTTCTTTGCATCCTCTGGCTTTAATCGTTAGTACTGAAAATGATTAATTTCTTAACACTCAATAGCAATACGTGTTTTGGTATTTTGCAATAAATATAAAAATATTCCTCTCACACACATAAGCTGTAGGGCAGTTTATAAGAAGTGTGCTAATGTGGCTTATTTTTTATGCACAAACTAAAATTGTACCAACTGCAAAATTGTAGCATATACAATTTCTAAATAAAAAACGTTCGTGAAAGCCCAAAAAAGGAGCAAATCGCACATTTGCACAGCTTCATGTCTGATTTCTATGCAATTCTATACGATTTAGCATAGGTACAAAAAGACACACTGATAAAGACACTACATTGGGTAAATGAAAATTGTTCCAAAATAACTTTTACATAATGATCTCCGTTAAAGGTTCAACTAAGACTTTCTTCTTTGCATTAGTTGAGTGAGTTTTTCCTGAGGGAACTTCAATAGGGGAAGTGAGCTAAGGTGAGCGTATACATGCTCCCTCGACCAGTAAATACCTAAAGACAATGAATGAGTGGATAGATAAAGGGTCTCTGAGTTTTATCTTAGTCGGGACGGGGAAGGTGTGTCAAAGGACATTGTCATTTGTTTCACTCTACTGGGGTGTACAGCTGTCCCTTTCATGGAGGGACTGACTATTAATTTCATCTGCATTTCCGCAGGGGGCTGGAGTTATTGGAGGCCGGTTGTTGAACTAAGGTAACCAATTGTCCATTATTACTTCGAAGGACACTGCGCTCACAGAGACACTTTGTGTGTCAAGATGTTTGTTAGGGTGCAAGGGTGATTGAATTGTGGGGTGCACTTTTGGGGCTTCATATCATAAGTAAGCGATAACTATATCGTGTGGCATTTCAGTCTTGAGCTCAGGCGCGGCTGGTACAGGTAAGAGTGGTGGGGCTGGGCGGGTGGGGAGGAGTCGACAGACGACGAGATAGAAAAATAAAATAAATAAAACCACTTAACTTGCGCTCTCCGCATCGCTGTTTAGTTTATTTTCTCTATCCCATCATCGGTCGACTTCCCCCGCCCCTGCCCCGCCCCACCGCCACACAGCTCTTACCTGTACCAGCCGCGCCTGCTTGAACTCCTCCTAGAGTAAGGCTTCACTGCCTTTACCTTTGGCGAGACAAGTTTTCAAGGTGGAGAACTCTGTTATGTTAATGGAAGGAAATGGTTTTCACTGAAACAACAATTCTAATCAAGAGGACCCACTGCGGACACTGCCTCCTAACCACCTACTGCCCTAGGACCCAAAGAAGAGGCCTCACAATCTACTTTACCTTTGCATCAAAAAATTGCACAAGCTTAGAAAAAGGCACTATACCGGTAGCAGTAACAACCTGACATGATCCCTAACAAGGTGAGCAATGCAATGGTAGGGGGTGCTTAACCTTAATACACTAGAAATAAGCATTGTATTGTAAATCTGGGCAGGACCTACAAAACAGAGACATTCCTTCTGAAGGGTATTCCCCTTGGCCTTGCCACAAGAATCACTGCTAACCCAGCAGTAATCTAGTTGGAATCTGTGGAATGAGGAAACAAGGGGCCTTGTTTAGAGTTTGGCAGATGCAATACTCTGTCAGAAAGTGACAGATACCCCATCAGCCCTAATGCAAGTACCATAGGATATAATGCACTTGTAATACGGAGTATGGGACAACCACCATGATTGTGATGGATTATTCAGACAGTCAACTCTAAATAAGACCCTTGGTTTATAATCTCTGCCTCCTCACTTGAACATATTGTGTGACCTTGGGCAATCACTTTTTGAACTCATTCTAAAGCTCTTATTATTTTAAGCTTTTGAATCTTTACAATTTTCTAAGCGCTCATATTTATTGCATATGTTTTAAAAGAAACTGGACTGTATATTACCTTAGTATGGATGGGGAGGCTAAGAGGCTAAGCAATACCCTGTTTCGTGAGCTAGTCGCCAAAGTGAACAAAGTGCAATATGGAAGTGAAGTTATATTCTTTCCAGTAAGTAGTACTGCAGTCTTAGGCCTCCTACTTTATCAAGATGTTTGAAAGTGAGCAAATCATACTCTCTCTGTCTCTCTGTTCCTCAGTCTGGCAATATGTGGGCACTTTTAATCAAGCAGAATTGAAGAAATAAATACTAAAGCCATATTCTCAGAACAGGCCCCCAGCATGGATTTCATTCACACATTCAGGGCTGTTTAACAGTAGGTGCTCACTTTCCCTATTAGGATCGGTAAAGGTGAATGTATTCCTGGAACAGGGTTGTGCATGACCAATGCGGTACTCCAACTTCTCCTTCCCAGTGAGAAAAAAGAAAGTGACACCCTGCCAGACAGCTCTTGGTGTCCCGCCTGGTAGCTTGTATCCTCTTGATCATCATTTGTCTTGCTTGTCCTAGAAGTGGCAACATTTGGGACTTTGGGCATCCCACACCAGCTCACTGCTGGAAGTGAGACTGACCCCAAAACACAGGACAAGCCAGCAGAAAACAGGACTGTTAGCTAAGGCCAAGGGCTGCCACTGGCAAATCTCTAGGAATTATTGCTGCAGGCACAGCAGAGATCACAAGCAGAGAGAGAGAGAGTGTGCAGGGGTATAGTTCACTTTTGATTTTCTGTACATGTGTTTAAGGGTTTATTCACACTTTTGCGTGTTTCACCCTGCTTCCATCATTCACGATGTCCTGTTCTATTCTGGCACTTTATGTTCCATGTTCCTGGGAGTCAGAATAAGAGGTGGTTGGTGAGAAGTGGAGGTTGAAGGACTCTGCACTAGGCTGCAAGCCTCTTTCTAATTAAACGTGTGAAATATATGTTCACCTTATGTGATTATTGGAAGCTGGTACTATGCTACAAAACCTGGCACTGAGTCCTGAGAATTGAAAGTGTTTGAAGAGGATATTACATTTAAACTTTTAGCGACATGAGAAATCTGATTATGACTCTTTCTGAGAGAACATTAATAAACGTGCACCAAACACACATTCAAGAAAGCATGACAAAACAAGAGAACCTTTAGTTACTGCATCCTAAAAGCATGCAGAAAAGGTATAGTCTAGATGGTATCATTTGTACAAATAATATAGAATGTGATTTACTAATTGACAAAGAACAATATTTCATTAACATGTGCTAGAAATGTGTAAATGGTGGATTCTCACATTATAGAGTTTACCTCCAATGATTCTTTATTATCATTTATGAGTACGTATAACTAATGAAGAATCAATCAAACGTTAACATTTAACCTGATTATGAAGACAACTTATTTATTTGTGTGTGTAAACGTGTGCACCAAAATGACATGGGAAAATAGGTGCTGCACATTCTTAATTAATGTGGCATTTGTGAAACTTTCACAGATTGTCTTCCATACATGTACTAATGCTATACACCTAAAGCGAATTTAATACAGTAGGATTTTAAATGTATTTACATGTTAGTACATTCGAAAAGCAGAAATCTATAATATTGACACGTGTTATTTGTAACCATACTAAATGATTTCAAGTGCATTAGAGTTATACTAGAATCATGACATCTTTGTATTTCCTACAAAGGTATGCTTAATATTTCTATATATTCTATGTTATGTTAGCTTAATTTAATATAGGCCTGACTGCATACATGAAGCCTCTTGACTTGCTGAATCATACTATTTGTAAGAGAATTCCTCAGTCTAACCAATAACATGAAACAGTGTTTTCTCTCCTGAGTTCTCATGTATTGAACAAGATATTGTGCTACAATTTCTGATATAATCCTGAACAGCTGCCTGGGAAACTTTCCTCTTGAACTTGCTTATGTGCTCTTGCTGAAGGAGCATTGTTCTAACGTGTCACATAGTGGATTGCTTAAGGACTGCGTAACTGTCCCACCTATTTGTCTACAATTTGTGTCTTTTTTATGTCACCTGATACCCATCCTAACTGACCAATGGACTGAGTGGTCTGACCAGATAAGGTGATTCAAGGAAGTGTCACCCTCGGAACTTTAAGAATATAATATTGCCTGATTTACCTGACAAGTGTTGGCTGATGTTGGAGTTGTCGTTGGCACTGGGGCAGCTGGCTGGCTAGTTAGCGCTCTTGATGGTGATGGATGGACTGCTGGCAAATTCCTTACTTACGGAATTCTTTGCGGAACTTTCCTTGGCAATCTTAACTTGCCCGATGCGGACATACCTGACTTCCTTCCTGAACTGACGCAAATGCTGTGTGCGCTTTGTGGTCTCTTCCTTCTTGGGAGACTACTTGAACTGGCAAGTTTCATGTCACTTCCTGAACTCTTGAGCTTTGGTATCTTTATTTTCGAATGTCTTATTAGAATTTGACTAATTTGTCTTATAATCTGATTTACTGATGCACTCATTTACTTAAATATTGATAAAGTAGGGGGCGTGGCTTAGCAGCCGAACATGGCGGACGTGTGCTAGGCGAGCTCCGTCCAGCCCGCCATAAACTTGTAATTTATCCTGGCTCCTAGTGCCCGCTACCCACTCAGCGGAGTGTCGGTGACCCCGGGCCCTGGTGGTGGAGGCTCGGCGGCGATCGTGGCGGCTGGGGCCCCCCGGGCAGCGGCGCAGAGACCACACGAGGGGCCCCCAGAGAGTGAAGGGAAGCCGGGAGGTCGAGTGCCGGCGGCCGCTGGGGGCATCTGCGCCGGGACCCAACCCGGGTACAGGAGGACAGGCAGCACGGCAGCGCTCCCGTGCCGGGTGAGTGCAGTGATCCTGGTGGCGCCTGTGTCTGGGGCGCTGTGTCTGCGGTGCTGGTGGTGTGGCTCGGTGGCCATTACGGGCCACGGTGGTGGAGTGGGCCTCGTGCGGGCCTTACTGGGTGAGCCTTCCCCTCCGGCCCCCATTCGCAGCGGGCAACACATCGGCCCTTCCCGGGGGGGGGGCTCTTGGGGCTGCGTGCCCCCTTGCGGTGCCCATTGCCTCTTTCCCCTCCTCCCCTCGGCGGTGCGTTCGGCCCGCGTGGGAGGGCCGGACGGGCGATAGGAGGCGGCATGGGCCGCGGACCAGTGGTGTGGGCAGTAGAGCAGACGGGGGAGCCACCCATGGGGCCCAGTCATCCGGATTAACAGGCGGCCCGTGTCGGGGGTCGGTCGGGCCCCGAGGGCATAACGAGGGTTGGAGGTGTCCCGTGCCCGCAGAGGAGCTGGTCCGGATGGCCCGTCGTTGGGCGGTGCGCAGGCCCTGGTGGCCCGCTGCAACCGGGGGGGACTCCTCCTCCTTGCCTGAGAGTCTTTGATCGGCGGCTGGGTCGGACCGCGGGGCATCCACAGGAGCACGGTACCCATCACGGAGGAGGGGTCCATCTCGACAACTTGGCAGATCAGGGTGGGGATCTGCAGGCGACCATGACTCGCGACAAGGGTGGCAGTGGACCGGCGAAGCAGGGCCCAATCGACAAATTCACGGGCCCGAGTGGGTCCGGGAGCAAACAAGGGGCCGTGCCGGACAATGCGGCGCTCATGGAAGCGATCACCCAGTCCCGAGATATGCTGGACGCGAAGATAGGAGCGGTGGGATCGGATGTCACGCTCCTGCGCCAGGACCTGCGCAACGCAGTCTCCCGCATCACGGAGGCCGAGACCCGCATCTCGGGGGTGGAGGATGACGTCACTATCCTGAAGAAGAAAGTGGCCGCGATGGAGATGACCCAACGGGGGCTGGCCCTGCGGGCAGAAGACCCGGAGGGCCGGGCCCGCCGCTACAACCTCCGCTTCGTTGGTTTTCCAGAGGGCAGTGAAGGGGGTAGTGTGGAGCGCTTCCTCACACAGTGGTTGGAGAGTTGGATTCCCCCAGAGGCATTATCGCGGTGTTTTGTGGTGGAGAGGGCCCACCGCGCACTTATGCAGAAGCCGCCAGTGGGGGCTCGCCCGCATCCCATAATTGCGAAAATATTGAACTACATGGACAGGGACACGATCTTGAAACAAGCCCGGCTTAAGGAACCCCTGCTACACGAAAACGTGAAGATCCTCATTTTTCCGGACTACACGCGCCTAGTGCAGCAGCAACGGCAATCCTTTCAGGCTGCGAAAGCCCGTCTGCGAGAACTTAACCTGCAATACTCGCTTCTCTACCCTGCTCGACTGCGGGTGGTCTTCCAGTCACGCACCCATTTCTTTGACACTCCGGAGGAGGTGTTCAAATGGACAGACGAAACAGTGAGGGTCAGGGCACACACCCCGCCCCGGATGGGGGCCGGGAGGTGAGTCCGACTCTTCCGCGAGTGAGACGAACCAGAGGAGGCAGCGATCCAGTCGTAGGGGTGCCAAGCGGTCTCGGTCAAAGCGACGCTCGCTCTCCTGTGTTGCCACATCACGGCCGGGTGGCACAGTTGTGTGGGCCAGGACTCCCGCCACACCTTTCTGGGTGGGATACGGGCCCAATCGCTATGGGGTTGGGGTTGGGGATCCATTGGATGAGGTGGCCAGTCTCCTCCCGTTGGGGGAGGCGGGTGAATCATGCCGCGACAGATGCTTCAGTGTTCTTGAGGTATGGGGTGGGGGGGTTCGGTTTGGGGATTGGTGTCTGCTCTACAGCGACAGATGTAACAACATCCTTGAAGGATGGAGTTGGGGGTTTGTTGGGGGGGGTTGGGAGGGGGTAGGTCAAGTTTACAGATCGCACTTCAAATACAGGCCTGTTACAATCTACACATGCATCGCCACAGCTAGCCAACAGTGTTGAAAGAGGATGCACCCCCTCATGGCTAGGATACCCGATAGAGGTCGGGTGACCCAGGACAGCCTCCGCATTATTAGCTGGAATGTACGCGGGGTCCTGGATAAAATTAAACGGGGGGCCATACTCCACCAGGCGAAGAGGGTGAGGGCCGATGTTCTCATGTTACAAGAAACGCACCTTATGGGCACGAAGGCCCTTTGCTTGCAACGGTATGGGTTCCATCAGGTCTTCCACTCCGGCTTCACGAGGGGTTCGTGGGGAGTAGCAATCCTGGTGCATCGAAGGGTCCCTTACATACATGCACAGCAGTGGACTGACACACAGGGGCGCTATCTGTTTATTCGGGGTAAGATTGGAGAGGACCTCCTGGTGCTGGGCAGTGTATACGCTCCCCCTCCCCTACAGTGGAATCTGATAGAAAAGCTGCAGTCCCTGTGGGCCGATATGCCGGACGTATTGTCCGCAGTGGGTGGGGACTAGAATGATGTTATGGACTTGGCTAAAGATAGGACTGGGGTTGGGGGTAGTCCCAGAAGCGGTCTTCCCACGAAACTACATTCATTGGCGACGGGGTTGGATTGGGTCGATACATGGCGGCGCACCCACGGTGATTCCCGGGGATATACCTACCTCTCAGCGGTCCACAAATCTTTCTCCAGACTTGACTATATTTTCGTTCCCCGGGCGGTGGTTGGTAGGGTGGCGGTGGCGGAGATATTGCCTCGGGGCCTCTCGGATCACTCCCCGGTATCCATTGAGCTCTATATGGGCAGGGGGAGGCAACCATTCCGGTGGCGCCTCTCAGTGTGGCACCTGCAGAACGAAGAATATGGGACTCATATGAGCGAAGCAATTGCTCAGTACCTGACGATGAATGAGGGGTCGGTTTCCAGCGCTGCCACTCTGTGGGAAGCGCTGAAGCCCACTCTCCATGGGGCAGACATATCCTGGTGCGCGGCGGCTCGCAGGAAGAGTAGGGAGGAACTGATTCACGCAGAGGCGGACATAGAAGCCCTCGAACGGCAGAATCGTGAGACGGGGAGTGACCAGGGTGTGCGACAATTGCTTCTTGCTCAACAGGCCTGTGCCGCCCTGCTGATGGACGAAGCACGCCAGGTATGGCTGGCGACGCGCAGCAGGATATACCAATGGGGGGACAAGTCTAGCAAGATGTTGCATCGACTGTGTCAGGGCACGTTCCACTCCCAGGTCCTCCCGGGAATTTTGGACTCGGTGGGAACACCGATTACAGACCCTCCGGCCATTGCAGAGAGCTTTGCCACATACTTCGCGGATCTCTATGCCCCCCGGGAATGGCTGCCGGCGTCCACCATTGATAAATTTATGGCAGATTTACCACCCAAAGCGGTGTCAGATGAGGTGCGGGATCAGTTGGAGGCCCCCTTGACAGATGAGGAGCTGGGAGCGGCCCTGGGAGAGCTCAACCCCGGGAAAGCACCTGGACCCAATAGGTTTCCTAGTGAGTTTTTTCGCCGCTATAATGTACAGCTGGCCCAGTATTATCGGGCAGTGGTGGAAGAGGCCCGGGAAAAAGGCCTGCTCCCCCCAGACTGGAGACATGCAGAGGTGGTGGTGTTCCATAAGCCGGGTCATCCCCCAGAGCAGCATGCCTCATACCGCCCCATCTCTCTCCTAAATGTGGAGGCCAAAATTCTGGCAAAGGCGCTGGCCAACCGCCTTTTGCCCCATATTACTACACTTGTACACCCTGATCAGGCGGGGTTTATGCCCCAGAGGGCCACCAGACACAACATTAGGAGGGCGCATGTGGCGGTAGCAGCTATTCGGCAGACCGGGGAACCGGCGGCACTCCTCCTGGCAGATATGGATAGGGCATTCGACTCCTTGAGCTGGGTCTACCTCTTCGCATTGCTGGGCAGACTCAATCTGGGCCCGCACTTCCTCTCCTATATAAAACTCCTGTATACGGATCTGACGGCGTCGGTACGGGTGGCGGGCGCAACCTCCTCAACCTTTCTTATTAAATTAAAAGGGGCACACGGCAGGGATGTCCCGTCTCCATATTTATTTGCCCTAGCCATGGAGGCCTTGGCAGCATGGGTGCGTATGGATGCACAGATGCGGGGCTTCGAATGGGCCCCGGGACTGTCCGATAGGATCGCGCTATACGCGGACGATGTCCTCTTCTTTCTTACAGCAGTTGACAGGACGGGGCCACGGCTTCTGCGTATCATGCAGATATTTGGGGAGACGTCGGGCCTATACATGAATCCCCGCAAATCCACATTGTGGGCTCTGGGGGATCGGACGAGAATGGGCGCATGGGTGTCCTCGATCCAGTCGGCAGCAGGTGGCTTTCTCACGGACGTACCGGCAATAGCCTGGGAGCGAAACCTGGCACCAGTATGGGAGCGGGTCCGTGCAGACCTTAAGTCTTGGTCCCGTATGCCCCTGACATTGTTCGGTAGATCGGCCATATTCAAGATGGTGGCACTCCCCCGGCTTCTCTACCAGCTACAGAATCACCCGTACCCGATCCCGCCTAGATGGTTCCGGCTGGTGAATTCTGTGCTTGGGCAGTTTCTGTGGGAGGGGGGAAAGGTGCGCGTGGCTCTGCGTACATGCTTCTTGTCTACCTACTGTGGAGGCCTCGCGTCCTCGGATATTCTCTCATACTATCAGGCCTCGCACTTACTGGTCCTTAATGAATGGTGGTACGGTGATAAGGGAGACCTGGCGTATGCGCTAGAACGACACCTTATGGGACGCCACACACTACATACGCTTTTGTACTCTGCTCAGTTGCGGGGTGCGTTGCCATCGGCCACACGGGTGGTCTTTTTGATATGGAGACAGGTGCTGCGGCGTATGGGTTGGTGGAATGTCCTGACTCGGGAGACCCCTTTGTGGAATAATGGGCGTCTGCCCCAATTGGCGGCCATTTCGGGCTTTCGGGGATGGGACAACATTGGTGTCTCCACCCTGGGAGATGTCCTGAGGGGCACGACACTAAAGCCTTTCCGGGATTTCCAGAAGGAGTTCCTCATGCCTCAGTCACAATTCTATCGATACCTCCAGTTCCGCCATGCCCTGTCCCCCAGTCTGCAGGGTCTGGAGTCCCTCCCTGAATTTAGTCCTTTGGAAGCAAAAGTTTTTATGGGGGACTTAAAAGAAAAGAAGATTTCCAAAATCTACCAGTCCCTGGTCACTCACTGCTCTCCCACACTTCAGAAGCTCCGGGGGGACTGGGAGGGAGACGTGGGCAGTTTGGAAGAGGAGGACTGGACGGAGGCCTTGACAGTCCCGTGGGGGGCGGCTATAGCAATGCGACTCCGCCTGATCCAGTTCAAATACCTCCACAGGGTCTATTTTACAAGGGCAAGGTTGTGGCGGGCGGGACTGATCGCCTCCCTGGAGTGTCTCCGCTGTGGACGGGAGGAGGGTACATTTATACACACGGTCTGGCAGTGCACATTGCTGGATAGCTTCTGGAGGGGGGTATTCACATGTCTTTCTGAGGTCTTGGGATGGGAGCTTCCTCGCACACCGCAGTTGGCCCTGCTTCATGTTATGGCAGGGATAGGTGGCAATGCCTACAAACGGCACCTCATGTTATTGGGCTTTACACTGGCGAAGCTAGACATTGCTAAGGTGTGGAAGGCGGTGCGGGCCCCCTCGGTGGCTGCCTGGAAAAATGGATTAGATTTTTGTATGGGACTGGAACAACCTATCTTTGTAGCCAGGGGATGCCCGCGCAAGCATTACAAAATATGGCAACGATGGGCGGAGTATCGGGGCCTATGGTTGGAGCCGCCAGTGATGGTGGAGCCTCAGTTATCGGGCTAAGATTCTGGGTCTGTGAAGGTAGCGGGGAGGGGGGGCTGGGAGGGCGTGTGTATTTATGATAGGGTTTTTCATTTTTACATCAAGGCTGTGGATAAGATTCTGTGGGATTAGTGAGATCTTTAGGGGGGTGAGGGAGGGGGGAGTTGGGGGGGGTTCTGCATCATTTAATGTGTCCTTGTTATGCATAGCTGACTTGGCAAAACAAAAGTCGATTGTTTTAAAGCTTAAGTATAGTCTGATTCGGCAGATGTCTCTGGTGTGCAGAGCCCTGCGTTATATGTGCAAATTGACGAATAAAATACGTTTTCAAAAAAAAATATTGATAAAGTAAACCAAGTTTCCATATCAACTCAGCTATCATGATTTTTTCTCTTCAAGTGAATGTGCATTTCCTAATTTGGGGTTACTAATGATCAGAGAAGATCATATTAGAGAGCTCTCAGAACATCATATAATAATACTATTATTCTGTATAGCTTTAAGTGAGCTCTTAGGGCCTAATTACAAGTCTGGCGGTCCTCGGACTGCCAGACTCATGGTGGGGTGGCGGTGGCGGTCTTCCAATTGCCACAATACAACCGTGCCAGTCGTGCCGCCCTGGGACTGCTGACTTTGCCAGGGAACGGCCTTTCCCTGGCGGTGGCACGGTAGTCAAGAGGCATTAACATACTTGGCAGGACTGCCACACCAGCAAGTGCCCCCCGTATGCATGCACTCCCAGTTACAGCACAGCATGGATTTCACAGTCCATGCCATGCTGGAACTTCCTTTGACGTTCCCATTGCAGTACCTATAAAATAGGCGCCACCGTGGGAACGTCAAAGAATCGACTGCCAATCACTAAAAAAGTCATTATATGGCAGGAGTTTCTCACGCAGGTTTGGCGGTGCGGCGGTGGGGTGGTCCCGCTGCCACACTGTCAAACTCGTAATCGGGCCTTTAGTGTGTATGATTTTGGCTCATCTAGGTTTCTTCAGGAGATTTGGGCTTGCCGTGATAATCCTTTATCTTTATAGTATTGTCTTGAGAGTAATCTACATGAGTCTGATTTATAGTTTGTGTTCAGTTATCCAATTCCTGGTCCTCATTGGATGACTGTTGGGACCCTTTATATCCAACCACTCTCGACACTAGAAAAGATCCATCGGAGGACCAAGAGGGAGAAAGGTACGAATCATTGGCAGGGAAAAGAGATAAGATTAACAGTATCAGCGTTTTTGAGTGGGCTCCAGTGAATTGCTACGACAGAAGCATGCATACTGATAACTAATTGCTTCACTAAAAGTAGGAAAGGCATGCATCACTGCAGCATGATGTGACTTTATTAAAATACCATTCTCCGAATGAAGCATAACCAAGGTACTTTGATATTATTAATAACTTATGCGCACAGGCTAACTGGGATAATCCTCCGACCAGTAGATTGTGCACAAAATAGTTCTCACTTATCTTCCATACACAGCAGAAGAACTCCTTTCTGTGACAATCCCACACTGCGACATACCCATCAAGCACTGCGGTATGTAATGCCGCACATGCACTTATGCAAGGTCAAGTGTGCAAACGTAATGTGGAAGCAGCACTGAATAGAAGCAGAACAGCACTGCATGAAGTAAAAAGGTTTTTGGGGGGAAAAAACAACAGACCAGACTACAGTGGGATTGGATAACATTGTGCACGTTATGCAGACTTAATGAACACATTTCATGTATAAAACTTTAATTCTCAAGCGTTTCAGTTAATGGTTGACAACGCACAGGGATAAAGACCAGAACAATTAAAGGTTAACAACATCAAGCATGAATACCTTTAGGAGGATTAATCATTTTAATATCCTACGCCTACAAATTTCTCGGATGAACTCATATGGAACTGACATTATTACCAGGTATTAGGATCCACAATGAAACTGTTTTATTAGTAAAAAAAAATGAGCATGCAGAATATCATCATTAATTCTCTGAAAGAATTTATATCCATTCTGTGAGAACAAAGTTTTAAGTGGACAGAATGGAAAAGTACTTTTTGAATTATATATTCACAAATGATGAAGAGAACAGAATGTCACAGGAGAAGACGAAAATAATTTTGCTACATTCTTTGGGTTCAGCATTTATGAACAAATACCTAAAGAAGGAGGAGCTTGTGATGAGAACTTTTTGCTAGAGCTTTAGCTAATTTGGACAGCTACTTTGCCCCAAAAGTCTGTGTACGATTTACACAATATAAGCTCTTCTGATGGAAATAAGGAAAACAGAGACAGTTGATGACTATGTAAATGCCCTAAGAGTATTGGCTGCAGATTCGGTACACTACAAGAAGTTTATCAGAGATCAAGTTGTGATGCATGATGCTAATCCAAGCAAAAAAGAAAGACAATTGATTACTGTTGGCTCGAAATTACAGGATATTCTTGCAATAGTTAGTAATGCAGAGATGTCTGGAGAGTGTGTTAAGGTGGTGAAGGCTGAAACCCCTTTATTTTAGAAGGGGAGATTGTAGGGAAAATTAGCAGGAGAAAAAAAGAAATGCAGCTGGGTTTTGAAAGGTAACTTTATAACAAACAGTGTAGGTAAAAAGATAAGTGATGGTTTCGAAAGAATCAAAGTTGTAACAGATGTGACAGTGCTAACCACATGACTTATTGTAAGCCCTATCCAGCTATTAGACAACTATTTAATTCTTGTAGGGTAGTTGGTCATTTCTTTACGGTTTGTATAAAGAAGGGAGTTGAAGTTAAGTGTACTTAAGTAGAGAATGAAGAGTTGCTGTCTAGTGAAGATGACAACAAAATGAGAAAAATGTGCTCAGTTTGAGAGAAAATGTGGTGCTAAATTTTGAAAGAGACAAAAGAAACAAAAACCATCCAGTGTGTTACATGGCTATCAGAAGGGTTGGTATGGATGCTGTGGGGGATTCAGAATCCACATACATTTATTGAGGAAGAAGTATGGAAATTTGTAGGGAAACTGGTGACAAATTATTTAAATTAAACATAGGACTGAAGGCTATGGTGCCAAGACAATTGACATGCTATATTACAAAACACAAGTATTCAGATTCAAGAATAGGAAGGCTGTTCCAAAAGTATATGCGGCTAAATATCCTTTTGTTTTGGGATGTATGAACCAGATGAATGCATACATTGTGTTAGCCCTGAATAGTGTGGAACAAGTCCTGATAGGTATTTGGGAGGAAGCCATAGGTAAACATGCTAATGAAGTACTCTACAATATTTGGAGGTGAGATTGCTATGCTGAAAGATTTAGAACATTGCATTCTACGCAAGCAGGATGCATGTCCTAAGTTTCATCTTGTCAGGAATATTCACATTTTTTAAGGGATGAGGTTTTTAAGGTCTTAAACAATCTTGCTTTCCCTAAAATAATAAAACCTGTTGAAGTGTTTGATTTGGTATCTCTAATTGTGATAACCAGAGGTACAAATGAAAAAATGTGTTTATGTGTAGACTTTCATTATCTGACAGCAGCATAATTAACAACAGATCCCCTTTACCAAAAATTGATGCACTGGTAACAATGACTAAAGACATTAGGTGACTTTTTATGATCAATCTTTGAGCAACATACCACCAGATCCATTACAGGAAGCTTGCAAATGATATGATAAATGAGGGGTGTTTCCAATTTAAACTCATGCTTTTTGGGTTGGCAACAACTGACGTTTTCCAAAGGCTAATGTTTCAGCTTTGGGTAAAATAAAAGGTGCCAAGTCATTGTAAGATGATATTTTAATAATGAAAAATGCCAACAAAGATCATGATGCCAAACTTGAGAGGTTTTTGGGTATATGGGACCAAGAACAATTTAAAAGTAGAATACTCTAAGTGCAAGTTTTCTGTTAATAGTTTGACTCCCTTGGTTTTGAAGTCAACAGCTGCAGATGAAAAGCTAACTTAAAATTGGCAGGTGCAATTAGATTAACCTCTGCCCCTATTAATAAAGATAATGGGGCATATTATCAAGCAGCAGCGATAATTATCGTTGGCCGCGCTTAGCGTGAGATTTGTTATCGCCGGCTATCGCTGGAAATTATCGCCATGCTAGCGCTGTTTTAACAACGCTTAGCGCAATGGCGATAATTATTCCAGCGATAGCGGTGTTTTCCATGGAACATCGCTGGTTTTCCAGCGATGTTCCATGGAAAACGGCGATATCCTTGATGATAGGGCCTGTGGTCTTAGCCACACAATCCACCCCCCATGTTAGGTATGCCTTAGTCTGGAATTTAACAGACGTTAAATTCCAGCGTTAAGGCATAGTTAACGCGATTTCAAATATCGCTACCCCTCGTTGATGATATCGCGAAGCTGGGTTAGCGATATTTTCCCATGGAGTTTTGTCAGGCACGCCTCCTTTGCATCTCATTAACGATGTGATGCGAGGCGTGCTGACAACGGGCGCTAAGGCAAGGAAACACGCGCTAGCGTGTCCTTGTTAATAAAGCGACAATATTATCGCCGCTTTTTGCCCGAAAACGGACGCTAAAGCAGCGATAATGTTATCGCCAGCCTTTGATAATATGCCCGAAGTGTCATCATTTATGGGGCTAGCAGACTTTCACACAAAGTATGTTCCAAATTTCTTTACTAAAACGTTTCATTTGAGACAGACACTAAAAAATAAGGCAAACTTCGAGTGGAGCAATGAATGTCAAAGGGACTTTTAACAAATCAAAGATGATATAATTAATGCTACTGCGCATCAAGATTTTGATTCAGAAGATGAGACATAATAAAACCTGATGATAGTAACCAGAGAATAAGTGCATTATTGACGCAATGTGATGATGAGGGTCGAGAGAGTATTAGAGTATGATTGCTTTTGATTCGCATTCTCTTTCACCAATTGAAGGAAAATATTAAGTTGAAATGCGAGAAGCATTGACGTGTTTAGGTAATAAATCAGCTAAGGGTTTTTCCTATACTAACTGAATTCACCATACGGAGTGATCTCAAACCCTTAACGAAAATTCAAACCAGATATTTTTTTCATATAATTATTAGATTAATAAAGACCCTTTGGCTTACCATATTTTTGATCCCTAGGGCACCTTGGTTTTTGTTGTGAAATATACATCTTCAAGTATTGATATGATATGCATGTACTTGGGAAGAAAAAGGTAGGTCCTGATTTTCTTTTAGAATTCCCCCTGAAATGTTGGAACGTTATGAGAATGAATGTTAAGATTGCCAGATTGCTCTTATAAATTACAATGGTTTGCTTGCTATTAAGGTGTGAGAATGAGAGTCCATTCTTTGTCGGAAAAGATAATATTTTGAACAAAATAAAGGCATACATTTTTAAATGTAGTAAAGAAAAGTTGTGTATTGAGGTGAAATCTTTCTGGGAGATTATAAGTGAACACTCAGTAGTGGATAAGTTGCTTTTGAGGTGTGGCAGAACCATTCCTAAATAATAATAATAAGTAAGCTTATAAAGCGCATGGTTACACTGGCTAGTGTGTCCCGGCGCTGCAGCGCATCGCCCTGTCTGTTGCAGTAATATGAGCTATCTTAAGAGATGATGTTATATGTGGAAGAGCCAGGTTTTTAGTTTTTTTCGGAAGAGCCCTTCCGACGGTTCTAACCGAAGAGCGCGAGGGAGGCTATTCCAGTGTTTAGCGGCTAGGTAGCGGAAAGATCGACCACCCATTCTCACCTTTTTAATAACTGGAATCTTAACCTGTCCCGTCCCCCGGGTGTAGGAGGACATTAGACTATGTAGATAGCTAGGTCCGTTTCGCTGCAGAATGCGGTGACTAACACATAGGGCTTTAAAAAGAATTCTCTCCTTCACCGGTAGCCAGTGTACGGCAGCGAGGGCCTTCCTGGAGGGAGCTCTCCTGGGCAGCATCAGGACAAGGCGAGCGGCTGCGTTCTGACTGCATTGGAGTCTCTGCACACATTTACCGCTCGCTCCTCGGTATAACGCGTTCCCGTAGTCCAAGCGAGAAGTTACCAACGCATGTACTAGAGTTTTCCTGGCTGCCACAGGAAGCACATCTAAGATCTTTCGAATGCCTTTTATTATTCCGAAGCACTTCCCGGCCACAGTTCTGGTGTGGTAATCAAAGGAGAGCCTAGAGTCCAACCACATCCCCAAGTTCTTAACCTGGTTGCTGGGGGAGGGGGTGGGGCCTAGGGTCTGCGGCCACCACGCCGAGGACCATATCGAGGGAGCCTTACCCACGATTAGAACCTCCGTCTTGCTGCCATTTAACTTTAAACAGTTACTTGACATCCAGACTGCCAGCTCCTGTAGACAGGTGGAGAAATTGGTGGCTGCCTCTTCATGAGTTTGAGATAGTGATACCACCAATTGCGTGTCATCCGCATATGACACGACACTAATGCCGTATTTCTCAATAATGTCTGCCAGAGGGGCCATATATAGATTAAAAAGAGTGGGGCTTAATATAGAGCCCTGGGGGACCCCTTGAGCCAGCACAATGCTTTTAGAATAATACGGTCGTTGGGACACCTGAAAGTTTCGATCCTGTAAGAAGGATCCCAGCCACTCCAAGGCCAGTTTATCCAGCCCTCCTTTCTTGAGGCGCTGTAGGAGCAGTGGGTGGGCGACGGTGTCAAATGCAGCGCTGAGGTCCAACAGGACCAGAGCCACCGTCTGACCTTCGTCTACGTGTCTGCGAATGGTATCTGTTGACAGAAGCAGTGCTGACTCAGTAGAGTACGTTGCCCGGAAACCCGATTGTGTGGGGTGCAGTAAGCTGTGTTGATTAATGTGCGTTGTCAGTTGAGTGTTGACCACTTTTTCGGCTATTTTAGCAAAATATGGCAAGAGTGAGACCGGTCGAAAGTTCTCCAACTGGCTCGCACTCACACCCGACTTTTTCTTAATGGGAATGACAACCGCCTCTTTCCACCTTTTGGGACCACCCCTGAATCAAAAGAGAGTTTAAGGAGATGCCTGATATAGGGTACTAAGATCTCCATACTCTACCTCAGAATTTTAGGTGTCGTAGGGTCCCTTGGTGACCTGGATTTAACGCTTAGGGCCGTCGTTTTAAGGTCATCATAGGAGGGGAGGTTGAATCTGGAGAGGCAGTGTACCTCCTCCGTGTTAAACAGCCCCATCCTCTCCGAGCTCCCATTGCGTGCCTCATCCGGGAAGGTGGTATAAATTCTTGCTACCTTCTCTGCGAAGAAGTCTGCAATCAGATTGCAAGACTCCACCGAGCTGCTATTAGGAACCGTTGTTCTGGCAAGTGATGATATGTCCTTAAAAATTACAAACAGCTCTCTGAAAGAGTTTTCAGCTTGCTCTATCCTTGTGTTGTAGTAGACGGCCCGAGTTTTCCTTATGAGTGAGTAGTAGTGTTTTAGACTAGTTCTATAGTCGGTCTTCCTATTCTCTGAAAACTCCTTCCTCCATATTCGTTCTAAACGCTTGCACGAAGTTTTGGCTCTCCTGAGTTCCTCATTAAACCACGGGGCAGATTTTGACTGTCTCCTCGGAGCGCTAGAGGACCACGGGGCTACTTTGTCTAGCGCCTCAGTAATCCATTCATCTAGCGCGCTACAGGCAGTTTCAATATCACTTCCCCCCGGTGGCCCCCCCTGTTGAAGGGCGTTATTGAAACTCACTGCTGAGAACCTAGCCCATTTCCTCTGCAGTCTCCCATCGCATGACATCTTCAGGGATGGGGTCTTAGGTATCATAGTGCTAAAAGGGATCAGGTAATGATCTGTCCACGGGACTGCGTTAGGGCTTTCAATTTTTAGATCCTCCCAATTGGTGAAGATTGGGTCTAATAAGTGGCCCCGTTGATGGGTCGGGAGGGAAGATTGCAACACCAACTGTAGCGCGGCTAGTTCCTGACAAAGCTCTTGCGCTGCAGAACTAGCCATATCGTCAAAGTGTAGGTTCATGTCTCCCAACACCAACACTTTAGAGTACCGGAGAGCCGGTTGTATTACTTGTTCCCTGAGGCTAGATGCAAACTGGGAGATAGGACCCGGTGGTCTATAAATTAAAAAACCTTTAATGACATAGTTAGCGTCCGCCGTGATTGTTAAAAAGCCTGCTTCACTGGCTTCGATTTTCGCCGGCTCCAAGGAGCATTGTACCGATAGCTTATGGATAATAGCTATCCCACCCCCCCTGTTAATTTGACGATCCAGTCTGGTGATCCCATAATTCAAAGGTAGGGCCTCAAGGATTTCAGGCGCAGAATCCTCGTTCAGCCAGGTTTCGGTAAGAAACATGATATCTGGCTGGTTATCAACAAGGTGGTCGTGAAGCTCATATTTATGCTTGTTGAGGGATCTGCAATTAATCAGTATTAGTTTAAACTTCTCCCCTATCCTAGATTGCTTCTGGTTAGCCTCCATAGTGTAGGGGCAGTGATTGCAAATTTGCGTTGTGGATCCCATCTGTATACTATGCTTACATGGTTCTGGGATTGAGGGACAAAGCGCATGTAACTGCTCTGAGGTATATTTGTAAGTTTCACAAAAATGGGCAGGGGTCCTGGCCCCAGGCCCCGCACGGCCGCGGACGAGCGCAGACGGGCTTGCCTTTGGTGCGCCAAGCGGCGCGCCCGCTGCACGCGTCTGCTCAGGCATGCGCGTTAAGTAGGGGCCTCCCGTCTCCACACTAGACTGCTGACTGCAGCCCAGACCGGGAAACCGGAAGTGCTTCTCCCCCCTTCCCTGCCCTCTGTTCAATCGGCACAAATAGCCGCGACGGACCGGGGCATGAGGAGTACTCTGCATCAGGTGACTAGCAGAGCTCTAACAACCGTGAGTTACAAACAGTTTTTAAAAAGCACAGTACTATGCTATTTTACTTTTAAAATGAAATTAAGCTCAGAGTCAGTGCAAATTCAGGTAATTTTTAAAAATGTGCTTTCCAATGTAATTAGCGTTACCGCCACAAACGGGTTGTAGCAGATACTGCCACTATCTGCCTTTCCTCCTAAATATTTCGGGAAAAAATAATGAAACAGTGGCATGTAGGTCATTTGGAATTTTAAAGACAAGGCAATGGATATTTCAATTGTACGTGTAGTAAGAGAATGTAACATGGGTATGTCAGCTGATGACCTTGAGAACATTGAAACCACAAATGACTGTGAGCCAACGCCCAAGTTGAACCTTGAAGAAGCTTATCGTAGGAATTATGGTCCCAGGTCGGGGGAAACAAGTATTTGTCATGATTGATTTGTATTCTGAATGGCCAGTGACACACAAAATGGATATTAGCACAGTTTTGGAATTCAGTGATAATGTTTTTTTGAAGAAGGCTTGCCTTCTACACTGTCATTTGATAATACCTCATACAAGGTTAAGGAGTAATTTAGTAAAATTGGCGTCATCTATTGAATCACATCATTGTTCAATCCAAGCAGTAATGATATGGTAATGAGGTTTAACCAGGTTCTTAAGAGTTCCATTCCATTGACTATGAAGTGTAACTCCATTTGGGAACTCACTATAAGGTTTGGTTGTATCGGACAACTGTGTGCGATTATTGGAGATTATGAGGGGAATATTTCCCAGACCTAAATTTAGACCTAGTTGGTTTTTCAGGTCAGCGGATAGATAATGGTCCATTGAGGAAGCTAGGAAAACAGTTAACAAAACATATAATGAGTAAAATTGGTACTTGGATGAGCAGACAGAATAAAGCACACAGTGTTGTGGTTAAAGTGGGTCAGAGTTCAGTTACATGGAAAAGTTGTAAAAAGTGAGAACCGTTGATGACTGTGAAAATCATGTGTAATTCAGAACACTTGTTTGATTGGGAAATGTGGCGTGGCATTTGAGCAGAACTATGCTATGCATGAGAATGAACTATAAAGAAGAAAAGTTGATTAAGAAAATAATAAATGGTTGGAAGAATAGGATGATAAAAGTGGGATATAGGAAGTTGTTGGTAGAGAAACTAGAGATGAGATGTCAGGGCAGGAAACACATCATAGTGCACGATGATTCAGGGGTATGTAGTGATAATTCCATTTTGGCTTGTGAATAAGGAGGTGGTTGTAGGAAGGTTGTGCATGAAGTTGGCAGTTTTGAGCTGCGCTAGGTAATAAACATAGAGGGTGTTGTGAGATTGAAAAGGATGATGAGACCACCCAAATGATTGGAAGATTATCACAGTGCATATCACAATTGTTAATGCTAATTTGTTATATTTGTATTTTATTGAATTAATATATTGTTGTTATAGAACCACAATAGTTTAGTCTATGTATATATACTTACCAATCCTTTTCTCATCTTGGAGAATCTTGTAGTACAATCTACTATGAAAGTCATTTTCAATTTGTTTTATTAGGAAGTAGGATGCATGATGTTATAGTTCACATTTGTACATATGTTTATTGGTTTATTACAACTTTTGATTGCTTCACATTGCTTTCATCATTCATAATGGTCTCTGTCTATTCTGGTGTTCTACATTCTATATGATTGGGAGTTAGAAAAGGCAATCGGTGAGGATTGAAGGTTGAAGTACTCTGTACTAGGTTTCAAGCCTTTATGTAATTGATCTTGTGAACTATATTTCCACCTTACATGTTTATGGGATACTGGCACTATGCTACAGAGAGGCAGGAAAGAAAAAATAGTTAAGATAAAGCGAGCAAAAAAGCAAACTCCATGCTACTCCACTTACCACTCTGCTCTATGCCACTCTACTGTACGCTATGCCACTCTACACCACTCCAATCTACGCCACTCCACTCTACACCACTCCATTGTACGCTATTTCACTGTATGCCACTCCACTCTCCCACACTCAAATCTATGGTATTCTACTGTATGTCACTCCACTCTACATCGCTCCACTCTACACCACTCCACTACACATCACTCTATGCCACTACACTCTAGGCCACTCTCCACTCAACTCTAAGCCACTACAGCCTACAGCACTCCACGCCACTTCACTTTATGCCACTCACGTTTACACTACTCCACTCTACGCTATTCTACTCTATGCCACTCCACTATACGCCACTCCACTATGCACCACTCTACTCTATGCCACTTCACTGTAAACCATTCCACTTTGCGCTATTCCACTCTACGCCACTCAACTCTGCGCCACTCTATGTCAATCCACTCTATGGTATTTCACTCTACGCCACTCCAGTCTATACAGCTCCACTCTAAGTCACTCTTCTCTGTGTCACTCCACTCTACACTATTCAACTCTATGTCAGTCGACTTTACACCACTCTATTGTACGCCACTCCACTGTATGCCACTCCACTCTACGCTATTCCACTCTACGCTATTCCACTCAACACCACTCCACTATACATAACTCTATGCCACTCCACTCTATGGTATTCCACTCTTTGCCACTCCACTCTCTGCCGCTCCACTGTATGCCAGTCCACTCTACACCACTGTGTGTTCGCTATTCCACTGTATGCTACTCCGCTATATGCTGCTGCACTCTATGCCACTCCACTGTACCTCACTCCACTCCACTCACCGCTCCAATCTGTGCCACTCTACTGTATGCTATTCCACTCTACACCACTCCAATCTATGCCACTCCACTCTACACCACTCCATTGTACGCTATTTCACTGTATGCCACTTCACTCTACCACACTCCACTCGATGCCTCTGTACTCTATAACACTCCGCTCTACATTATTCCTCTGTACGCCTCTCCACTCTTTGCCACTCTACTCTACACCACTTCACTCTACGCTATCCTACTCTTTGCCTCTGAACTCTACGCCACTCCAGTCTATGTCAATCACTCTACACCAGTCTACTCTATGCCACTCTATGCCACTCCACTCTATGCTATTATACTATATGCCTCTCCACACTATGCTACTCCAGTCTACGCCAATCCACTCTGTACCAACCCACTCTATGCTACTCCACTCTACGGTATTCTACTCTATGTCACTGCCCTCTACGCCACTCAACTCTTCGCTATTACACTCTACACCACTCCAATCTATGCCACTCCACTCTACATCACTGCACTATATGCCACTCCACTTTATGCCACTCCACTCTACACCACTCCTGTCTATGCAATTCCACTCTACACTATTTTACTCTACACCACTCTACTATATGCCCCTCCACTCTATGCCACTACAAATCACTCTACTCTATTCCACTCTGCACCACTCCACTATACATAACTCTACACCACTCCACTCTACGGTATGCCACTCTATGCCACTCCACTGTATGTCACTCCACTCTACACCACTCCTGTGTATGCTATTCCACTGTACACACTCCACTGTATGCTGCTGCAGTCTACACCACTTTACTGTATGCTATTCCACTCTACACCACTCCAATCTACGCTACTCCACTCTACACCGCTCCATTGTACGCTATTTCACTGTACGCCACTCCACTCTACCACACTCCACTCTATGCCACTGCACTCTACACCACTCCATTATATGCTATTCCACCGTACGCCACTCCACTCTATGCCCCTCTACTCTACACCACTCCACTCTGCGCTATTCTACTCTTTGCCATGCCACTCTATGCCACTCCAGTCTTCGTCATTCCACTCTACGCCACTCCACTCTATGCCACTTTACTCCACCCCACTCAATGCTATGGCACTCCACTGTACTCTATGCTATTCTACTCTATGCCACTCCACTCTACACCACTCCACTCTATGCTACTCCACTCTGCGCATTCCACTATATCTATGTCACTCCATTGTATGCCACTTCACTCTTTGCTACTCCACTGTACCCTATTCCACTCTACCCCACTCCACTCTATGCCATTCCACTATGCGCTTTTCCACTGTACACCACTTCACTCTACTCTACAACATTCCACTGTACTCTATTTCACTTTACACACTCTACTCTATTCCACTCCACTTTATGTCACTCCACTCTACGTCACTCCACTGTACCCACACCGCTCTATACTAACCCCGGGTGGGTAACTCAGCTCCGCCACCGGAGTTTAAGGAGTTTTGCCTACTCCGCATTCCATTGCGAACGCGGAGTTTAGGCAAAACTCCAACTCCATGGCGGAGCGGAGTTAGCCGGCCCCTCCATCCCCACAAAGTAATTATAATGTAAAAAAAAAGGCACTTACCTGCCATGGCTGCCTCCTCCTCGCCATGCCACTCTCCTTCCTCGTCCTTGCGTCCTTCTTCTTTGATAACCCCTACGTTGTACATCTTGCGCGATGTAGTTTCTTGTTGATTCCGGCATGGAGAGTGTTGCCGTAGTCCAGTCTGCTGCTGATGAGGGAATGCATGACTGTTTTTCTGGATTCAGCTACGATCCATCTGAACGTTTTCCGAAGTATGCGGAGGGTGTTGAAGCAGGCTGAGGATACAGCGCTGATCTGGTGGTTCATCGTGAACGTTGAGTCGAGTATTATGCCAAGGTTTCGTGCGTAGTTTGTGGGGTGGGGGGGTTTCCGAGGGATGGGGGCCACCAAGTGTCGTAGGGGGTGGGGCCAAGGATGAGGACTTCTGTTTTCTCTGAGTTGAGTTTCAGACAGCTCTTCTTCATCCAGTTGGCAACGGCTTTCATCCCTTCTTGGAAGTTGTGCCTGGTGATGTTAGGTTCTTTAGTGAGAGAGAGGTTGAGCTGGTTGTCGTCGGCATAGGAGACAATGTTGAGCCCGTGGTTTCTGACGATGGTTGCGAGGGGGGACATGTAGATGTTGAAAAGGGTGGGGCTGAGGGAGGATTCCTGGGACACTCCACATCTGGTCTCCGTTGGTTCCGAGAGGAATGGCAGGAGTCTGACTCGCTGGGTTCTGCCTGCGAGAAATGAGCATATCCAGTCCAAAGGCCTTGCCGCGAATGCCGGCGTCGTGGAGTCTGATGACTAGTGTCTAGTAGGAGACGGTGTTGAAAGCAGCCGACAGGTCCAAGAGGATCAGGGCTGCCGTTTGGCCCTGGAGTAGGAGTGAGCAGATGTCATCCGTGGCGGCGATTAGGGCAGTCTCGGTGACTGTGGTTGCTGCGGAATCTGGATTGGGAGATGTCCAGGATGCTGTTGGCTTCGATGAAGTTTGTTAGCTGGGTGTTGACGGCCTTTTCAATGACCTTGGCTGTGAATGGAAGCAGGGAGATGTGCCTGATGTTTTTGAGGTTATACGGGTCTGCGGAGGGTTTCTTCAGGAGGGAGTTGACTTCGGTGTGTTTCCAGTCATCAGGGAATGTGGCAGTTTTGATGGAGCAGTTGATCGTCCGGCATAGTTCGGGTGCGATGGCCCTGGGGGCTCTGTGGAAAATGAGGGGTGGGCAGGGGTCTGAGGGTGCTCTGGAGTGGATGCTGCTCATGGCCTTTATGGTGTCTTTTGTCATGTGCGGGTTCCTAGTGAGCAGGGTCCATTGAGTGGCGTCGCTGGAGGTGGGAGCTGGAGCGGGGCAGAGGTCTTGGATGTCGAAGTTTTCATAGATCCTCTTAATCTTGAGGTGAAAGAAGGTGCTGAGTCTGTTGCAGAGGTCTTGGGAGGGTGGTACGTCTGCTGTTTTGCTGCATGATGGAGAAGAGTTCTTTGGAGTTGTGGGCGTTGGTGGAGATCCTGTCTTGGAGGAAAGTCTTCTTTGTGGATTTGATGAGTTGGTGGTGTGCTGTGGTGGCTGTTCTGTAGGCGGTGCGTGTTTTTGGGGTTTTGTTGTTCTTCCATGTCTTTTCGAGTCGCCTGCAGGAGCGTTTGGAATCTTGGAGTGCAGTGGTGAACCAGCTTGCTTTCTTGATGTGTCGTCCTGTATTTTTTTTAAAGGGGGCAAGTGTGTCGGCGCAGTTCGTGATCCACCAGTGGAGGTCGAGTGCTGCGGTGTTAGCGTCTGGCGTCATCGGTGGTGGGGTGCTGGTAAGGGTGGTGGTGAGCTGGTCTTCGGTGGCTTTCCTCCAGGTTCTGCAGGGTAAGCGGTGGGCGTGCTTGTGTACGGTGGGTTTTCTGAAGGAGAAATGGACGCAGTAGTGGTCTGTCCGGACGGGTTCTGTGGTGTGGCTGAAGGAAACGCTGTTTCCTTTCGAAGACGGGGTTGTGTGTGTTCCCGCTGTGTGTGTGGGGCCAGTGATGTGTTGCTTCAGTCCCATGTTGGCGAGGTTCTCCAGGAGGGCGGTGGTGTTGGGGTCATCGTGATTGTCCTGGTGCCACTCCACTTTATGCTATTCCAGTGTATGTCAATTTCTACATTTTGTGTAGATTAAGCTTGGTATCAATAGAATAAATAAAGTTAGAATTATTTAAAGGTGGCGCATAGATTATAGATTTAAGATATAACTATGACCTTAGGATTTCCAATGTTTGTGTAGAATATGGTTGGTTGCATAGCAATAAATAAATACATTTTCCCAACTATAATAAAATAAAGGTTTAACCTCTGTTTTTTTCAGTATATATCTATCTATCTATCTATCTATATATCTATATATATATATCTATATATATATATCTATATATATAGATATATATAGATATATATATAGATATATATATATATAGATATATATATATAGAGAGAGACAGAGAGATAGATAGATAGATAGATATTATATATATGTTGTTTTGCAGTGAGCACATTTTACACCTTGCGCTGTCTACACTGATGTTTCTTTTTCATGATGTCATGATGCTGTAAAAATATCATATCATATTAGCATTATATTGTGGGCATGTTACTTTATTTATTCATATACTACCACACCTTTAGTCGATCAGCTACCAATGGTGGGGTAGATATTTGACAAAATTGTACCCACTGGATCATTTTTTATTTCTTTTGCTTTTTTGAAAAGCAGCACCAGTTCCTTCAACGGGCAGCGTGTTCTTTTGAAAAAAATGTTTGTCATTTGGCATTGCTAACCCAGAGATGGAAGTTTGCAGTCCCTTGAATGCCAGCGTCGTGGTTGAATGACATAATATAAGCCAAAACAATATTGATTTACAAAATGTCACCAAAAATATAGATCACAAAAATATCATCATCTTGTATGTAAACAAGAAAAACTGAAATATAGACTACAAAAAAGAGATACCCTGCTATATTCTACACACAGAAAAGAAAAATTCAACCACCTAAAAGAAAACCAATTCAATTTATTATAACTAAACAACAGCAACAGCCAAATTTAGAACTTAAACACAAAAATCAATACAATCCTTTCTATATATATTTCCCAAAAAAGGGGAACAACAGCAGAGCAAATCCAAAAGAAAATAAATGAACCACCTTTCTAAACTACATATGTCACAAACACACTGTTATTTACATCTTGGCTGGTGGGAGGAGCAGGTGCTCGGGGGTCCAAAATTGGAACAATTGACTGAAAGGATATTAGTGTGGTTGAGATTCATTGATGACGTCTTCGTGCTGTGGCAGCGCATGGAGACGGAAGTAGACCAATTTATTTGTGATTTGAATATGAATGAACTGAATTTGAATTTTGTGGGGCACAAGAGTAGGACATCAATTGAATTCTTGGATATTAAGGTTTGGGTAGAGGGGGCAAGTTGGAAACTACAGTCTTTAGAAAACCAACGGCGGGAAACACAATCTTACACGCCAATAGTTCACATCTGATACCCCTCATAAAAAGCATACCTTTGGGGAATTCTACAGAGCAAGGAGGGCGTGTAGTACCCTAGAAGAATATGACAAAATTGAGGATGAAATGAAATGTTGTTTTATTCAAAAGGGGTTATCCAATATCAGTTTTAAAAACAGCATCAGAAAAAGCAAGAAAATTAAATCGAGAGAGTGTATTGTTTGAACCATCGAAAACAGCGGTTAAAAAAAAGAACAGGAGACAAAATAGTACACACAGATTTATAACAACATATAACACTGAACATAAGATATTGAGACAGATTTTTTAAAAAGAACTGGCACTTTGTTAAGGAAGATCCTGTAATAGGACAAGAATTAAAAAAGAATCCAGAAATAACAAACAGGAAATCCAGATCATTGAGGGATTACCTGGTTAGGAGTAACTGTTTAGGGGATATAGCCCAACAAACTTGGCTCCCACAGAAAGAAGGCTTCAAAAAATACTTCAAGTGTAAAGCATGCCAACATGGGGAGAATATTTCATCTCTCCAGACAGTGTTTGATAAGACTGTAAAAATACGAGGATTTTTAACTTGTAAAACAAGTTTTGTGGTGAACATTTTAAAGTGTCCCTGTGAGAAAATATATGTCGGTGGTACTATACTACCAGTACATAAGAGGATACTGCAGCATAGGAGAGCCATCATCAATAGAGACCGTAGCTACCCCGTGGCGAGGAACTTTGAGAAGGAATATCAGAGTGATCCATCATCAATGAAATACAGTTGTATAGCACTAGAAAAGAAGGGGTGGAGATAGAGAAAGGGAGTTGAGGAAGTTAGAAACATACTTCATCCTGGAACTGGACAGTAAAGAACCGAATGGTTTTAATATGGACGAGGAATTGTTTACTTGCCTGTATTAAAATCTGTACCTAGATTTGCACATTCATTAGTAGAGCTAAGAGAGAAAATGAAAAAAGAACAATCTTTTTATAGAGGACAAGATAGAAATGCACCAGCACTTTACAATTTGCACTTTATTTCACGGAGAGGACAGTTTTTAACTATTTCTAAAACCTTTTTTTATCACTTCCGGAGAAAAGGGATTTTAACCCAAATTAAGAATGATACAACTGAGGGAGTAGGAGAACGAAATCTTATTACATTGTAGTAAGTTGTTACTTATGAATGTCCCGCACGACTAAGGGTGAGGGACTTTTTTGGAATTTAAATAAGGTTATAGTAGTGAAACGGTTAGGACTGTCTTGCACTCTAGTAATAATGATAGTACTTAGTAGGCACTTGCACTTTGGAAGGTAGACACGAAGTAAGTTTTGCACATATAGATATACAGTATTGTAAGATCCAAAAAGTATGAAGGAACAAAGGCAGCTTTGGAATGGGAGCACTTATGCACTTTATAAATCTCAAGGTAAAATACATAGTTAATCTGTAGGAACTGTCCGTTTATGTTTGAAAAACATCTGTAATGCTGTTTTAATAATTGAAATGTATAACATTTAAGGAACTATCCAATGGAAATTGTTTTAAATGAAGGTTTACTGAATGATGACTAACCACCACTCTGCAAACGCGCCTCCTGGCGCACTACTAGTTGGGGGATGAAGTCCCCTTGGCTCTTGATGGTCCTTGGGGGCCAACTATCCCACCTGTTACCTCCAGTAGTCCCAGACAGCGGGATTGCTGAAAGGATTTGGAGGCCACGCTCCCTTTCTCCACCACTCTGCAAGTGCACCTCCTGGTGCATTACTGCTTGGAGGAAGAAGTTCATTTTAATCCTGAGGCCCTCAGGAGTAAAGTGGAATTCATTCCCCAACCAGCAGCGTGCCAGGGGGTGTGTTTGCAGATTGGTGGAGAAAGGGGGCATGGCCTTCAAGTCCTCTCAGCAATCCCACCGTATGGATCTTACTGGAGGTAACAGAAGACGTTCCTGGATCCCAAGGACCTTCAGCATCCAAGGATACTTCATCTCCCAACCACCTCTGCCCCAGGAGGTGCGTTTTCACAGTGGTGATGGAGGGGTGAAGGGGTGTGGCCTCTGGCGACTTGCCAGAGGGTTTTTTTAAAAACATTTTTTAAGGGAGGGGGGCTGCATGGCTCCCCTTCCCTGGGCCATTTTCGGCCACGGGGACCCCATCCCCCAGGGCCAGGCCTTTTTTCAATGGGTGAGGGGGGCCACGTGGTTCCCCTCCCAGCCTATTTCAGCCCCAGGGAGCCCATCTTTCAGGGCCATCCTTTTTATTTATTTATTTTTGAAGTAGTGGGAGGGGGGCTGCACGTCCCCGCTCCTGGGCCAATTCAGCCCTGGGGACCCCATTGCCTGGGGCCCGGCCTGTAGTGTGGGTGCCCTGGTCCCACACAGGACACCCACTGCCTTTGATGGGAACCTCGGGGGAGCCTGAAGGCCCCTGCGGTCCCTGCCAGCTCCCCACCTCCTGCAGGAGCTGGTATTGCTTTTACACATGGAGAGCTGCTAACATGCAGCTCCTTATGTGTAAAAGCAAATTGTGCTCTGCTTTAAGCAAGCGAGAGTAAATTGCTCTTGCTTGCTCAAAGTGGAGCACTGCTTGCTATGGCTTGGCGGGAGCGGTGCACCCGCCAAGCCATGGCAAACTGCAAAGTCCTTTGGTGGGCACCCCGAGACATTGTTGGAGCCGGCTCTTGGGATTGGCAGTCCGCAGGGCCATCTAGGGCTCCACGAGGGGGGGGCGCATGGCCCTCCTCCTTCATTCACATTTGCCCAAGGGAAGGTGGTGGTCCCCGGGCAGTGGCGGCTGTTAGGGAATGGTGGCAGGGGCAGGGGAAGGTGGGGGGATTAGGGGGAAAAAAGAAAATAAATCTTACCTGTTCACCATCGCCAGCTGCCACCTTTCCTTCAAGAGGAACCAGGAATCACACAGCCTTCCAGAATCACCTGACGAATCACAATGCTGTCTTACAGCAGTGTTGTGATTGGTGTGAGTGCCATGGTTTGACGCTCAGAGAGGGACTGGGAGGCTGGGCATGTTCTCCACCCAGGCTGTATAATACAGCCTGTGGGGAACATGCACAGTGCGCATGATGGTTTGGCCGACCCGAGACGGCCGGACAAACTGTCATGCGCACTTAAGGTGCAGCCACCGCTCCTCCTCCGGTCTCAACATTAGGGGAGACAGGCCACGCCCTAACAACCTGACTGCAATGCAATTGAAACACTAAAAATAAAATGATAATAATGTTTGTTATTATCATTTTATTTTTCCTTTGCACTGCTTTAAAGCAGTGGGGCGACGCTCCTCCGGCTTCACGGACCCCTTGCATATATATAATTTGAGCACTGGGGAGGTGGGGGTCCCTGGGGCTGCAGAGGGGCGACACGGGCCTCCCCGCATTTGTAGTTATTATTTATTGCCCGGGGAGGTGGCAGTCCCCAGGGCTGTGGGGTGGCCTAGCAGTACCTCCCCGCATTAATACATTATTAGCCCTGGGAAAGTGGTGTTCCCCGGGGCTGCAGGGGAGGCCATACAGGCCCCACCGCATTAATTTTATTCAGTCGCCCGAGAGATGTGGCAGTAGCCGGGGCTGCAAGGGGCCGTATGGGCGCCCGCATCAGTTTACATATATTTGCCCTGGGGAGATTGCAGTCCCTGGGGCACTTGGGGTGTCGCATAGGCACCCTCCGCATTACTATAAAAACCACCCCTGGGACCTAGCCCAACCGGGGGCTAATTGCAAACAAAACGTGAGAGACTAGCTTCAGTTTTAAAAAAAATTCGGGGGGATTCAGGGATCCAGTGTGACTCCTGCAGAATTCTTTTTTTAAAATGCTTTTTGCACATGCGGGGTCCATGTGGGACCCCTACCAAGAGGTCTAGGGGGTCAGAGTGTTTCTACCCGGCCCCCTTTACTTTTTTAAAATGTTTTTTTACTGTGACTCGGTTCAACTGAGTCACAAGATGGCTGCCAACACTTTCTGGTTTGAAGTGTTGCCAGCCAATCATATCTCAGCATGAGATCTAGGTGGGGTCGCGGATCCTCCACGTCCCTAGTTGTATATCTGAAAAACCTTTCAATAACTCTGAAACTACTGAATGCATTTACACCAAATCATGAAAAGGCACTTCCTTGGACCAACATCTACCTTCCTGCCAAATCTGGTGTAATTCCGTTCAGCAGTTCGGCTGTAACTGTGTCTAAAGGTCTTATTGGAATTAGCATGGGGAAAACGCGCTTTTAAGCGCCCCCTTGGCTCTCGGCCCCCACTTGACAGATCACCCCAAACTTTCACGTTAGCAGCTGAAGAGAGGGTTGCATCAGATTTGAAAATTTCGTGAAGATTCGTCAAGCGGCGCCAAAGTTATTGGCATAACAAAAAAAAAAAAGTTTCCTATGGAAACATGGTCCTAACTATAACTACCTGGTGGCGACCGCCAGTAAGTTATTATATATATATGTATATATTTATATATATATATATATATATATATATATATATATATATATATATATATATATATATATATATATATATATATATATATATATATAGTTACATACATACATACATACATAGATAGATATACATATATATATATATATATATATATATATATATATATATATATACATATATATATATATATATATATATATATATATATATATATATATATATATATATATATATACATATATATATATATATATATATATATATATATATTCACTGAAAAAACCACAGGTTTCAGGGACATTATAGTTTGTTGGACATTTCACTCGTACAAAATCAGAGAAATTCAGCCGTTATAGTTAGTTGAGCTAACTATAACTCGCACCCCGCAATGCACTGCTGATGACGTCACATATTACATCACTCATGACATGGTCAGTGACATCACTGATGACATCACTGATGACATCTCAAATAACATCACTGATGACATCATCCACTTAATAACTGATGCACCTCCTCACATCCTAATATAACCTTTCATAAACCTACTCTAAAATACAGACTACCATTTTTGAAACCATAGACACACCAATACCAGTTAGTACATACCCACTCACTGATTCATAGGTCAACACACACATCTACTCAGTCACCCATACAGTCACTCATACACGCAGTCATTCATGAATACAGCCTCTGATATATGCACTCATACACCTATACAGACACTCACATAACACCACTCACCCATAGAATTTCTCACACACCTAGTCAGTCACCCAAAGACGCAATCACACTGCCATTTACTCACCTATACAGTTATAGACACACCACTTCACTTATTCATACAGATACTAACACATTCTTACTCTCTTATACAATCACTGACACAAGCACACACTCATCCATACAGCCACTCTCACAATCCCTCACTCTCACATATAGTCACTTATATACTCCAACACTCACATATACTGCCTTTTACATATGTAGTTACTCAAACATATACCACTGGACATCCATTCACTCACCAACACAGCCATACGAACACTCACTCATCCATACAGCCCCTCGCAGATGCACTCATGAGCCCATACACCCAGTTAATCACCCACTCACACATCCATGCAGGGAGTCACACCCCCACCCACCAACACAGACACTCAGGCACCCATACAGGTACTCAGACAACCAATCATTAACCTTGAGGGCCAACTACCCCTCCTATTACCTCCAGTAAGTCCCAAACAGCAGGATTGCTAAGTTCTCATAGCAGGCCACGCCCCCTTTCCCCACCACTCTGCAAACGCACTTCCTGGCGTGCTCTTGGATGGGGATTAAAGTCCCCTTCGCTTCCGGGGTCCTTAGGGGCCAACTAGCCTCCCTGATACCTCCAGTATGTCCCAGATAGTGGGATTGCTGAGAGTAGTCCAAGGCCATGCCCCCTTTTTACACCACTCTGCAGACGTGCCTCCTGGTGCACTCCTGCCCAGGGGATGAAGTCCACTTTAGTCCTGAGGTCCTCAGAACACAAGAGGACCTCTTTGCCCCACCAGCAATGCGCCAAGAGGTGCGTTTGCAGAGTGGTGTAAATAGGGGCGTGGCCTCGGACCACCTCTCAGCAATCCCTTTGTGTGGGACTTACTGGAGGTACCTGGTGGGCTAGTTGGCCCCCAGGGACCCTTATGATTCAAGGGGACTTAATCCCCCAACTTAGAACGCGCCAGGAGGCGCGTTTGCAGAGTGGTGCAGGGAGGGAGTGGGGCCTCCGGCGAGATGCCGTCTTTTTTTTTTGTTAGAAGGAGGGCTGTATGGCCCCACTTCACTTTTTTTATGTGTGTTAATGCCTTTGTTGGATGTGTGTGGTTGTAACTTTTTTTGCCCTTTTTTAGCCAGGTGGATTTTCGTTTTTGGCATTGTTTCTTTAAAGATGTGTTGTTTAGCATGCCTCCTTTGTTTGGCCAGTGTGTGAGTGTGTTTGCATTGCAATAATAGGCAAGCAATGCATTTGCCGTGGTTGAGTTCCCCATGTGGCAGGGGCCATTTATTAAAGTCTGTGTCATTAGGCCTGCTTGTGTTCATTGTTTTCCTGGCCTCCTGCTTGTTGTTTCTTTTTTTTCAGTTTCATAAGTTGTTTATGTTTGTTTACTTGACTCTTACAGATATTTTAATTTTATTTTCTATCTTTCAAAGCCCACTACAATTACATAATGTAATTTGATTTACCTGTACTAGTCTAGTACTCATCATCATGCATGCATTTCCTTTTCCTCCCATAGCAGATTTACGATGGTCGGCCGCCAAGTTGAATGTGTGATCAAGACCGGGGTAACCCGGTCGAAACGCGTCATGCAGTGGAAATCTCTATTTCAATAAAGCACTTCATCCACTAAAAGCTGTTGTGGTCCGTACCTGATTTTCCGTCCGCAAGGAAAAGGAATTTGGCTCAGGATTTGCAAGCTATATATATATATATATATATATATATAGTTACATACATACATACATACATAGATAGATATACATATATATATATATATATATATATATATATTCACTGAAAAAACCACAGGTTTCAGGGACATTATAGTTTGTTGGACATTTCACTCGTACAAAATCAGAGAAATTCAGCCGTTATAGTTAGTTGAGCTAACTATAACTCGCACCCCCGCAATGCACTGCTGATGACGTCACATATTACATCACTCATGACATGGTCAGTGACATCACTGATGACATCACTGATGACATCTCAAATAACATCACTGATGACATCATCCACTTAATAACTGATGCACCTCCTCACATCCTAATATAACCTTTCATAAACCTACTCTAAAATACAGACTACCATTTTTGAAACCATAGACACACCAATACCAGTTAGTACATACCCACTCACTGATTCATAGGTCAACACACACATCTACTCAGTCACCCATACAGTCACTCATACACGCAGTCATTCATGAATACAGCCTCTGATATATGCACTCATACACCTATACAGACACTCACATAACACCACTCACCCATAGAATTTCTCACACACCTAGTCAGTCACCCAAAGACACAATCACACTGCCATTTACTCACCTATACAGTTATAGACACACCACTTCACTTATTCATACAGATACTAACACATTCTTACTCTCTTATACAATCACTGACACAAGCACACACTCATCCATACAGCCACTCTCACAATCCCTCACTCTCACATATAGTCACTTATATACTCCAACACTCACATATACTGCCTTTTACATATGTAGTTACTCAAACATATACCACTGGACATCCATTCACTCACCAACACAGCCATACGAACACTCACTCATCCATACAGCCCCTCGCAGATGCACTCATGAGCCCATACACCCAGTTAATCACCCACTCACACATCCATGCAGGGAGTCACACCCCCCACCCACCAACACAGACACTCAGGCACCCATACAGGTACTCAGACAACCAATCATTAACCTTGAGGGCCAACTACCCCTCCTATTACCTCCAGTAAGTCCCAAACAGCAGGATTGCTAAGTTCTCATAGCAGGCCACGCCCCCTTTCCCCACCACTCTGCAAACGCACTTCCTGGCGTGCTCTTGGATGGGGATTAAAGTCCCCTTCGCTTCCGGGGTCCTTAGGGGCCAACTAGCCTCCCTGATACCTCCAGTATGTCCCAGATAGTGGGATTGCTGAGAGTAGTCCAAGACCATGCCCCCTTTTTACACCACTCTGCAGACGTGCCTCCTGGTGCACTCCTGCCCAGGGGATGAAGTCCACTTTAGTCCTGAGGTCCTCAGAACACAAGAGGACCTCTTCGCCCCACCAGCAATGCGCCAAGAGGTGCGTTTGCAGAGTGGTGTAAATAGGGGCGTGGCCTCGGACCACCTCTCAGCAATCCCTTTGTGTGGGACTTACTGGAGGTACCTGGTGGGCTAGTTGGCCCCCAGGGACCCTTATGATTCAAGGGGACTTAATCCCCCAACTTAGAACGCGCCAGGAGGCGCGTTTGCAGAGTGGTGCAGGGAGGAGTGGGGCCTCCGGCGAGATGCCGTCTTTTTTTTGTTAGAAGGAGGGCTGTATGGCCCCACTTCACTTTTTTATGTGTGTTAATGCCTTTGTTGGATGTGTGTGGTTGTAACTTTTTTGCCCTTTTTAGCCCGGTGGATTTTCGTTTTTGGCATTGTTTCTTTAAAGATGTGTTGTTTAGCATGCCTCCTTTGTTTGGCCAGTGTGTGAGTGTGTTTGCATTGCAATAATAGGCAAGCAATGCATTTGCCGTGGTTGAGTTCCCCATGTGGCAGGGGCCATTTATTAAAGTCTGTGTCATTAGGCCTGCTTGTGTTCATTGTTTTCCTGGCCTCCTGCTTGTTGTTTCTTTTTTTTCAGTTTCATAAGTTGTTTATGTTTGTTTACTTGACTCTTACAGATATTTTAATTTTATTTTCTATCTTTCAAAGCCCACTACAAGGACATAATGTAATTTGATTTACCTGTACTAGTCTAGTACTCATCATCATGCATGCATTTCCTTTTCCTCCCATAGCAGATTTACGATGGTCGGCCGCCAAGTTGAATGTGTTGTCCTTGTCTAGCAGTGTTTGTCTTTGTCAAACCTTTCCCTCAAATCTCCCTTCCCATCCATTCATCGAACCCCTAACCCTCTTCCCCCGAGCTGTGGGATTTATTGAGGTGTGACTAAATTAAATTTACACCATTAATTGATCACACACTTGGTGGGGTGGATGTGGTGAAAGCAACACCAACTCAAGGGCAGGCAGGGCGAGGACCTTCTTCTGCTCTAAGTATAGCCCACACTGGCAATATATATATTAGATTGCCCACCCATGCACAGACAGTATTCGATATTTAATTTTTTGTCAGAGAAACATAATCCATTATAATTGCCAGCATCATCATCCTTCCAGCACAAAAGGTTACGCTTGTCCACTCCACTTCATAGCTCAAGTCGACTTCAGTTTATAACTTGTACTAGCCCACCTTTTTGATTATTTTTTATTTTACATTAGCATTGCTTATCATGTTTTCTCATTTGGCAGTCTTCTTCGGGTGTATTACTAGTCGTACTCTACTCAGTCTAGTCTCCCTCAGGTGACTGTCTCATTTTTTTTTGTAAAGCTTGCATATCAAACGGCATTAACTCAGTTTGTTAATTTAATTATTTATTTCCCTCAGCTGAACATTCCTGATCCTACAGTTTGAGTTCGGCTAGGAGGGAGTGGAACCTCGCTGCAGAATCTGGTGCTTTGACTAGTATTCGACTAGTCTGCTAGCATGGTCCTACTGTCTACTACTACCACCACCATGGCACCTTGGGAAACCATCAGCATTCAGCCATCACTTTGCCTAATCACAGGTAAGAACTATGGGGGATTCATTCAAGATGCTATAATCTATATACTATGGAAATTAATTCACACACCCACACCCCTTCCGAGTCCATAGGGGTTAATATAGTTGCAGACTGCATAGACTAGGAAGAGAGACTGACAGTAGAAGGACAAGGGAGGGTACCGAATCTATCTGTTGGTGTGTTACAATATCGGCAGATTTCAAAAACTGGCTGCGGCCCTGCAACAAAGGAAACAGTGAGAAGTAAAAGAGTAACCCCCTCAAAATAAGATTTATATCATATGTAAAACTATAAATGTATTCCCCTAACAAATATAAACTAGAAGGAAAGAAACCCACAGCACCTGACCCACCCCTCTCCCTAACCCCAACCAATGTCCAGTAAAGCAAGTCCAAAACAATTGTCCATAAAAATCAAATGTCCATAAAAAAAGTACACCCAAGTTCCTCTCTAGCTGGTCGAAACGTTCCTCGATCCTGGCCTCCAGGCGCGCCAACCTAAGGAGCATGCGGCGCTGAAAGGTTCGAAGTGTACAGGGGGGAGCAGCAGTGGTTGAAGACTTGCAGCGGGCAGCTGCCAGACCACAGCGCCGTACCACCGGAGGCACTGGGGGGCCGGGCTGGGGCCTGGGGCATTGGAGGCTGTAGCTGCTGTCTCCTCCTCCAAGGCCACCAGCCGCCGATATTCTGCCCTGATGGCCTCCAGCTTCAGTTGCTGGGTCTTGGCTGCTATCTCCTGTCTGGTGGGTTGGGAAGGAGTAACTATATCAAGATAGAAAAAAGACAACTGTAACCAATACTCTTAGCAAAACAGTAACACATAAAATTATACACATATAATTATAGTGGCACAGTAGCACTAGCAGTACATAACATTCGTGGTATCCTCGATTCCTCTGCCCCTATGATTTGGATGTGATTAGAGTTTCACGCATTAGGCACTATGGAGTAGACAAGTATTCTTCTTCTCTCTCTTGTTTAGCTAAATTAATCTTGTAGGCATGCCAGCTCAGCTTGCACCCTAGACAGACATACTCATGCCACAGACTGTCGTTACTTTACTACTATCTGGAGGTGGGGCAGCTGTACTACACAATTATCTCTTTTTCTATTATGGCCATGCTCTGTTAAAGCAATGGCAAATGCTCAATTTCACTTTCACCCTGACTACTACAACAAGGCAGATGATATGATTACTAATATGAATGATGATATACGGCACAACGTCACGTCACGTGAGGTACTACTATTGTAACCATGCAGCCGATAGGCCACCCATGGCTGACACTGTCAAAATGACATGGGTAGGGAGGGAGTGGGCCTCGGAGTCAGAGGGAGGCGATTGATGATGGATGGGTACATACATATATATGTTGTGCTTGCCAACTACTGTGAGTCAAGGGAGTAGTCTGAAATACAACCTCAAACCTTTGAATCAAAAACCTTGAAAAAAAAACATTCCTTGTTTATTCTTCTTCCCAGGGATTTTTCCATTTATCATTGCATTGTTCTTCTGGCATTATTTTGATTCTTCACCCTTGGCTTTGCTACTTAGTACTCAGGCACGGTTTAATTTTCTTTTACATTCTCTTCATCCAGTCTTCACCTATGATTGAATACCATCCAAGCATCCACCCATCCAAACATGGCTATCATTCTCAACAAACCTTTCACCAACATACATTTGTCATTTAACCACCCATGCATCCTTGCTTGCCTTTGAGTTTGACCCATCAAACCCCCCAGAGGATTCCTTTCACCCATACAGTTTCACTCGCCCAGGCAGGCTTCCTTTCTTTCACCTTTCACCCATCCTTCAACCACCCATGCATCCTATCAGCCACCTATATGCATCCCGGGCCCCCTTCAACTACACATCCTTCTCTGCCAGTCATATATTACATGTCACCCATCCTTCCTCCTTCCATCCTTCCTTCTCTTTTCCATCAACCCATCAAGGTCTGACTCTTAGTCTTCTTCATAAAACTTTCACTGCTGAGTTGAAGATAGAAGAGGCCATTAGTTACTCAACTCCAGCTAATGCTAAGTAAAGGGTGTCTTCTTCAACTGTTCACAACCTAGTCTCAACAGTACAGTGTACAGTATACACCCTTGCAGCGAGTGTATAAATTAAATTGTCACTAAGCAAGCAATGTGACTTACCACCGACCGCCACTGCTGTTGGCCCACCCCCTGCAGCTGCCACATCTACTCCCTGCTGCTTGGCGTCGCCGTCCTCGCTGGCCCCGGCACTAGTGGTCGGTACAGCTAGAAAAAACCTAACACATTTTTTAGATGTCATATACGCCTCCCTCTATTAATGTTTTTCACTCTCAAGATTGAAAATACAATATATACACCACACACATCACTACAATTCAGGTACAGACTAGAGTAGACAGTATGTCCTATCAAAAATAATAAAATATCTGGTTGGGCATTTTGCTGGTGGCAATTTTTGAAAAGCCTCTCAAGAAGAGGACAACCCAAAGGACTGGACTCCATGGATAAAGCTATTGGTGAATCTGAGTTTTTGATAAGAAAAAGAGTGGCCAACTGGGCGGACAATCAGACATAAGGTCTTCTTGGTTGGCAAATGTAATGGTGCCGTCCTCCTCATACTTTCTCCCAGCCATGGGGCATGGTAATCAGTTAACCATCAACTGCTGCTAATAATAATACTAGGTCTAGATGAGAAGAAGACACAACTTTGGGGTATCCAACGTGACCATCATTTACTGATTGAGCGTAAGAAAGTAAAAGAAAGCCTTCTAATCTCAGCGTAGAATACCTTATTTGGGCATGCAATCTTCACGGCAGAGTAGTAGTACTAGCACTAGTAGTAGTAAAGACCAATTGGTTCTCTGAGTCTTAGAGTACCACCACTAGGCAGTCCACAAAATATTTAAGGGGAGAAGAAAAGCTGACTGAAAAACCAGAAGAAAGCAAGCTACAGACTAGTACAGAGTCAGAGGCAGTTTGAGGTAAAAAAAAAAAAAAACAGACACTAGAAATATAAATAGTTAGTAAATAGGATAATGCAGGGGTAACAAGAATTTAGAAACAGATAAATCGAAGAGGATTTGGGAAAAAATAAAATTAGGAAATGGAAATAATAGTTAAAAATAAGAAGCGGTAAAAGGTAAGGAAATATAGATTAATATTAATAGCAGGAGGACTTACTGGGGCCAGCAGAGCCATCAGATGAGGAGCGTTCCTGGGAGGCACCTCCAGCACCCGCACCCACCTCGGACGACCTTGTCTTGCCCCTGGATGCTGATGATCATGTATGACATAATTAAAGAGACACAAAATGATTGCTGTTAAATAAATAATAAATAATCGCTCCAAAAAGATTTTTTGACAGAAAACGTCAATTGCAATAACAATAACAATAACATTGACCTTTCCTAAATCAGATCGGCTAGTAGTAGACTAGTTTCGCGGTCGCAGTATCTTTATTATTCTACAGTTCCATTCTGATTCCGGAATCCTAAACCTACCTAGCCTGCCTAGTCCAAAGACTTTGGAATGAATTGCAAAAAAATGATATCTGCTTCTAAGTTCCGATCTCATTCGCAATCATCTCAACCCCTTTGATGGCCAATTCACTAAGTCTGCATTTAGTCTTAAATGCATAGATGGACGAATGCATATTGCATACACCAAATTGGTTGGTTGCTATTCACTCACTATACGAACTACAAAAAAGGTTCTACTAAGGAGTCAAGGACTGAAGTGAGAGGACGCGGGCCACTAAATTACTACGTAACTAACTAACTACCACTATCTTAGTTACAGGAAAAAGGAACAGAGTCTCTCTAGTCCGCATTACCTAACTTAAGTTCTCTTACATAATCAGCCCAAGCACGCAAAGTTACAAACAAGTATGATTAGGTAGCGCTGAGCACCTGTCTAGAATAACGATCACATAATATAAGATTTTTAAATGTAACTTACCTGCATGTGAGCAGCAGCATGCTTGCTATTTGGGAAAAAATTGATGTTCGCAATAACATAGAACACACAATAATAATTATAATTAGCTACTCACCAAGCCCGGCGATCTCAACCCCTAGCAGGGGTGGAAAAGAAAATGTAGAAAGTAAAAAATTAAGGGAGAAGAAGAAAGGAAGTAAAAAAAAAATGAGAAAGCAAGTAATATAGAAAAACAGTACAAAAAGCACAAAAAAAACACACAAAAGGTAGAAAACAACACAAAAGATACACATAAGAAGACACAGGGAAAGACAGTAAATAAAAAAGGTCAGAAAAAAGCTTTGAGAAAGAAGGATTAAAAAGATTAAGGCAGGATTGAAAAGTAGGCCCCAGCACAATAACAGAGAGAAAAAAACAAGATTGCCGCATCCATGCATGACCACGTGGTGCAGTTCGCGTGATTTTTCCCACGAACACGCAATCTACATTACCATATGGCAGAAACATCACGCGAACGGGTGGAACAAGCAACTCCACCCGCTTGCGGAACTCAGCATAGCGCAGCTACGTGAACTCCACCCATGCTTAATTGTAATAGTGGTGGGGGCCACCGACCGGAGGCCGGTCGGTCCCGAGACTGCAACGATGTCCGTCCGCCCGACATCATAATCAGGCCTTAAATCTCCACGTGCCTAGAAATGAATGTGTCCGTCTGTAATGCTACTGGGGCTCATGTGAAGCGCTCTGATACCTTCGGATCGAGTTTGTGCTACATAAAACTGCAAAAAAACATGTGTACATAAAAAATACAATACAAAAGCATAAATCCCTCGATACAGTAATAAACCTACCCTTCCACAAACCAGCCACAGTAGATACATTGGATAAATGGTTAATTATGTTCTAACATAACTGTGTCACAATGGAACAGAGCAGCAAAGGCATGCAGACTGGTGCAGTTTCGAAAAACACTGGTTTATTCAACAAAGCCTTATATGAGTCCTGCATAAAGGAATATCCAGAAGTGTGTATGCTAAAGGCAAGTGTCTGCTATAGGTCTTCTTTGTGCTGTACATGGTGATCAACAAAATGCCGAGGCCGGGGGTTGTCAGGCAATTGTCACAGAGTCTCACTGTATCACAACTGCTCTGGGTTCCTCCTCTGGGGGGTCAGGTCCCTCTATTCTGGATTCTGGATCTGAGAGAGGGTTATGAAACATGATTACCTGTCTGCATTCTCAATTTAGCAAAGTCACAAGGAGATAGGTCACTTCCCAAGCTCCTCTCTATCGGTCACACATTATGTGTGAAAATTGGGCCATTTCAGATGGTGGGAAGGGTGTGTGCATGTATGCATGTGAATTTGTTTAACTGTTTCTGTCTGCATGTGTGTAATATTATGCATGTGTTGTGTATGTGGCTGGCATTGTGTCTTCCCGGAAAGACATTGTTTCCCTGGAAGCTATTCTTGGTGTCAGGGGACACCAAATGTATTCAGTGCCCCCATTATGAGGCATTCATCTCTGGAAACATTTGGACTATTCCTGGCATAGTGCTGGCCCTACCATAATAATGGTAAAACTTTACATATGGTGGGCATGCTTGGACTAATCATGGCATAATGCAGCTATCCTTGCCGTATTGTGAGTACGCTTGGCCTAATTGTGGCTATCTATCAAATAAAGAAGGCCTCCTTGGAATCATAATGTCCATGACTGAATAGTGGTGGGTGTAGCCCTGATGTAATGGTGGGTATCCTTGGCCTAATGTATAAAATCGCTGTCATTATGATGGGCATCCCTTGCATGTAAATACCTGGGTGGGACAGAATCTGTCAAGGAGATGCATGTGCAATAGTGGAATCAAAAGCTGATATTTGAGGGCAATGCATAAGAACTGAGTTTTGTTCCAAAACAAGACAAAATTTACTTTGAATGTGTTAACCCAAAATGCATATTTAATAGAAAAGCATGTATTCTGAGAAATGTATATGTCACTACAAACACACCTGCAAGGTGTGGTTACTATTGTGGTTGTATCTGATGTAGTCACTACAGCAACAATGTTCAAAGGTGGAGCTAACTAAGCACCTTGAAGACTTCTATAATTGAAGATTGAGTGTCACGGACGAGGACGTTCTAGAATTCATAAACAACTGCCCCATTAGATGGCTAGACCCTCAACAAATGACAGATCTCGAGGCTGACATATCAGTGGAAGAGATCTCCTCAGCTACGCGACAGATGCAATCAGAGAAGGCCCCAGGCCCTAACAGGTTTCCGGTGGAGCTCTTCTGTAAATTGAATAAATGGACCCCAGCTCCCCTGCGCGTGGCCTATGAGGCGGCATTTCAGTCGGGAGACTTCCCGGCAGATATGCGAGCAGCGACCATAATTCTTATTCCCAAAGCAGGCAAGCCCCTGTGATTCCTATAGGCTGATATCCTACTCAACACTGACAACAAAATCCTGGTCAATAGACTGGGGATGGTAGTGACAAGGATTGGTACACCCAGACCAAAATGGGTTTATGCCGGGTCGTTTGACCGCGCTGAACCTGGGACGGCTTCAAAATAACCTGGAGGCATCGGCAGCTTTACCTGCGGGACGGGTGATACTTTCACTGGACGCCAACAAAGCCTTTGACTCTGTGAAGTGGACGTATCTTTTTGGGGCTCTGACCAAAATGGGCTTGGACTCCAAATATAGAAGATGTGTCAAATTATTTTATTATAGGGTTACGGCAAGGGTATGAGTCAACGACTACTTCTCTGGGAAACTTTGCATACGCAGGGGTACACGGCTGGGATGCCCTCTCTTGCTGATGTTATTTGCGTTGGCGATAGAGGGATTGGCAGAACGGGTGAGGGTTGACGTGCAGATTTGGGGCTTAGCGGGAGGGTCTGGATGGTAGGAACGCATATCGTTATATGTGGATGACATTTTGCTATACTTGACGAGAGCAATTTCGACACTTCATAGACTGAGAGATATATTTCACACCTTTGGAGAGGACTCTGGGTTCTCTATAAATTGGGACAAATCCCTCCTATTTCTAGTGGGAGACTGGGATCCAGGGGAAACACTTGCCCTGCTACTGAGGGTGGAATTGAGTTGATTTAAATACTTGGGGATGTGGATCACTGGAGACTTGGATTCACACTACTAGGTGAACCTGGCCCCCTCTTAACAAGATTGGATCGAGATGTTAAGCATTGGCAGTCATTGCCACTCTCCTTACTGGGCAAGGTGGCAATGTTTATAATGCTGACACTTCCTAGATCTTGAAGTGCTTCCGAACTCAATGTACAAGATTTCGGATTCATTCTTTGCAAGGGTGGACACACTAGTGCGACTATTGTTGTGGGCAGGGAGTCAGCCTCGGGTGCATTGTGGGTCCTCCAAAGATCCAAATATGAAGGGAGGAATAGCTCTACCAAGTATTCAGAAATACTACGAGATGGCACAGGTGAGCGTGGTTAACCATTGGGAATATGCAGACCGGGAGGACTCGGTGTTCCACCAGGATAGGCAGAGAATGGGTAACTAGAGTTACATGCGCACACTCTATAGGGGCAAGCTGAGACCAGATGCATGCCCTGCCACGGTGCCAGTGGTAGACGTTTAGAGGAAGTTGACTAAAAAGATGAGGTGAGGAAAGAGGTTGACCCCGAGAACACCGCTGTGGGAGGGAGCCAGGCTGTGTCAAGTGGTAACTCTAACAGGATTTCGGAGGTGGGATAGTTTTGGCATCTCAACTCTTGCAGATGTATGGGATGCAAACAGGATGCTACCTACAGACCGAGTATCAGACGTCACGGACACAATGGCTGAAATACCGTCCATTAAGGAATGCCCTTAGAAAAGGTGTGTTGCCTGACGAGGAGACACAAGAGGTCTCTCTATTAGAAAGGAGACAGTTGGAGGAACCGATCAATGGAAAACTGATCTCCTTAACGTACGTGACTGCAATGAAAAGCCTGCAGACCTCCCTAACTAGGCTGCAGGACAGCTGGTCATGGGATTGCGGTGACTTGGACGAGGAGGACTGGAGAGAAGCACTGATATTTCCAGCAGAGGTGGTCATTCTGGCAAACCTCCACCTTATTCAATTAACACTTATACACAGAGTATATTATACATGCACACTACCTCTTAGACTTGGAAGAGCCACAGATGCACATTGTATCAGAGGATGTGGGCAGGAGGGAAAGCTTTATCATACGTTCTGGAGTTGTCCCAATATAAGGGATTTCTGGGAAGAAGTGCGGGGAACAATTGAAGAAGGAACATGTATACCTTTAGATCTCTAACCCAGGCTTGCACTATTGGGAGTCTGGGGACAGACTGACCACACCCGGTATCAGAAACTCTTGGCAAACCTGGGCTGCATGATAGCAAAATGTGACATCACTCAGAAATGGGGCTCGGGGAGTCCTCCCCAGTACCAAACCTGGGTGGCAGGTATGGACTGTTGCAGACTCATGGAGAAGGAAATATACAGAGGAAGAAGATGTCAGAAGAAATTTGGAGTGTTTGGAATGTTGGGACTGCCTTTACCAGGCATTCTGTGGGGTAATCTGAAACAGATTCAAACAGACGGGAGATGGTTGAACCTCACGGACCTCCTTGCAGGGGAAGAAGGGTGACCCGAGATAATGTGGAAATACGGTCATTGTGAAGCGACAAAGTGAACTTGATTCTGTATCTTCTAGGCAAGGATATTATGAACCGTGGTGAGGGGGGATTTGTTGCAATGAGTTGGGTTTTTTTGGTGTGTTTTGTATAAGACCAATAAAAATACTAAAAAACAAACCCTATGCTTAAAGCCAATAGTAGCTCGGGACTATTTTCACTGTTAAGAAGTAGCTCTCATAGAAAAGGTTGGGTACCCCTGCTCTAAATTATGGGAGAGAACTGGTTTGTTAATGCTTAGGACCTATAAAGTTGAACATAAAAATTGTTTTAGTGTTCAATTATGAAACAAACCCAATGGTAGAAATCAGGGAACGGGAGGGGGTGGAGGGTCAGGATTTACTGGGGGCATTACAATTATGAAGGGCTGCTTATTGCCTATATATGAATATACCTGGAGTTCTGTCAATTAGCATTAAACAGTCATGGACATGATTTAAAAATAATTTTGCCTTGAAAATGTAAAATCAATTAAAGCTGTATTAGGTTGTCAGCTAGGAGCCACACATTAATGTTTCATCTGACCATGGCAGTGTAGAAAGTCTGCCCTGAACTAAAAATATGAAAAATACAAGGATCCGCAGCTTAATATTGGTGTGGCTTAATATTTAATACTTTAAGTGGTCTACAGCTTCTCAGTATGTTTTTGGGTCAGTATGTTTCCTATGACAGTTGCTGTGCACTGATTCACATTCTGCTCGAAGATAATCGTGTTTTCCAGATGTGTCAGCATACTCACTGCGCATATTTAAATGAAAGATTAAACCAGAGTAGCCTGGGGAGGTGTTGTCGCTCTCCAGGGGGAGCCCAGCTGCACTTTGAGAAAGATCAAAGCTTCGTAGACTCTTAGGGGCCGATTCCGATTCCGGCCAGAAATCTCTCCGACCGAGCCGGACCCGGAGAGAATTCCGACCGAATCGGACCCTAGCAGTCCGACCGGACGAGTACGATGCATTCGCATGCTATCGGACTCGATTCGGTCGGACTCCCATTGAAGTCAATGGGAGCCGGTCGTACAACGCGTACGCGTGCTCCCATTGACTCAATGGGTGCGAGGCGAACAAGGGCGCCCCCTACAGCGGGTACGCGTCCATGCGCATCGCGGCGTACATGCACAGGTAGGGGGACCCATGGTTCCCCCTGTGTGCGACTCGCGCGCCTACGCGTACAGGGGTCCGACGCGGACCCCCAAAGTCCGGCTCCGACAGCTCTTTCGAGCCGGACGGCGCGAGTCGGTCGGACTCGCTCGCGGCGCGCATCGTACTTACCCGGCCGGGAAACGTCTCCATAGCGCGGTGCGAGTCGTGTCCGTGCGAGTCGGTCGGAGCGTGTTGAAGCCGCATACGAGTCGGTCGGCGATTTCGCGGGAGCTTGCATCGTACTCGCTCGGCCGGACCCGCGTACGATTCGGTCGGGAAACAGGGCTCCGAATCGGATCCGGTAAATCCGAATCCGATTCGGAGCACTACCGGCCGAGATCGGAATCGGCCCCTTAGTTTAATAGCCAGAGCGACTGCTAGAATGGTTTCAGCATTTTTTATATTTCTTCTCCCTGGGACTCAAATGTTCTTGAGAAGCACTGACTCTTAGCTCTTCGTGCCAGCATGGAGCTAGTAAAAGTCTGGTCTATTTTTCAAGGAAAAAGTCAAAATTCGTTTGTCAAACTTCAAGCCAAGTTGCAGATCCACAACGCTTTTGCGTGGGTAAATTTGATTTCAACCTGGAAGAAGATTTGATTTAGGTAGGTGGGTATTACATGTGATTCATAAAACATAAGAAGAGTGATGAATGTGTACAAGCCAAGATCCTCGTGGGTGTCAACAAATGCCTCCGCTATGCACGGTTTTACATGCAAGTTCGAAGGATAGAGATTCTCGTGGGAGTGTCTGCAGGGTGGCCTGGAACATGCATGGAATAAAGTTCCAAACCATTTACCTTCTAACTTTCGCTGTTCACAACCTTCTTGTAATGCACTTCCAAATCTTATCTCGGCATCTGACTTGCACTCAATACTTAATGAAAGAATAGTGAAATAATGTTTGGGAAGTTCTGAAGTCTCTCCAGTTTTTACGGTATGTATGTTAAAAGCTGCACTAAAGAAAAAGAAAAAAACTAGTTGGCCTCAAGAGTGATTCACAATGGACGAATTGGAAAGAAAGTGAGGAAGACAAGAAATATAGTACAATACCAGAATTATACAATACAAGGCGACGGACATATAAAAATAAACACATAAACGATATTTGTGGCACGATTTAGGTAATAGGCAAGCAAACCAACATACATTCATGAGAAAGATAATAAGGCAAGACATCTCCTGTCTCATTTCTCATTGCATTGCAAGGGCACGTAGTAAACTACATGTAATCTGTGACACCATACTAAGGGCCACATGTATCGAAATAGCATTTTGCGATTGCCAAATAGCAATTTTTACCGAATCGATAATTGGTAATTGCAAAATGCTATCTATGCAAGGAATCGCCAAACATTTAGCGATTCCTTAATATTACCTAATGGCGATTCAGTAAATAGTGAATCGCTATTAGGTAATATTACTCAATTCATTCCTATGGGCTGAAAGGCCCATAGGTGCGAATGGTTTTGCATTAGCTAATTTCCTATTACCTAATTCGTAATCGCAAATTAGCGAATGCAAAGCCAAGGGTGCCTGGGGGCCTAATGCCCTTTGAAGCACCCCAAAAAAATTAATGTGCACATGTAAAGCGCACACATGCAGAAGTCGATGGTAATAGCATTTCCTAAATGCACAGTTGGCCTTTGGAAAATGCTCCATACATATGCTTACAGAATCGCAAATTGCGATTCCCTATTTGCATTCGCAATTTTGGGTAATCGCAAACAATTGCGATTACCTAAATTTGCGACTGAATAGCCTTTCATACATCATGAAAGTCTATTTTGCATTCACAAATGACCAAATTTTGCGATTTGCACCGTTTACGAATGCAAAATTCTTTGATACATGTGGACCTATGCTTTTATGAAATGTGTACATTGAAGATAAGTAGTTAAAATATTTGCCAAAAGTACAATTTGGTAATTTGACTAAAGAAACAAACTAGTGATGAAATGTCCAAGGAGATCCACAGAAAGGAGTGACTATCACTCACTCCCAAAAGAAAGCAGCATTCATGAAAGGGGCAGACATGCTATTTATAAATCAAAATCCTAATTCCTGGTTGAACAGTTTTTAAAACTTCAGTTGCAAAAAAAAGACTAGATAGGTACGATAGTCATATAAAATAGGAGCACTAGTAACTTTCTTGAAAATTGGTAAAATTATAAAGTAATGTGAGTCATATTGCCTGATTACTCTTTTTTAATAGTGATTTGTTAGACCTGTCAGCCTTAGGGTGGCGACCCCCTAAATGTTTTACCTTCACCCACCTATTTGTGCTGCAATTAGTCTTTGTTGGCTCTAGGACCTCTGCACTTTACCACTGTTAGCCAGCGCTTGTGATTTCACTTTAAAACATAGTAACATTGGCTTAAACCTGATGATTAGCATATAACATTTACTTATAAGCCCCTTGTAGAGTGGTATACCATATACCCAGGGCCTGTAAATTAAATGCTACTAGTGGACCTGCCGTACTTATTGTGCCACCCACTTAAGTAGCTCCTTGAAACATGTCCCAGGTCTGCCATTGCAGCCTGAATGCAGTTTTACACTGATAGTTCAACTTGGCAATATAACCCCTTTGCCAAGCCTTAAACTCCCCTTTTATTGCATATAGGTCACCCCTACGGAATGGCCTAGGTACCCCATAGGGCAGGGTGCATTGTAATTGAAAGGTTGGACATTTACTTTTAAGTTTTACATGATCTGGTAGTGAAAAATTCCTAAATTTGTTTTTCACTACTTTGAGGCCTACCACTCCCACAGGATAACATTGAATTGTCATTACATTTATTAAGTGCTAACTTTTGATTGGGAAGAGGTGAACAAACATTTCATGTTTGGTGACTATGAAATTGTAATTTAAACCCCCTTTATTGGTAAAGTCAGATTTTAAGTTACAATTTTGAAAATGCATCTTTTAGAAAGTTGGCATTTTCCTGCCCTAACTATTTGGTGCCTGCAGCCTCTTCCTGGGTCATATGACAGGGTGTAGTTGGCAGTTGAATTTTGTTTATTCCTCTCCGACAGCCACACAATAGAGTAATTAGGTGTGCTTGGGTGGGGCATCAACTGGCAGGATGGGGGAGGCGGAGCTGGGCACAGCCCCACTTGCAACTGAAAAGGCTGGCTCTGAATTCAGACAAAGGACTTGTCACCCCTGCATTGTTCATGCAGCCAGCTTGGAGCCAGAGCAGGGGAAGCAGCAAACTTCAAGCATTTCAAATTCTCTAGAAACTTCTCCTACTTCAAAGAAGGCACTAGGTAAAAAAAATACGAACTTTAGACCCTCTCTTCAGTTCACTTTCTAGACCTGCGGTAGGACTCTCAGAGGACAGCCTGCTGCTGTGGCATTCTGTATTCTCCACAAGACTGTCTTGCTGCACGTGGAAGGACTGTGTTGCTGCCTGGAGCCTGCCTTGAATCCTCAGAGGCCTACCCTGCTGCTTGAGCCCTGTTTCACTGCTTGAACCTCGGACTACCAGAGTGACTCCAAGGGCTAGTTGGCTGGCCTCCTGATCAGAGACTCAGGAACAGAAAAGGCTCCAACCATCTTGAACCCGCACCTGGACCCAGCCTGAGTGAGTCCCAAGTGGTGCCCCTTCCATTCTGGGCCCTTGGTGGTGGTGCTAAAGGTGCCCAGATAGCCAAAAGCCAAGACTTGGGACTTAGAAATGCTTTTGCTTAAAACTTCTCTGAGAACCGATGGTAGACTGGGAGCAACCTGCTTGTCTATCCACTCAAGGTGCATCGCTGGTCGACCTGACTTTGCAGCAGCTCCCGCTACGTTCTTCTCTGCTGCAGCAAACCCAGTTCAGTGGGTCTTTGCAAAAGGGGTATCTGGCCTCGTGAAACTATTGTCAGCTACAGCCTCCAGTCTTGTCCCACTGAAGATTTTTGACTCCTGAAATCCGATGCTACGTCCGAACGAATAAATCTTGGCCGCGACTTCATCCAGCGGCTCCCTGACAATGATGCCTCCTCCTCGGACACTGCCTGCAGCCTTGCCCTGCTGAACCTCTAGTTTCTCAGAGAATTTGTGCCGACATTTCTTCTAAGTCCGAAGGTAAACGCCAACCAGGCCCAATCCACTTTGTGTGTCTGATTCACATTTCATCGCAGTCGCCCATCATTTTTGACTTTGATCCAGTCTCATACAACTAGATGCCTGTGGTTGGCGCTTTGATCTTTTAGGCGTTTTTACCTTAAACTTTAAATGTTCATAACTCTGGTTCTAATGATTGGATTTGTGTTGTTTTGGTGTCAAATAAGTTATTAACATTTCCTCTATTTTACTAGGTTGGTGTGTGATTTTTCTAGTGTTGTGTTTTCACTTTGCTACTGTTTGTCTACTCCATAAATACTACACACATTGACTCTAAGTTAAGCCTGACTGCTTTTGTTCCAAGCTTCCAGAGGGGTAAGAAAAAGTTAATTTCCTGACTTTTGTGGTTTACAATAAAACATAGATAATGGAATCATCACAAATGAATCATTACTACCTGCAGAGTTTCCACCTTAAAATGCAGAGAAATATATTCTGGGCATAGAGGTAAGTAGTAATATGAAACTTTATGAGCAAACAATTGTAAACAATTTAAAGCATAATATTAAAATAATGATAACAGTGGCAGACATTACCATTTTATATTGCTAGCTAAATGAATCTAATAAACGGCAGTAAGGCCACACTTACTACATACTTAATTGGTCAATTACCATTTTTCTGAAATAAAAAAGCAAAATGAATATTGTAAATTATCGAAAGGCAATGGCTGGCTTTGTCCTTATATTGAACAATAATGCAGTTTTGAAACACTTAGGTTGATTGATCAAACCTCAGACCACGATAACTTCTACTAATTAATGTTTAGCTGTGATATTTAAAGTAGTTGAAGTATCAATTTATTTTAAGCAATTCAGTTGCTTTGAATATTAGGAATATTAGTTGTAAGTTGATATTTGGTTTAGGATAACTATGGATGGCAATGTTAGAGATGTTAACCTTTTAGAGATTGATTTCCTTTCACAATTACAGGGAAAAACAGAATGTCCCTAGATTTTAAGAATCCAACCACTATGATATATAGTGAATGTGCCAATAGTCAGGTAATCCAATCATTTTTTAGAAGAAAGTATAAATAATTTGAAAGATTGCTGCAAACAAATGCATTGCCTCCATGCATGTTAATTCAAATATTTACAGATAAATAGGTAGCTGGCAATGTTTAATGTTAAAGGGATTTTGGAGTGAAAGAAGATTCCATTATTAAGGTAAGAGAAAGATGCAGACAGGTATTATCAGTAAAGCATTTGAAGGTATGATTTGAAATTGATGAGGTGTGGATTGACCATAGCTTGGATGAGAACTGGAAATGGAGCCGAAAATGAACGGTCTGTGCTGGTTAAGTTAAAACACTATGTTCCTCTCGATGCAATTTTACAACAAATGCATGCACAGACTGCACAATACTTCACAGACTTTAAATCAGATAAATTCGGCAATTAATGATATACACAGCAAGTTTAAAAAAGAAATAGGCATGCACCAGTGTACAGTCTCATTTTACAGCCTCCCAGCATTTTTTGATGTATATATTTTTTTGTCTTTTGAGGGACATGATTTGATTACAGCTTTTATTGTGAAAGCCACTGGCACTAGGATATTTTAATGTCAATAATAAAATGGCTATGGTAGAAATGATTTTTGTGCTTTTATCAATTATATGTTTTCGATCAATAATTTGAATGCATTATCAAGAACAGATTTAATTTTGTGGTAGAAATTTACAAATATATCAACTTAAGTAAATATGCAGCCGAAATACAGTGGAATATGATGGCAATAACTGAAATGTGGTGTGGGCTACTTAGCAAATGTCATTAAAAATGCTGGTGAAATTTTAATTTGAGGTACTCAAAATATATTGCACTATTGACAGGCATATACTATTTTTAGGCACACGAATATTTCTGAGCAATTAATTAGAACTAATTGGTAATTTATCTTCTGGCACACAGGTTATTATGAACCTTTAACTGGCACAAGACTTAACCTTACCAGCATCACGAGACATCCTCACAGCTGGGAGAAAAAGCTTTGTATTGTTAGATTCAACCTGACAACATTTTGTTTTTTCCTTTTTTGGCAAACACGTTTTGATGGGCCATTATATGGTACAGATATTTGTTTATGTTGAAGCCCATTCATGCTTATGCACTGCTATCTGGAAAGAGCAGCATTTTGTTTTATGCACTGTAAGTATGATGGGCTATAAACTGGCTCAAGCGTTAACCTTTGCTCTCCCTGCCACCTCACATAATCGTTGGAATGCTTACACTCAGAAAATCACATTTTATGAGCATATTGAAATAGATAAGCAGGTCCTCAGCTAGTGGATGCACACTGTCGCATAATAATAACAACCTGGCATCTAAGTTGTCTCACATTTTCTGGAAAACTACATAAATGCAGTAGAATTTCATACGTCTTATGAGGTATAATTGGTATTTCTTCTGGTAGGGTAATGGAGGCAGTGTAGCAGGTAGTGATTCAGTTATTTTTTTTGTGTTGAAATTTTTTATTGAGTTTTATAATATAATACAAGTTAAGAACAATGCAATAATACATTTGTTAATAAGTACTATAAGAATAAAAGATATTAATGGAGGTATAACATTTTGCTGTTGAATAAAAACGAGTAAATATGGAATATATAGATATATGATACATGAGTAAATAAATAAGCAAATTGAGATGTAATAAAAGTCAATGTAGATAATGAATTAATGAAGCATACAACATCAATTGATGAATATAAATAGATTAAATATAAATATGAAACAATGACTATACATAAGAGCATCGTAGAAATAGTATAGAAATATATTATCATATAAAAATACTCATCTAGTAAATGTTTAGGGTACAAAAGGAAGGGGAGAATAAGAAAGTAAAAAAAAAATTTTTTAAAACCCGAGGAATAATGTGGAAAAGTGGAAAAGTGGAGCCAGAGTACAGAGAGAGAGGAAGAAGAAATATGATTAATATGATGTGAATATAACAAAATGAGAGAGATAGAGTAAATAGTAATGGTAAAAGCTTGGAGGACAAGGGATAAAAGCGATGAATTAGTCTGCTTGACTGAGAGTATTAAGAGGGACAAGAGAGGTGTCAGTTTCTTCAGCTTTGGCTTTAAGGAAGGATGACCAGGTCTGTAAAAATATATCAACTTGATCCTGTAGGTTATAAATCAATCGTTCATGTGAAGCTGTCTGAATCATTGCCACTAACCACTCTTCTTGAGAGGGTGGGGCTGGTGATTTCCAATTGCGTAAAATACAAATTTTAGCTGTAGCCAATGCAGTGTGGAAGAGACGGTGTTGTAGTTTAGAAAGCTTAGGAGAATGATGCAGGTCATGCAAAAGAATGTTGGCAGATGTAAATGGTAAATGTAAGGGCATTGTAGAGTGTAATATTTTACAAACATAAATCCAAAAAGGTCTAATTCTTGGACACTCATAAATAATGTGAGTTATGTCACAGCCAGAAGCGGAACATCTCCAACAATCAGCATTTGAAAGTAAACCAGCTTTATGTAGTTTGACCGGTGACCAGTGCCAATCATGGAGAATTATAAACAGGCAAAATTTAAGCCGTACTTCACGAACTCCTTTATGCAAACCTTCTAATATGTGATCCCATTCTATAGCTGTAAAAGAAGTTGATAAACGAGTTTGCCATTTAAGTCGGAGATTATGAGAGAGGGTTTGTGAAAAAAGATGGAGCGTAAAAGTTTTATAAAGACCCGAAGTCACACCCCTATGCTTCCCCCACACACATAAATAAGATAATATTGGAGATGTTTGAAGCAACCAAGGGGGAGACCCCAAGTGTTTCTTCAAACATTGTTGAAGTTGAAGGTATTTAAGATAATGTTGGATAGGAAGATTAAATTCCTCCCTCAATTGTGAGAAGGATTTAAATTCTCCATCATGAAGAAGCTGATCTGGAGAATGGATGCCTGCTGCTTGCCACAATGGCCAAGATAACATACGACCATTAATGCGTATACCAGAATTATTCCACAAAGGGGCCTTAATGTGAATACGTGCGTTTGAACCCAAGAGACGGTGTCCTCTTTGCCAAGATTTATGCATAGCTGATAAAACCGGATTTTTAGGATCAGAGCGGCTAGTGCCGCTTCCACACAAAAGAGAGAGACCCGAATACATAGCTAAAAGATGACGCTCTATATGGACCCATTGTGGAGTGTCTTTTAAACCTGGCAGGAAGTAAGAAAACTGAGAGATGTGCAAAGCAAGAGAATAGTGTTCATTGGATGGGAGACCCATTCCTCCATACATTTGATGGGCTTTTAATTTTGCCATTGCAAGGCGAGGTCTAGCAGAGCCCCATACAAAGGACTTAATTTTAGAATCAATCGATCGAAGCGTAGATAGAGGGATTTGAAGGGGGAACATGCCTAAAAAATAAATAAAACGCGGGAGAGTGACCATTTTGATGGCTTGGACTCTGCCCCAGAGAGATAGTCCTAAGATTTTCCATTTATCAAAATCTCGTTGCATTTGAGAAAGCAAAGGGGCTAAATTATCAGTGACTATGTTTTCCAGGCCTTTATTAACTAAGACTCCTAGGTATTTAAGGCGTGAGGTCTGCCAATGAAAAGGAAAGCCGTATATAGATGCCTTTGTGGTTCCATCAGAAATGGGTAAGGCCTCACTCTTATCCCAGTTGATTTTATAGCCTGAGAAAGAAGAGAAGTCATCAATGATTTTAAGAAGGGACGGGAGAGAACGGGAGAGATTTGTAAGGGTGAGTAGTATATCATCTGCATATAGGTAAATTTTAGAGTGTCCAATTGGGAGGGGAACGCCAGTGATTTCAGTGGATTGGCGAATTGTTGCAGCTAATGGCTCCATTGCCAAAAGGAAAAGAAGGGGGGATAGTGGGCATCCCTGGCACGTACCCCTCCGAATCTGAAATGTATCAGACAAAAAACCCCCGCAGTTCACCTGAGCAGAAGGATTATCATACAGCAAGCGGACTTTGGTTATAAATTGATCGCCTAACCCGAATCGTTGCATTGTTGCAAAAAGATATTCCCATTCGATGCGATCGAACGCTTTTTCAGCGTCAAGTGAAAGAGCTAATGCATCCTCTGTGAGATGTTTAGTAGACCACAATGTGTGGGCTAACGTACGTAAATGATTCCGAGAGGAACGCCCAGGGACAAAGCCCACTTGGGTGTGATGTATTAGGGAGGGTAAGACTTTACGGAGGCGGGACGCTAGAATGCTGGCTAGGAATTTGATATCACAATTTAATAACGAGATGGGACGGTAACTACTGCATAATAGGGGATCTTTACCGGGTTTGGGTAATACTGCAATAACTGCCTTGTTAGAAAGAGGTCCTAATGAAGATTCCTTATCTGCCTCCTGAAATGCAGAATGTAATGTATCAATAACATTGTGTCCTGCCCACCGGTAAAATTCAGCAGGGAATCCATCTTCACCAGGGGCTTTATGGTAAGGTAGAGCAGTAATGGCTTTAGAAATTTCCTCCCTAGTGATTTCTCCCTCAAGTAGGGCTCTACCATCATCAGAGAGACAAGGAAGATCCACTCCTGTAAGAAAGGAAGACATTTTATCCAAATCTAAGTGATCGTTTGGAGTATAAAGGGATTGGTAAAGGGAAGCAAATATCTCTTGAGGTCTCGTAAGTATATCGCCTTGCGTTGAACGAATAGCTGGAATGGCCATGGCTGCCTCTCTTTGACGTTACTGTGCAGCTAGCAATCTCCCTGCTTTCTCCCCCTGCTCATAATGTCTTCCCTTCATTCTCTGCAAAGCATACTCAGCTTTGGAGGTAAACAGATTGTTTAAAGCCATACGTGCTTGCTCAAGTGATTTACGATTCTGTAAAGATGGGCTAGATGCATATAAACCAGAGAAAGATTGAATGTCATGTTCCAACTCTATTTGCCGCGCGGCATTCTGCTTATTAGCGAGTGCTGCGTCACGCATTAACTTACCCCTAAGAGTGGCCTTAGCCACAGCCCAGATAGTCCTACTGGAAATTACAGAGTTCTTGTTAATAGAAAGATAATCTTGAAGATGGGATTGCAATTGAAGTTTACCCTTGGGGGTCCTATGCCGTTGAATGCTCATGCGCCATGGTTTACGTCCTGGCCGAGTGAGTCCAAGATCAAGGGACAGAAGAACAGGAGAATGATCGGATAAAGCTGCTTCTAAAATGCGAGACTCCAGTACCAATTGGACCGCTCTATGCGACATTAAAAAATAATCTAAACGGGAGAATGTGCCATGAGTGGGGGAAAAGAATGTGTATTCTGTGTCTGTTGGATGACTAAGACGCCAATGATCCACCAATCCGTTGTCTGAAATTATATCATCCAAAATGGCTCTATCTGCTGCATTCCCTCTATCTAATGAACCCGTTTTGTCCAGAATTGGGTCACGTACAATATTCCAATTTCCACCAATAAGATATTGTGAGGCATCAATCTCCGTTAGTAGACAGTTCAATTGGAGGAAGAATGATTTCTTATTTCCTGTTGGAGCGTAAACTGATCACAGGCATATAAAAGAATTCCCAATGCGTAGTTTAGCAAACACATAGCGGCCATCAGGATCTGACCAAGTTTTGGAGACGGTGACAGGGAGTGATTTGCGAATGAGAATCGCCACACCACATTTGCGAATAGGAGCAGTATCTGTAGGTTCACTTTGTCGAATGCTGCTGTGGATAACCTTTCCCACCCAATCCCTGCAAAGTTTATCAGATTCTAGTGCATCTAGATGGGTTTCTTGCAATAAAGCCACATCAATGTGCTTGGATTGTAGATAAGAAAGTATTTTTTTTCTTTTAATGTAGTTGGTGAGTCCATGAACATTCCAGGTAATGGTACATAGGGGGCGAGTACTCGTCATATTAGGGCAATGTGAAAATGAGTTAATCGTTCAAGAGTGAATATGTTTGTCAGAATAAAGAAGTGATAGATTAGAGAGGATAGAATAGAAAAAGAAAGAAAACAGTATAGAAAAGGGGTACTCTGGCCTACCACAGAAACACCAGGAGAAAAGAAGGGGAAAAGAATAAAGCTGAAATAAAAGAAAGAGTAAAGAAAATCAGTAGGAAGAATAGGGGGAAAAGGGAAGGTGGGGGAATACTAGTAAGAGAATTGTTGAGTGAGACTATATAATGGAAAAGAATTACCAAAGAAAGAAAGAATGTAAAATAAAGTAAGAAACCTTAAAGCTTTAGCCGCGGGTCTGGGCTCACTAGAGCACCACAACGGGTAGGAACCCCGTCAAGAGGGTTGAGACTGAAGACTCTATGAGGACTATGGAAGAAAATAAAGATGGAAACAGAAGAGTAGAATGTGTGTGGAAAAAATATAGAGAACAAACAGATAGAGAATGAGTGTTGAAAGAGAACAAAATTCATAAAAATAGACATGAGTTCATTATTACCTAGATACAACTAAAAACATGGAACAAAATAATACATATTGCAACTGTGAATGAAATATATTTAACAATAAATGTGATTATAAATAGAATCAAATAGAGTGAAGGGAGACATCTGTAAAAAGGAAGGGAACTAATTCCAGAAGAATAGATAAAATATATATGTAAAATACGTATAGATACCTTTAATATATAATTATAGGATAAAATGCATAACATCTAGCTGATAATTTACAACTATAAAGAAAACATATTCAGCGATTAATGCACATAAAGTTAACGTAATAATATAAATTGAAAAAGAAATAGAAATAAAGAAAAGTGAAGGGAAAAGAATAGCTGGAAGGAGAAAGAAAGTTAAATAGTAAGATATCAGATATGTGGAGATACAATAACATATAGGTAAAGACATAGAATAGGGAAAGGTGATTAGTAAAGTACAAGTATGATTGAGATACAAGAATGGGTTTAGGTAGGAGAAAAGATAAAGACATTATTAAATAAATAGAGGAATATAAATACGTTAATAAATATATTAATAAACCACGATTTACGTAAAGGGAAGAGTGAAAATTGATAAGACTAAAAGGGGGTACAGTAAAATCTCTATATAACTATGGATAAAATACAGTAGACATTAAATATATAATATATTAAGATGGAAGGTATAAACTAAGTTACAAGAGATATTATTAAATAAGAAATGAAAAGGACAAAATGTGTTAATAAACAGAGATATCATCTAATACATGTATAATAATAACATATTCAATATTAACTTATTAAATTATTAAAAGGAAGGGGAGCAAGGCTAATAAAGCGTGAGAGGCTGCAGTAAAATCACCATAACTCCAAAATGTAAGTGGAAGTAAGTCCAATTCATGCTGACATTAAACAATAAATCAGGGTAGCTTACTACGAAATGGAGTAATAAATAATCCTAGAACCATTCTGAGATGGAAAAGAATTACATGTATAAAACAGAGGGTCACCACTGCAGAAGGTAAACTCTAATATGAAGAACTAGAAAAAAGATATCCAGAGGATATGAACCATCAAACATGTCTGTATCAAGATATAAATATTATGAAAGCTATTCTTAATCCGAAGCAGATTTCAAGGAAATTATGTAGGACCAAAATTAATAGCATAATACAATAAATGACATATAGTGAGAACTCCTATAACCAATCAGGAGGCAATCTCTGTTGCGAAGGGCTAGAAGAGAAGCATAGAAGGGATATGAATTATCACTCATGTCAGCAGTAGAATACCAACCTTATGAAAGTCACTCTTTATCAGAAGCAGATTTTAAGGGAGAACAGGATTTGTCACTATGCAAGTCCTGTGTAAAGGCAGATACTGATTGAAGGGCAGAAATTTTGTCCTCATGACTACGAATTGATCGTTCAATATCTCTGCCTCTATGACGAACTTCACTAGGATTAAGTCTCCGAGTGTCTGAGAGCTGTGGAGGATGTTGAGGGTTGTGAGAAGTCTGTTCATTAGCAATGTATTGAACTTTCATGTCTTGAATGCGTTGTGCATCTATGAATTGTTTTAGGTCATCAGGATTGTAGAAGTCTTTAGAGTCGCCATTTTTAGTTATGCGAAACCTGGCAGGATCAAACAGGCCATATTTAGGGGTCGATTCCGATTCGGGCCGGAAAAAGCACCGACCGACTCGGATCCGGAAAAAATACCGACCGACACGTACCAGTGGCGCCCGACACGCCAAGTACGATGCAAGCCGCGATAAATCCGACCGACACGTCAGGAAACCAAGCCGACCGACCGACCCGCTCGGAAAATAGCAATCCGGCCGGAAAAACACGCGAATCCAACCGACCGACACGCACCCGGAACAAATCCGACCGAATCGTACCCGCCAACTCCAACCTGCAAAGTACGATGCAAGGCGCGAAAACACGACCGAGTCGGACGGAGGACAAGCCGTACGACCGACACGCATACAAAACCGAGCCGAAGCAACACAATACACCGCGACCGACGCGTACGCAGCATACAAAACTGCACAAACACAGCGTGAACGAAACGGAAAACACCGTACGAGACCAATGCAGGGTCCGACTCGGTCACAAGAACGTTTCCAACATACACAAACAGCACAAAGGAAAAATCAACCAAAAAAAGGCCAAACAAGCAATTACCAAGCCAATAAATACTGGGGGGTGGGGACAGAGAACAAAGACACACCAACAACTCCACCTATATAAAGGACACAAATCACTACCATGAGCCTTTGCAAATGCCATTCCACTGCCAGCACCCAAGAGAAAGCAACCACACACCCACAGCTCATCCCTCACACAAGCCACACACCAGCAGCACACCAACAAATACCTACCTCACATACACCCAGCACAACACACACCCACACACCCTCACCTGCACACCAACACACACATCACCCACTATCACCACCCATCACCATGCCCCCCAAGAAGAATCCCAAGTTCCTAGATAGTGAATTGGAAGTCATGGTAGACGAGATCCTCAGGGTGGAGCCACAGCTGTTTGGCACTCTGGTCCAACAGACCCCCATGTCGCAGAAAACCAAGATGTGGGAGAGGATCATCAACAGGGTGAACGCCCAATCACCATGTCGGCGCACAAAGACCGACATCCAGAACAGGTGGTATGACGTGCGCAGGAGGGTCCGGGAGCTGCTCAAGAAAGACTACCACCTGAGCCAATACACCGGCAGTGGCCCTCCTGCCAAGCCAGTATACCTCAGGCCCTGGGAGGAGAAGGTGCGGGCCATCCTTCCGCCAGTGAGCGTATATGGACTAGAGGACATCCCAGAGCCTGGTGAGTACACAACAAATGTACACAATAAACTGCCACAAAACACACACATCACTGTCAAGGGGAGAGTCAAACCATGCACTCATAGCAATTACACAGCAACTAGAACAGAATCATCCCAAAATGTGTATGTCAGTCAGATAAACACAACACATGCCATCAAAAAAGTCACATCCAACTGTGCCAACACATGTACAAACACAACCACAACTACAGCTAGGCAGTGGCACAAATAGAACTAACACACACATCCACACATGTAGCCACCACAACAACACCAACACACAGTGAAGACCACTCAAAGGAAGGAATTCTGTGTATGCTGGCCAAGTCAGTGTAGCCAATAGCATCATGGGAGTCGCACTCACACATATTGCCCCCCCCCCACAACTGTCCCATCAACACCACCCTGAACCATGCTCACATCACAGGGAGTGGAGAAGGACTCACAAGATGGCTGACACTGGCTACTGCTGTGGGGAGCACAAGGCTCTGCTGCCAACTGTGCACCAACAAACAGCAGGACACCACTCACTGACATCCTGAGAGACAACTTACACTCCCTGCAATGCAAGCACGTTCCATGGTGGGATATCTGGCTGGCTGGCTGGGTGGGAAGGGGGACTTGCAGCACTGACCATAGTCACCAGCACCTCCCCTCACACCCCCCCCCCAACACAAACTCCACAGTACCCACCTGGTAGAATGCAATGCCCTCCATCCTAACACAAGATCCCACAAAGCACCACCACCCTGGGTTATGTTGTGTGAAGCACAGGGACACTCTTGGGACTCTTAGCCAAACAACTGCCAGGACAACACTCCCAGCCATCCTGTCAGCACAGCCAGCCCACCCCACAGGGAAGCAGAGTCAAAAGGAAGGAAGCATGGGCATGCTGGGAAGGGGGTGGAGGCAATAGCATGATGGGAGTCGTAGTCACAGACATTGCTCAGCCTCACAACTGGCCCATCAACACCACCCTGAACCATGCTCACATCACAGGGAGTGGAGAAGGACTCACAAGATGGCTGACACTGGCTACTGCTGTGGGGAGCACAAGGCCCTGCTGCCAACTGTGCACCAACAAACAGCAGGACACCACTGACTGACATCCTGAGAGACAACTTACACTCCCTGCAATGCAAGCACGTTCCATGGTGGGATATCCGGCTGGCTGGGTGGGAAGGGGGACTTGCAGCACTGACCATAGTCACCAGCACCTCCCCTCACACCCCCCCCCCAACACAAACTCCACAGTACCCACCTGGTAGAATGCAATGCCCTCCATCCTAACACAAGATCCCACAAAGCACCACCACCCTGGGTTATGTTGTGTGAAGCACAGGGACACTCTTGGGACTCTTAGCCAAACAACTGCCAGGACAACACTCCCAGCCATCCTGTCAGCACAGCCAGCCCACCCCACAGGGAAGCAGAGTCAAAAGGAAGGAAGCATGGGCATGCTGGGAAGGGGGTGGAGGCAATAGCATGATGGGAGTCGTAGTCACAGACATTGCTCAGCCTCACAACTGGCCCATCAACACCACCCTGAACCATGCTCACATCACAGGGAGTGGAGAAGGACTCACAAGATGGCTGACACTGGCTACTGCTGTGGGGAGCACAAGGCCCTGCTGCCAACTGTGCACCAACAAACAGCAGGACACCACTGACTGACATCCTGAGAGACAACTTACACTCCCTGCAATGCAAGCACGTTCCATGGTGGGATATCCGGCTGGCTGGGTGGGAAGGGGGACTTGCAGCACTGACCATAGTCACCAGCACCTCCCCTCACACCCCCCCCCCAACACAAACTCCACAGTACCCACCTGGTAGAATGCAATGCCCTCCATCCTAACACAAGATCCCACAAAGCACCACCACCCTGGGTTATGTTGTGTGAAGCACAGGGACACTCTTGGGACTCTTAGCCAAACAACTGCCAGGACAACACTCCCAGCCATCCTGTCAGCACAGCCAGCCCACCCCACAGGGAAGCAGAGTCAAAAGGAAGGAAGCATGGGCATGCTGGGAAGGGGGTGGAGGCAATAGCATGATGGGAGTCGTAGTCACAGACATTGCTCAGCCTCACAACTGGCCCATCAACACCACCCTGAACCATGCTCACATCACAGGGAGTGGAGAAGGACTCACAAGATGGCTGACACTGGCTACTGCTGCGGGGAGCACAAGGCCCTGCTGCCAACTGTGCACCAACAAACAGCAGGACACCTCTGACTGACATCCTGAGAGACAACTTACACTCCCTGCAATGCAAGCACGTTCCATGGTGGGATAACTGACTGGGTGGGTGGGTGGGTGGGAAGGAGGTCTGGCTGTCAACCAAACACAATCAATGCAGACCATGTTCACACCCCAGAGAATACATAGAAATGCCCAAATAATGCAGGACAATGTGCCACACCAATATCAACCCCTGACTGTGACGACTTAGGACAATACAATGTACAGGCCCGCACCCCGAGGCACAGTCACAACTGTCAGGTGTGTCAACCACTGATGCCTGCAGAAACATGACATACATTGTTTGTGTCTCCCAAAAACAGGTGATGATAGGGACACAGCAGCAGACGCTGAGGAGTCCCAGTCCCAGGCTCAAGAGGATGCCGAGCTCACTGGCGTCGTACAGCCTCTGTCCTCCTCGGACGATGAAGAACAACCTGGCACATCCGGTGCAAGTCAACATGCTGCACCAGCAGGACCACCAGCTGCAGCACCAGCAGGTCCACCAGCTGCACCCCCTGCACCCACCCCTCCAACGACTGTCACCACGAATACCATCCCTGCCGACATGGACAGAATAAGGAACAACACCAGCGCAGTGACCCTGGACCAACCTGGGGCCATGGACACCACCACCACCACCAACCCCCAAGGTGGACCAGGGTTATCTGTGCGTGCAACTGCACACACTGCACATGTCAGCAGGGGTGGTGGGAGGGGTGGGAGACAGAGGTCGCTGCTTGCAGACGTTGCTGGTGTGCATGAAGACCCACAACTGGTACGCATAGCTGATGCGTACCAGTCCAGCACCGGAGAGCTCAGCCAGGTAGTGGGGCTCCTCAGAGACATCAAACAGCAGCAGGCTGCCCATCATGCCCGCTTGGACTCCCACATGTCCCATGTGGAGTCACACATGTCACGCGTGGACTCCCACATGTCACGTGTGGACTCCCACATGACCCGCGTGGAGTCCAAGTGGGATGTACTACATGAGATGACGGCGGTGCACAGGGACATTTTACAATGCCTCCGCCAGATGAACAGCAACCAGTCCACACCTCCCTGTGTGCCAACAACATCTGGTACCGAACAAACTGCAACTGCCACAGGGAGGGAGGAGGACTCTGGCGGAGAGTCCCCTGCACCGCAGCAGCCTGCACTTGAGGGCCCCCCCCCAAGAAGAGGGGTCGTCCGAGGAGGGGAAAGTGAGAGGCTGATGGCCAAGCGCAACTCCCAGGAAGCCTGAACCTGTTCTGGATTTTCGCCTTTGTGCACAGACTGTTCACCCTGTTGATGGCAACACTACTCCCACACATTGCATGGGGAGTACAAGTTGGAACAATGTGTCAGACAACTGTGGCCCCGATACTGGGGATCCTGTCTACCTGGACTTTCTATTCATCTAGGAACTTGGGATTGCAAGATTCATGTACAGCACAATCCATCCTATGCACTATTATCACAGATGTATCACAATAAACACAATAATACACCATACTTGCCTCTGTCGTGATTCCAACGTGGGTACTGTTATGGGGATGATGAACAACAAAATTACACTGTGTATGCGAACTGCAACAGCAAGGACAACACAGGCATGTGAGTACAGGCAACGTGACACATATGAGGGAGACACACCACCAGGGCTACACAACACATACACACCTAGGCCATCTGACTCATTGCCTACACTGATGTTGCCAGGGAAGACGGTGCAATGCACAGACACCACACCCATTCCCAGTTGTAGTCAAGTAGCCCACAGGTGCAGTAAGCAAATGGCAGTCAAATGTGTGACCACAGACAACGCACATCACTAAGTGAAGCACAGGTTTATTACACAGTAGCAACATGCCGTAACCACTACAGATGCAAGGTAACCCCACCTGGTAGCGGGCACACAGTCAACAACTGTAGACAGAAGGAAGTCCATGGGTGTGGCGCACATCACCTGTAGGGACACAACAGCTACCAGCCTGGATGTGCAATCACGTTGTCGGTGGACACAGTTGACCAAACGAATCTGAAAGTACCCTGTGAAGGACAGAAATGACACACAGTCAAAAGCAATGGAGTACAGGACAGAACAGCAAAACTCATGCACAATACATGTTACAAGATACCCACCCAGAACCAAGTTAGCATGTCAACACTGTTGGGGAGTACAGCCCACCTGTCACCACACATCGCAACACACATCCAGTCAAGTAGCCCATGGACACACTCCAACAGCACCAGAGCACCACCCACACATCATGCCAACTCACATCATTGACATGACACCTCAGGATACTCACATTCAGCTAAAGAAGTTGGTGATGAGCTGTGTGCGGACATCACCATCACCATCATCATCATCATCGTCACTGGCATCGTGTTCCAGGCCAGGATCCTCCACAGGTGGCGGATGTTGGTCATCGTCATCCTGGATGAGAGGCAACTCCTTCCGCACTGCCAGGTTGTGGAGCATGCAGCAGACGATGATAATCTTGCACACTTTCGCAGGGGCATATGGGAGGGACCCTCCGGTCTTGTCCAGGCAGCGGAAGCGGCTCTTCAGGAGACCAAAGGTCCGCTCAATCACTCTCCTGGTCCGACCATGTGCCTCATTGTAGCGCATCTGGGCAGGTGTCACAGGGTTCCTGAGGGGTGTCAGCAACCACGGCATGTTGGGGTATCCCGAGTCACCTACGGACAGACAAGTGCACATCAGCTGACTTGGAAAAGTGGGCGGAATACTACAGATCAGATCACACACAATGGCACAAAGTCAGTACACACCGACAAGCCAGGCACGCTGGTTCTGCATCTGTGCCATCAACCTGGGGATGCGACTACTCCTCATCACAAAGGCATCGTGTGCTGAACCAGGGAAACGGGCACACACGTGTGTGATGGTCATGTCTGCAAGACACACCACCAGTGCATTGACCGAGTGGTAGTGCTTGCGGTTCCTGTAGGCCTGCTCCTGGGCCTGTGGTGGTACCAAAGCCACATGTGTCCCATCAATGGAGCCAATGACATGCGGCATCCTCCCCAGGGCATAAAAGTCACTCTTCACGTCAGTGAGTCGTCGCAGTCTAGGGAAATAGATGTACCGGTTCAGGAAGAGCAACATTGCCGCCAAGAAATCGCGGAGCACACGGCTGAACATGGTCTGTGACATCCCACCAGCAGACGCCACAGTATGTTGGAAGGTACCGGTGGCAAAGAAGTGTAGGGCTGCCATCACCTTCACCTTGGGGGTCAGCGCTGTAGGATACGGCCGGCCAGGCTGCAAATGTGGGGACAACTGCACTGCAAAATCCTCAATCAGCTGCCTGGTGAAGCGGTACCGTCGGATGCTGTCCCGTTCCACCATCGTTGCCAGGTCTGGGAATGGCCGATGGACAGCAGGAGCCCTGCAGTGCAGAGGAGAAGTAAGCAAGATCGTCAGTCACCCCACATATGCGGCATTGAACACACTCAAGATCCCAACATACATCATCATGAGGCACAACTACATGAAGTGTGCAGTACCGGAACGACATGTATGGTACATACATGGCCAACATCTGTCAACACGGTCCTACAGGTGGCATCAATTTGTCCCAGGTTGGCCCATTGGATATCATGATGCTGTGTCACAGTCACCCCCCAGTGACATGTGAGGACAGATGTGCCCCAGGCACCACAGCTCAACGACAGGCACATTCCCAGGGACCCTGTAATGCCACATGGACACTGGCATCACCTGGAGTATCATGTGTACACCACAACAAAACAAACATGACCCCCACAGGTAGTGGCCACACTTGCCATGGCAGGAGAGCCATGGACGTCTGTGACACACACGCACAACATCAGAGTCCATGCACACACAACGTGGATGTGGAGACTGTCTCCCATTGTGCACATGAAATCAGAGACATTGTAAACACTACATGCACAAAGACTGTGGAGGGCCATCACTATTGTGCCACTGGGACACCCTGGCTCAAACATACCGTCCCACATGGGACTCACGGGGTATGTGACATGACATACACAAACACCACTGTGAAATGTGACCATGGCACATGCACAGATATGAACAGTTGCACATCACAGTGGTCACGTACACGTAACACCCAGGATCCTGTCCCCATTAACACGTGCACAGCCTGGGGGTGGCTGCCCACAGGTGACACCCACAGGACAACATGTACACCAACATACACACAATAGGAAATGCAGCCTTACATGCCTTATGATAAGGTTTGGACAGGCTGTCGTGATGTAGGTGTGCCCCTCACTCCCTGGGAGCTATCTGTGGCTGGCATATGTCCATCTGAGACAGGCATGCTGACATATGCCAGTCACATGTACAGTGATGCGTTGAACAGCAATGGACCGATCGGTGCCTCCGGCCGGCCCATTGCTTTCAATGTGTGCGGGTACGCGTTGTACCCCTGTGCGCGTTGTACTGCAATGGACCGATCGGTGCCTCCGGCCGGCCCATTGCTTTCAATGTGTGCGGGTACGCGTTGTACCCCTGTGCGCGTTGTACTGCAATGGACCGATCGGTGCCTCCGGCCGGCCCATTGCATTCAATGTGTGCGGGTACGCGTTGTACCCCTGTGCGCGTTGTACTGCAATGGACCGATCGGTGCCTCCGGCCGGCCCATTGCATTCAATGTGTGCGGGTACGCGTTGTACCCCTGTGCGCGTTGTACTGCAATGGACCGATCGGTGCCTCCGGCCGGCCCATTGCATTCAATGTGTGCGGGTACGCGTTGTACCCCTGTGCGCGTTGTACTGCAATGGACCGATCGGTGCCTCCGGCCGGCCCATTGCATTCAATGTGTGCGGGTACGCGTTGTACCCCTGTGCGCGTTGTACTGCAATGGACCGATCGGTGCCTCCGGCCGGCCCATTGCATTCAATGTGTGCGGGTACGCGTTGTACCCCTGTGCGCGTTGTACTGCAATGGACCGATCGGTGCCTCCGGCCGGCCCATTGCATTCAATGTGTGCGGGTACGCGTTGTACCCCTGTGCGCGTTGTACTGCAATGGACCGATCGGTGCCTCCGGCCGGCCCATTGCTTTCAATGTGTGCGGGTACGCGTTGTACCCCTGTGCGCGTTGTACCTCAATGGACCGATCGGTGCGCACCCATTGACAATGGGCTTGCCTGGCAACGGACGCGTTTTCGAATATTCGAACGAGTCGGTTGCTGGAAAATCAGTTGGTCACCCACAACAATGTTGCAAAATCATGTATGTCATGAAGTTGAAATTTTGAAGGATGCTGTGGGCGTGTTTTGGTGCTGCTATTCCATGGATTGGCCAGATTCAGAAGATGCAAACGACTTGGACCTATCACTTTGGACACAAGGGACAGTATCTGCCTCTCCAGCACATATATATTGCTGCATGTTCCCCTGAGAGCCCACTTGCCTGCACTACATGCTCCAGGACGACATCTGCCACTGCACTGCTGCTGTCTCTGCCCCTCTGGACCCTGCAATGGCACGTACTGTGGAGAGAGCCCCAGCCTTCAGCCTTGAAGAGAACCAGGCCCTGCTGGACAGCCTACTTCCACAGTACAGCAAGCTGTATGGGACACCAGGGGAGCAGGTGAGTGTTCTGTGCACTGCCTTTCTGAATGTGCATTTTGTCTGACTAGCAAGGCTGAGAGTCAGCACACCACTGGCTAGCAGGCTCACTGAGTAGTTGTCACCCCCCATAGTGTGTAGTGACTTGCACTGGACAGGTATGGTGCAGTGACAGTGCTTCTGAACAGGGTTTTACTCCCCATGCTATGATACCATGTAGTGACTTCTGGAAAACTGTCCATGGGCAGCCGTGCACTGCCTGGGTACACCATGTGCCCCTGTGATTGCGACATGTATATGCAACTGTGTCATGCACGGATATGTTGCATGTGTAGTAATGGCCTTATCACTTTGTCATCCTGACAGGCTTCTGCCCATCGGAAGCATGAGATATGGAAGGACATCGTCCGGGCTGTCCGGTCCGTGGGGGTCTACAAGCGCCGGATCCGCAACTGCCAAAAGAGGTGGCAGGACCTTCGGGGCTGGACCCGGAGGATTGCACGGGTCCAGCTGAAGCTGTCGCCTCCTCGCAGGAGGGGCGGAACACGGACCCTGACCCCCCACATGCTCAGGATCCTGGCGGTGGTCTTTCCAGACCTGGATGGGCAGCTGAAGGCCAGAGAGCAGCAAGGAGGGGGTGAGTCAAAGACTGCACTGTGTACTCTGTCTAACATGTTATGTGCCCTCCTCGGGCCAGGTTGAACTGCCACAGTACAGCAGTCATGTTGTCCAGGAGCCATGTCCCTCTATTGTGCACTGCCCACTCCTCATCTGATACCCAGGTGTGGCCCTTACATGCAGGGAATTCTGTCACTTAGGACTGTGTCCTTGCAGTTTGCTTGACTCAAGGTGGGAGACAGCATCTGTTTCCCTGACTCTGTGGTGGGCATCATGGGTGGGTCCATTGCTTACACAATGCCTGTATTCTGACATGTATTCAGCGTGTTACTTTGATCTGTGGTCCAATTGCTGAGCTGATCCACCACATGTGGCTGGGGTACCTGGCACACACCCATGCTGCGGGTGGGAACAATGTTTGGGCCCCAGGAGTATGTATATGACGTGTGTCACACATACTTAGCCAGCTGCCTACAGTCCAGGGCTCATCCCTCATTCATGTGGGGCTGGACAGTCATGCCTACTCCAGGCCATACAATACACTCTGTACTCCCACTCCCGTGTATCAGAGGACACATTGTGCACAGTGATTTGACCCCTCAGGTGTCTGCCTCTGTGTCAGTGTGCTGTGGATTAGTCGCCAGGACTGCTGTGGAGTTTCTTGGTAGGGGCTCAGCATGCCACTGGAGATGTGACCATAGGAGACGATACTTGTGTGACACATAGGTGTCTGATCAGCTGCCCATGCAGACTGGGGCATGTAAATGTGAAGTTCAGGCAGCTGTTCCCCATGCACAGCAGAGTGTGAGGGGCTCAGGTTCAGAGGGTAGTGTCACAGGTCTCCCATATGTCCAATAGGTATGACCTGGACAGATGAGGGTTAAGAGGATGTGTTGTGGGGGGATGTACATGTGCACTTGTGCAGCTCCAGGACTTGCATTCCCCATGACCTACTATTGTGACACAGTGCAGAGTGTTGTTGAATCTGGCTGCAAAGTCATACATCACTGAGACAGTGATGTATGACTTTGCAGTCATGCCTCCGCCATGGCATGTGTCTACTGATTGGTGATCCTGCAGGGGAGTGACATGTGCTACATGCACACCATAGTGGCGCTGGCTATCAGGACATGGGTGCATCATGGTGTCTGTCGCTGGAATGCATCACATGCATTTCCTATTTGACTCTGGGCATCCCTTACATCCGTAAACCTGTACTGACTCAGTGGCAAGAGCTGTGATGTGTCCACACCGTGTCCTCTGCACTGTCCAACTACTGTGTACTTGGTGCATGTGTCAACACTGGGGTGTTGCAATCCAACAGACACCAGACAGATGGGTGCAAGGCCATGTGGGATGTGAGTGCCATGCTTGGCATCAGACTGACAATTGACTTCTCCTGTTCAATTAGGGCACTTTTAGCAATGTACAACTAATGATGCCAGGGCTTGCTCTGTAATGTGCTGTGCTCACAGTGGTGTGTGCGTTTGGTGCAGGTGACTGATGTCTGTCTGTTTCCCCATTGTTTGCAGATACATCCACGGCCACGGAAGGGGACAGCTCCACGGACCAGGAGGAGCCGGAGAGCCAGACTGGGTCAGCAGCCGAGGAGTGGTCGGAGGGACCCAGTGGCACGGAGGGCGAGGGGAGCCACACCGAGGAGTCCTCAGCAGCATCCACCTCAGCTGAGGACCAGAGCAACTCGGAGGATGACTCCCTTGTGGAGGCGGGTGTCAGCAGCCACCACACCCCAGCTAGTGTTGCTGTCCCCGCCACCACCAGCACCACCACCGCCCTCCCATCGGCTCCCATTCCCCAGGTCCGTGGAGGCTCCCATGTCCGGGAGCGTGTCTCCTTTGGGCCAGGCACCGCACCCCCTGCCCCTGTGTCCCCTGCTGCCCTGAGTGAGGAGTCTGTGTACCTCCTTCGCCAGCTCCATGTAGGGCAGACAGCCATGCTGAGTGTCCTCCATGCGCACACCGCGCTGTTGACTCAGCTGGTGTCGTTCATGGAGGGCATCTCATCGGGCATGTCTGACCTACAGAGGGGCAATAGGTCCATGGACTCCTCCCTGACGGCAGCAGTGTCCCTCCTCAAACGGTCCCTCACCCCTCCTGCCTCTGCTCCATCCACACTCCCCAGCACCTTACCCATCCCAGGCACACACACACTGGCACAGGCACACACCAGCACACACACATCCAGCACACTGACACACACGCCAATGACAAAACGCACACGCACGCACATTCAGGGGACTGAAGCCAGACTCACAGGGGATGGGGCCCTGGAACACACACACGCATCCACATGCACTGCGCAGTCCTCAGTTCCCTCTCCCTCCAAAGCACCCTCCCTTGCCTCACCTGCAACCCCAAAGTCACAGCAGCTCTTCCTCTGTGACCTCGGCCTCTTCCCCACCGATGAAGCTGCTCCAGCATCCCGGGGGAAGAGGAAGCCCACCCACACGGAGCAGAGTGCCCCTCGCCCCCGGACACCCTCCCCCAGGCGCAGACGGACTGAGGCCCCCACCCGCAAGTCCCCCCGGAGTGCTAAGAGCAAGACCCCGCCACCACCCTGCAGCTCAGGCACAAGGTCTCCGTCCTCCATCCCTCAGGCCCCCACTGCACAGGTGCCCCCACCACACCCTGCCCCAGGTTCCCCCACCCACAGATATACCATCCCCAAGATGCTCCGGCCTTCTCCCCTGCCACTTGCTCTCCCAGCACCACACCCCCGCTGCGCTTGTCTGTGCCACTGATGTGGTGAGGGTGTCCCCCCCTCTGTCCAACCCACCTTGCCTGTTCCCCATTCTCCTCCCCTGGAGGTAGGCACTGCAGTGGAGTCCACTACCGCCCTGTCTGACTTGGGCACTGCAGTGGCGGACCTGTCCACCCCATCTGCAGGGTCCACTGCAGTTGTGCCGGCACCCACGACATCTGTGTCATGCCCCCCAGTTGTGCCGGCACACACCATGTCAGACACCTCCACTGCAGTTGTCAGTGGCTCTCCTGCACCCACCACCCCTTCCCTGACTCCCCTGGTGAGCCCTGATCCTGTCCCTGCGGTGCCTGGCCTGCCCCCCCGGTTGCCCCTCCTAGTGGATTGTCCCTGGTATTGTGCAGGCATGCGTAGGGTGACATCTGCCAGTGTCACCCTGTTTGAACTTTGACAATGGACTGGCCATTGGCCTTTGCTCTTTTTTCAGGACTTCGTTTGGCCTCAACACATATGCTGAATAAAGCAACTTTCTTTTCTCTAGTGCTCATGCTTCAGATGTACATGTTGTTGGTGCAGCTAACCATGCCCTTGCTGCAGTGATGGTGATATCTGGTCTCATGATTATGAAGTGTTACTGTGCAGGAACCCATGTGGTCCAGGGGGAATGTGTCCTATCATGTGGTGTATCCATGTCATCAATAGCAGCATCTGAGGGTGTCATGTGTTCAGTATTTGGCAATGGGTTTCCTACTTACATTGGCAATTTCATATCTGTGGCTTCCACCCCTGCACATCTGTTGTGCCTGCCATCGTTGCATTTGTCTACTTCCCTGACCGTGTTGCCATCTCCAGTGGACATGCAGGTTTGGGCATCAATGGGGAGGGACTCATCCGTGTAGTCAGTGCAACATTGCTATACAAGTGTGTTGGATCTGTGCTGATGATTCCGTTGGCACATCCATGACCAGGCTGATGTGATGGGAGCCCTCATTTGGTGCTAATTGTTGATTGTGTGACCAAGTGCTCAGCTGACATGATGGGGCCCTACTGAGGCAACATATGGCACAGCTTTCCTCACACAGGAGTGGAGTCCCCTCATGGCAGTGTGTACACGTGTGACATTGCCTGCACCCAAGGTGTGTGTTGTATGTGCATGTCTGTGTGTTCACTTCCATTCATCTGCGCATGCTGTGATCCCTAGTGTTGTACCTGTTTGTGATGCTTGCTGACTTGAGCTATGTTCCCCCAAAGTCTTCTCCCTGTGTTCTCTGTGATGTGGGTGCATGGCACATTACTGGTCATCAGGGTGTCACCCATAGGTGTGTTTGCTGTCAGGGCTGAGTTTGTGTGCAGACGCAGATGGGTCACAGTCAGGTTTCCCCTTGGCACTTGTTGTTTGCCCCTGTCATGTGATTTCCAGTTTGTGTTATCTTTCAGTGATTGTGACATGTTGTGTGTGTGACTGCTGCCACTCCTCAGGGTCAGAGCTGCAATGTTGGAAGTTGTCTATGTGTGTTCTTTGTGGGTGACCTTGGCTTCTTCATTGGTGTGTGACTGTGGCTGGGATCCCATTGGTCGGTGTGGTATTGCCGTCATGTCCATGTACAGCGTAGTGTGCAGTGTGTCAGACATTCAGGAGTCTTGTTGAGTGTCCATGTGTGATGTGTTTCTACACCTTGGTTCCCACCCACCACCCTGGAATAGTCATGGGTGCATGTGCAATGTCACCAGTGCATGTGTACTTCACTGCTGCACATTGTTGGAGGTCGAGGGGTGTGGTGTTGAGTGTGTGCAGATGAGAGTTGTTGCCCGGCTAGGCCCCTGCCTCCATGTTGGCCTTGGCTTACTGGCCATGCTGATTGATTTGTGCTTGTGTAGGTGTGATGGTAGTTTGTTGCTCAGGACACCTGACTGTGGTTCATAGTGTGAACGACATTTAGCTTTGTCATCACAGTGGTATTTTTATTCAGCCCAGGGTCACCACATTGTGGGGGCCCTGGGGGTGGTGCTGTGGTGTGTCTGTGACTTGCTGTGTCAGTTGTTGTTCCTACGTGCCTGTGTGACATGTGTGTTTTGTGCTCCCTCTCACCTGACAATGCCTGCTTGCCCACATAGGGGATTTGGATCCATGAGTTACCTTAGTGTGGCAGTGTATGCACATCTGTATGATTGGTATTCAGCTCTCCTCATGTGTTGTGTGGTTGCCTGGGGACACTGGCACCCCCACCCCTCACCTGCTGTGTATGATGACAGTGTTGGTCTGCCTGTTTGTGTTTGTGCATCTGCACCACTGCATTGGCATATCTTGGGTGTGCCATTGGCTGTATGTTGTTTGGTGTGTTTCCCCTGCTGTCCCTGGGACTCCTAGGTCATCGGTCAGCACAGTGATCATGGTTTGTGTGTCCCATTGCTGCCATGGTATGGTATCTGTTCACCTCACATCTGCTGTCTCCACAGGGTATCTGCATTTGTGTGCCCATTGGTGCAAATATGTGGTTCTGCATTCTGATGGTCACTTCTGTCATTGTGTCATTGATGACTGTTGACGGTCTCAGCCCCCATGGGTGTTGTTTGTCTGCACATGGCCAAAGGAATGTTTCATTTGCACTGCAGTATTTGGCTCCCCAATTTATGTTGCAATGGGACACATACACTACTTTGCCACAGATGAGTTTTTGGTTCTGTGAGCAGGAATGATCCATGCAGTTTGGCAGTTGCAGCTCTTTCTTTGTCAACAATTACCTTTTGGTCACTGTGATGATGAGGGTGTAGACCCCATTGCCACAATGGTCAAAATGTGCTTCAGCTATGGACCCCACACTTGCCTTTTGGTCACTGTGATGATGGGGGTTTAGACCCCATTGCCACAATGGTCAAAATGTGCTTCAGCTATGGACCCCACACTTACCTTTTGGTCACTGTGATGATGGGGGTTTAGGCCCCATTGCCACAATGGTCATGGGCTGCTTGTATTGTGGGTGCCACACACATATATGTGTGGCACATGTGCTAGGGGGTCACATTGTATGTTGAAAGTCATGTTCGGTGTTGTAGGCATTTGACACAGCCTACACACGCTTGTCATGGTGGTGGGGGATGTCTTAATCTTGCATTCCCTAGGTTGTGGTGTGCTTGTTGTGTCATGCATTGTCCATCCTATGAGTGGGGGTGGTAGTAGTGGTAGGCATCCAGCCCCCCTGGGTGAGGGTGGTAGTAGTGGTAGGCATCCTGCCCCCCTGGGTGAGGGTGGTAGTAGTGGTGGGCATCCTGCCCCCCGTGGGTGAGGGTGGTAGTAGTGGTAGGCATCCTGCCACCCTGGCTAAGGGTGGTAGTAGTGGTAGGCATCCAGCCCCCCTGGCTAAGGGTGGTAGTAGTGGTAGGCATCCTGCCACCCTGGCTAAGGGTGGTAGTAGTGGTAGGCATCCTGCCACCCTGGCTAAGGGTGGTAGTAGTGGTAGGCATCCTGCCACCCCTGGGTGAGGGTGGTAGTAGTGGTAGGCATCCAGCCCCCCTGGGTGAGGGTGGTAGTAGTGGTGGGCATCCTGCCCCCTGGCTAAGGGTGGTAGTAGTGGTAGGCATCCAGCCCCCTGGCTAAGGGTGGTAGTAGTGGTGGGCATCCTGCCCCCTGGCTAAGGGTGGTAGTAGTGGTAGGCATCCTGCCCCCTGGCTAAGGGTGGTAGTAGTGGTAGGCATCCTGCCACCCTGGCTAAGGGTGGTAGTAGTGGTAGGCATCCTGCCACCCCTGGGTGAGGGTGGTAGTAGTGGTAGGCATCCAGCCCCCCTGGGTGAGGGTGGTAGTAGTGGTGGGCATCCAGCCCCCCTGGGTTGGGGTGGTGGCGCGCATTCAGGCCCCTGTGTGCATATGTGGCATTGGTGATGGGCATCCCGCCCCTATGGTGCTGCTGTTGCAAGTATATTCAGATTCCCAGTGTATGTGTGTGATGTGTCGTGTACGTGTTGTATGTGTTTTGTGGTTGGTGTCTGACTTACCTTCTGCGCCGTACGCGTCCGTGCCTGTTCCGGTAGTAGATGTAGAATATTGGTATGATCGGGACGAAGGGATTCATGGTTGGTTCGTGTCGTTCGTCCTTCTCGTTGCTTCGCGTCGTCCTCGCCGCTTGGCTTCGTCCCTCGTCGCTTCGCTTCGTCCCTCGTCGCCTCGCGTCGTCCTCGTCTGTGCTGTGTTCTGCCTCGTAGCCGTGGATCGTGTTGTGGCGCGATTCGGAGCTTATGTGCGCCTCTCCCGGATGCTTTGACGTGCCGTGCGTAGCGACGGGTTCGGCGCGTACGGAAAGCGCATCGTACTTGTCCGGCCGGACGGGGCTGCATTTTCCCTTCCGTGCGACTCGATTCGGCGTTTCCGGATTCGCCTCGGTCGGAGAACAGGACCTGGTTTGGGTGAGTACGGCTCGGCCGGAATTTTTGCTGTTGTGCGCATCGTACTTGCTCGTTCGGTGTGCTGTACGGATCGGTCGGGAAACTGGCTTTCGCATGGCTTTTTTCCCGACCGAATGGTATTGGGTGCGCCTCCGACCGAGATCGGAATCGGCCCCTTAATATCCAGTTTCCATAGTTGTGGCCTCATAGAGAGGAAGGCCTTTCTCCTTTCATTAGTTTCTCGTGAGAAGTCAGCTGCAATGCGGATTTCATGACCATTGTAGATGTATGAACCTTGTGTGCGTGCAGCTATTAATATTTGTCGCACTTGCTCATGTCTCAAGAAGCAAGCAATGAGGGGTCGTGGGCGCGGATCTGAAGCAGTACGTAGAGTGCCCAAACGATGAGCACGTTGAATTTTCAGTGGTGGGCTGAAGGAAATACCCAGAAGCTTAGGAAGAACATTACATAGGAAAAGTCTAGCATTCTGATCCTCAATCTTTTCAGGAAATCCAAAAAAACGTATATTGTCTCGTCGGCTACGATCTTCTAAATCAGTTAGCTTACTGCGAAGAAGCAAGAGATCCTGATCCTTATGCTGTGTGGAGATAAGTGTGGATTCCACCGCTGACAGGCGCTGATCTAGTTCATCCGTTTTAGCATTAAATTGTATAATCTCTGCTCGTATGGATTTAGACTCTGTTGCGAGAGAGGAGATATTAATATCCATGTCTGTTAAACGACGACTGATAGTTGATACTTCCTGTAAAATACGTTCCATAGTGGCTTCAGGCATTGCAGAAGAGGTGGCCAAAGATGGTTTAGACATTGGTGAGGTTAAACCTTTCGCTGTAATACTTTGTGCTTTTTTAAGAATGTCTGCAAATAAAGGTTGCTTGGGAGCTTTGCTCTCACTCTTATTATAAGGCATCTGGAGAATTTCCGCAATATGCCAATAAAATGTTAACAGTATTGTCACAAAACCTGTTGTCCGGATTGTAGCAGTGGCTAAACCTGACAAACAAAATGCGTGCAATTTGAGATATGTCAGGAAAATATGCTCTTGATACAGGTTGATGCACTCATAAAGCCCCTAATTCTTCAGAAAAGCTTGACCAGAGTGCTCCAGTATAGGTGTAACAAGATGGCAGTATTAAATCTCTGCAAATCAGCACAATTGCAGGAGAATTCTTCACGTGAAGGAACAATATCCTGCCGACAGTACACTCAAAAAAGAATAAAATCTCAAGGTTGAAATTGTTCCACATAAAGCTCTCTATATATGGCACTGCGCCCGTTGCAAAAGTAAATTCACCTCCAGTTATGAGGCAAAATGAACATCAAAAAAGATAGCCTCATGAGGGAATATGTATGACATCGGAAACCCACAGCGCAAAAGGGCGCAGACTACAGGGAGCAAGCATATTCTACCTTTGTTAAGTTGAACCCAACATCAGATAGGGTCACTTAAAGAGTCAGTGTAAGGCTGATAGCATGCTCAAACCACTTGGTACTTGGCGCGAAATGCGTCATTAAAATTTCTTCTCACATTCAAGACGCATAATGATCGTAGCAGGTGCCTAGAAAAGAGAGAGCAATATAAGTGGACAGTACTTAGGGGCTCCAACCACTGAATCTGTAATGCTGAGGTGACGTGGATAATATCTTCCAGTAACAGTGACAATATAAAGAACGCCAGATTAAATCATCACAGTTCACTTGAGCAGGGATCAAGCAGCCTTCGGTATGTTGCACATTAAATGCAAAGAAACCCCATGAGAAGATAAAATGAAAAATGCTTCACAGATAATTGTTCTTAATCGTACACTGGAGAAGTTTTTCAAAAACAGTGAGTGAAAATGACCGAAAAAAAATAAATAAATCACCTCAAAACAAAAGTCAGTAGCATTTGGAATTAATAGAGTATTGTAGGCGGCAGCATGAGCAGTACAGTTGATAAATAAGGCAGGCGTAACGTTTATTTAGTATGGAATATTGAAGCTCCAGGAAGACATAAACACCGAGAGAGATGCTCCATGCTCAATAATTACTGACAGAAAACGATCCGCCAAAACTCCAGAGAGGTATGTAAGGGTTAATGACAAGTGGCACAGTCATGTGCAAATGAAGCCATGAGGAGGCCTTACCGGAATGCAGTGAGAAGCGGTCATCAAAAGCGTTCCCTTTCCTTTCCTTTTAAGCCACTCCCGCGATGATAAGAGCCCCACACGTGAAGAGAATGACACATAACAGCTGCGTGAGGGTCGAGGATTCAGCTGACAGGAAGGCCAAGCACGCGCCTCGTGAGGAGAAGAGCACAGCAGTGAATATGGGCACTTAACGAGCAGATAGACTCGTAAAAATCAGCCCACACACTGCCGCCACATTCCGCTGTTGAAAATCGTCGGCGCCGAGGTCCTAGGCGCGTTGAGGAGAGCGTCGCCTCCGTCTGAAGTTCCACCCGTCGCGGAGCTCTGCGGTCAGGCGGCCATCTTCCTACGTGGCCAGACCATGCCCCCCGTGATTCAGTTATGAGCCTCATATATTTATCCACTGCACACGTTCAACATTGAATCTATCATGGGCTTCATAGGGTGTAGAGGAACTGCCTTGTCTTGTAAAGACATTGCATGCATGTAATTCCATTCCAGACAATTGTAGCCCTCCATCAACGATTCACCTATTATAAGGCATACCGATTTCACTTGAGATGTTATGAAAAGATATGCAGCCTGTAGAAGTTGTGATACTATTCAATAATACTACGTGCTTGGGAGAGAAGTAGTCCAGAAGTAATTGCTGTGTGCACCTTTGATGCTTTCACACATTTCATATCTGCCCAGAGAAAAACTTAGGCTCAGATGTACTAAGATTTCACACAATGCAATGCAGCAAGGGAAGTTGCTACACTGCATTGCGTCAAAGAGAGAGCAGAATATCGCCATATCAACTAGGATATGGCACACTACTGACCTCTTGTAGCGCTTGCGCTCGTCTGGCTTCCTAGTGCCAATGCAGGCACACGTGCCATGACGCACGGGTGCCTGCGTTTTGCTCAGAATAGTTTTTGTGCAGGAAGGAATATGTAAACAACAATTCTTCTTAGGGGAATATTCCTCTTTGCATTTGTGCTGCAGAATGCAGTACACATGCAAAGAGGAAGTAACGAGGAGAAATAGAGATATTTCTTCTTGTTTCGCAAGCCTTGATTAGGCACACCAATTCAATATCCTGACTTTAGTAAATATGGGTTTATGTCAAAATACATGAGTGATGCATGGAATGCGCAGGCTCCACCCATGTAACGCCTGCCCATGTGCAAGGTAATGCAAGGCAACGCTGTTTGCTGCCTTGCATTACTCATGGGATAAAATCCCATGCAAAGCTACTTATTTCTTGAGTTGTGTGGCTTGGTAAATCCCAACATGGACTTTGCATTGGGGCTGCGCCACAAAAATGGCACAACCCCAGCTCAAAATGTTAGTAACGCTGGTCCTTAATGTATGAATATATGTCTCATAATAAAGTCTTTGTATTGTAAGGGTAGCATTCGGAAAATGCAGTCTTGTGTACGTCACAATGCGCAATCCAGAGTACATGAAACAGTGAGCATTTTGGCACTAGATAGCAATAAAGGGAACACAGTACCCTAAAGACTGAGACATGGGGAGAAAGAACAAGTACAAGCCATGCAGCAGCTTGCAACAGTTCGCAACTGAACTGGACAGTTAGTAACTTGTGCAAACTATAGGCACATAATGTAAGTTAAAGAGAGTTACCATATTAAAGGAGAGCCATGATAGGAGATTGAACGTAAAACACAAAAGTTCCCATTTCCTCTGTTAATTGTGAGGTTTAGATCCAACTAGTATTAAATCCAATTGACAGGCACTACTATTCACTCTGTGATGTATAACAAAGCCATCAAAAAGAAAGATTTCCAGGTCGCTAAATCACAAATTCTTATACACACAAAATAAAAACATTTATATTCAAATAACAAATTCTTATAGGGAATGTATATTAAAAACAAATTTATTTTCAATGTATCATACATAAAAATATCATGAATGTCATGTATTTGGCTAATTCACAGAATAAAAACATTTTATAAATTCATAAACATATTGTTAAAAATTATGTAAAACACAAAACAAAAAGAGAGAACAAACTGTCGACGCAGGCGTTTCGGTGTACAGGTGTTTCGTCACCTTCTTTAGGACAATAGTTCATTGATTTAAGAAATAATCTTGAAACATGAAGTTTTTTGAAACATAAAGTTTTTCTTCCTTGTTGTGGTATGAACTCTCAAGGATAGCTAGGCCCATAGGTCCACTTCATCAAATTCGAGGACAGTATGGTTTTGTCTTAAGCAGTTTGTATGTCTTAAAGTATATGGCAATTGTTTCTTAATGCTGCGATCAACCTGCTGCAAATCTATCTGCAATTTTTCTTTTGCGCCTCTTTACGGACGTTGCGTTTTTAATGCAAGAATTTTTTGGGGGTGCACTGCAGTTATGGACATTAAGACATCATAGTCAAATTCTATTGTTTTGCTAATTTGTCAATCTTGATCTGGGAATTTTATCAATTCTCCCTTCTTTATTGGGATAAACGTCCCCGCCAAACCACGCACTTTAAATCTCAAAGGTTAAAAGAATGTAGCGACCGTCCGTATCGCCTGACTGCTGTTAGACCTCTAATGTCCATAACTGCAGTGCACCCCCAAAAAATTCTTGCATTAAAAACGCAACGTCCGTAAAGAGGCGCAAAAGAAAAATTGCAGATAGATTTGCAGCAGGTTGATCGCAGCATTAAGAAACAATTACAATATACTTTAAGACATACAAACTGCTTAAGACAAAACCATACTGTCCTTGAATTTGATGAAGTGGACCTATGGGCCTAGCTATCCTTGAGAGTTCATACCACAACAAGGAAGAAAAACTTTATGTTTCAAAAAACTTCATGTTTCAAGATTATTTCTTAAATCAATGAAATATTGTCCTGAAGAAGGTGACGAAACACCTGTACACCGAAACGCCGCGTCGACAGTTTGTTCTCTCTTTTTGTTTTGTGTTTTACATAATTTTTAACAATGTTTATGAATTTATAAAATGTTTTTATTCTGTGAATTAGCCAAATACATGACATTCATGATATTTTTATGTATGATACATTGAAAATAAATTTGTTTTTAATATACATTCCCTATAAGAATTTGTTATTTGAATATAAATGTTTTTATTTTGTGTGTATAAGAATTTGTGATTTAGCGACCTGGAAATCTTTCTTTTTGATGGCTTTGTTATACATCACGGAGTGAATAGTAGTGCCTGTCAATTGGATTTAATACTAGTTGGATCTAAACCTCACAATTAACAGAGGAAAAGGGAACTTTTGTGTTTTACGTTCAGATACCCATCCCTTTTCCAAGTATTAGGGTACCTCCTTTATGTTTTGACAATGATAGGAGATTGAACCATTATTTTATGATATTACAAAGTAAAAAGGGGGGTGATCTTGCAAAGCATACCAAGATAGTAAAAACAACTTTGTTGATGTGTTGTGTGAAGGATAATGAGGAGACAAAAGAATCCTAGGTTTCTGACAGATCCTTCCAGAAACATTCATCTTTAATAGAATGGGAGACAGTGAGAGAAAGTAAATTAGGAGAAACATGGGAGCAGCGAGTAAGAGATGGCAGGTGCTCAACGGCTGCAATTTGAACTCGGGGTGCCTGGCAAGCCGATGTAGAGAGAGATGCAAAATTAAAGAGAGTTGCTTTACAAGATTGTGGCCTAGACTACAAACTTTTGAACAGAAAGTGGATGCAGAAGGATAATCTCTCTTAACATCCTTATGTAGAAGAAACAAAACCAGGTCACTTTTTTGATTTGAGTGATCAGGGATAAAGCCTAGATTTCACACTGATAAAACAGACGTTGAAGAAGTCCAAGCTCTGAAGGCCATCAAGCAGAGGGCCAGGATGCAGAAAAAGACTCTACAACTAAGATCTCAGTTTTAATATTAATTAAGCAGTCATTCACTTTAAAACTGCTTTAAAATAACTTGGAAAGTTAATCTGAGACTTGGATGAATGATGGTGCAGTTTGATGATAATTTGGTTGTCATCACCATAAGTCAGCAATGGGAGACCTAGTTGAGCTGACAAGCCTCCTCAATGGGGAGATGTAAACATTAAAGCGTGACGATTTCTGAGAAGTTACCTGTGCTTGTGGCAAGAATCGGGATGGTAATAGGGAGTCGAACTACATAGGACAGATCTGAAAGATTAGGCAATCCAGGCTAAGGCATTGCCTCAAACTCCGGCTTTGTCCAGCTGTTTAAGCAGTAGTTCATGGGACGCCATGTCAGTTGCTGAAAAGTGATCCAATAGGAACATTGAGACATTTATACCAATGTCCATGACTTTTTTAAGCTTGTCAAAGATGGTGACCTCAGCAGACTGTGCTATGGAGAGATTCCGAAGCATGATTGAACAGGATCAAAGATGGCCTTATTCTCCAGGAAACAGAAAGATAGCTCTAGCAGGATAGATTCGTTACATTTTCAAGGGAGGCAAACGTATTATTCGTAGCCTCACTGGGACTAAAATCACCATTTAAGAATGAATCCAATACATTCTATTACAAATACATCCATTATGTGAAGCATTGCTGCACTACAATCAAAGAAGCAAAGACACAAAACTAGCGTTTACATCACCATGTCTACTTATTCAATGTTACTTGCATGATTTACAAGAACTTTCGAAATGTATTGCTGCTATACATCTAAAGCAAAAGGTATTAGAGGAAAACATTCTAATACAGGTGAACATTAGGACCGCAATGACGGACAGTGCACCATTGCTAAAAGGTGATAAAGAGTTGCTGTCTCTAGCTAACCAATGCCAGGAAAGCAGACAGCTGTGAATTACGTTTTTCTCCATTATTTTGGGTTGGAAAATATAACAGAGAAATAGGCTGGAAATTACTCAACATAGTTGGGTCATCTATAACTTCCTAATGAAAGGGCGTTACCAGAACATGCTTCAAAGATAAAGGTATCATAGGCTAAGAAAGGGTTGCATTGCAGAGAGTTGTGAGAACTTCGCCAATAGTATCTGTAGAAAGATGAAGTGTCTATGCTGGGCAAGGATCAAAGGAAAGGCCTCATTTAGGTGTGAGAATTAAGGATTTGGTTTTCATATCAGTGGGCAAAGTAAAGGTAAAGAAGAGGGTGAAATCAGTAGAAGGAAATCTGTTAATTGAATTACTATTGTCAGAGGAAGCTTCACTTTTGGGGAACTGTGAACAGATCTGTGCAATTTTGCAATGAAAGAAAACAGAAAGAGATTGACATAACTCCAAAGGAGGCACAATTAAAAGATTACAACCTCTGTCAGACTCTTACAAATCCTGAAGATTTCCTTCGAAGATGTTTTGGCTTCAATAATTTGAGACGTAAGATGGGTGGCTCTAGTAAGCCTAACAGACTTCAAGTGGTAGCTGTAATATATTGGGTTATTAGTTGTGCAGGATGTGAGCCCTGCACAATTAATAGGTCTATAATTGTCTCTGGGAACCATGTAGCACATGAATCGCTTAGGGTAACGAGGCAGAGCAGTCCAAGGCCTACTCAGGGGAGGTGTTGTGGGCTAGTAATCTCCAATCGCTGGAACGCATCAATAACCCTCATTAAATCATTGTCCAGTCAGTGTTTTTCATTTTGAAAAGTAAACATACATTTATTACACTTACTACCAAATAATACACATTAATTTACAAATATATACATTAGGTATATGGAAGTACCTTTGGTGACATCCTAAATCACATTTCACCCTTGTGGGTCCTGAACCCCATTATCACAACAATACCCTTCATCTGTATCAGATGCAAAATCACAATATACAAGCGCCTTGAGACCCTCACGGGTGAGTAGCGCGCTTTATAAACCCCTGATTGATTGATTGATTGAATATAAGGGGTGTTGTTTTAAATAATACAGACCTACTGGTTTTGTCAATGGGTCAATAGATTAATATATATCACAGGCCTATTGGCTTTGTCAGGGTTTCACTACAACAACATATAAAGCAAACCTATTGGCTTTGTCAAGCGGTCAACACATCAAAACATAAGGTAAGCTTAAAGGCTTCATCAAGTGGTCACCACTTGATTAAAGCAGTAAGCACATATTCAGAGTTATCATTAAAACTAATCTATAAACTAAACCAATATCTAAATGCAATCATAAGCATATGCATAGCAGTGTTTATAGTTAAATGCGCCAATAAAGCATTTATATTAAGAACAACTATAAACATCTGTCAGGGTTCTTGCTACATAATGTAGGCATGAGACCAATCACTAGGGACTCTGTGCACTACATCTCCCATATCAGGCATCCTATAACCACGGAGACATAGGGTAGGTTTTCTTCAAAAGGGGAGGGCTGGCAGCCTGCTCCTCCCTATAGCACCACGAGTAAGGACAACAAGTAAAACAGCCTGTGCAAGGCATTAAGAGACAATCATTGGGGAAATAAATGTGCAGATTTTCTCCCACTGACCCATATAAGACGACTTCATCCTGAGCATGTATCCTGATCTGGGATTTAGTACTGGGAGCCCAGATCCCACTCGGGACACCTACAACTGCAAAAATCATTGCGGGCCATGGGGGAGTCCCAAAGCCCCGTGGCTCCAGCTGGCTCCCTATTCGCCTTCTTGTGGTGGAAGGTATCTAGCACCTACCCACGACAGGAGAAATTCTGACACTGTTGTTCCCCATCTTACAAAGACTCTTAACTTGGCCATTAACTCGGGATCCTATCCACTCGTTTGGAAAACAGCGGTCATTAAGCCTTTATTAAAGAAAGACAATCTTCATCCCACAGACTTAAAAAATTATTGACCAATTTCCTTACTCCCGGTGCAGCTAAGATTATGGAGAAACATCTTAACTCACAACTGAGTGCATTCTTGGAGCAACATCATCTACTGGATCCTTCACAGTATGGATTCAGAATTTGCCATGGAGCGGAAACTGCTTTAACCCGTTGCGTGCGTCCGTCGGCCAACGGCCGTCGCGAGCACTACCTCTGTAGTGCTGCGAATGTCCGTTGGCCGACGCGGCCCCGCCCACTCCGCTAAACCGCCGCACCGCGGCGGAATTGCCGCCGCGGTTAAGTGGTTAATAACTGCAATTAATAATATACGCATTCTGGTAGATGCTGGGCAAACCGTGATGCTGATCCTATTGGATTTGTCCTCAGCTTTCGATACCATCTCCCCCAACAAGTTGATCAATCGGCTTCAACAAATAGGGGTCTCTGGATGTGCACTGAAGCTGCTAGCCTCCTTCTTGACGGACAGATCACAAAAAGGTTAAGATGGATCAATTCAATTCTGACCCGATTTTAAACTGTTGTGGAGTTCCTCAGGGGTCCTCTTTGAGCCCCACACTGTTTAATATATATGTATTCCCACTTGCAAAATTGGTCAGATCTTTTGGGCTGGAGGTAATATCCTATGCAGATGACACACAGCTAAGTGTCTATCACTCAAGACATAGAAGTCTCAGCCACTAATTTTAATAACTGTATGAAGTCGGTTGCTCTCTGGATGAGAGACAACTATCTTCAGCTAAATGGTGACAAAACGGAGGTTTTGATGTTTGGTAATCTTCACCCCGAATGGACCCACTTATGGCCAGAATCATTGGGGTCATGTCCCACTCCGGTTTGAATCTGCAAGAAACCTTGGTTTCATAGTTGACACCAGTCTATCTTTCAACCTCCAGGTTAATAGGACTGTGTCCTCCTGCTTTTGGATCATAAGTACCCTCAGAAAGATATTTCCATTTCTTTCCCTTGGCGCACAGAAGCAAGCTGCTGTATCACTGATTTTATCAAAGTTGGATTACTGTAATGCCCTCCTTTTAGAATCTAACAACACTTCCATCAATAAACTCCAGCTGGTACAGAATGCTACAGCAAGACTGGTACTAGACATTCCTAAATACCATTCAATCTCAGCTGCCATCAAGAATTTGCATTGGCTCTCAGCACCAAAAATAATTTTATTTAAAGCCTTGTGTATTGTGCATAAGGCTCTACACAATTCAGGACCAGAGGGAATCAGGAACATCTCAGACCTGTATGTCCCTATCAGACAATTGCGATTAGCCAATAAAAATCAGCTGGTTGTTCCAAGATACAGAAGGTCACAATGGGGAGGAAGAGCCTTCTCGGTCGCAGCATCCAAGCTCTGGAACACTCTTCCTTTATCCATATCCAGCTTAGAGTTACATCTTCCTTTTCGTAAGGCTTTGAAGACCTGGCTTTTTGCCTCGGAAATTTGATCTTTCATTCCCTGCTCCCACCAGTTAGCTGCAACTTTAGTAGCGCCTTGACGCCTTATGGTATTTGTTTGCGCTATATAAATTGTTCATTCATTCACCTGCACTCCTGCTAGTGTGCAGTGGGTTCACCATTCCTCTTCTCCGGCTTTTGGGTTGAGGATCTTGTTCTTTGTTTCTCCTTTGTGCAGGGGTTTTTAAGTGGAGGGGGGTTTAAGTGTGGGTGGAAGTTATATATGCAAAGTACCCCTGGCCAATCCTAGGGTGGCACATCATCCCTCTCCCTCATCCCAAAACTCCTGCACAGCATTCTTGGACAATCCAATATCGCACCATCTAGTTTTGGCTGTGAAGGACTCCTCTGAGGGTCTCTGCTCCAACCATAGCTGACATAATTGCCAGTTCTCTTCCCACTAAAACCTCACAGGGGAACCTCTCCTGTGTTTGCTCCAGATATCTTGGCTTCGTTCTTTGTCCAGCAGGGCTGGGGTGGCCTAGCCCAGCTGCAATGTGACAGCTAATTATCAGGAAGCATATTTCCCTCAAATCCCTTTTCTCTTGCAGGAACTGGGTCAATCACTGATAATTGCTCCCTTTGTGTGGGGAGGCCTTTGTTCCCTCTGCTGGGCAGCAGAGTAAATAACTTAGTCCAGTAGATGGGAGAAAGAATGGCATCTGATTATGAGCTGAGCTAGTGAACTATAACAATTCTTGATGTACTATAAGATGTATATGTATGTTATTGAAACCTGCAAAATCAAACTCGGTGTGCATGTTTTACCCCAGTTGGACACATTGCTGGACTGTGTAGGCCTAAGCAGAGCAAAACTACATTTTACAACAGATTTCACCTATATGTATAATATAGTGAAAACACTACAGATTTTCCAGTAAACCCTATTGACCTATCTATAAATGCTCACTAATATTATAAGGCCTATCCCAGGTTAGCACCTATCCTTGCAGAGCCCTTTCAGCACCAGGCTACCTATGCACAAAACCAGGCTGTGCATGATGGTAGTCTCACACTTGAAGCCCGCACGTGCATGTGCACACGTGTTCTATATAAGTAGTCCAATAACCCTCACCCAAGAGAGCTGCAGTGGCCTTAGCTTAAAAGGTGGATTATCGTGGCAAACACGCTCAGCCCATTTACTGTGAAATTACCATGAAATAGACTCAGGTAGTGAGGCTCACCCACAGCAAAGGTCCCAAAATCGGGAAAAATCCCAGTGGACTGAATGGGTGGAAACCATATGCAACATACGCCGCCGCCAGCTAAAACTATAGGAGGAAACTATATATTGTTCATGGGTACTCTTGTCTAGTCAGCCGTAACAAGTGTCAATGGGTTCTGATCAGGCACACCATTTGCCAGTTGTCTGCCACCAAATAGATCTTATACTCGCCTTCCTATACTAAAACCACCCACCTATCTCAAGCTTGGCTCAGACTGTGCGCAGGCATGTGCAGCTTCCTGTTAGGCCCAACACCACTCCCCTTAAGATGGATTCTGGTCCTCTCTTCCCCTGTGGCGAAGCAGAAGGGAAATGAAGATCCAGGGCATCCCACTTTTAATGAACCAAAAAGGGCTGCACTTTTTTGGTGGGCCTGATCTGGGAAGACCTGGGTTGCGCATGAGTGTCCCTTTTGGGAACCAGAAAAAGGAGCCTACTTGGCAAAGATTTTCTCCCCCGGGGGACTTAGGGAACTAGGCCGTGTCAATGGTGGGCAGCAGCCCTCAACCCCTGCAGTGACATTATGTTAAGCAAACCTTGGGGGCAGGATCAGACTTAAGGCTGCCACCTGTTGATAAATGTTGTTGTCGAGGATTCCTTCACCCCTCCTCTTGATTGGTAGCAAAGCCCAGGGGTACCCAGGGCAGAACAAGGAGGGGTACAACCACAATATCTGCTCAGACACTCGGCTCAAGGGGGCTCCTCCTCTTCCTACTTTGGGTAACTTTTGCCACAATCAACTTTGTGCCCCAGGCCAAACGCTGGTCCCTCCGACTGACCTGGGGGCGAACCCAATCTTAGGTTGCTTGTATTCCTGTTCAGGGAGGACCTGGTCTGGAAGTTCAGACTGGACTGTTATGATTGGAGCAGTGTCAAGGCTGATTTGCAATCTGACACAAAAATTTTGGAGCACACATCAAATATGTTTCAAAGTAATCATAGAAGAAAAGATGTGTCTCCTACGCTTCAAGTTAAGTCCAATAATCTCAATTTATTATTCTTCAAGGGTGGTCATAATTCTGCAGTTGTTAAAGATGAACAGCCAAGTACAAAGACCAGTCAGGGCAACCGACATGTGTTTCGTCCTCTCAGACTTTATCAAGGCTGCAATGTGACATAATTGAAGAGCTTATCATAATCTACATATTGATAGGAAGTATATTTTCTACTACATGGAGCAGTGTCTCAAAGATCTGGTACCTCCCCATGAGTTTACACCCTACTTCTCTATAGAAAGGGCCCACAGGATGCCCACCTATCACCTCCTGCACTCAGTTGTGGCCAAGATCTTCCATTACAGGGACCGGGATGCAATCCTAAAATGGCTAGACAATCACATCCTTAAAGATAGCCATCACAGCCTAATCTTCCTGGACTACATGCTGGCAGTCCAGCATTCACTGCCTCCTTTTTTAGAGTCAAGCTAAAAATTAAACACACTCTTCTTTTCCCCGCAAAACTTAAAATTATTGTGGATCAAAAAGTCACTTTTTTCTAGGATCCTTTAGCAGCTTGGGATTGGGTGGTGAGCCAGGGCACATCCTTGCAGCAGGGGCTGCCTGGGGGTGGTCACACTTTCTGCTCTGGCGCTGCCATTGCTGCTCATTGCGATAATCTGGAAAGACTTCCACCTACTCAACTACCCCATCTGAATAACAGGTCCAAAGCAATTGGTTCTTGACGCAGCAGTGACCTTTTGAAACCCCTCTCCAAGGATCCAACCAGCACCTCTTCTGACGACTCAGATACTATGTGTCTCCTACAAGACATTGAGTACCCTCCCAGGGTGACCCCAGCGACACCGGATGGCATAACCGAATACCTGATTCTTTGTGACATTTGCCGCTAGCTTACTCATGTCTTATCCTACCACCTGCAAATGATATGCTCCCATGCGACTCTCCATTGGAGGATCCCGCCCACTACCTTGCTGTGGTATTCTCCATCCACTTCTTTTATCCCTACTCCTTAGCAATTAGCCATTAGAGGGCCTGGCAGGTATATTTCCAACCCATACATAGGTTTCTTCCCCACATATACGAGAGCCAGCTCTGACCTCCAGGGGTTTTGCTTGAATTTCCTTCTGGACCTGTCTCACACCTTACTCAGTTAGGGGCTTATTAAGAGTACAGCGATCCATAGTACCACCGTACTTGTGGTGGCGGTCCTACCACCGCCACACTGTAGGCCCACCCACAGTATTATGAGTGTGGTGGTCAGACCACTGTGACCGCCAGGGATACAGGATCCTGTGGCCTTGGCACAGCGGTAAGGAGCCATAATATGCTGGTGGGTCCGCTGTGGCACTGCGGATCATATTCTGAGTTGGCTTTCTCCGCCCCTTTCATGGCGATGGGCCCGCCATGAAAAGGGTGGCAGAGAGGCAACTAAGGGCCTAACAGGGCCCCCTGCTGCTCCTGGGGGTGCATGCTGGGTGCCCCCATGGTATTGCACCCCCAGTTCCTGCACTGTGTGGCATGCATGCCACACCATGCAGGAATGTGCAGTCCGCACTCTCACGGCGGCAGTCTGCATGTTAGACTCTCCTATGAGGCTAAAAGACCGATGCCATCAGACCTCCCCTGCACCACCCGCACGACCAGGATTACACTTGTAATTTGGCGGGTGGGTGCACAGCGGCTCTGGTGGTCCTCCAGCGGACGGTGCGGTGCCACCACCAAACTCGTAATGAGGCCGTACGTGCAATCTTGAATGATGTCCTTAACGTAGAAAGCACTAGACTCATGATACTCCATTTCCATCCTCATTCCTTCAGCATACACCCTATTGAAAGGTTTGGACAGTAGCAGTCTGCCTTCTGCCCATTGTATTCACCCTGTGTTTCATTCAGTTTGAATTTTCCCTGGTTAATGTTTCTTGTGAGCTGGAGACTCCACTCTATTATAAACCCGATCTATCCTGGTCACGCTGGAGCTCATACAGTAGATGGACGCCTGCCTCCATAAATGTAAGTTATGATACACACACAGACATTCCCTATAATCTCCGGGATAACTTGGAGATTGCAAATACTGGCCAAAAGTTACAAAATCCACTCCTCCCTAGAAAGCAGGGAGGTCCACATAGCATTTATCCAGGAATTCCACATCACACAGTAGAAAGGCAACAGCCTCCAGAGGAGACGGAGGGGTCAGATTCACACTACCAATTCATCAGCTTATGCCAGGGATACCCTGATCTAAATTAGAGCTGGAACTCCTCTCTGTGTTGTGTCTAAAGACATAGACTCAGGGGTAGGTTTGCCCTTCTTGAAACCTGCGAACAAAGCAAACACAAGGAGATGATGGACGGAGTGCTGAAACTTTTCAAACACTCACCCCCAGTCACAGATCTGGGTTGAATCCATCATCATTCTTTAGCTCACTTTGCCCTTACCGTCCATCATCTCCTTGTGTTTGCTTTGTTCGCCCTAAGTTGGCAGGGTATGCCCAGACGTGGGTCCCTTGCTCACTTTGCCACTGGATTCAAGCTAGCCTGGCTGATGAGGGCTGTTAGCCCGAAACCGGTCCCAGGATGCTTGTTTCCGGTCCAGGGAAGATATGGCTTGGCAGTTCGGGCTGGACTGTTCCCATGAGGCACAGGGTCAAGACTGATTTGCATATAGCTGTGTCTGAACTGGGGTGGCAAAGTGAGCTAAAGAATGATGATGGATTCAACCCAGATCTGTGACTGGGGGTGGGTCTTTGAAAAGTTTCAGCACTCCATCCATCATCTCCTTGTGTTTGCTAACTTCCCTGAGTCCCCTACTTTTTAATAACTATGTGACTGAACTCTCTGCCCTGATCAGATCCTTCAGGTTCTTTCCCACTTCATATGGGGACGACACGCAGATTGGCCTGTTGGTTTCAAACAATCTGGATGCTACCATCTCAAAATTTCACAATTGTATGAGAGCAGACAGCAAATGGATGGGAAAACATTGCCTTAAACTTAACTCAGAAAAAATCGAGGTCATTCTTTTTGGCAATAAACCTCATTTTTGGAACCCAGCTTGCTGGCCTAAAGAGTGAGGAAACTTTCCCCACCCCGGTCCAAAAAGCCAAAAATCTGGGCGTAATCATTGATGACAAACCGGACTTTAACAAGCATATTTGCTCCGTGGTCTCGTCCAGTTTCAACATGTTGCAAATCATTAGGAAGATTCTCCCTTTCATCCCTTTGACCTCCAGAAAAACAGTAATTTCTTTATTAGTTCTTTCAAAACTGGACTACTGTAACGGACTGTATGTCAAGCTCGAAGCAGTACAAAAGGAAACTACAGAGCGTTCAAAATGCTGCGGCAAGACTTGTTTTTGATCTGCCCAAATTTCATCCTATTTCAGCATCCATAAAATAACTCCATTGGCTCACATTAGATACTCGCATTAAGTTCAAGGCACTTTGCCTTGCCTATAAAGCCTTACACAACTCAGGATCCAGCTACCTTAGACACTCCTTCTCCTGGTACATTCCTAATCGAGATCTACGATCAAAAAATACGTTGATGATCTCTCGCCCCAAATTCAAGAGAGTTAAATAGGGGGGCAGCTGTTTCTCCTCTGAAACCCCAGCACTCTGGAACACTCTACCTATACATATCAAAGCGACTCCCACTCTTTGGACTTTTAGGAAACTGTTAAAACATGGCTTTTTAATGTCTAGCCGTCCTTTTTCTCTTTCCTGTTACTGCCTCACTGCAATACCCAATATAGCGTCAAGACACCTACAGGTATTTGCGTGCTCTACAAGTTTATTAACATAACATACCAAGTATTTGTTACTTAAAAAAAAAAATGCTATACCCCCTCAGCCCCCAGAGGCTTCACAAGACGATATTCAACTCCCCAGTGGATCAGGATAAGATTCACACACTATCTCTATCCAAGATGCTAAAGAGGTGCCCACAGCAGAGTCCAGGGCAGGTCCAACTGGAACTGGCCAACTGGGTTCTTTAGTAAAAGGGTATTCTAGCATCTTGTTGTTAACAGGAGGTCAGCCAACAGACCCTAGGAGTCAACTTCTTTGTCCTGGGAACAAGTGGGAGCAAGTCCAGCCTTTCAAGTCTTTCAGGACTTTGGTAATATTCTCAAAATGCCCATTTGAATCTGGCTCAATGAGGTTAAATGTTAGAAGGATATAGTAGTCTGTGTGAAAAGGCTATCATAGAATTTAGTCTAGATAATTTATACTATGCATAAAAACATTTCAAACGCTTGTCAGCAGGTTTGATCATTAACTGTTCAAGGGTATTTAATACCATGCGTTCATATTTGGTGAGGTTATACAGGACGTATTCAAAACTTTATTTTAATTCCTGAACTTCATTCAAGATCACATTTTCCAAATGCTAAGATTTCCAAGTACATTGTAGAAGAGGAGGTATTGGATCTTGATGAGAGCCTAAATGCAGTGGCATTAGTGATGGGATTGACAGGAAGATTTGAGGTGAGCACATTTAGAGTGTCAGTGGTGTTGTACAGTGCTCCATATAAAGGAGTTGCTCTCCACCTAAAACTTGGGAACTACCCGGGGTTCTTTAATTCCCTTCTTGCCAAGTGTCTTTGGAGCAAGGCTGTAGTGTGATCCAATATGACTTATTCTAAAAATTTGGAAACAGGAACTGAGAGGAGAGAAAGTAGTCATTTCTTGAGCAGATCGCATGAACAAGGGAAAAAAATTCTTTGTGCCAATGATTAAACACAGAGTAGTTCATTATTAAGTTTCTGACAATTCCCCTGTGAAGCTTGTTCATCAAGTCCAGATTTAAGAATCTATCAACAATTGTGTCAAACATCTAAATACAGTCATTTGCAATGATGGCCCAGGTTCTAGCAAATTCTGTAAGTAATTTGGACTGAGTAGCAAATAAGTCAGACTTTTCAGGAATAGTGGCATACATAGAGCTTACCACTAGTTTAACTCCTTGCATTTCAATATTACCAAATGCATAGCAGACACTGACATCTGTCTAGGTAACTTGTATAATAGGATGGCGACACCACATCTTCTGGAACCATGTGAGGGTGCTTGTTGAACATCGATGGGAACTACTGATCAACTTACCATCTGAATATTTCTTTTGATTTTTTTCAACTCAGCCAGGGACAGGTGAGTATTCTGAAGAAGGGCAATGGCCGGGGGATTCGAGGCATGGTAGTTCAAGGTCTTCCTCTCAATATAGTGAATCAGTCTATTATTGTTTAACAAAGGAATTGAAAGAGGTCATGATGCAGTCATGAGTCATGATCACATCTGTTTCTGCTGGAGATATTAGCAGTCCATCTTAAGGGGATCCAGAGCTGGTATTTGATGACTGAAGATAAGGGGCAAGGACACGTAGTAACTGGGGATTAAAGGTTGAGGACCTAACTACAGGATGACATATTTTATGTTGACTCACAGAATAAGGACGGACAAATTGTAAAGAAATGTAACTTTTCACTAATCTCAGGTCTTTGTCACCAGAAACCTTTTTAATTTAAGAATAAATTAGTATGGATGTCGAAACGTTGGATGAGAGTTTAGATGAAATATTTGTTACAAAATTAATCAATTGTGAATAATTTAAATAGATAGCTTTGAGTGATGAATCATATTTATTTTAAAAAGGCTTGGGTCATTGAAAGTATTGTATATTAAAAATAAATTATTCTCAGAAAATAAAGTTTGTATGTATTAAAATTCTTACAGGTCACATTATACATTTTTTCTAATGGTGATAGTGTACTGGATTTTGATTTGATTATTGAGTACTACTTATAGGGTTGGCAGAAAAGAGGTTGTGCATAGGCTAGGTGGAGGGAATTTGTTTATTTGCAATAGTATCCCTGTAGGTTATGCATATAGTGTAGGTCATGTGGTCTGTGAGTTGTTCTTCTAGTAGCTAATCCTACTCTCAGCTTCAAAGCAGTATGCAGTCATCACATGGACAAACTGAAGGATTATGCTTGTGGAGCAGATAACAGCAATCATTTGAAAGATCAGTAGTTATTCATAGAAAATAGAGTGACCAGACAGCATGTAAATAAGGAGAAAGGAATATAGACACAATGCTGTTTCATACCTGCATTGCGGAAGGAATGGTCCGCTTTAGTGGAACCTGAAGGGAGGCTACCATAATGCTGGTATCCACATATGATGACTACCACAGCATATTCTATAATGAACATATTCTATAATTTTTCAATGTCTTTTCCAGTATTTTCATACAATGGTATGGAAGGCCCTGTGACATGGGCCTGTCTACCATAAGGGAGGGGAGATCTTTTATTGATAAAGGAAGACAGGGAAACATTATCCCGGAACATGACTACAATACAAATGAGGATATCCCTCTGCCTAAACAAAACTAGAGTTCACCTCACAGATATACACCACCTTTGCGAACAAATAAAAAGGACCTTTTTTTCTCTTTAAGTATAACCCTCACCCACTCTAGTAGTGGCATGCTTCATCATCTGGTTCATCCTGCCCCCTAAAAGCCAGGATGGGCTTGACCGTTTTCCAGGGAGTTCTTTGAATATTATGGTGACCGGGAGAAGCTAAGTATAATAAAAATGTCTCATCCACGCCCAGGTATCCCTTTATTAGTGAGGTGGATGGGCACAGTATAAAATAAGTATAGAGGGACAATGGAGGATATAATGGTCCGATGACCCTTATTGCATTATTGGCTCCTTTTTCTTTGTTCGCAAAGGTGGTGTATATCCATGAGGTGCACTCTAGTTTTGTTTAGGCCGAGGGATACCCTCATTTGCTTTGTAACTTCCAGTGTTGTCTGAAGTATGAGACCTGCCTTTATCCTTGTCATTAAGTGGAGATTAAGATTTGCACTTTTTTGTTTTGCATCAACAACTTCTCTATGTCTGAGCACCTTTTCTGTTTCTTTTTAAATGTTTCCTCTCTGGATGGAAGTCTTTACACTTTTTATGCAAGCAATCCTCCTCAGCCTGAATGTAGGGCATGTTTCTTTGCAGTGAGTAGAACTTAACTCTCCTCTTTTATTAGGCCTGGGCGTTGAACTCCGCTCCGTTCGCGGAGTTCGCTGAGTTTTCTGCACTCCGCGCTCCGTGGAGCTCGCAGAGTGCTGATAACAAATGTGGGAATTACTAAAGTGGCAGTACACATAAGTGCCACATTCTTGTGGTGAAAGAGTTCCTTTGTGAAGGTGCCAGCTGTAGCAAAATGAGATGAAATTGTATCTCATGAAAACACATCCACAGCACATCCGTCAGTACCACTCACTAGCCTGATGTGGTGATGGCTTTACTCTGTCGAATTGGTGAACGTGTGGTATCTGAAATATGCAAAAGGTGATGGAGACTGCTTGCAATAACTCTTTTTTTTTAAGTTGGATTTATTGAGAGATAACAAAAGAAATAAACAGCAATAAAGTGAAAATAAACAATCCTATTTGACAAGAAAGTGAATAAGTAAATTGAAAAGAAGATATAGGGATTAGACTTTTTAACTGTATACAAGAAGAAGAAATACATTATGAAAAAAGCAAATAAAGGAAAAAAAAAGGGGGGGATCAAGGGGGAAGAGAACAAAAGTAATTAATATAGAACAGCTAAAACATCATGCATTTTGTACAAAAAGTGTAACACTGTAAGCATAACAATGAATGAAAAGTTAGGAGAGTATTGTAATAAACATTCGGTAATGAAGAACCAACTAAACAACCATGCAGAAAAAGGCAATGGGAGAAAATTAAGGTGGTTTCCGCACATCATCTGATACATTTTTAGAGGCGACAAAGGAAGAGGCAGATTGAGAGAAATAAGTTGTTAAGGGGAACCATAAAAGATCTCTTTTGATTGCTAGGGATATGGGAGAAACATAGTTAGTATCCAGTCGGTGATGAAAACAGACAGCATTCCACCAGGCTCTAAAAGTGACCTTATCAGCTTGTTTCCAATTTGAGGTTATTAAATGAAATGCAATAGCTAACAATAAGTCTAAAAGTTTGAAACTCAGCGGTGTTTGAGGCCATTGGGGAGATAAAGTACCTAAAAATATATTTGTGAGAGAAAAAGGGATTAGGACCTTAAAAATTATCTTAATTTGGGACCAGACTAATTGCCAGAATTGATGGATTGAGGGGCATTCAAATAACATATGTTTTAAATCTGCAGTGGGGCAGGGACAGGACCAACAAGTAGGGGAAGAATCTGATGAAAAGGAGGCTAAGGACATTGGGGAAAATAATATTCGGTGGTAGATGAAAAAAAGGGTTTGTGTGGTATTTGCAGCTCGAGAGGTCTTATGGAGTTTAGATCAAATTTTATCCCATGTAGCAATTGGCCATTTTTGAGAAAAATCCTTTTCCCACGTCCTCTCAGTTTTTGATTTGTGCCTTTCTGAGGAGAATAGTAAAGATTTGTAAAAAGTGGATGCTGAAGGAGAACCTTCTAGAATTGAGAGTAAAGATTCATAAGCTACAGGAAGATCAGTAGAAGCTAGTAGATTCTGAAGAAACTGAGTGAGGGAAAGATGAAGAAGATTATATTGCGATCTGGAGGATGACAGTAAAGAAAATTTTGATTGGAGATCAGAAAAAGCAAGGAGTTTGTCGTCAGATATGAGTTGAGAAAGCCAGCGTAAGCCTCTAGAATGCCACGTTTTCCAGTATATAGGACGATCACGAATCCGTACTGATTTATTATGCCAGATAGGTTGTTTATGAAGGGAATTAATAGAAGGATATGAGGAAAGTAGTAGGGGAGATAACAGTTTACGAGAATGAGAAATAACCGGGGAACGTAAAGAAGCAATATTGGCAGTAAAAGTTAAAATCTCTTGAAAGTCAAAAGGAGCAATAAGAAATTTTTCTAATTGTAACCAGAGAGGTGGATGTAAGGGAAGATCTGTAGAGATCCACTTAGCAGCTTGTTTTAGTGAGAAAGCAGAATGGTAAGATTTAAAGTCGGGGAACTTGAGGCCTTCGCTAGGCCTATCTTTCTTGAGAGAGGATAAGGCTATACGCGAAGATTTACCCTTCCATAAGAATTTTATCAAAGTGGAATCGGTTTTTTGAAATAATATTGAGGGATATGAATAGGAATCATAGAAATAATATATAACACAAGAGGAGAGAGCATCATCTTAATAGAGTTTAACCGACCCCACTAGGAGAGAAAAAGGGGATGCCAATAACTAATAGTATCATTTAATTTTTTAATAATATAATCAAAATTTAATTTTAGTGTGTCAGATAATAAAGGTGCAAACCAAAATCCCAAATATTTTATTTTAATGGGTTGCCAGGTAAAACCAGAGGATTCAAAGAGATGTTTTTGACAAAGAAAATTTAAAGGCAAAATTTCGCATTTATCAGCGTTTAGACGATAACCTGAGAGCTTAGAAAACGAGGATACTTGCTGAAGAAAAGGAGTGAGAGAGGTTTCAGGATTGGAGCAATATAAAAGAATATCATCAGCATAAACTGACATCTTAATTTGATGAGGGCCGAATTGGAAGCCTGTAATACGATCATCTTGTCTAATTTTAGTTAGGAAAGCTTCTAGGGCTATACAAATAATAATGGAGACAAAGGGCACCCTTGTCTCACCCCCCCTACGCAATGAGAAGTAATCAGAAGCCTTACCGTTAGCAAATATTGAGGCCCGGGGATCTAAGTATAATAAAGAAATTAAAGCTATTAGTTTAGAAGGAAAACCAGCCCACTTCAGAGCTTGAAACATAAAGTCCCAACCAATCCTGTCAAATGCTTTCTCAGCATCTAGGGTAATCGCTGCAATCGGATGATCCAGGGAAGAGGCTTTGCTCAGGACATTAAAAAAGACTCGAGAGTTGTCAGAAGCAAGTCGTCCTTTAACAAAACCTGCTTGTTCAGGACCAATGAGAATCTTCGCAAAGATCTTATAATCTGTGTTAACTAACGAGATAGGCCGATAGTTCTTGCAGAGAGAGTGATCTTTATCATCTTTGGGAATTAAGCAGATCAGTGCTTCTTGAAACGTACCACTAGAGGTGCCATTATCCCCAAAGGATTGGAATAAAAGTAAAAGATTGGAAAGAAGAATATTTGCAAAATGAGAGTAGAATTCAATGGTAAAACCATCTGGCCCTGGCGCCTTCCCATGGCATAATACTGAAACAGCCTGAGATATATCTGCTAAGGAAATATCAGCTCCCAGAGGTTCCAAATCAATGTGATTAGATGAAGGAGAGGGAATGGATCGAAAATAGGAAAGGAGGTCAGACTCATCTAGTAAAGATTCAGGAGTATAAAGATTTTTATAGAAGGAAACAAATTCATTTAAAATATCCTTGTCTTTATAGATAGGAGTGCCAGTAGAGCCTTGTAAAGATTCTATGTTAGTTCTATCCTTCCTTACTTTTAAATAGTTAGCCAATAGTTTACCCATCTTGTTTTGGCCCCCATAATAGCGAGAACTACTTTTTAGTAGGTAGTTGGAAGCTGCTTCAGTGGATAATTTATTAAAGGTAATTTTAGCGTCAAGGAGATTTTTCAAGGCAGACTCATTATTAGAATGATAATAAGTGTATTCCAATTGTTTAATTTTATTAAGTAACTGAGAGGACTGGGCTTCTAAGTATTTCTTCTTTTGTGATACAAAATTCATAATAAAACCTCTGGCAGCTGCTTTAAAGGAATCCCATACCATCACAAAAGGAGATTCTGGGGTATTGTTGATGGCGAAAAATTCCAAAGCAAAGGAAGTAAACTTTTGACAAAAATTAGGGTCAAGTAATAGAGAATTGTTAAAACGCCATCTGCCAGGGTGAGGGGAAAAGGGGACCAAATCGATGTCAACAAAAACAGGAGCATGGTCTGATATTAGGATTGAACCGATTTCAGAGTGAATGGCATGTTGGGACAGGGTTTTACTTAAGAAAAGATAATCAATACGGGATTGAGAATGATGGGCAGCCGAATAGAAACTATACTCTCTAAGGTCAGGATGACAAAGTCTCCAAATATCCACTAGTGCTTTACGCCGCACTGTGGAGACAAATTGAGCTTGCATTTTAGAAGGGGTGAACTTAACATTAGAATGTCTATCGAGAATGGGATCGAGAATTTGATTGCAATCACCACCAAATATAACATATTCATCATCAAATGTAAGTAATTTATCGGATAAATTAGTCCAGAAGAGTTTATCAAACGAAGTAGGACCATAGACATTAAGATTAACTATAGGAATCTTATCTATAAGAAGCTTAACAATAACCCAACGTCCTTCAACATCAGCTTCTTGATAGACAACAGAAACATTTAATTTCTTGTGACATAAAATCAAAACACAATTTTTCTTACCTAGGGCAGGAGAATTAAACACATGCCCCACTCAGCATCTCTTGAGCTTGGAAGCTTCATTTTCAGAAATGTGAGATTCTTGAAGTAAAGCAACATCAGTTTTCAACTTTGCCAGGTGAGATAACACCTGTTGCCTTTTAATAGGATTATTTAATCCTCTAATATTCCAGGTAGTAATCCGAAATGTAATTTAATGAAAAAAGTATGAACAAACAGTATGCTTACAAGAAACAAGGCTAAATTTACTTTGAATACGTAGAAGGAGATAAAACAAAGGGAAAAAAGTAGTTGTATTAGGAAGGAGGATTTACAAGTATGTAAGATATAAGAAAAATAAAAAGCACTCATTTTAGGGAAAAGAACAGGGGAAATAAAAGAGGTAAATAAGAAAGAGAAAGAAGAAGAGAAAGAAAAAAAGTCAGGGAAGGTGAGTAGAAAGAAACAAGAAAGAAAAAGGGAGACGATAAAGAACAAAGAGACAGTACATGTCAAACAAAGACGACTGAAGAACATACCTACAAATACAAACGACTGGGGAGTGACTACACCAGAAGATGACGACGACAGCAACGAAGCTCCACCGAAACCCGAAGGACCACAATCAAAGACTTCAACGTAACAGGAAGTTCATAAGATAACAAAATTGTAGAAGTAAAATACCTGTAAGTGGGATAAAGAAAAAATAGTAGAAGTAAGAAGTGACCATAAGGCGGGAAATAAAAAGAAATATATAGAATTAAAAAGAGAGACCACATTACGTAGGCATTACGAGGATATAAGCACAACAACATTCACTGAGTACTGAGGGCAAGAAAACAATTACAAAACACGAGACGCAAATGACAATCATGCAGGTTTCGAAGTATCCATGGTATCATCTCCATGAAGACGAAGGAACTCTTGTAGCGCTGCAGGATCATCAAATGTTGTGGTCTTGTCTTTATATGTATCTTTGAAGAGACAAGGATGAAGAAGTCCAAACCTAGCGATGATTAAACGTAATTGAGGACGAAGATCGAGAAACTTTTTCCGACGGTCTGCTGTAATTGTAGCTACATCTTGAGAAAAGAAGAGACGGTGACCTTCCCAAAAAATTTGTTTTTTGGTCTTGACAGCTGATAGGACTTGAAGAAGGTCAGTGTATTGCAGAAAAAGCATGATGACGCCACGAGGTTTCACAGAGATTTTCAGACCGAGTCTGTGAGCTCTTTGGATGTTGAGAGCAGGTAGCAGGTAAGTCCAGGAGCTTAGGCAAAAAAGATTGAAAAAAGGCGGTTGGATTGGATGCTTCAATATTTTTGGGAAGACCATAAAGTCTAAGATTGTTCCTACGATTTCTGTTTTCCAAGTCCTCCGCCTGTTTTTTGAGGAGAGATACTTCAGACTCCAAGGATGAAATGCGAGAGCAAGAAGATTGGAGGGACTCCGTCCGCTGATCCACAATGAGCACTCGTGAATCCAAAGAAGACCATTTATCATTCAAAAATTATAGAGTTTTATTAGTTTCCTCTATGAAGGGTTTCAGAGCTCGGATCTCGTCAAGAATAATGTCCATGGCTGACGTGGAGGATTTTTCTGGAGAAGGAGGGTCTTTTTTACGTCTTTTGGTAGAGATTGCGGGTAATTTACTTAAGAACTGCGTTTTTGGTATGGTGCCTGAAGAATTGTCAGGTTTCTGAGAGGGGAGGTCATCCATTTCAGTACAGTTAGAATTAGAGTCTGAATCTGAACACGTAGGGACTTTAGTAGAAGCAGTAAGCTTAGGATTCTTCAGCCTCCCCATAAAAAGTACGGTGGAATTCAGTGATTGACACTAAACTCTTGAGACCAAAAATATCAAATCCAAAGATGACTAGCAAAATGAGATTTAACACTAGCTGAAACCTTCAATAGCTAGAAAGTCTCATTCAAGGATAGGTGATATGAGAGCAGACGTCAGATAAAACAGTAAGATGGAGGTTAGGTATTCACCTCATAGAGAAAAACAAGCAGGATATAAAATGGCGGCTGTTCTCAAAAATGATAAAAACGGCTTGAATACATGTCAGGAAAGCCAAAGGAACAGCAGTATTGCCTCCAGAACAAGAAAGCCCTTGTGTACCCAGAAATGAAAAAGCTCCGAAAATAACTTAAGGAGTTGGAGCCGAGGCAAAGGGAAACATTGTGAGGCACGATGAGCTCATTAAGGGAAAAACAAAATGGCGGCCGTCAAATCGTGGGCCGAATCGCGCCGTCAAAAATGCTGTAGAAACGTTGTAAACAGCATAAAAGCTGTTTAAATGCTCACCGCGATATACAGGTGTGAATTTCGGCGCCCATTTCGGGTGAAATGCTGACTGCTCGCCGGAATGAAGATCCTCACGGGATCGGCAAAACGGAGCTCCTCAGCTATGCGGCCATCTTGTTTGGCGCACAAGCCACGCCCCCCGCTTGCAATAACTCTAACCACTGGCAATAGCTTGGGGTAGCATTCCAACCCGTGTCACCATGCCATCTCAGTTGGGACCCAGCCAGATGCAAATAGGTCTTGCCCCTGCCCAGCCCAAACTGCCAAGCCAGGTCTTCTCTGGATCAGAACATAAGCAACCCAGGACCTGTTTTGCCCTAGTTATGGGCTCATCAGCAATGTACAGCTTGGTTCCAGTGACACAGTGAACAAGGGACACATGTCTGGGAATACCCGTCCCACTTAGGGCGGTACATGAAACACACAAAAGGTGATGGGCGGCTGCTTGCAATAAGTCTAACCACTGGCAATAGATGGGGCAGCACTCCAACCCATTGTTCCTTGCTTACCAGCACCAATGTAATAATAATAACAGTTATCATTATCATTATTGATATTTAAATCTAGCCATGATAATGTCTACCCATTAGCCCATAAATACACCTCGTAATTAATAAAAATAATGCTGTTAATACTAATACTCCTACCACTGCTACTACTTCTACTACTACTACTAATAATAATAATAATACTAATAATAATAAATACTGTTTATTATAAATTTAGCTATGACAACATGTAGTGGTTAGCCCATAAATAAACCTTTTATTGACACCCTCATATTGTGACTGTTGATCATTCCTGTCTTTTGCGAATCATCAATTTGACATTTTAGTTTACAATGTTGTTGCAAGCTCCTGAGTTAGAGTGATCCTTTGAAATACATTCAACACTCACTAAGCAGAGCTTTCAGCCCACAAGTTATTTGCTGTTGCCTGTTCCCTGCTACCCATTTGTTGTTAGCGACTTCAAATAATTTAGTCATTTAATTGTATCCCATCGTTTTCAATTCTAAGGACAGGAACTATAGTAAATGTACCCTGGTCTAGACTTTCTGGTATTCATAACCGAAATGTGGCAATACGTGGAACCTTAGTTTGCAAGGTTCAGACACATATTTACTCTAGAATCAAGTCACCTAGGGATATGCCTGCCAAATTAAGATGCATTAAGGGTTTTAAATCTTTGTCAATTGTAAAAATAGTTCCTAGTATCTCAGAACCGCTCTGTGGTCCTTAACTAACAGTCCTATCCTTACTGTGGTGTTACAGGTCGAAACAATCTTGTTGACCCCTGGAATGCCATGTTATGGCGAAGGCTTGCCACCTTCAGTGGTTTACATAAAGAATGATTGATGCATTAAAGACAAGCCTGCAAATTCAGAAGGTTGTTCTCCACGTTGTGACTTTTGTATATCTGGATGATCAGTGGAACTAGTATTAATAACACATGTTTTTGTTATTAATGTAGGATACACAAAGCTCTGATGGTTTTCATCAATATATTAGATACATTAATATCCGGTTGCCAGAGAGAAATCTCATGCAGACTTCCCTTTTATGAAATTGTTTCATATGCTTTGGCTAAGGTTCTGTCCTTCGCTGAATTAATTTCTGTATGAACAGGATTGCCTGATTATCATCCCAGAGATGTCCCTGGGAGCACGCTGAAGCAACTGGCCATCAGAATATCAAAGCCCTGCTCCGCACTGTGCCAAAAAAAGCAGAGTGTCGAACTCATGCCCATGCGGAAGTGAAGGCTCGAGATCTTGTGCTAAAATCAAAGATGAAAATAATATTGCTAGTTAGGATAATTGTGATAGCAATGATAACAGTGGTACTAGTGCAAAAACTACTACCGTGGCTAATGCTAATTGTAATAATAATAAAAAACGATGCATTATTAGAGAGGGAGATAGCAGTGCTGCCAGTCTGTGGAGCTCCATGAATGGTCCTCGGAAAAGGCTAGGGACTGACTCAACAGTGGCAGCACGAAGAAGACAATACAAGTGTGAGTGGATGAGGGGTTTAGAATGAGGGAGACACGTACCCCTCTCCTGAAAGTGCTGTTATTCTGTTTCTTTTCCATTTTTTATTTTCTCTCCCTCATCTGAGGTTCTGAGATACTCACGGCGAGGCACATGGTTGGTGTGGGTTTGTGGTGTACAGATTGAAGAGATTCTGGATTAAAGTGAGCGAGTGGGTGAAGCCAAAGAGAAAGTTCAGAATCAGTCCAAAGTGATTACATATATGAAGAAAAGGGAGGTCCTAAAGTAACATGTGAAGTGGCTGAAAATGTTTTGCCACATCAATAATATAAGAATTATTAGGGTTCTAGAATCTGCAACCCCTTTGTAATTGAATGTTCAAAAAATTTGCTCTGCTACTGATTTAGATGCAGAGATCAGGCGGACACTAAAGTAATCATCTTTAGACTTTAGGAAAGACCCTACAAGACCCAGAACGATTTTGGCAAATCTCAGTCCATCCAAACACTTGAAAACTTCTCATTGTTTGAGACTCTATTGTTCATCTATAAAAAACGACTTACACAGCCTTCTTTCTAACAACGTTAGTTTGGTTACTAATCTGCCTATAAACAACTACAAAGGGCGAAATAAAAGCAGGGGGCCTATTAACACAATCTTAAACAACAGACCCAATCGTAGTCAGAAATAGAATAAAGGAAAATCAACTATAGCAACCTTACGAAAATTAAATCAGATCCTGCAGAGTCCCAAATGCCCACATTAGTTTGGACAAGAGAAAAAGCAAAGTGCAGCAAATATTAATTTATGAATCAAACTAACCTCATACAAAGTAACACCCAATCCACAGATGCAACATATGGCACTCTGAAATGTATGCTGCACAATTGCAGACTGGCTGAAGCACACACATTGGAATTAAAGAAACATTTTTCCTCAATAAACTTCACTTATTAATGCTCATGAAAACCTAGCTGTTAGAAATTGGGTTTCTGGTTGGCAGAAGTATGCACCCTGTCCAAGCAGGAACCACATTCCTAGTCAGGGTAAGTGTAATACACACTAAAAGTTTACCTGTCCTCACCCTCTGGTAGCTTGGCACAGAGCAGTCAGGCTAAACTAAAGAGGCAATGTGTAAAGTACTTGTGAACACACACAAAGTAACACAGTGAAAACACCACAAAAGTACTGTACTCCAGTTTGGAAAACTAGCCAATATTTGTCTGAGTAAAACAAGACCAAAATGACAAACATACACAAGTCGACTTATGAATTTTGCAAGATTAAATTAAAATGCAATTCTTAGAAGTAAATAGAAGTCAATGGTGAGAGGATGTGGTCTAACGGCTAGGGTGGACCTCAAATCTGGGGAACCGGGTTCGAGTCTCAGCAATGACGCTCAACATCCTGTGATTGTGGGCAAATCACTTAATCTCCCCGTGCCTAACAAAAATTAATGTGTCTTTGTGAAAAGCAACTGGTGCTCATGTAAAGCGCTCTGATACCTTCGGGTCAAGTTTGCGCTATATAAAACTCCAGAAAAAAATATAGCTCCAACTGGGGCTATCTGGTCGCGCCTGACCGGGGCAAATCCAAAAGTTCAGTCTGACAGCGCGGGGGTATGCAACTCTTTCTGTGGGGACAGGCACAGCCCTCTTCAGGTTCAAGTGTCAGCTCCTCCCTCTCACTCTAGTTCAGGATGACCCATCAGCCTGGTGATGGGCACTCAGGATATGCAGGACACACCTCAGCTCCCTTTCGTACAGAATAGTTAAAGTAAGAAAATGCCAACTTTCTAAAAGTCTACCTAAGGGCACTGTACTCACGCACCCATCTGACGCACTGCGCTGTAGTGAATATTTCTTCACAGTGAACCACTTCCTCCGAGATTATCCAATTAGTTCATTATATACCAATTGTAATATCAATCCTTGTACCATAAATCTTCCTGCTTATATGATCACAGCGGAGACAGCGTCATTGCATTATGATTCTTTATTCAACAGTTTCAAATGCCTACTGGTGCCCATCCAGGCTTTCAACATCGGCACGTGAAGTCAATCATACTGCAGAGTGGGCTCATTTCATTAAATACACCCAATGCATTTCGAGCCTGTGCGGCTCTTCGTCAGGGCTTTCACTGAAACAAATAAAAAAACAGCTCAACTAACTGCTCAGTATCAACTTGCTATGTGCTCTAAAAAAACTACGACTTCAAATATCACCACCCTCATCACCCTCATTTACTTCCCCAACAAAACTACTGAGTGCTCAATCTTCATGTGAATCCCCCGAAAATAAACAACCCAAGCCACCCAAAAGGTTCATCGATGATGTGAAACCATAATAAACTGGTACAAAAATTCCCAATTCACCATCTTTTTACCACCGCTAACCACTAATTAATTTCACCATAATCACCTTTAACTTAACCCCAGATTCCATCCCGACTCGCCTTCCCCTTATCCAAAAAAAGAAAGAAAGAAACCTAAACTTCAAGGATTTACCTCTTAAACGCCACAACCGGCAGCCTGACCTCTTTTAGTGACCTTCTTTTCACTTTACAAATGTTTATCATGTTCTCTCACCCTGCCGCTCGGACCTTTAAATGATTTGTATTCTCGCCCGTGTAGCCAATCAATCATCATGACTCGCTAGTTCATGCGTATCACGTGACCCATCCCTCCTACACCTGTGCTTCTGACACCTTCAATTTTCAACTTTCTAAAAGTGGCATTTTTAGACTTGCAATTTAAAAACCAACTTCACTAAAAGATATATTTTTAAATTGTGAGTCCAGAGACACAAAACCTATTCTTCCTATATTTTCCCAAATGGAAGTTACACTTGTAAAGGGTTACAAGGCAGCTCCAATGTTAACATATGGGAGAGATAGGCCTTGTTGTAGTGAAAAACAAATTTAGCAGTTTTTCACTACCAGGATATGTAAAACTCCAAATTGTGTGTCCCACCTTTTAAATACACTGCACCCTGCCTATGGAGCTACCTTGGGCCTACCTTAGGGGTGACGTATAGCTCATAAAAGAGAAGGTTTGTGCCTGGCAATTAGGTGAACTTGCCAGGTCGAAGTGGCTGGTTAAAACTCCACACACAGGCTCTGCAGTGGCAGACCTAAAACATCTTTTAACGGGCTACTCATTTGGATGGCACAATCAGTGCTGCAGGCCCACTCGTAGCATTTAATTTACTGGCCCTGGGCACATTTAGTGCACTGTACTAGAGACTTTCAGTAAATCGAATATGCCAATCACGGAGAAACCAAATGACATTACATTTTAGACACAGAGCACATGCACTTTAGCACTGATCAGCAGGGAAAAAGTGCACAGAGTCCTAAAGCCAGCAAAACAAAAGTCAAAAACAGAGGAGGAAGAAGGCACAAAGTTTGGGGTAACCCCGCAAAAAGGGCCATTTCCAATACTAGCCTAATGTCCATTCCCAAAATATGATCAATCCCTTTTTACCTCTAGGGTATTCTTTCCTTGGAGTGTATCAAAAAAACATAATAAGAGGGGTGTACCTCTTATCCACAGAGACTCTCTAAAATGTAAGATTGTTCGGGAACTCGCCTCTCATCACCTTGAATACCTTGTAAAAGATATTCATCCAAACATGATTTACATCATATGCACTATATTCAGAATGAGAATAGCATCTTTCTAGAAGCACTCATAGAATGCATCCTCGCTAACAATCTGGAATACTACATCCACTGGGGTGATGAATCTAACATAGTGACAAAATTCCTGGCATTTATTCTGCAGGACAACAATCTGATTCACATTCTGGCTATCCCAACCATAACAAAGGTGACACTTCAACCTCAATATGCACAAAGACGGCATCACATTTTTAAGGAACCTCTAACTATGGATTAGGCTGACTATCAACAGATCTCCTTTGTGAATCGCCAAACTGTTCTAAAGCAAAACAAAGTGCTTGCTAATCAAGGACACTGATAAGAAAGGTCTAAGCAAAAACTTTGCAGCTTCTTTAACCTCCCTCTCATCTAATGACTCTATCAATGATGTAAATCAATTAACAAATAACAAACTGCAGCAAATCTGCTTGGTGAACTGGCATTAATAGTGAACACCATTACGACCAAAATCTAATTCTTTTTTAATGATCTTGAAGAAGCCAAAAGAGACTAACAACGAATCCATATCATCAGCAAATTAGCTAAAACAACACAATTCACTTTTGAGGATCCTAGAACAATATTAGTTCTTCCCCATCGGCACTATGGAATTGCCATGATCACAGGCATTGCCAAATCAATCCTCCTATCCCTGAAAGCTCTACCGAATACAGTTGCAACATATGCCTTGAACACAAAAAGATGACATCACTCCATGCTGAGATCTCTTAAGGACTACCAATGGACAGACAATGCATCACATTTATGCTGTCCATCATAATTAAACATATGATATTGCTCAGAAATTAAATGTTCTAGAAAAAAAGAAAGTCAAGGAATATAGAAACACTCACTCTAGAAATGTTCAAATCCAAGAAGCAAAAAACCCTCAACTCATCCTCCTTAGCAGCTGCACCTAGAACCTATAATGCCATCCCTCTGTACTCTGTATGATTGCCTCCTACTGTGCCTTCAACAAACGGAGAAAGAGATATTACACTCAATTACAACAGGGGCATTGAACCAATCTGAATTCTTCCTATCCTAACCAGAAATTTCCTGTGTTGTATATTAAAACTATGCGCAGCCAGAGGAGCCACTTTTCTACTTATCACCTGTTATTACCTTTATACGAATACCTTCCAGATAGGTTTGTTGATCCGATTTTAGGTACATATGTTTCTCCTTTTTTGTCCTGCTAAATTTACATTTTCAAATCAGGAAGAGGAGAAATTGCTAATTGCGCAAAGTCAAATCACTAATATTTTTCTTAGTTCTTAATTTTACTCCTGTCATCAGGACAGGGAGCTCACAGGTGTGCAAAACATAAGATGATCAGCAGGTTCCCCAGAAATCCATGGATTGGTAGAAATGGTGGAAGGGGCGATAAAGGCCACAGGGTGGCATGTAATAGACGAAAAAGAGGGAAAAAATATATACAGCTGTTATAGACTGTAATAGATTTAGGAAGCAAGGTATAACTTGATGCGAGATGGGGCTACACTGTTTCTAATAGGAAACTGAAACATAAACTTGTCTTTTGGTTGCATAATGAAACAAGCACTTGCATTCCACTAACTACTGAACTCGTGAACTGATGTCATTGTTCATCAACAGACCCACATCCCTCATCAGGACATCCAACTATTGAGGGTTAATTAGGAAACGCTGATGTCAGTTCGCTTGAGAGGTCACATAAGTGGTATTGCCATATGGATGAAAAAAGACATCATATATTAATATTATAGCAACCAATGCAGATAAAAATGGTAGATTGCCTGTCACTGCAATGCAAATCGGAGATCAGATACTTACTGTCATTGGTGTATATGGCACTAATGGAAATGTTGTACTTATCGTACGCAGATAGGAGTAGAAATCACAGAGAAGAGAGTCCCTTTATAATTTGGAGCGTGTTTGGAATGTGACAGCTAACCCAATATATAGTTATACAAAAAGATATCCACTCTCGCAGCCAAAATTGAAAGGGCATTACGGAACCTCTATACAAATATGGATTTATCTGACCTGTTTGGATAATTAAAACTAAATATACCAGCATGTACTTTTCATTCAAGCTCTATATAAGTTTTTATAGCAGGATGGATTTCTTTGTAATCTCCAGTAAAATTAATCTTAATATACAAAATTTGACATCGACACAAAAATGATCATGCAATGATTGTTTTTCCATATAAGATTCTATCTTATTTAAGAATTTGAGGTACTGGACATTTTATCGATCTTTGCTAAAAGTCGTAATTTCTTAAAACATAAAAAATCAACTGTACAGTACTTTAGAAATGATATATGTTCTTCCTATGTTTGCCATATCCAGGTGTGTATAAGGGGCTCATATAAGCAAAGTAATTTAGAATATCTGAATGGGATTTTTTTTTAAAGAGGAATCATTTGAATTACAAAATAAAATCATTAGCGTCATCCTTTGGACCATTGCATGCTCCTTTCGAGTCTGCCCAGCACAATATGCATGCAAAGGGGGAGCTATCCCATATGGGCAGAGAGTGCCCAAATTGGGAGTTGGTGTCTGATCAACAGAATACTTTAGCAAAGCTATGCCCATGAATCAAAAACAGATAGTAGAAAAGCTGACAGTCAAACAAATGAATATTCTCAATGGGTCTTTAAACTTAATATAAGCAGAAATGTGGCACAATATGAGCCCAATTTTGCTTTGCCATAGCTCTTTATTAATTTTTTTTTAAAACTTTTTATTTGCATTTAAAAAACCCACAAAAGGAGCATACATCAGAGGTCCAGCAGTTTGACAATTTCATTGTTAACTCATGAAAGCCAAAACAAACACAGCAGCTAAACAATTATTTAATTAGACATCATCCATTTAAACAATGGGAATTGTGCAAATTAGCCATACAAAACACAGATTAGTATGAATACAATACAAATCTGAGATAAAGTGCTTGTGCAATACCTAATGATTCAGGGGCTTCACTACAGGTTTAAAAAAAAAAAAAAGAGAGTGCGGAGGGAGAAGATTTCTTTATTAGAGAAAGGGAAGTTTAAAAAGTAGACTAATAATATGATTAACATACATTTCCATTAGCACAGCAAATGACGAGATTAGATACCATGCTGTTAAAACTGCATTATGTATGGATGCAGTTCATCATGATTTAACCATTGGGAGACCGACCGCCATATCCGGATCCCCCATTTATGAGCCTTTCGCCCCATACACTCATACAACTTTGTTTCCAAGCTGTAAATAGCCAAAAATGTAGATCTCCACTCGTAAAAAGTGGGGGCTTCTGGGTTAAGCCAGCTTGTAGCAATGCACATCCGTGCCACTACCATAGCAATAAATGACATATAGCCATCTTTTTTTGCCGACTTAATTCCCACTAAGTCCTCTAGAACTCCTAATACCGCCAATGTAGGACTGATTGTTATCTGCCTCCAGTAATTTATTCAAAAAATGTACCCATATCATAGAAAAGAGGACCTCATTTTGGACAGAGATAAAACATGTGAACAATTTCAGCACCCAGATCCCCACAACGATGACAGCGATTGTCATCTCTCCTTCTTCTTTTAAACACTTTTTCTTGTGTAAAATACAGATCAAACAAAGTTTTAAAATGTTGACTCTTTAGACCAGCTGTTAATAATACCTTGTCACCAATGTCTAAGGATTCTTGCACTATCGAGCCCTCTGTCCCCAGACTGCCTTCCCATTTAGCATTCTGAGATTCTAAATCACTGGTTTTGCATCAGTAGGTCAGAAATAACACCGATCTTAGCTCTCTTACCAATTGCCTCAATAATAGGTATCTGAATCATTGGCCCGGAGGTCTTCACCAGTTTATTCATAAAATCCCGAATCTGGAGATATTTAAAGAACTGTCGATAGGTAATCCCGAATTTCTCCCGAAGAGCCCCAAATTAACTTATATTTTCTCCAGAAAAAAGACCTCCCAGCCATAGGATTCCTTTTTGCGACCAATTCCTTACTATTGGGTCATGGAATATCACAGGTAAACTGGGTGTCCCCCAAAATGGCGTGTAGTAATTATATTTGGGTAGTTTTATTTTCTTTTTACATTGTCGCCACACTCTAAATGCCCCTAGCAGGACCTTACATTTAGTTTTTTTGAAATAGCTAGGTTCCAAATTTTTCAGAAACAAACCTTTAGCTCCCTCCCCCATTATAAATTCATAGATTGAAGCGGATTCTGCTGAGCTAAGCATGAGTGTATTTCCCGTAATCCAAATTCCCATATTTTGCAACATACTTGCCCATTAATACATGGTTATATTTGGATCCCCAAGCCCCCCCCCCCAATTCTTGGGCAGTGTCATGAATTTAGAGGCTCTTCTTGTCTTTTTAAACCCCCAGAGGACGCCGTAGCATAAACTTTCTATTTTCGTTAACCACCTGCGATTGATTTCTAGCAGGATAGCTCTAAATAAATATATTAGTTTAGGAAGGAACGTCACTTTTATTACGTACCCCCTTCCCACGAGTGACAGGAGGAGGTGATTCATTCTTCTAAGATCTTTTTCTAATGAATGTAACAAGAGGTTCAAGTTCAATTCTACTATATCTTCCACTGCTGAAGAGATACATATCCACAGATAAATTGCCTCACTCCCTACCCGGGGGTCAAACTTCCCAATATTGCTAGTGCAGAATACTTGTGTTTCCCCATGGTTTAACTTATACCCCGAGGAGAGCCCAAATGTCTTTTCTGTTCCCTCGATCTCAGCCAAAGCTTATTGTGGGTTTGTTGTAACTATCGCTATATCGTCTGCGTATGCTAAAACTTTATATTCCGCTTTCCCTGCTACCACTGGATTAATCTACCAATTGCTTTCCAATTTTACAATCAGGGGATTGATGTACAACACAAAAAGTAGTGGTGAACATGGGCACCCTTGCCTTGTCCCCCTAGAGATGAGAATCTCTTCGGATTCTAACCCCATAATCTGCAGTTTCTCCATTGGGTCCAAATACAATGATTTGATGGCTCTGATGTATCCTGGGCAAAAACCATATTTTTCTAGCACTGCCCATAAAAAAAATATGACAACCGATCTAATGCCTTTTTGGCATCTAATAAAATCAGGCCCATTTTCCGCCGGGTGGTTTCGGTGATATCTAAAAGTGTGATCACTTTTTTGATATGATCTACTGTCCCATGGCCGAGAATAAACCCATGCTGTCTAAGGGATACTAATTTAGTCATTATATTACTAAACGGTATGCCAGGATTTTAGAATACAGCTTAGCGTCACAATTATTTAATGTTATCGGCCTGTAGGATATTGGATTTAAGGGTGGTTTATCTTTTCTTTTTAAAATACAACTATATGCGTTTTTCCCCCATGAAGATGGTGTCTCCCCTAGCTATGCTTTTTAAAACACCACCAGCATATCCTCAATAGGCTCTTTTAGCAGTGCCTTGTATAACTCCAGGGGGATACTATCTGGCTCCGTAGCCTTCCCAGTGGCTAATAATCCTATTGCCACGGCCACTTCCTCTGCCAAGATTGGTTGCTCTAGAATAGCCTGATCTACCGAGCTAAGCCCGACCCCATCGATTGAATGTAATATCTTAGCATAATTCCCAACCATGGACTGCCAATCCACTGTATATAATTTCTCATAATTTTTTTTAAGACTTTCACCATTTTAGAGGGTATTACATGTTTCACACCTTCCCCGTCCTCGATTGCCTCAATACCTGTGGCCACCTCCCTTTGCCTAATTCGAAGGGCCAAGAGATGTCCCACATTCTCCCCATATTCGTAGCACTCCATTTTTCGTGTGTGGAATTCAGCAGCGACTTCCTAGCTAAAAAAACTGCATTATATTAGCTCTAACAGCTGCAATTTTCTGCTGAATTTCAGGATTGCTAATATTCTGGGATATTGTGCACTTCTGACACTCTTCAAGAAATGACAAGACTTTAAGGGAATCTTGAATCTCTTTACACTTTCTCCTTTCCTGACATAATGTATAACTCAAGGTTTCCATCCGAATCCCTGCTTTTAATGTGTCCCAAACACTGTTTCTTTAGTTGAACCCCTATTGATCTCCAAAAATTGAGCTGTCCAATATTGCATGTATTCTAAATATTCCTCATTACACAGAAGTTTCTTATCAATGGGCCATTTAGCTCGTGGTTTACAAACCCCTTTCATCGGTACCTTTATGATTAAAGGGTTGTTTGATTGCTAAGTACGTTGGATATAAAAAATAATCCAGTCTGACTAATTTATTATGCGGGTGTGAGAAGAAAGTATATCCTGGGTCGGGCCATTCATTTCCCCCACATATCGTCAAGCCTGTGATTTTCCACCAACCGGCTGAGTGCCTTAAATAGCATAAGCTTTCTTCCCGTATACCCCTGGGGGGAATCTGATCTTTTATCCACCTCTAAATGTATATTAAAGTCCCCGCACATTATCAATGGAGTCAACCATTTTGAGAGCTCAACATTCAGAAAATCCAGAGTATCGGCCTCATCTGTATCAGCTCCATAGATTGAGCACAGTATGAATGCCCTCCCCAATCTTGCAATCCATAATGACCCACCTACCCATTTCATTTGATAATTTCCGAAGAACTGTGCACCTAGACCGTCTACCAAGTATAGCTAATGCTCTAGAAGTTAAACCATGTGCACCTAAGGAGGTCCAGTCCAAGATCCGAGAATACACTTCTCTTACACCAAGGGATGTGGGTCTCCTGAAGACAGATAATATCAAACTTCCACATCCTCAATACTGATGCCACCCGATGTCTCTTGGCTCTATCATTCAACCCACATATATTGAGTGTGGCTGCGGATAAGTTATCATCCCCCATATCGTATCTCTAAATTCCTTCCCAGCATAGCCTTGCTTGGGACATTATACAGCTTTGAATATCCCCACATTACCCTCTGAGACTCCATCTTCTGTGTCTGCCATTTCATTATTTAACAAAATTCTGTCACACTCCACCTTCCCAGCCCCCTTGAAAAAAAGGATCTTAATATATCATTAAGTGATACAAAGTTCTGCTTGCTGGCCTCTGAATTAAGGCTCCCTTTCCCACCCAGCCCACCTTCCCCTACTTTAACCTCACCACGAAAAAAAGGCAATCAGACCAGCCTGGTCTATAAATGAGTGGTGCTGTCCCCTCCACCCCCAACTGACATCTACCCAGTAAACAAGCCATGCCTATCCTACCAAACCAAGAGAGAAAAAGACCCCAGTATTCCGAAACTAAATACTTATCTGACAGATTTATACTTTGTACAGGGAGAGAATCACCAACCATCTGCCCCTTGTTTTTCATAATTAATTCTAGAGATTCTGGACCTCGCTCTTCACCTACCCCCATTCATTTAAGGGTCTTGTTGGAAATGGCCCTTTCTGCAGGGTTATCCCCAAACTTTTTACTTCTTCCTCCTATTTTTTTTCCTGACCTGTGTTTGTTGGCTATAGGACTCTGGGCACTTTACCACTGCTGATCAATGCTAAAGTGCAAATGCTCTCTGTGTAAATTGTTATTGTGATTGGTTTTCCATGATTGGAATATTTGATTTACCAGTAGGTCCCTAGTAAAGTGCACTGAGTGTGCCAGGGCTGGTAAATCAAATGCTACTAGTGGGCTTGCAGCACTGATTGTGCCACCCACATGAGTAGCCCTGAAAAGATGTCTCAGGCCTGCCATCGTGGTGCCTGCACGCAGTTTATTAACTGCCATGTCGACTTGGCAAGTGCACTCACTTGCCAGGCACTAACCTTCCCTTTTCTTACATATAGGGCACCCCTATGGTAGGCCCAAGGTACCCCCCTGGGCAGGTTGCAGTGTATGTGAAAGGTAGGACATGTACTGGTGTGTGTAACATGTCCTGATAGTGAAATACTGCCAATTTCGTTTTTCACTATTGAAAGGCTATCTTGCCCCATAGGACAGAATAGGGAATGCTTTGTAACATTTTACAAGCATATCTTCCCATAGGGATAAGATGGAAAATGGAGTTTGGTATCCCTGAACTCAGGATTTAATAACACATCTTTTAGTAAAGATGGTTTTTAAATTGTGTGTTTGAAAATACCACTTTTAGAAAGTGGCTATTTTCTTGTTCAACCATCCTGTGTGCCTCTGCCTGTTTGTGGATTGACTGTCTGGCTTTGGAGTGACAGGGATTGGGGAGGTGCAGTGGCTCCAGAAGTCTGGATGAGTCAGCACTAGGCTGAATAGGCCTGATCTGCATTTGGAGTGGTCGGAGGAGTAGCATCTGTACCCGAATAGGGCTGTGCCTGTCTTCCACAATGCTGGCTCCGCCCTCCTGTGGTGTGTCTGGAGCCAAGGCTCACACTGACAATGGATTTTGTTGTGCACTTGCAGAGTGCCCCCAGAACTGGTTTGAGCTGGGCTCAGAGCCCTTTGCACAAAGAGAACAAAGCCATTTTGAGGTATAAGTATCAGACCAAAAACCCCAGACTTTTAGATCATTCCTGGAATTCAAGAGGAACCTTTGCCAAGGAGAAGAGCTGGAGAGACTGAGGAGAAGTGCTGCCCTTGCTGTGTGTCTGGGGTTGGCCTGCAGTTGCTGTTTCTGTCAAGGAAAGGAGAAGGACTTTGCTGTGTGCTGTGTCCCCTGCTTGAAGGAGATCTCCAAGGGCCTGAAGTGAGCTGGCCTCCTGTTCTGAAGCCTCAGGGACACAAAGACTTCACCCCCAGCTCCCCTGAAATCAGCTGCTGTGAGTTCTAGCCTGCCAAGAGGTGACTGTGCCAGTTTTGGGCCTCTGGAGGTTGTTGCTGCTGTTTGGGAGCTGGAAGAAAGAAGAAATGTGAAGAACTGCTAAAATCGCCGCATCGAGGGATCGCGGCTGAAGAGGACCGACGCAGCGCCGCTCGCCGCCCCCGCATCAATCACCGACACATCCTGGATTTCCATGCATCGTACCTGTGCGGCCCGCTCTCCCAATGCATCACCTGCGAACAGGAACCGTCACGAAGAATCGACGCATCACTCCCCATACAGACCGGATTCGACGCAACTCGTCCTCTGCGTGTCTGCGTGTCGCAGAGCTGTCGCATCGCCTCCCCAAGGGCTAAGGAGTATTGCATCTCTTTGTTTTCTGGCTCTGCAGCTGTTTGGCTTTTGGAAGTTTGACGCATCTACAGGTACTTTGGTGAAAAGTCACCCATCCATAGTTTTCTATGGTACAAGTTCCTGAAACCTTTTGAAAGTCATATTTTTAACTGTGTATGTTGGATTTTTGTCGTTTTGGTCTTGTTTAGTTTAGATAAAGATACTTTATTTTTCTAAACTGGTGTGGTGTCCATTTGTGGGGGTTTCACTGTGTTACTGTGAGTGTTGGTACAAATACTTTACACATTGCCTTTGGGATAAGCCTGTCTGCTCGTGCCAAGCTACCAAGGGGGTGAGCAGGGGTTATCTAAAGTGTGTATCCCCCTTACCCTGACTAGAAGCAAGGGTCCCTATTTGGACAAAGGTACCTACCTCTGCCAACTAGAGACCCCCATTTCTAACAGGTCTCAAGAAATTCTTCGGCCTTTATTTCTGACGTGAAATAGGTTCTGTCTTGCATTGACACCTTCAGTTTAGCTGGGCTCAATAGAAAGGCCTGACCTCCCTCATTCTGAAAATGTTGGATGATCTGGCTCAGCTGCCATTTACGCTCCACCGTAATATGACATAAATCAGGCCTTACAAAAAAATGAGCAATTATTAAACGTGCGTTTCTGATCTGGACGTGCAGCTTCGAATATAACTTGATGAAGAAGGAAGTTCCCAAAAAACACCAATATGGCTTTGGTTTGCCCCCTTATTGTGAGTGATTGGCTTGTTGCTTAAAGGGGAACCTGTGGGCTCTCTGAATTTCATTCTCCCAGTTCCAGGAAAGTAGTTCCGGAAAGGCGACTTTAAGCAGCTCGATAAGGAACTTTTGTGAGTTCCAACTTTTTAGGTACACCCATTACTCTCAGATTGTTCCTTCTCAGACTATTCTCTAGGTCTTCCAACTTCCACTAGGTGTCTGTCATCTGATCTTCCAGGGAGTTCATCGTCTTTCTGCTGTTATCTGCTTGACTCTCAAGGGTCATTATCCTTGTTTCCATATCTGCCATCCACTCTGTAAATTCTGAGCAAGTCATTGCAACCTTTCTTATAGCTGCCTGTATCTTCCTGTTTGCTGACTGAGTTTTCCGGCTCTCTGAACTCGTCTCTTCCCAGTGTGCCATAATGCTCTGGCAAAGTATATCCAGTGTGGGAGTATCTGGATATCTTGATTCCACTGGATCATTCCCGGGTGGATTACCTCCTCCTAAACCTGGAGTATCTGCATAATCCCACTGCAGATCCTGAGGAGGTCCTTTTCTCACCATCAGCAGATCTACCTGTTGAGCACCTTTATCTGGCGGTGAGCTTTCATTGCTGAGTATGCACTCGTGTGAGTCTTGAGAATCCCTTCCGCCAGAACAGTCACCAAGTGATTCAGAGAGTGAAAAAAAGAGTTCCCCTACATCAGCGTCAGGCCGAGCACCAGAGTTATTGCTACTCCCCTGAGTTGACATCTCCTGGTCCCTATAGTTACTCACATTTGGTTCAGTAACTTCCTTAGAGGCCTTAAGTTGCCAGCAGTTGTGGATGACTGCCCCAGGTATATATTTCTCGGGTTTCTCAACCAACACTGGCCCAGCCCCTTCACCTATGTATTTCTCACCCATTTTACAGTTCCCCTCTGAGCTCAAAACTCTCACAGTGTTGGTTAGTCTCATTTCAGCTCTCTGGTCCAGAATCTCGAGCTGTCCAAGCTGGGATAAATCCAGACTCTGGGTTTCATTGCCAGTTGAGACTTGTGGTCCTGAAGGATATTGTTGCTGGGTGCTCTCAGGCGGGGGGTCCTTCCTAATAGTTTTGGGCTCCGCCGAGGTGATTGTTTTTTTAAAACAAAATTCCCAGGCTACTACTGCATTTTTTTTTAACTGCCCGATTCCATCTCCGCTGTACTTGAGGCTCCATTCCCATCCGGTAGCTTCCTGAGAGACTCACTTTGTCTGGCTACAGTTTTAGAGTAGGAAGCAGGTTCTCCAACATGGGCTTTGACGCCCTGTGCTGTCTTAGGGGTCATGATCTGTGGTCGGCATGTAGAGATCCAGAGACTGCTCCGCCTCTGCCTGCCTTGCTGAAGCGCGCTGCGCACATTGCTTGCTGCTCGCACACACAGCACTCGAACCACGCTGATAGTCTCTGTCTTGCTTCCCCCAATGCGATCTCCACTCCCGGACTCCCGAGCCCTAAAGTAGGAATTTAGTCATAGAGACAGCATTGAGGAGCCTGAGGAGCTGCGCACTGCCACAACAGTGAGATTCACCTGATCCAAATCCCGCATCGGCTTCTAGCATCAGGCGAGGTAAGGGACGACAGTGGAGATGACAGATGGAGGCTGCTCATGCTGTCTCCATCTTGCCTCCCCTCTGACCTATTTATTTTCTTAAGACATTGTAAAACAATACTTCAGTACCATTTGTTGAACAGTATAAGCATTACCGTCCCTTTCCGCTTCCAATAGATAGCGGCAGTGCAGACAAAACAACTACAGCAGCATTGCGTACAGTATTGGAAATTACAAGACAACCATGGCACAGTGAGTAGTGAGCCTCTGAATGAGGACAGTGTGGTGCCGGTACAATATCCAGTATTCCAGTATAGTCCACTTTGTGGTGTCCTACTCCTACATGTGAAAGGTCTATGTCCAGGCCCGACCCCACATTCCCCTAAATGCTCCTGCGTGCATCCCCCCGCTCCAGAGTGCCTGGTGTTCTGGGGAGCTCATCCGAGATAGGACTCAGTGTATTGAAGTAAGTATCCTATTCTTTATAGCGTACACCTCTGCCCCCTCGAACCCTGTCACCCGACGTCACGTCTGCCTCGGCTAGGGGCCTATTTCTGTAGATCTGTCAACCTGTCTCCCAGTATTGGTGCCCTTGTGGACTTCCGTGACATTGCAATGCGTCACTTAGCAAATATTAATGCTAAGTCAATTAATAGTGTCACATGCTTATGTTTCTTCATACGGGTCATTATCCCCAACAAGCACAGCAAGGTATCTCTAGGCAGAGGTCAGTTATCTTTTGCAGTACTGTGTCCCAGAATCCCACTTTAACTGTGCAGTGCCAGCCCATTTGTGGGAATTCAGAGTCATCCTTGCCACATCTGAGGCATGTTGAGTCGGCTCCCAGAAACATACGGCCTAATCTGTAGGGGAGTAATGGGTATGATGAAGGTAATTAAACTGGACCTATTGCAGTCTAGCATTCCTGGAGACCCCTTTAACCACTGTGAGGCATTTCTCCCAGTGTTGCTCAGATAAGTCCATCCCTATTATTTGTTCCCATCATTAGACGCAACAGTGGCTGCGCCACATGATGTATCAGTGCACCATAAAGTGCCATGATGTCATGTTTATCAGATCCATGCGTTAGTAAGACCTGTAATGGTTTTGATATTACCTGTTCCGCTAACCCCCTTTCACCCCATGGGCCCAGAAGAGGACGCCCAGTGCTGCATGGAGCAGGAAAGCGCTTGTCCCAGATTAGTGGACTCCTGCAGAATCTGAAACAGCTGCCAGTTGCCCTCATGGAACACATCTCCTCACATTGTGACCTCTGCCTCCATCCAGGGGCATGTCAGGATTGCTGCAAGCGACACACTCTCAGGTATGGACCAGAAGGGCAACTCCAGCGAATACACCGGTTTTCCAGAAAACTCTGTATGTAATTTTTCCAACACCAGCAATTTGTCCTGAACAGCACATTGGTGGTAGTGCTCTTTTCATCGGTTCCCCACAGGCCCAGCAGCAACGGCGATCCATCGAGTTGATCCTGTATGGTTTGGGACTCCGGATCTGCAGGCCTCCCTAACCATCACAGAAGCCACTGTAGTTGTGCTGCTGCATAATACAGCCCGCAGTCAGGAGCAGCCACATTCCCCTTGTCCTGCAGGAGATAGAGATCGGCCAACCACACCCAATGTCTCCCAGTAGTACAGTTTGTTTAACTGTACAAGTGGTAGTGCTGCGAAAAAGTATAACAGCCTAGGTAGAATTAAGAGTTTAGCAATGGCTACACGACCCAATGTAGACAACAGCAAGGCGCTCCAGACCAGGAGGGAGTTCCGAATGGAGGTGACAGCCTTCCCCAGATTACCATCAAAAAGATTCTTTTGAGAATGTTAAATATGTATTCCTATGTACTTGAACGAGTCTGCTGCCAAGTGTAGGTCAGTGCTCGGCCGGACCCAATGCCAGTCAGGGTTCCTCATAGTCAGCGGGAACAGGCAGGATTTATCCTGAGTCACTGCTAAGCCTGAGGCCCTGCTGAAGTCCTCCAGGACTGCCATCACCGGGGTGAGGTTGCTAGCAGTAGTCATACCCTTGCACAGTTATATCAACGCATCATCGGCATATAGTGACACTATGAGCCACCTTTCATCCATTGGTATCCCCCACTCCCATACGGCAAAAGCCAGAGGCTCTATGGCTAAAGCAAAGATTAGGGGGGAAAGTGGGCATCTCTGTCACTTTCCCCTTTCTATCTTAATAGGAGAGGTTATCTGTCCCCCCCTTGCGTACCCTTGCCTCTTGGTCCTTCTAAAGCACGCCAACCCATCGAAGGGACTCAGTCCCTATGCCAAACTGCTGCATCACCCACAACAGGTAGGGCCAACTGAAGGTATCAATGGCCTTTTCAATGTCCAGTAAGGCCACCCAGTGGTGCTCTATATGCTGTCTGAACCAATCCATAATCCCCAAGAGGCGCCGAAGGATAAGGAAGGTATTACGGGCCAAGTAGGAAACCATTTTGGTCGATTTGAACCAATGACTGAATCAGTGGTAACAATCGGTTGGCCACTACTTCACCCAGGATTTTGTAGTCAAGATTCAACAGCGAGAATGGCCAATAGGAGGCCATTGCCAGGGAGTACCTATTGGGCTTTGGCTACACACAATGCCTCCCTCATTGACTGGAAAGTGGACCCGACATCCTGGCCGCCTCATAGGTTTTTAAGAGGTGTGGCACTAGTCCTGGTCTATAAACAGCATAAAATTCCAAGGGAAGCCCATCTGGGCCCGGTGTTTCGCCCTCCTCTGCCTGGAAGGGTGCATCCAGAGCAGCTCTTTGTGTTGAATTGAGTTCAAGGAGGGGAATGCTGCTCAGATGTGTGTCTGCAGCCTGGTAAGTCAGCTCGGGTTCCAGAGTATAGATGGATGCATAATAACTGTAAAACACCTCATTTATCTCTATTAATCTTTACTGCAAGGATAGATTGACTGAGTCCAGGAGTCATTGGAGGTGTGTGCAATATTTTTCATCCCATTACACTGTCAGAGCAGTTACTCTAGCTGACTGTGTTGAAAGCACCTCTGAACATAACCAATCTGCCTCTGCAATGGAGATAGAAGTACGAGAAAACATCCAACAAATAAAAAATCTTGCATCCACCTCCAATTAACCCTGTGGTGCAGTTTTGAGGAAGGTAGCACAAAACATTCCCATTCATGTATGCCTGCAACTTCCAACCCTAAAAGGATGATCCAGAGACAAAAACAGGCAAGTAATCACCAACGTATGACCCTACAGACCTTTTCTGATATTAATATTCCCCCAGAACTAACTATTACTTTCACTAATGAAACTTTCCTACTGCATGACTACAAAAACCCTAAAAAAAGAACACTAATTTTTGCAACATCCCATAACCTGGTAACACTTGAGAATAGTGATGTTTGGATAATGGATGGCTCGTTTAAATCCCCACACCCCATCCATTCACCCAAATATACACTAATCATGCTAAATTAAAAAACACATCCGTACCAGTTTACTCCCAGACTAGCAATCTTCAACATATAATGAATTTCTGATAAAATCCAAAACCTTAGATAAAAGTCCTAGAAAAGTGATAATTGACTTCGAGTTAACAATGACTAACAACATTTGCAAATTGTATTCCACCATCCAAAATCAAGGATGTTTTTTCTACTTTTCTCAGGCATACCTGTATAAAACATTCTGAGGTGAGAACTATCTGTCTGACAGTAAATTGCAATTTGAATTACGAAAACCTACTGCCTTATGCTCCATACCTCCTGAGTGCGTAGACGAGTTCTATACCTCAATTACTGAACCTGACTATTTTACACAAAACGTGGAGAAAAATTGGCACCCTTACTAAATTCTTTTGAAGACACATGGATTGGCCGTCTAAGCAGGTCGGGTCACAGGAAGAAGCCAAGGTTTCCTATTGACTGGTGGAACTGCTATGCAACCTGCTTGGAGGAAGATGCGAAGACTAACAATGCCATTGAGGGATTGCACAACTCCTTCAACAAATCTAATTGCAAACACCACTCAAACCTATATCACTTCGTAGAAATTTTGAAGAAGGAACAACGTTTCCAGGAAATGAGAATTGCTCAACCTTTTACTGGTAGTCTGAACCCCCGGGTATCTAAAAGAAACAAAGAAATGTCAGAAAGACTATTGGCAAATGTTTGTGGCATGGTTTCCCCTGTCTTTTTTCCGCTCCCTCCTGTATTTTTGACTGTGTGCTGGACTTCATTTTTGCTGGTTTGTGTTCTCTGGACACTTCACCACTGCTGATCAGTGCTAAAATGCAAGTGCTCCATTGTGTAAATTATGATTGTGATTGGTTATTCATGATTGGTATATTTGATTTACTGGTAAGTCCCTAGTAAAGTGTACTGTGGGTGCCCTGGGCCTGTAAATCAAATGCTACTAGTAGGCCTGCAGCACTGATTGTGCCACCCACATGAGTAGCCTGTAAACATGTCTCAGACCTGCCACTACAGTGTATGTGAGGGAGTTGTAAACTGCCATGTCAACCTGGCAAGTGTACCCACTTGCCAGACCCAAACCTCCCCTTTTTCTATATGTAAGGCACCCCTAAGGCAGGCCCAAGGTAACCCCATGGGCAGGGTGCAGTGTATGTGAAAGGTAGGACATGTGCTGGAGTGTTTTGCATGTCCTAATAGGGAAATACTGCCAATTCTTTTTCACTATTGCAAGGGCTATCTCTACCATAGGTTATCATTGGAGCTGCCTTGTAACATCTTACAAGTGAAGGGTAACTTTCAATTGGGAAAATATAGAGATTTAGAGTTTGGGTTCTCTGAACTCAGGATTTAAAAATACGTATTTTAGTAAAGTTGGTTTTTAAATTGTATGTTTCCAAATGCCACTTTTAGAAAGGGGGGATTTTCTTGCTTTACCATCCTGTGCCTCTGCCTGTTGAATCCACGTTTGGTTTAGACTGACAGTTGGGCTGTTTGTGCATTTACTGTAGACAGTCACACAATGGGAGCTGCTGTGTATCATGCATATCCTGATGGCCCATCAAAAGGATGATGGGCCTTCCTGAGCTAGAGTGGTGGGAGGGGTTGTCACTGACACCTGAATAGGGCTGTGCCTGCCCTCTCACAATGCTGTCTCCACCCCCCTATTGTGTGTCTGGAGCCAAGGCCAGGCAAGGCAGGATCTTGTGGACAACAAAGACTTTCCATTGAAGTATGCCTACTTCAAATGCCAAAAGGGATATAGTAATGGACCTGTAACCCCACATTTTTAGAACACTTCTGGACTGAGGACTCTGCCAATAAAAAGAGCTGAAGAGCTGTCAGGAGGTGTACTGCCCCTTTGCTGTGTGCTGTGTGGCTGGGTTGGCCTGCAGGTGCTGCTTCTGTCTGTGAGCAGTGAAAGAACTGGATTTTACTTTCTTGTATCCTGCTTTTCCAAGGTTCTCCAAGGGTTTGTGTGTGCTTGCCTCCTATTGGAAGTCTCGGGGCCATCAGCCTCTGAACTTCTCTGCTGGGAGTTCCGACCTCCCAAGTGGTGCCAATTCCAGTTCTGGGCTCTTGGAGGTGACTTTGCTGCAGAAAGAAGAAGGAAATCTGTGTGGCGATCCTTAGCGCCTGGTTTTCCCACCGCAAGCTTGCCATGCGGTTCAAAAACCAACGCATCGCCACACTGCAGCCAAATGGATTGGTGCAGCGCCTGTTCGCAGCTAGGAGAATCGATGCAGTGCCTGTTTCACCCCCCCCCGGCACCTCAACCCTCGTGCATCCGGATTTTACACGCATCACACCTGTGTGCCAAGCTTCCAACTCATTGTCCCGCCGAAAGGAGTTGCCTCCGGAAATCGACGCATCACTTCTCTTTACAGTTAGGAATCGATGCAACACTTCTCCTGCGTGCAGCAGAACTGATGCCTCCATTCCCTGGGACTCAAGAACCGATGCATCGCTGTGTTTTCTGATGCTTTCCTTCTTTGCGGCTGTTTTTCGTCTTGGATTTTGATGCATCAAAGGTACTTTGGGATAAAATCAATGCATCCATAAAAGTTCAATGGACAGAATTGTTTAAACCTTTTAAAAGTGATATTTTGAGTTATGCATGTTGGATTTTTGTAGTATGGCTGTTTTGTTTAGATAAAGATTGGTTATTTTTCTAAACTGGTGTGGCATCCATTTGTAGTGTTTTCCCTGTGTTACTGTGTGTTTATGTAGAAATGCTGTACACATTGCCTCTGAGATAATCCTGACTGCTTGTGCCAAGCTACCAAGGGGGTGAGCAGGAGTTATCTTGGGTGTGTAACTTCCTTACCCTGACTAGAAGGAGGGTCCCCTACTTAGACAGAGTGCAAGCCACTGCCAACTAGAGACCTCCATTTCTAACAGAAAAGAGCAAAGATTTTTCTTTGATGGGTGCATCACACTACCTAGAATTATTGCCTATATCTTTCACTATTAACATTGCCTAACACCCTGTCCCATTACTTGTCTGTTTTAACAACACTCAAATTCAATTTGCCATTTTTTTCTACACGTTTTTTTTCTAAAATTGAACAAAGAATTTCCTCCTACCAGCAGATGTCTTCTTTTTTCAACTCTTGGCTACGTTTTAACTCCACCTGCTACCAAGAGTCTTTCGCGTTCCAACTATCCAAACATGTATCCAACATCCGAACCACAGTCCTTTTTCAATACAAAAATCCATTCAGTGTTTTAAGAAAGGATCATCCAAAATGTCATTTCCAAAGACTGTTCCAAAAATGAAGTGTACTCCATTCCTGTGCAGAAACCATATGTGGATGTTCAAAACCAGCTAAAAAACCATAATCCATGAAAGTCGTTCAAAATGTTCCAACATTTACAAAATTCCAAACAGTTTCTTTTTAAGGAAAACCCCCCAAAAATGCGAAAAAATCCAAATGAACTCTGACTATGTGCTCCGGCCTGTTTCCACCAGGTACGTAATGTATGTTTGAAATACAAAAACACATGAAAAAAAGAAAAATGTTGATTCCTTTACAAAAACATTTTTCAAAAGTACTTACTCATGCACTTTATCACTTTTTAAAGAGTATGTTGAAAAAAAATACAACCGTCCCAACGCGGGCATACTATAGCATCCTGTTTGGGAATGAAAATGTGTTTAAAACATAGAAATAATACATCGTACGTCCTTTCTTTTATATACCTCCCCCATCTATCCTTGCAATAAATGTAGTCACCTATATACTTTTAAAATGTAAATTAAGTTGTTTGTACCTGGCTGTAGCTCTTCCTTGCTTCCCATCTCCACCACGACACTCGATCGACTGTCAAAACAGACACATAACCGTATACATCATAGCTGAAAGTAAAAACTGAAAAAGGACAATTTCTCCCAATGAAATGAATGGGAAACCATGGGAAAGTGACATAAAAAAATATTTAAAAATTGTTACAACTGTTGCATTGTTTTTTGTTTTAATACATTTTTAAAATTCAATACATATTTCTTAAATTTTTTGCAAATGTAATTTTTTTATTATAAATATTTTCTTTGAAGAAATTGTGTTCGATTTTTTAATTAAATAAATTAACATTAATTACAAATGTATTTTATTTATATTATTTATTTGTTCATAAAATATTTTGAATAATTTACAATTTTTTAGAATAGTATTCTATCATGTTAAAATATGTAAATAATTTAATTTATACTATTTAATTGATTTAAAAATTATTACTCCAGTATTTAAATAAATACATGAGTATTAATACAGTTCCCTGCTCTATACCCCTATATCGCTTACATTCTGTCCCTAAATTTTAGCATTACAAATTTCTAAGCACATATGAATTAATTTTACGAGTAATAATATTGTGGTAAAAATTAATACTCGGGTATTAAAATTAATACATAATTATTAATTCACTTCCATACCTTAAACCCCTATACCCCTTGCATCCTGTGCCTAATTCTCAGTTTTAGAAATTACATATTACATGTTATGAAACGTTCATTTGAAATGAATAAATCAATGCTCAAGTAACTAAGGGCCATATGTATGAAGCCAATTTGCGATCGCAAACGCCGAAATTTGCAGAATTTCAGCATTTGCAATCGCAAATTAGCAGTGTGCAATGTAGCACACTTAAACCCCCTTGCAAAGTAAGGAATCGCAAAATTTGCGATTCCCTCTTTTGCGATTGCATTCAAGGAATCGCAAATTGCGATTCCTTAAATGCAATGTAAGAAGCACAAAAGAAAGTGCGATTTGGCCTTAAGGAATCGCAATTTACCACCAACTTCAAGCTGGTGGTAAATTGCGATTTCACTTAAAAATGCTAATTTTTGCATTTTTTTAAAGTGCCATGTGGCGCTCGTGTTCCACATGTGCACACATACACATTTCAGGGGTGCAACAGGGTGTCCTTTTGACACCCTGGCACCCTTGAAATTGCATTCTCAATTTGCGATTCTCTAATTGGGAATCGCAAATTGAGAATGTCTTCCCATTCATTCCTATGGGCCTCCTAGCCCATAGGAATGAATGGGAAGGTATTCCTTATTTGCGAATCTCAATTTGCGATTCGCAAATAAAGAATATGTGGGATTCGCAAAATTATTTGCAAATCCCACATACATTGCATTTTGCGATTCTCAAATTGCGATTCGCAGAAAATCGCAATTTGAGAATCGCAAACCTGTTTTTTGTTACATATGGCCCTAAGTTAATACCTGAGTATTAATACTCCTCCTCACACAATACTCACACAATACTCCTATATACCTTGCACCCCATGCCTAAATTATAGTGCTAGAAATTTCTAGACACATGTAAATTGATTTTTATTTAAAATAGTATTGTGCTATAAATTAATGCTTAAGTATTAAAATTAATACCTGAATATTAAAACACTTCCCCACACTAAACTCCTGTATCACTCGAATCACCTGCCCAATTCTAAGGGGTCGATTCCGATCCCGGTCGGAGGCGCACCTAACACTATTCGCCCGGGCAAAACCCAGGCGAATGCGTGTTTCCCGACCGATTCGTTCATACGTCCGAACGAGCAAGTACGATGCGCATAACTGCCCAGATCCCGACCCAGTCGCACTCACCCAATCCAGCTCCTGTTCTCCGACCGAGCCTGATCCGGAAACGCAGAATCGAGTCGAACGGAAGCCAAAATGCAGCCCCGTCCGTCCGGACTAGTACGATGCGCACTCCGTACGTGCTGAACCCGTCGCTACGCACGGCACGTCAAAGCATCCGGGAGAGGCGCACATAAGCTCCGATTCGCGCCACAAGACGATCCACGGCTACGAGACGAACACGCCAGCCACGAGTACGAGTCAAAGCAACGAGAAAGACGAACGAGACGAACCAACCATGAATCCAATCGCGCAGATCCTACCAATACTCTGCATCTATTACCGGAACTGGTACGGACGCGTACGGCGCAGAAGGTAAGTCAGACACCCACCATACAAACAAACCACACGTACCCGACATATAACACACACACATAGGGATGCAGAAATTACTTACACCAGCAACAGCAGCACCATAGGGGCGGGATGGCTATCACCAATGCCATATACACACATAGGGGCCTGGATGCCAACCACTAACACCACCTCTACCCATGGGGGGCTGGATGCCTGTCACTACTACCACCCCTACCCATGGGGGGCTGGATGCCTACCACTACTACCACCCCTACCCATGGGGGGCTGGATGCCTACCACTACTACCACCCCTAATCAGGGGGGGCTGGATGCCTGTCACTACTACCACCCCTACCCATGGGGGGCTGGATACCTGTCACTACTACCACCCCTACCCATGGGGGGCTGGATGCCTACCACTACTACCACCCCTACTCAGGGGGGGCTGGATACCTGTCACTACTACCACCCCTACCCATGGGGGGCTGGATGCCTACCACTACTACCACCCCTACTCAGGGGGCTTGATGCCTGTCACTACTACCACCCCTACCCATGGGGGCTGGATACCTGTCACTACTACCACCCCTACCCATGGGGGGCTGGATGCCTACCACTACTACCACCCCTACCCATGGGGGGCTGGATGCCTACCACTACCACCACCCCTACCCATGGGGGGCTGGATGCCTACCACTACCACCACCCATACTCAGGGGGGGCTGGATGTCTGTCACTACTACCACCCCTACCCATGGGGGGCTGGATGCCTACCACTACTACAACCCCTACCCATGGGGGCTGGATGCCTACCACTACCACCACCCCTACTCAGGGGGGCTGGATGCCTACCACTACTACCACCCCTACCCATGGGGGGCTGGATGCCTACCACTACCACCACCCCTACCCATGGGGGCTGGATGCCTACCACTACTACCACCCCTACTCAGGGGGCTGGATGCCTGTCACTACTACCATCCCTACCCATGGGGGCTGGATGCCTACCACTACTACCACCCCTACTCAAGGGGGCTGGATGCCTGTCACTACTACCACCCCTACCCATGGGGGGCTGGATACCTGTCACTACTACCACCCCTACCCATGGGGGGCTGGATGCCTACCACTACCACCACCCCTACCCATGGGGGGCTGGATGCCTACCACTACTACCACCCCTACTCAGGGGGGGCTGGATGCCTGTCACTACTACCACCCCTACCCATGGGGGGCTGGATACCTGTCACTACTACCACCCCTACTCAGGGGGGTCTGGATACCTGTCACTACTACCACCCCTACCCATGGGGGGCTGGATGCCTACCACTACTACCACCCCTACTCAGGGGGGGCTGGATGCCTGTCACTACTACCACCCCTACCCATGGGGGGCTGGATACCTGTCACTACTACCACCCCTACCCATGGGGGGCTGGATGCCTACCACTACCACCACCCCTACCCATGGGGGGCTGGATGCCTACCACTACTACCACCCCTACTCGGGGGGGGCTGGATGCCTGTCACTACTACCACCCCTACCCATGGGGGGCTGGATACCTGTCACTACTACCACCCCTACTCAGGGGGGGCTGGATACCTGTCACTACTACCACCCCTACCCATGGGGGGCTGGATGCCTACCACTACTACCACCCCTACTCAGGGGGGGCTGGATGCCTGTCACTACTACCACCCCTACCCATGGGGGGCTGGATACCTGACACTACTACCACCCCTACCCATGGGGGGCTGGATGCCTACCACTACTACCACCCCTACTCAGGGGGGGCTGGATGCCTGTCACTACTACCATCCCTACCCATGGGGGGCTGGATGCCTACCACTACTACCACCCCTACTCAGGGGGGGCTGGATGCCAACCACTACTACCACCCCTACTCAGGGGGGGCTGGATACCTGTCACTACTACCACCCCTACCCATGGGGGGCTGGATGCCTACCACCACCCCTACCCATGGGGGGCTGGATGCCTACCACTACTACCACCCCTACTCAGGGGGGGCTGGATGCCTGTCACTACTACCACCCCTACCCATGGGGGGCTGGATACCTGTCACTACTACCACCCCTACTCAGGGGGGCTGGATACCTGTCACTACTACCACCCCTACCCATGGGGGGCTGGATGCCTACCACTACTACCACCCCTACTCAGGGGGGGCTGGATGCCTGTCACTAATACCACCCCTACCCATGGGGGGCTGGATGCCTGTCACTACTACCACCCCTACCCATGGGGGGCTGGATGCCTACCACTACCACCACCCCTACCCATGGGGGGCTGGATGCCTACCACTACTACCACCCCTACTCAGGGGGCTGGATGCCTGTCACTACTACCACCCCTACCCATGGGGGGCTGGATGCCTACCACTACTACCACCCCTACTCAGGGGGCTGGATGCCTGTCACTACTACCACCCCTACCCATGGGGGGCTGGATGCCTACCACTACCACCACCCCTACTCAGGGGGCTGGATGCCTGTCACTACTACCACCCCTACCCATGGGGGGCTGGATACCTGTCACTACTACCACCCCTACCCATGGGGGGCTGGATGCCTACCACTACCACTACCCCCACCCATGGGGGGCTGGATACCTGTCACTACTACCACCCCTATCCATGGGGGGCTGGATGCCTACCACTACCACCACCCCTACCCATGGGGGGCTGGATGCCTACCACTACCACCACCCCTACTCAGGGGGGGCTGGATGCCTACCACCCACACCACCCCTACTCATAGGATGGGTAATGCATGACACAACCAGCATACTCCAACATAAGGAATGTAAGAAAAAAACAGCCTCCCAACACCATGACAAGCGTGTGTAGACTGTGTCAAATGCCTACAACACTGAACATGACATTGAACATACAATGTGACCCCCTATCACATGTGTCACACATAAATGTGTGTGGCCTCCACAATGCAAGCAGACCCTGACCACTGTGGCAATGGGGTCCAAGCCCCCATCATCACAGTGACCAAAAGGTAGGTGTGGGGTCCATCGCTGAAGCACATTTTGAACATTGTGGCAATGGGGTCTAAGCCCCCATCATCACAGTGACCAAAAGGTAAGTGTGGGGTCCATAGCTGAAGCACATTTTGAACATTGTGGCAATGGGGTCTAAACCCCCATCATCACAGTGACCAAAAGGTAAGTGTGGGGTCCATAGCTGAAGCACATTTTGAACATTGTGGCAATGGGGTCTAAACCCCCATCATCACAGTGACCAAAAGGTAAGTGTGGGGTCCATAGCTGAAGCACATTTTGAACATTGTGGCAATGGGGTCTAAGCCCCCATCATCACAGTGACCAAAAGGTAAGTGTGGGGTCCATAGCTGAAGCACATTTTGAACATTGTGGCAATGGGGACTAAACCCCCATCATCACAGTGACCAAAAGGCAAGTGTGGGCTCCATAGCTGAAGCACATTCTGAACATTGTGGCAATGGGGTCTAAACCCCCATCATCACAGTGACCAAAACGTAAGTGTGGGGTCCATAGCTGAAGCACATTCTGAACATTGTGGCAATGGGGTCTAAACCCCCATCATCACAGTGATCAAAAGGTAAGTGTTGACATTGAAAAAGATGCAACTGCCAAACTGCATGGATGATTCCTGGTCACAGAACATCAAACACATCAGTGGCAAAGTAGTGGTTGTGTCCCATAGCAACATAGATTGGGTGAGGCAAACAGTGCAGTGCAAAGAAGACATACCTTTGGCCATGTGCAGACAAACATCACCCATGGGGGCTGACACTGTCAACATTCATCAATGACACAATGACAGAAGTGAGCAAAACCAAAGGGGATGATGGACGGAGTGTTGAACATTGCAAGCACTCACCCCCAGTCAACTGATCTGGGTTTAATCCATCATCATTCTTTAGCTCACTCCGCCACCCCAGTTCAGACATGGCCATATGCAAATCAGTCTGACCCTGTGCCTCATGGGAACAGTCCAGCCCGAACTGCAAAGCCATGTCTTCCCTGGACCGGAAACAAGCATCCTGGGACCGGTTTCTGGCTTACAGCCGTCATCAGCCAGGCTATCTTGAATCCAGTGGCAAAGTGAGCAAGGGACCCACGTCTGGGCATACCCTGCCAACTTAGGGCGAACATAGGAAAACCAAAGGGGATGATGGACGGAGTGTTGAACATTGCAAGCACTCACCCCCAGTCAACTGATCTGGGTTTAATCCATCATCATTCTTTAGCTCACTCCGCCACCCCAGTTCAGACATGGCCATATGCAAATCAGTCTGACCCTGTGCCTCATGGGAACAGTCCAGCCCGAAACTGCCAAGCCATGTCTTCCCTGGACCGGAAACAAGCATCCTGGGACCGGTTTCTGGCTTACAGCTGTCATCAGCCAGGCTATCTTGAATCCAGTGGCAAAGTGAGCAAGGGACCCACGTCTGGGCATACCCTGCAAACTTAGGGCGAACATAGCAAAACCAAAGGGGATGATGGACGGAGTGTTGAACATTGCAAGCACTCACCCCCAGTCAACTGATCTGGGTTTAATCCATCATCATTCGCCCTAAGTGGGAAGGGTATGCCAAGACGTGGGTTCCGTGCTCACTACGCCACTGGAGTCAAGCTATCCTGGCTGATGAAGGCTGATAGCCTGAAACCGGTCCTAGGATGCTTGATTCCGGTCCAGGGAAGACATGGCTTGGCAGTTCGGTCTGGACTGTTCCCATGAGGCACAGGGTCAAGACTGATTTGCATATGGCTATGTCTGAACTGGGGTGGCGTGGTGAAGCAAAATAACGATGGATTAAACCCAGATCTGTGACTGGGGGTGAATGTTTGCCAATGTGCAGCATTCCGTCCATCATCTTGTGTGTTTTGCATTTCGCCCTAAGTGGGAAGGGTATGCCCAGACGTGGGTGCCGTGCTCACTACGCCACTGGAGTCAAGCTATCCTGGCTGATGAAGGCTGATAGCCTGAAACCGGTCCTAGGATGCTTGATTCCGGTCCAGGGAAGACATGGCTTGGCAGTTCGGTCTGGACTGTTCCCATGAGGCACAGGGTCAAGACTGATTCGCATATGGCTATGTCTGAACTGGGGTGGCGTGGTGAAGCAAAATAACAATGGATTAAACCCAGATCTGTGACTGGGGGTGAATGTTTGCCAATGTGCAGCATTCCGTCCATCATCTTGTGTGTTTTGCATTTCGCCCTAAGTGGGAAGGGTATGCCCAGACGTGGGTCCCGTGCTCACTACGCCACTGGAGTCAAGCTATCCTGGCTGATGAAGGCTGATAGCCTGAAACCGGTCCTAGGATGCTTGATTCCGGAACAGGGAAGACATGGCTTGGCAGTTCGGTCTGGACTGTTCCCATGAGGCACAGGGTCAAGACTGATTTGCATATGGCTATGTCTGAACTGGGGTGGCGTGGTGAAGCAAAATAATGATGGATTAAACACAGATCTGTGACTGGGGGTGAATGTTTGCCAATGTGCAGCATTCCGTCCATCATCTTGTGTGTTTTACAATGACAGAAGTGACCATCATAATGCAGACCCACATATTTGCACCAATGGACACACAAATGGAGATATCCTGTGGAGACTGTAGATGTGAGGTGAACAGATACCATACCATGGCAGCAGTGGGACACACAAACCATGATCATCGTGCTGACTGATGACCTAGGAGTCCCAGGGACAGCAGGGGGAACCCACTAAACAACATACAGCCAATGGCACACCGAAGATATGCCAATGCAGTGGTGCAGATGCACAAACACAAACAGGCAGCCCCACAATGCACATCAAACACAACAGGTGAGGGGGGGTGTGCCAGTGTCCCCAGGCAAGTAAACACAACACATGAGGAGGCCTGAATACCAATTACACAGATGCGCATACAGTGCCACACAAAAGTAACTCATGGATCCAAATCCCCTATGTGGGCAATCAGGCATTGTTAGAAGAGAGGGAGCACAAATCACACATGTCACACAGGCATGTAGGAACAGCAACTAACACAGCAAGACACAGACACACCACAGCACTACCCCCAGGGTCCCCACAATGTGGTGACCCTGGGCTGCATGAGAATCCCACTGTGATGACAAAGCTAGATGTCGTTCACACTGTGAACCACAGTCATGTGTCCTGAGCAACAAACTACCATCACACCTACACAAGCACAAATCAATCAGCACGGCCAGTCAGCCAAGGCCAACATGGAGGCAGGGGCCTAGCCGGGCAACAACTCTCATCTGCACACACTCAACACCACACACCTCGACCTCCAACAATGTGCAGCAGTGAAGATCACATGCACTGGTGACATTGCACATGCACCCATGACAATCCCAGGGGTGGCGGTGGCAACTAGGTGCAGAAACCCATCACACATGGCCAGTCAACAAGACTCGTGAATGTCTGACACACTGCACAGTACGCTGTACATGGACATGACGGCAATACCACACCAACCAATGGGATCCCGGCCACAGTCACACACCAATGAAGAAGCCAAGGTCACCCACAAAGAACACACATAGACAACTTCCAACATTGCAGCCCTGACCCTGAGGAGTGGCAGCAGTCACACACACAACGTGTCACAATCACTGAAAGATAACACAAACTGGAAATTACATGACAGGTGTAAACAACAAGTGCCAAGGGGAATCCTGACTGTGTCCCATCTGCGTTTGCCCACAAACTCAGCCCTGACAGCAAACACACCTATGGGTGACACCCTGATAACCAGTAATGTGCCATGCACCCACATCCCAGAGAACCCAGGGAGAAGACTTTGGGGGAACATAGGTCAACTCAGCAAGCAACACAAACAGGAACATCACTAGGGATCCCAGCATGCCCAGCAACATGGAAGTGAACACACACAGACATGCTCACACAACACACACCTTGGGCTCAGGCAATGTCACAGAATTACACACTGCCATGAGGGGACCCCACTCCTGTGTGAGGAAAGCTGGCCCATACGTTGCCTCAGTAGGGCTCCATCATGTCAACAGAACACTTGGTCACACAGTCAACAATTAGCACCAAATGAAGGCTCCCGTCATATCAGCCTGGTCATGGGAGTGTCACCGAAATCATCAGCACAGATCCAACACACTTATATAGCAAGTTGCACTGATAACACAGATGAGTCCTTCCCCATTGATGCCCAAACTTGCATGTCCAGTGGAGATGGCCACACGGTCAGGGAAGTAGACTAATTGAACAATGGCAAGCACAACAGATGTGCAGGGCTGTAAGCCACAGATGTGATATTGCCAATAAAACCTAGGAATTCCCATTGCCAAATCTTGGAAACATGACACCCTCATATGCTGCAAAGGATGACATGGATACACTACAGGATAGGACACATTCCCCGTGGACCACATGGGTTCCTGCACAGTAACACTTCATTTTCATGAGACCAAAAATCAGCATCACTGCAGCAAGGGCACGGTTAGCATCATCAACAACATGTACATCAGAAGCAAAACAACTAGAGAACATAAAGTTGCTTTATTCAGCATTTGGGTGAAAGAAGTGAAAGAAAATATATAACAAAGGCCAATGGCCAGTCCATAATATGAGTCCAAACAGGGTGACAGTGCCAGATGTCACCCTTCGCATGCCTGCACTGCTACACACCAGGGACAATCCCCTCGGAGGGGCATACGGGGGGCAGGCCAGGCACCGCAGGGACAGGATCAGGGCTCACCAGAAGGAGGCAGGGAAGGGGTGGTGGGTGCAGGAGAGTCACTGACAACTGCAGTGGAGGTGTCTGACATGGTGTGTGCCGGCACAACTGGGGGGCATGACTCAGATGGTGTGGGTGCTGGCACGACTGCAGTGGGCCGTGCAGATGGAGTGGACAGGTTCCCCACTGCAGTGCCCAAGTCAGACGGGGTGGTAGTGGACTCCACTGCAGTGCCTATCTCCAGGGGAGGAGAATGGGGTTCAGGTAAGGTGGGCAGGACAGAGGGGGTGGACACCGTCTCCACACCAGTGGCACAGACATGCGCAGCGGGGGTGTGGTGCTGGAAGAGCAAGTGGCAGGGGGAGAAGGCCGGATCATTTTGGGGATGGTGTATCTGTGGGTGGGGGAACCTGGGGCAGGGTGTGGTGGGGGCACCTGTGGAGTGGGGGCCTGAGGGATGGAGGAAGGAGACTTGGTGGTTGAGCTGCAGGGCGGCGGCGGGGTCTTGCTCTTCCGGGTCAGGGGGGACTTGCGGATGGGTGCCTCAGTCGGTCTGCGCCTGGGGGAGGGTGTCCGGGGGCGAGGGGCACTCCCCTCTGTGTGGGTGGACTTCCTCTTCCCCCGGTATGCTGGATCAGCTGGATCAGAGGGGAAGAGGCCGAGGTCACAGAGGAAGACCCGCTGTGTAGGTGGGGTTGCAGGTGAGGCAAGGGAAGGGGCCTTGGAGGGAGAGGTATCGGAGGACTGCGGAGTGACTGTGGATGCGTGTGTGTGTGCCTGGGCCCCATCCCCTGTGAGTGTGGTTTCAGTCCCCTGACTGTGCGTTCGTGTGCGTCTGGATTTTGGTGTGTGTGTCTGTGTGCTGCTTGTGTCTGTGCTGGTGTGTGCCTGTGCCGGTGTGTGTGTGCTTGGGACAGGTAGGGTGCTGGGGAGTGTGGATGGGGCAGAGGTAGGAGGTGTGAGGGACTGTCGGAGGAGGGACACTGCTGCCGTCAGGGAGGAGTCCATGGACCTATTGCTCCTCTGTAGGGCAGACATGCCCGATGAGATGCCCTCCATGAATGACACCAGCTGAGTCAACAGAGTGGTGTGGGCATGGAGGACACTCAGCATTGCTGTCTGCCCTACATGGAGCTGGCGAAGGAGGTACACAGACTCCTCACTCAGGGCAGCAGGGGACACAGGGGCAGGGGTGCGGTGCCTGGCACGAAGGAGACATGCTCCCGAACACGGGAGCCTCCACGGACCTCTGGAATGGGAGCCGATGGGAGGGCGGTGGTGGTGGTGGCGGGGACAGCAACACTAGCTGGGGTGTGGTGGCTGCTGACACCCGCCTCCACAAGGGAGTCATCCTCCGAGCTGCTGTGGTCCTCAGCTGAGGTGGATGCTGCTGAGGACTCCTCGGTGTGGCTCCCCTCGCCCTCCGTGCCACTGGGTCCCTCCGACCACTCCTCGGCTGCTGACCCAGTCTGGCTCTGCGGCTCCTCCTGGTCCGTGGAGCTGTCCCCTCCTGTGGCCGTGGATGTATCTGCAAACAATAGGGAAACAGACAAACATCAGTCACCTGCACCGACCGCACACACCACAGTAAGTACAGCACATTACAGACCAAGCCCTGGCATCCTTAGTTGAACACTGCCAAAAGTGCCCAAACAGAGTAGGAGAAGCCAATTGACAGTCTGATGGTCAACCATGGCACTCACATCCCTCCTGGCCTTGCACCCATCTGTCTGGTGTCTGTGGGATGGCAATACCCCAGTGTGGACACATGCACCACCTACACAGTAGTTAGACAGTGCAGAGAACACGGTGAAGTATGTGAACATGCACACATCACAACTCTTGCCACTGAGTCAGTACAGATGTCCGGATAAAGGGATGGCCAGAGTCAATTTTGAAATGCATGTGATGCATACCAGCACCAGACACCATGATGCACCCATGTCCTGATAGTCATTGCCACAATGGGGTGCATGTAGCACATGTCACTCCCCTGCAGGATCACTCATTGGAAGTTTCATGCCATGGCACAGGCATGCCTGCTAAGTCATACATCACTGTCTCCAGTCACATGGAAAGGGCAGCCAGACAACATCAGTCTGCACTGTGTCACAATCCTAGGTCATGGGGAATGCAAGTCCTGGAGCTGAACAAGTGCACATGTCCATCCCCCACACACCACATCATCTGAACTCTTATTTGTCCACGTCATACCAATTGGACATATGGGAGACCTGTAACACAACCCTCTGAACCTGAGCACCTCACAATCTGCTGTGAATGGGAAACAGCTGCCTGAACTTCACATTCGCATACCCCAGTCTGCACGGTCAAGTGATCAAACACCTATGTGTCACACAAGTATCGTCTCCTATGGTCACATCTCCGGTGGCATGCTGAGCCCCAACCGAGAAACACCCCAGTAGTCCTGACAACGAAGCCACAGCACAATGACACAGAGGCAGACATCTGAGGGGACATATCACTGAGCACAACGTGTCAGCTGATACATGTGAGTGGGAGTACAGAGTGTATTGTATGGCCTGGAGTAGGCATTCCTGTCCTGCCCCACGTGAATGAGGGATGAGCCCTGGACAGTAGGCAGGTGGCTAAGTATGTGTGACACACTTGATATACATACTCCTGAGGCCCAAACATTGTTCACACCCGCAGCATGGGTGTGTGCCAAATACCCCAGGCACATGTGGTGGATCAGCTCAGCAATTGGACCACATATCAAAGTAACACGCAGACTACATGTCAGAACACAGGCATTGTGTAAGCAATGGACCCACCCAAGATGCCCACCACAGAGTTAGGGGAACAAATGCTGTCCCCCACCTTGAGCTAAGCAAAATGCAAGGACACAGTACCCAAGTGACACAATTCCCTGACTGTAAGGGCCACACCTGGGTATCAGATGAGGAGTGGGCAGTGCACAATTGAGGGACATGGGTCCTGGACCACATGACTGATGTACTGTGGAAGTTTAACCAGGCCAGAGGAGGGCACATAGCATGGCAGACAAAGTTCACAATGCAGTCATGGACTCACCCCTCCTTGCTGCTCTCTGGCCTTCAGCTGCCCATCCAGATCAGGGAAGACCACCGCCAGGATCCTGAGCATGTGGGGGTCGGTGTCCGGTGTCCGCCCCTCCTGCGAGGAGGTGACAGCTTCAGCTGGACCCGTGCGATCCTCCGGGTCCAGCCCCGAAGGTCCTGCCACCTCTTCTGGCAGTTGCGGATCCGGCGCTTGTAGTCCCCCACGGATCTCACTGCCCGGACGATGGTCAGCCATATCTTCTGCTTCTGGTGGGCATCAACCTGTGAGGATGACAAAGTGAAAAGCCCATTACTACACATGCAACATTTCCGTGCATCACACATTTGGATATACATGTCTAAATCACAGGGGCACATGATGTACACAGGCAGTGCAACGATGGCTATGAACAGTTTGCCAGCAGTTACTACATGGTATCATTGCCTGGGAAGTAAAACCTCGTTTAAATGCACTGTTACTGCACTATACCTGTTCAGTGCATGTAACTACACACTATGGGGGGTGACAACTACTCAGTGAGCCTGCTAGCCAGTGGCGTGCAGACTGTAGGTCTTGCTAGTCAGACAACATGCACATTTAGTTAGGCAGTGGACAGCACACTCACCTGCTCCCCTGGTTTCCCATACAGCTTGCTGTACTGTGGAAGGAGGCTGTCCAGCAGGGCCTGGTTCTCCTCAGTGGTGAAGGCTGGGGCTCTCTCCACAGTACATGCCATTGCAGGAGCCAGAGGATGCAGAGACAGCAGCAGTGGTGGTGGCAGATGTCGTCCTGGAGCATGTAGTGCAGGCAAGTGAGCTCTCAGGGGAACAGCCAGCATTATATGTGTGCTGCTGAGGCAGATACTGTCCCATGTGTCCAAAGTGATATGTCCAAGTCGTTTGCATCTTCTGAATCTGGCCAATCCATGGATTTGCACCACTTACACATGCCCACAGCATCCTTCAAAAGTTCAACTTCATGACACCCATGAATTTGCAACATTGTTGTGGGTGGCCAACTGAATTTACAGCATCCGACTCGTTGAAGGTTTGAAAACGCGTCCGTTGCCATGCCAGGCCATAGCCAATGCGTGCGCACCGATCGGTCCATTGCTGTACAACGCGTACCCGCTCACATTGTATGCAATGGCCAATGCGTGCGCACTGATCGGTCCATTGCTGTACAACGCGTACCCGCTCACATTGTATGCAATGGCCAATGCGTGCGCACCGATCGGTCCATTGCTGTACAACGCGTACCCGCTCACATTGTATGCAATGGCCAATGTGTGCGCACTGATCGGTCCATTGCTGTACAACGCGTACCCGCTCACATTGTATGCAATGGCCAATGCGTGCACACCGATCGGTCCATTGCTGTACAACGCGTATTGCGAATACAACGCGTACCCGCTCACATCGTATGCAATGGCCAATGCGTGCGCACCGATCGGTCCATTGCTGTACAACGCGTATTGCGAATACAACGCGTACCCGCTCACATTGTATGCAATGGCCAATGCGTGCGCACCGATCGGTCCATTGCTGTACAACGCGTACCCGCTCACATTGTATGCAATGGCCAATGCGTGCGCACCGATCGGTCCATTGCTGGACAACGCGTACCCACTCACATTGTATGCAATGGCCAATGCGTGCGCACCGATCGGTCCATTGCTGTACAACGCGTACCCGCTCACATTGTATGCAATGGCCAATGCGTGCGCACCGATCGGTCCATTGCTGTACAACGCGTCCCTGTATAAGTCACTGGCATATGTCACCATGCCTGTCACAGGTGAATGTATGCCAGCCACATTTACTTCCCAGGGAGTGAGGGGCACACCTACAACACCACAGCCTGTCCACACTGTATCCTAAGGCATGTAAGGCTGCATCACCTGTTCCGTGTATGGGGGTCAACATGTGGTTTTGTGGGTGGCACTTGGGGGCAGCCACTCCCAGGCTGTGCACGTGTTCATGGGGACAGTATCCTTGGTGTGTTGTGCACATGAACACTGTGGTGTGCAACTGTTCATTTCAGAGCATGTGGCATGGTCACATTTCACGGTTGTGTATGTGTATGTCATGTCACATACCCCCTGAGTCCCATGTGGGATGGTATGTACGTCACAAGGTGACCCATTGCCACAATTGTGATGGCCCACCACAGTCTGTGTGCATGTTGTGTTTACAATGTCTCTGATTCCATGTGCACAATGGGAGACAGTCTCCACATCCACGTTGTTTGTGCATGGACTTTGATGTTGTGCGTGTGTGTGTCACAGACGGCCATGTCTGTCCTGCCGAGGCAACAGGGACCACTACCTGTGGGGGTCATGGTTGTTTAGCTGTGGTGTATTCATGATGCACCATGTCATGCCAGTGTCCATGTGGCAATACAGGGTCCCTGGGTATCTACCTGTCGATGAGCTGTGATGCCTGGGGCACATCTGTCCTCACATGTCACTGTGGTGTGTGTTTGGAACGTGACAGCAGTACATGGGTACTGTGACACAGCCTAATGATATCCCATAGCACAACCTGGGACTTGTTGAGGACACATGTTGAACTGTGATGTTAGATGTTAGCCATGTAGGTACCATACATGTCCTTACGGAACGGCACACGCATCATGTACTTGTGTCTCGTAATGATGTATCATGTGATATTGAGTCTGGTCTATGCCACATATGTGGGGTGACTGACAATCTTTCTTCCGTCACCTATGCACTGCAGGGCACCAGCTGTCCATCGGCCATTCCCTGACCTTGCAACAATGGTTGAACGGGACTGCATCCGACGGTACCGCTTCACCAGGCCACTGATTGAGGAATTGACGTGCGGTTGCCCTCACATTTGCAACCTGGCCGGACATACCCTACAGCGCTGACCCCCAAGGTGAAAGTGATGGCAGCCCTACACTTCTTTGCCACTGGTACCTTTCAACACACTGTGGCGTCTGCTGGTGGGATGTCACAGACCATGTTCAGCCGTGTGCTCCGCGATGTTTTGGAGGCAATGTTGGGATACCTGAACCAGTACATCTATTTCCTTAAACGTCAACAACTCACTGACTTCAAGAGTGACTTCTATGCCCTGGAGAGGATGCCGCATGTCATTGGCTCCATTGATGGGACACATGTGGCTTTGATACCACCACAGGCACATGAGCAGGCATACAGGAACCGCAAACATTACCATTCGGTCAATGCACTGGTGGTATGTCTTGCAGATATGAGCATCTCACACGTGTGTGCCCGTTTCCCCGGTTCTGCACACGATGCCTACGTGATGAGGAGTAGTCGCATCCCGAGGATGATGTCACAGATGCGGAACCAGCGTGCCTGGCTTGTCGGTGTGTACTGACTTTGTACCATTGTGTGTGTTCTGCAATGTAGTATTCCACCCTCTTTTCCAACTCAGCTAATGTGCAATTGTCCGTATGTAGGTGACTCCGGATACCCCAACATGGTGTGCTTGCTGACGCCCCTCAGGAACCCTGTGACACCAGCCCAGATGCGCTACAATGAGGCACATGGTCGGACCAGGAGAGTGATTGAGCGGACATTTGGTCTCCTGAAGAGCCGCTTCCGCTGCCTGGACAAGACAGGAGGGGCCCTCCCATATGCCCCAGCAAAGGTGTGCAAGATTGTCATCGTCTGCTGCATGCTACACAACCTGGCAGTGCGGAAGGAGTTGCCTCTCATCCTGGATGACGATGACCAACATCCGCCACCTGTGGAGGATCCTGGCCTGGACCACAATGCCAGTGATGATGATGATGATGATGAGGGTGCTGTCCGCACACAGCTCATCACCAACTTCTTCAGCTGAATGTGAGTATCCGGAGATGTCATGTCAATGATGTGAGTTTGCATGATATGTGTTGGTGGTGCTCTGGTGCTGTTTGAGTGTGTCCATGTGCTACATGACTGTATGCGTGCAGCGATGTGTCCTTACAGGTAGTCTGTACTCCCCAACAGTGTTGACATGCTAACTTGGTTCTGGGTGGGTATCTTGTGACATGTATTGGGCATGAGTATTGCAGTTCTGTCCTGTTCTTCAGTGCTTTTAGCTGTGTGTCATTTCTGTCCTTCACAGGGTACTTTCAGGGTTGTTAGGTCATCTGTGATCCCCCGACACCGTGAATCAACTTCCAGGGTGGTAGCTGTCGTTTCCCTACAGGTGATGTGCGCCACACCCATGGACTTCCTTTCTTCTACACTTGTTGACTGTGTGCCCACTGCCAGGTGGGATTACCTTGCATCTGTAGTGGTTACAACATGTTGCAAATGTGTAATAAACCTGTGCTTCACTTTGTGATGTGCGTTGTCTGTGGTCACACATCTGACTGACATTTGCTTACTGCACCAGTGGGCTAGTTAACACAGACTGTGAATAGGTGTTGTGTCTGTGCATTGCACCATATTTCCTGGCAACATCAGGGTAGGCGATGAGTCAGATGGCCCTGGTGTGTATGTGTTGTGTAGCCCTGGTGGTGTGTCTCCCTCATATGTGTCACGTCGCCATGACTCACATGCCGGTGTTGTACTTGCTGTAGCAGTTAGCATGCACAGTGTCATTTCGCAGATCATCATCTCCATGACAGAAACAACGTTGGAATAACAACAGAGGCAAGTATGGTGTATTAGTGAGTTTATTGACATACATGTGTGAGTATAGTGCACAGGATGGTGGGTGCTGTACATTGTGATTGTAATCCAAAGTTCCTAGATGATTTGGAAGTCCTGGTAGCAGAAATGTCCAGAGTAAAGTCCACAGTCATCTGATACATTGGTCCAACTTGAACTCCCCATGTCATGTGGGAGAGTTGTGTTGCATTCGACAGGGTGAACAGTTTGCGCACAAAGGTGATTTTCCAGAACAGGTGTTGGCTTCCTGGGGGTTGTGCATGGCCATCGGCCTCTCAGTCGCCCTTCCTCGGACGACCCCTCTTCTTTGGGGGGGGACCCTCAAGTGCAGGCTGCTGCGGTGCAGGGGACTCTCCGCCAGAGTCATCCTCCCTCCCTGTGGCAGTTGCAGTTGTTGCAGCACCAGATGTTGTGGGCACACAGGGAGGTGTTGACATGTTGGTACAAATCTGCCGGAGGCATTGTAATATGTCCCTATGCACCGCCGTCAGTTCTTGCAATGTGTCCCACTTGGACTCCATGCGGGACATGTGGGAGTCCAAGCGGGCATGATGGGCAGCCTGCTGCTGTTGAATGTCCCTGAGGATCCCCACTACCTGGCTGACCTCTCCGGTGCTAGTCTGGTACGCATCAGCTATGAGTACCAGTTGTGGGTCATCATGCAGTCCAGACCCCTCTGCAAGCAGCGACCTATGTCTACCACCCCTCCCACCACCCCTGGCGACACGTGCAGGACCTGCGGTGGCACGCACAGGTGACCCGAGGCCCACTTGGGGGTTGTTAGTGGTGTTGTCATCCGTTGCTCCACGGTGGGCCTGGGGCCCTGTGCTGTTGTCAGCGGTGGTCCTTGGTCTGTCCGTGTCGGCAGGGGTGGTCTGTGTGTTGGCAGTTGTTGGAGGGGTGGGTGCAAGGGGTGCAGATGGTGGTCCTGCTGGTGCTGCATGATGACTCACACCGGAGGTGCCAGGTAGGTCTTCGCCATCCGAGGAGGGCAGAGGCTGTTCCACACCAGTGAGCTCAGTGTCCCCCGGAGCCTGGGACAGGGACTCCTCATCGTCTGCTGCTGTGTCCCCATCATCACCTGTTTTTGGGAGAGACACACAATGTATGTTATGTTTCTGCAGGCATCAATGGTTCACACACCTGACAGTTGTGACTGTACCTCTGGATGCGGGCCTGTACATTGCATTGTCCTAAGTTGTCACAGTCAGAGGTTGATATTGGTGTAGCACATTGTTCTGCATACTTTGAGCATTTCAATGTGAATGTTGAGGTGTGTACATGGCCAGCATTGGTTGTATTTGGTGGCCATCCGGCCATCCTTCTCCCCCAGCCCAGTTATCCCACCATGAAGCATACCACCCTTGCAGTGGGTTCAGGTTGACTCTCAGGATGTCAGTCAGTGGTGTCCTGCTGTTGGTTGGTGGCCAGTTCCCAGCATGGCCTTGTGCTCCCCACAACAGAGCACCAGTGTCAGACATCTTTGATGGGGCTTTTCACTCCCTGTGAGGTGTGCATGCTTCAGTGTGAGCTTGCTGGGCCATGTGGGTGGGGGATGTTGAGCTGTGACTACCACTCCCATCATGCTATTGCCTACACCCCCCTTCCCAGCATGCCCATACTTCCTTCCTTTTCAGTGGACTTCACTGTGTGTGAGTGTGACAGCAATGGCAAGATGGCTGACAGTGTGGTCCTGTTGTTTGTTGGTGCCCAGTTCCCAGCAGGGACTTGTGCTCCCCACAGCTGAGGCCAGTGTCACACATCTTTGAGGTGGCTTTTCACACCCTGTGAGGTGTGCATGCTTCAGTGTGAGCTTGCTGGGCCATGTGGGTGGGGGATGTTGAGCTGTGACTACCACTCCCATCATGCTATTGCCTACACCCCCCTTCCCAGCATGCCCATACTTCCTTCCTTTTGAGTGGACTTCACTGTGTGTGAGTGTGACAGCAATGGCAAGATGGCTGACAGTGGTGTCCTGCTGTTTGTTGGTGCCCAGTTCCCAGCAGGGCCTTGTTCTCCCCACAGCAGTACCCAGTGTCAGCCATCTTGTCAGTTCTTTGCCACTCCCTGTGATGTGAGCATGGTTCAGAGTGGTGTTGATGGGCCAATTGTGAGGGTGACCAATATCTGTGACTGCCACTCCCATCATGCTATTGCCTACACCCCCTTCCCAGCATGCCCATACTTCCTTCCTTTTGAGTGGACTTCACTGTGTGTGAGTGTGACAGCAATGGCAAGATGGCTGACAGTGGTGTCCTGCTGTTGGTTGGTGGCCAGTTCCCAGCATGGCCTTGTGCTCCCCACAACAGAGCACCAGTGTCAGACATCTTTGCTGGGGCTTTTCACTCCCTGTGAGGTGTGCATGCTTCAGTGTGAGCTTGCTGGGCCATGTGGGTGGAGGATGTTGAGCTGTGACTACCACTCCCATCATGCTATTGCCTACACCCCCCTTCCCAGCATGCCCATACTTCCTTCCTTTTGAGTGGACTTCACTGTGTGTGAGTGTGACAGCAATGGCAAGATGGCTGACAGTGTGGTCCTGTTGTTTGTTGGTGCCCAGTTCCCAGCAGGGCCTTGTGCTCCCCACAGCTGAGGCCAGTGTCAGACATCTTTGAGGTGGCTTTTCACTCCCTGTGAGGTGTGCATGCTTCAGTGTGAGCTTGCTGGGCCATGTGGGTGGGGGATGTTGAGCTGTGACTACCACTCCCATCATGCTATTGCCTACACCCCCTTCCCAGCATGCCCATACTTCCTTCCCTTTGAGTGGACTTCACTGTGTGTGAGTGTGACAGCAATGGCAAGATGGCTGACAGTGGTGTCCTGCTGTTGGTTGGTGGCCAGTTCCCAGCATGGCCTTGTGCTCCCCACAACAGAGCACCAGTGTCAGACATCTTTGATGGGGCTTTCCACTCCCTGTGAGGTGTGCATGCTTCAGTGTGAGCTTGCTGGGCCATGTGGGTGGGGGATGTTGAGCTGTGACTACCACTCCCATCATGCTATTGCCTACACCCCCTTCCCAGCTTGCCCATACTTCCTTCCTTCTGACTCTGCTTCCCTGTGGGGTAGTGTGCCTGTGCTGAATGGATGGCTGACAGTGTTGTCCTGGCGTTTGTTTGGCTACAAGTCCCATGTGTGTCCCTGTGCTTCCCACAGCATAACCCAGGGTGGTGGTTCTTTGTGGGATAATTAATTTTAGTGTGAGGCAATGCATTTTCCCAGGTGAGTTGTGTGTAGTTTGTGTTAGGGATGTGTGTGAGAAGAGCTGCTGGTAACTATGGTCAGAGCTGTCAGTCCTCCTTCCCACCCAGCCAGATATCCCACCATGGAACGTGCTTCCATTGCAGGGAGTGCAAGTTGTCTTTCAGGATGTCAGTCAATGGTGTTGGTTGGTGCACAGTTGCCAGCAGGGCCTTGTGCTCCCCACAGCAGTAGCCAGTGTCAGCCATCTTGTCAGTTGTTTTCCACTCCCTGTGATGTGAGCATGGTTCAGAGTGGTGTTGATGGGCGTATTGTGAGGGTGGGCAATATCTGTGACTACAACTCCCATGATGCTATTGGCTACACTGACTTGACCAGCATAGACAGAATTCCTTCCTTTCTGTGGGATTCCCTGTGTGGTGGTGTTCTAGTGGTGGCTACATATCTGACTGTGTTTGTTGGTTAGATTTGTGCCACTGCCTAGCTTTATTTGTTGTAGGGTTTGTACATGTCATGACACAGTTACATATCACTATGAGATGGCATGTATTGTGTTTATCTGACTGACATACACATCTTGGGATGATTCTGGTTTTGTTGCTGTGGATTTGCTAAGGGTGCATGGTTTGACTATCCCCTTGACAGTGATGTGTGTATATTGTCACATGATATTGTGTATATTTGTTGTGTACTCACCAGGCTCTGGGATGTTTGATAGTCCATATACGCTCACTGGTGGTAGGATGGCCCGCACCTTCTCCTCCCAGGGCCAGAGGTATAGCGGTTTGGCAGGAGGGCCACTGCCGGTGTGTTGTCTCAAGATGTAATCCTTCTTTGGTAGGTCCCTGACCCTCCTGCGCACATCATACCACCTGTTCTGGATGTCTTCCTTTGTGCGCAAACATGGTGATTGTGCGTTCACCCTGTCGACGATCCTCTCCCACATCTTGGTTTTCTGCGACATGGGGGTCTGTTGGACCAGTGTACCAAACAGCTGTGGCTCTACCCTGAGGATCTCATCTACCAGGACTTCCAATTCACTGTCTAGGAACTTTGGATTCTTCTTTGGGGGCATGGTGATGGGTGGTGGTGGTGAGTGATGTGGGTGTTGGTGTGCAAGTGAGGGTGTGTGAGTGTGGGTTTTGCTGGGTGTATGTGAGGGTGCTATTTGTTGAGGTGCTGATGGTGTGTGGCTTGTGTGATGGATGAGCTGTGAGTGTGTGTGTGGTTGCTGTCTGTTGGTGTTCTGTGCTGGCAGGTCATTTGAATTTGCAAAGGATCATGGTAGGGATTTGTGGCCTTTATATGGGTGGAGTTGTGGGTGTGTCTTTGTTCCCTGTTTCCCCCCAGTATTTATTGGCTTTGTAATTGCTTGTTTGGCCTTTTTTTTTTGTGTTTTTCCCTTTGTACTTTTTGTGCATGTAGGAGACGTTCTTCTGACCGAGTCGGACCCTGCAGTTGTCTCGTGCGAGCTTCTCCGAGTCATTCACGCTGTGTTTGTGCTGTGTTTCATGTGCGGCGTATGCGTCAGTCGCGGAGTATTGGGTTGCTTCGGCTCGCTGTTTTGTATGCGTGTCGTTCGTACGGCTTGTACTCCGTGCGACTCGGTCGGGTTTTCCACACGTTGCATCGTACTGCGCGGGTCGGACTTCGCGGGTACGTTTCGTTCGGGTTCATTCCTGGTGCGTGTCGGTCGGTTCGATTCGCGTGGTTTTCCGGCCGGATAGCTGGTTTCCGCGCGGTTCGCTCGTTCGGCTTGTGTTCCGTACGAGTCGGTCGGATTTTGCACGCATTTCATCGTACTAGGCGGGTCGGGCTGCACCGGTACGTGTCGGTCGGAATAGATTCCCGATCCGAGTCGGTCGGTACGTTTTCCGGCCCGAATCGGAATCGGCCCCTAAGTGTTAGAAATTACTTATTAAACGTTCGGAAATTTTTATTTTATTTTAAATTACTGTATAAATTAATACTTACATAATTAAATTAATACCTGAGTATTAATACACTTCCCCACCCAATAGCCCTATATCCCCTTGCATTCTGTGCCTAAATGTTAGTGATGCAAATTATTCTTACTACATATTTAAAAATAGTTTTACTATTTACAATATTGTATACATTAATACTCAGGTATGTACATACATACCTGAGTATTAATACGCTCCCCCACACAATACCCCTATAACCCTTGCATCCCGTTCCTAAATTTCAGTGTTACAAATTTCTTAGAACAATGTATAAAAATATTATTAATATTTATATAATTGTGTACATTAATAATTAGGTATTTAAATGAATATCTGAATATTAAAAACCACCCCAACTATTTAAAAAATATATAAACTATCCCAAAATACTTATCAGTATACCTACCTATATACTTACACATACATGTGTGGTAATGACATGCGTGGTAATGACATTCGTTGTAAAGGCATATTTGTTTGAAATGGCATGCGTGGTAATGTTGTATCTGTGGGAATGACTTTGTGGTAAATGCATGTTATGGTAATGACTGGGTGGTAAAGGCTGTTTTCCATAAGTCATAGGTTTAGATCCTTATTGCTTATTTTTCTCAATCTGTTGTTATTCTAAGATAGCAAAGAAAGGCTCCCCTGGATATTAATTAAGTATTGTCCAGAGAACCCCAATCACTGCATTACATTTTATATCCTAACTTTGTGTTTCTCCTTACCAATCACTCTTAACATACAATGTCTGACAAGTACGGACGATATGTGATTCCTACACCTTATAATACTCATTATCTTAAGTAAAATTTTCTGTACATTGATTTGAACACTGGTAGGATTTCTTGTGTCTCTGTGCATGATGTAGAGCACTCTGAACCCCTACACTGGGATGAGTAGTGCTATAAAAGAACTAAATAAAAATAAATATTAGTAGGTGCTGTTTAAGCCATTATTAGTGTAATTACTCATCCAGACAGATAAATCTTGCATTCTTACAGTGCATGCACCGCTAGAAAATAGACTTGCTGCGGACGGATTAAGGCATACTTTAAAAATGACATAATAACTTCTGTCATAATGCTTCATACACAACTATTCGCTTTTTAACTTTAATTGTATTTTCCTTGAAATGAAATTGGTCAAAATCTTAAATGAATTCTTTTTAACGTTCTGATTTTAAATGCTTTTGTTATACTGCATATGGTTTTAAGTAACTGTGCAATAAATATTCATTCATTCATTCAGTGCATGCATATCTCTTACACAGGGAGTTGAACAAAGTTAAAAACCTGCTGCAAGTCATAGATTTTCTGAAGTACTGTGCACCTTTATTTCCTTCCATTCCATCTAGTTGTTAGGCCCCTGATGGTTCCCAGTCAGGATGATGCTTAAACAAAAGGAGGGCTGGTGTTCCTTTAAATCAGGCCTTGATTTTGGCCCAGCTGAATGTTAAAATAAGAAGCCTCTGAGCTGCCAGCAGGTTGCTGCACCAAACAGAATGCACACAACGTGCGAACGCTGCTGAACTGTGTCTTGGTGTTGGGAAAGGAAACCAGGACAAATTCTGTGTATTTCACTGGGTCAGCCAGATCTGGCCAAGAAATAGTTGCCGGAAGTGGGATTTGGTGCGATGCCTGTACTTTCAGGTACTGGGCACACATAGTCTGCACAATATTAACTTTGCATGCTACTGCGACCCCTCAAGCAGAAAGCCACCTGGAAACAAAGCCTAACCAGAGGGCAGTGACTAGGTCAATCGGTCAATCTTTTGTATTTTGAAAATGTCTTTTACCTCCTACCATAAAGCACAGACTGGACATCAGCTGCATTACTACAAGCATACTTAACACTAATAACAGGCACAGGACAGGTGGCAGCAGCAGCTGTGCAGTGTTCCCACACACACAAATAACAGGTACAACACAGGTAGCAATAGTGCACGTTCTTACAAAATATATGCGGTTTCAGTTTGATGGTGTGTGACATTTCCACGTTTGAAGTGTTATTTTTACTGGCATTTAGCTGCCTTATGTGTGACACTATGGGGCCTATTAGGATGGCGGGCGGACTTCAGTCCGCCCGCCACCCTAGCGGTGCTGGGACCGGCCGCCAGCGGTGCGGCGGTCCCGCACCACCAATTAGGATGCGACCGCCACTGTGGCGGTCGCATCCCGCATCTCTAACATTGCGGCGGGTGCTGCTGTAAGCAGCACCCGCCGCAATGCCAAAGAGGCATGTTGTGCAGTGCCATGCACAACGTGACAGGCACCGCGCAGTGCTTGCCACCTTGAGCATGGCAATGTAGGGGGGTACCAGAGGTACCCCCCAAGTGCAGCTCCCCACCCCCCCACATCCCGCGGGGGCCCACGACAGGCCCCCACAGCAATTCCCACCAGCCCTTTCATCGCCGCCATGAAAGGGCCGGAACCGCCAGGCATCATAATATGGATGGCGGTACCTTCCAGGCACCGCCACCATATTGTGCCCGAGTTCCACCCGGCCGGCAATTGTGACGATTGCCGACCGGTGGAAAAGCGGCGGACGGACTTTCCGTCCGCCGCGGTACCCCCCGCCATAGTAATATGGCGGGGGGTGATTTGTGTTGTGATGGCGGGCAGATCGCCACCGCCGGCCGGGCGGTGGCGATTCGCCCGCCATCATAATGACCCCCTATGAGTGACTCTTTACTGTGGGTACACATCCCAAATGATACTGATTACACTCACCTGTTGTCGCCAATTATAGTAAACTCACCTGGGCCCATAACTGACCCTCATACACCACATGTAATGCTCCCTGAATGAAAATATTCAGTGCAGAATCCCATGGAAAGGTGGCCCAGCTATCAGAGTGCAGAGAGCAGGCCCTCCAAAACTTCTCTCCCACAAAAAGCCCCTACTTCCTCTATCCCAGGGTTCCCCATCCAGGCACTCTCCTCTCTTGTCACAACCATTCCTCCACGGGTCTTAGCTCTCAATGGACCCTCATTTTTATGAACTGACCCTCATTTCACTCATCATCATCAAGAAAGCTTTATTTGGTTATAACAGAAAAATCAAAAAAGCATACATCATAGCAAACACATAAAAAGAATAAAATCATACAATAATTAAAAACAATAAAAATACCTCAGATAGCCAATGGATCATTAAATAAAATACAACAGAAGGAGTCTCTCATCGAATCCCTTAATTGCACAGCCGCTTTTAAGAAACTGGCAACATGAAAAATGATATCTATAGAGAGCATTTGCAAAAATAAAAGAGCTGGCGCGCCTGTTTAAAACCATCCTCCTTAGGAAGGGGGATTAAATAGGCCTTCCTCGGGGCCCCATAGTATTTGCAAAAAAAGTAAAATGCATGGTGTCCTGCGGAGACCTTTGGTCGCAGCCACAGGGAGCTTGGGATACAAGAAACCACAGAAAGGCCAGTAGCTGGGGTAACAAGTTCAGTTTAAGGGCCTGATTATGAGTTTTGGCGGTGTGGGAGTGGGCGGCACCCCACCGCCACACTCCCAATCCACCAAAACTCACTGCTGCCCACCCGCCATATTACAAGTATTTTTGTGGTCTAGCGGGCAGGTGGCGGAGCGGTCCCGGGGCGGAGCAGTTTAAAGGCTCATAGTGAGCCTTAAACTGTACCACCGCACGACACCAGTGCATGTTCCTGCATGGGAAGGAATGCACCATGTCATGCATTCCTTCCCGTGCAGGAACTGGGGGTGCAAAAATACAGGGGGCACAATGTGTGCTCCCTGCATGCATTCCCGTGCACAGGGGCAAGAGGGGGCCTTTCTTTCCTCTCCACCAGCAGTTTTATGGAGGTAGAACCTCCATGAGACCACTGGAGGTGAGGAAAGTTGTACTAAGCTTGGTGGTGTCTCAGCAACCATATTGCGGCCCTCAAACCGCCGCTCCACCACCAGGGATCTCTGATCCATGGGGGCTGCAGCTTTGCAATGTTGGCCTGACAGCCCTAGTTGTAATAGAGCGGTCAGACCGCCGGTGAGGCGGTGGTCGGACTGCCACGGCTGCACCACTGTGAGTCTATCAGTCTGAGGACCGCCAGACTCAAAATAAGGCCCTAAATCTAGTTAGCAGAAATTGTGCGTGGTTCGAGGTTACCACTGTAAGGTAGTGCTCTATATATAGGTTAGTTTTCAACAATAAATAATTGCCCCTGAGACCTCCTGGAGAGCCTCAGATTCTCCTGCTAATATTTTATGTCTTAGAAAATCATCTTTTACCCAACCACGATCTGCCTTTAAATTTTATCGGGATGAGTAAAGAGATTCGCCCTACCTAGATTATAATACTCCCCTTTGATATATTTAAGCCTGGGAATTTGTAATGCAAAATCAAGGGATACACAATCTTACAGTATCTCCCTACTCGGTTGTGCTCCGTTAGACCACAATCAACCCAACATAAGAGGGGACAGTGTGCAATGGTGTCGGTAATATGCTAAGTTCCAATTCTTCAGGCACTATATAAGAAGGGGTACTTTGAGGGACACAGAGAAAACAGTTTTCAACTACCTTGAGGGGGTCATATTTAACATAACCCCAGATGTCAGACCCATATGTGGCTGTAGAAACAGTTTTAGCTCAGTAAACTTGTAAGAGAGCGCTAACCGGCTTCCTACCCAGTCTAGAGGCAAATTACTAAACTGCAGCTTTACACCTGTTAACATCAGACAACTTTCCAGTTATCAGCTTTGCCGATCGTAGATTAGCATCAAATAAAACACCTAACTACAGAAGGTTTTAACCTGCGTCAGAGCACGAGATCCTATCTTAAAGATTTGTGTTTTCGTGTTTCTTGGGCTGACTACCACAACGTGCGACTTACTGATGTTAGCGCTAAGATCCAGCTCATCCATTTCACTCACATTCTGAACAGTTTACCGTGTGCTGAAACCATGCACAACATATTGCACTCTGATTCATTTTCATTTGAATTAAAACAATAAAGATGAATCAGAACTTCATTGGGGAAAAAACGAGTAGAAATAAAGATATTTCTCCTCGTTACGCCTCACCTGGGGTGGCATATCTTTTTGGCACTTTCCTAGGTTTACCAGGTTTGGTAAATGTGGGAGTACATCAAAATCCAAAAGAGCACCCACCGTAACACCCATGCACGCCTTCCTTGTGCAGAGCAATGCAACACAGCGATTTACGCTGGGTGCACTACTCCATATTTTTGAACCCATTCGAAGCCACGCAAAGTGGCTTTGCGTGGCTTAAAAAATATGACCTACAGGTTTGCGTCATGCATGTACCACGTTGTGTGGTGCAAGCATGACACAAAGTTCTCATAAATATGCCCCTCAGTGCCAATGACTCTCATACTGCCGTCACTCACAGAATCACCAAGTAGTCACATTTTTGAAAGACCTCAACAGCTCACACCATCCCTACAGAGCTTTGTTCTCAAGTGACCCTCTTTGTGGGTCCCAGCATCATTCTTTTTTTCTTAATGTATTTTGTCAAATAATTACTGTTTTCTTCTTGTAGCTTCCCAAAGTAATTCGTTAGGCTTTTCAATAGTAAGCTTTTAATGGGCGCGTGTCCTGGCTCAAATTAAGCACTGTTTGGTTCACCCACTTTACAACCTAGATAGGTTAAGTCAACTTTACGAAGGACTTCATTTATTATTTCACAGAAGAGGCTTATTCCGTCAGAGGAATGGAGCCCGGGCTGTCGTGTAGTTCCTATATATCCTATACAGGACCTGCGCGTTCGGATAACATAAACTGTGGGTTTGGTGGCAGACTGGTTCCGAGCACCTCCACCGGATACGTTAGCCTGTTTGCATTAGCTAGCTCACAGTGCCACTAGAGTCTCCTCTTATCGGGGAGAGAATAGTTTCTGGCAACCTCAGAACATGACAACCCTGATCCTCCAGGATCGTGGAAACAATGTACTACTTTTCGCTCAGTCACTCGTGCTTACTTAGTTTGTCTCAGAGAGTTACACAGAACAAACAGTCTGGGCGTTTCAATGAGGATTTATTGAACAGTTGTTATTCTAGTGTAGAATATATGAGCTGCAACAACCATTAGACAGAAGCAGAGATATACGATTAGCAATACTATAAAAGTAAAGGGATGGTATAGTTCTACCATCTTGCAGAAATCATGAATATATACAAGCATATAAAACACATGATAAAAAGGTGCGTACTAAAAGTGCGTACTAAAGGTGCGTACTCCTACGATGTCTCCCTAACTAGATGTACCTAAATGTACCTAGCATCTGTGTAGGTGTTATGCCAAGAATCCCTCTAGGATCTAGTCAACCCCCATTACCTGAGAGTTAGAGAATGTGGGACCCCATCCTGGTCTCGAGTTGGACGCCCCGCGAGGGATGTTAGACCACTGCTAGCTGGAGCTTCTGCATGCAGGAACCTCAGCGTCTCTGGTCAGTGTGTCAGCCGGGAAGTCTGTCTAAGCAAGACATGATGTATATATACCCATAGGTCTCCCCAGGGGTCCTACCTTGCTGTGTTACTGTGTCGGCCAAAAGGATGACGCCAGGCTTGAACTTTAACATAGATATTATAAGGAGATGTTCGTCCTGCTGTGCTTCCAAGAAGCCTCATGCATAATGTATGAGTTTTGAACCAGGGAAAAACCCGCGTTCTGAATGCAGTGTCGTATCTAGGTAAAAGGTCAGTCCCTATGAACCGTTATGTATGTAATGTAGGGAAGGATATAGGTGAAAGGTTGCAGTGTTACCTGCGCCTATATAGGGTACCTATATGGAATATAACACCCACTCCTCTTCCGACTGGACGACATATGTAACCTATAATTGTACTACCGTTCTGACTAGACATTGGTACGCATCAAGGCTTTAAAAACATTTCTTTAGCTTAAAATGTTTTAAAAATGTCTAAAAAATTTCTAAAAAGGTCTAAACAGAAAATTTGTTGCCGGCCCTAGCTCTAAAAGTGTCCGTTGATATAGTCCGAACCACTATAAGCATTAGAAAGCCATTCATGCCCAAATAAATGAAAGGGGAATGTCAATTTTGTCTGAGTTCCAGATTGAGCTTGTTATAAAAAAGGGCGAATTTCTTCCCAGCACACGACGAGCCAAAATGAGTCAATTGTTTATGTGTCCTGGCTGGTAGACGCAACACTTTCGTTGCTTGCTTCCGCAGTAGACGGCCCTTGTAACACCTCGCAGAGTACGTCAATAGAGCACAGATGATGTTCTACGCTGTCCACAGCCAGTGCCGGGGCAGCCTGTGCGCCGTCCAAAGCCTGGGTGTCAGTGGAGGAGCCGGTGTCCATACCAACAGGTGGAGTTACTACCTGCGGTGACTCAAGGAATGCCGCCATCAACATTGGAATACGCTGAGGACATTGCAGAACATGGGCCGTTATCGGGTCCAGTAACGCATTCACGTCCAGTTGCGCACATGATGGGAGTGTCAAACATAGGTCTAACACGCATTCTTCTCCGCAAAACAGGCATCGGAGGACAGGTAAGATGCAGTCCATCCAGACTGGTCGAAATGACAAGAACCAAGATGCACTTAGTTCTCTTAGGCGAGGCATGCCTAGATGTTGTACCATACGGTCACGGTATTTCCGCTCCAGGAGCGCTTTTTCCATCTCCTTGGTGACGGGGACGTCCATTACGTAGCAGATAGAAGACAATCAGGATACCTGCTATTAGAAACAGGATTAGCGAAAGTCCTCCAAAGATGCTTCAGAATACGGAGTGTATGAAGTTTGGTATAACTCCAAGTACCGTCTGAAAGGTGCTTAGAAGTCCAGAAACTATGGTCTTAAATAGGTGGACAATGCCAGTTGTATCAGACATGTTAAAGATACAATTCACAATTTCTACGAAATGGAAAGGGCAGTTTGTATTAATAATCCCTAAAATCCATGTCTTGTGTGAGTAAGGATAACTGTTGTTTCACCTCTGTGAGTGTTGACGTTTCTAGCCAATTAAGGCACAACTTCCCAACACTGTATGATGTCACTACCCCTAGATGTTGTCTCTGTACATAGCGCGGATCTGGCCTATGGATTGTGTACCCTTTGGTTTTACCCATGAATCTTTCCTGACAACCATTGGTGTCTGTGGGCCAAATCAACCATCTATTCCAATCGGGGTCCGATCTGTTGTATTGTATGTCATCTAATGTAATCCCTTCCTCTGATGTTCCGTTATCCTTGGTGTGTGATGGTGTTGGCAGCCGAGGTGTGTTCAAGTCTTTATTCTTGGCTAGTCCAAGGCAAGACGTCTGTTGCACTGTCTCGTTGAAAAACATGATTTGCTGAGGGATGAGACATGCTCAAAATAAAGCTTCTAACCCCTGCACCTGCCATTCTCTAGTACCCCAGACCGATTTTAAGTCTATGGTGTCTTTCCATAAGTCATAACCTTGTTCAGACAACTGGGCAATAAAGGATGCAGAGTGAATCTGTTTGGTGTTTGTTAACATATTTTTCTATGCTGATGTTGGTGCAACCATATAATAATATGAGGCTGGGTCAGACATATTAAACCCTGAAAAATATGGAAATTTCTGTGCAAATGTTTTCGAACTGCCTTTTGGCGGTGTTGGACAATGTTCCCACTGATGGTATGTGAACACATTTCTAGGATTAGCAGATTTATGCAACAAATGATGACCATAATGCTGATAACAATACATTGATTCATAGTCTGATGTGCCTTCCAATGTTTCACTATTAGAAAATGCAGCAGATTTTTCCAAATCAGACAACATGTTATTAACAGTTTCAAAATCCCAATCATCGGAAAATGTACTTGAGGTAATGATATCACTTAATGATATTTTAAATAAATGTGGAATTTTTAAAATTTCCGTCGGGCCAAATATATCGAAATCAACCTTGTACCACACTATACCATCAGGTATAGGAACTGCTGTAATGTTCACTGACGACAAGTCTCTTTGTTCTCGATGAGATGATTGATGTGGTTTTAACATGAAGTTCACTTCTTGGGCAGCAGAGCTTTGCCGAATGTATTGTCCACTAATAAGCATGTTAAAAACTATAACTAACCCTAACCAGAAAAGAAAGAAAAGAATCCCGGAAGTTACCCATAGTTCTACCCATGGTGATACCAGGTAAGTCTTTCTAAGAAAGTTCATAAAGTCTTTAACTTGCTGCTTGCGTGATTTTTGGGCTGGCGTCGTTTCAGGTTCACTTGGATCCAAGGAAAACGTATCAAAGTTTATGAAGTAGCCAGAAGCAGTTCGATCAATTGTTGGAATTGCATCGGGATTTGTTGAAATCGTACTTTGCTCTTGTCGCGGCATGTTGACGTAGACATCTGTATATGGTCTAACAGCTATTTGTCTGTAATTTTGAGTTTGATTTTGAAGTTGAACTTCAGGTTCAAGAGGAATGAGTTCCATAGCATTGTTGCATAGTCCTTCATTCCGTATAGGTGACTCTTCGAACGTGATGAGTCTTTCCGTTTGAACTTCTTGGATTGTAGCGAGAGGAGGGTGTCTGCTACTTTGGAGTCCACGTGGCCTACTGCTTAGTATCGGCCACATAGTGTGGTTTGATTAGGTCAATTGAGACAAATCTTTTCTCCTTTTTTCCGGCAAGAGGCGGTAGAAGTACAGTTCTTGTTCCTTCGACTGCTAGGACTGGTACAGGCTTTCTGTAGGATGGCCCAAATTCTTTCTTGTACGCTATTTTCTCTCTGACCAGATCCCCGACTTTTGGGATCCAGACAGGTCTTGCCGTGACTGATTTGACTTCCCCAGTGGCGGTCTGTTTCAGGTGGACGTTACTTTGCTTTGTCCTGGATTCATTTAGTTCCTGTAAAACAGCCAAACGATCATGGATGTCAAAAGGCATTTCATTCGCCACTGCGCCTTCACAATCAACATCAGGTACCCACATTCTTGTCCCAAATAGGACCTCATATGGAGTGACACCCCCTAGAGAACATTTTGGCATATTGTTAAGGGCCCGCTGGACCCCATAAAGATGTTTTACCCAACTCTCACCCGTGCCTAATACACTAGCTGTTAAAGATTGCTTTAAGTCTCGGTTTTTCCTCTCCACGACCGAATTTCCCTCGGGATGGTACGGAGATGAGTACCGCAATGCCACACCCAAACTTCCCATTGCCTCCTTGTAAGCCTGAGAGCTAAACGCAGGGCCCTGGTCAGCATGTAGTGTGCCAATTGCGGATGTCCCTATAAAGACTCGCAAATCTTTTATAACAGTTCGAGCATTAGCCGAGCGCTGGGGCCACACCCATAGGAATCTCGAGTAGGACGTACGCACACGGATAGTCTGATGCTGTCCAATAATGGGATTTGTGCTGGACGTGTTATGGTGGAACCCTTCATCTGCTGGCAGATGTCGCATTTCAAGACATAGTCTTTAGTCTGCTTTGTTAAACCAGGCCACCAGTAGCGTTGTTTCAATAAGGAAACAGTCGCCGTAACTTCTGCATGAGCAGAACCTATCCCTTCGAGTGCTGCTAGTATTAAACCTAACCTACAATCCATATTTGGAATTACTCTATCCCCCACTCCAGGAATCTGAGCAAATGGAATGTTATTGGCATCTAACTTGTAGGAGTACTTTAGTGGAAACCTTTTTGGTAATGCTGTGCTGTTCTTGCGTGGAGCAATGACAGCTACCATAATCTCACCGTCAATTCTCATTTTAGAATGAGTGATTGCAGCTACGGAAGCCGTACGTACAGCCCCCTTTGCGGCTTCATCAGCCAATGAATTCTCTTCAACGTGAACGCCATCACGCTGATGACTCAGTGTGTGTATCACGTGAGTCCTTGGTAGTTCGGATTTCAATCTCACTACCTGTTCCCATAGCATTTTATGCTTAATTGTGCCACCTTTTGCATCTTTGAACCCATTTTGAACCCAGTATTGCAAGTATTCATTGTAAGACTGCACACAGTAAAAGGAATCGCACACAATTAGTGTGGGGAATTCTCGATCCGTATTTACAAGTGCCAGTATCAGTGCTTTTAATTCTGCCAACTGTGCCGTGCAGTCACATAGAGATTGCGTTTTAGTGCAACTCGGATAGAACTTTCCATCCCGCATGCGACCTTTAACGATTGCACATGCTGCGCTATATTGTTGCTTACTTCCTATGGCCGGTTGAGCAGATCCATCAGTGTAAATAATATATTCATACTGATCCAGAGGCATTATTTCATTAGGTAGAGATATTCTTGTTCGTATTGCAGGAATGCTTGTGTCTTTAAATTTGGGTCGTACCTATATTCTACATCTGTTGCTGTGAGAGAATTAGCCCATTGTATCCATCTCGGATGTAAAGCTTTAGCGTTAGGAATGCTTGCCTTTGTAGCAGCCTCTAAGGCTGGAACCGGAGTAACTACTATTATTCGTTTCCCCTGAGCCAGCGCTCTTTCTCTCACTACAGCAGTCTGTACCGCTGTCAGAATCTTTTCAGTGGATGCGAAGCGCATCTCAGCATTTGTGTACAAATGTGACTTGTATGCAATTGGTACTGTTTCCCCTTCATTATATGTTAGATAGGTGTACCCAGATTGGCCCGCAATTATACGGATCACCAGGTTGCGTACGTTTACGTGTGTCTGTAAGTGTTTTGAAGCTAACATGTTAGCTTGTAAGGAATGTAGTGTATCTGTGTGTTCCTGTGTCCAATTTCTGGCTGAGAAATCAGGTTTAATTAAGTCGTAGAAAGGTTTTACTCTTTCTGCGTAATCCAAAATGTATGTTCGACCAAAATTTAGGAATCCCAGTATTGATTGTAGATTTTTTAATGATTTTGGAGGTTGGAGCAGTGCGCATTTTTCTAAAAAATTGGCTGCCAGGCTCTTTCCTTTACTTGAAAGCTCGTATCCTAAAAACAGGACACTGAGGTGGGTGATTTTTGATTTTTTAAAGTTAAATTTGTAGCCCTCAGATGCAAATCCCAAAATTATGGTATTCACTCTGTTCAAATGTTCCTCCAGGTCATCATCCGTCAGATAAATATCATCCACATAAGACAATGCCTCTTCATCCAATTTTTGAAGTAACTCGGTTACTCTGGCCGAAAACAACCCCGGGCTGTTCTTATACCCTTGGGGGAGTCGACAAAATTGCCGCTGGGACCCTAGCGCTGAGAATGCTGTCAAATATCTGCTTTCAGGCGCTATATTTTGGCAAAAAAATCCATTTGAGATATCAAGTGTTGTTTTGTATTTCTTCCACACAATGTTATTCATTAATGCGGCACTGTGTGCATTTTGGACTGCAAATGTCTTAGTGCAAGTGTTTAAGTGTCGGTAATCTAAAACTAGACGATATGTATTGTCAGGTTTCATGACAGGAAACAAAGGATTGTTCATTTGAGAGGTGCAAGTTGCAATCACCCCTTGGTATTCAAGTTGATCCAAGATCTCCCTGACCTGTTTTTTAGCTTCTTGCTTTATTGGATACTGCCTCTTTGCAGTTGGAGTATTTTTTAAAGGAATAATGTGGTGGGTTGAATCCTCATCCCATCCAACATGGTTCTTGTATAATGCCGGAGCCTGGGCTACCGCCCACTCCTGCGCATATGTGTGTTGCAAATGCCTGGGAATATGGTCTGAGAATATGGTCTGAGAATGCCGGAAGAATTACCGTTTCTCCTTTAGGACAATCCATGATGAATGCTGGCGGCCAATTTGTTCAGCTAACAAAATGTCATAGCCAAACGTAATGTTCTCCCAAAAGAGACCTCTCACTTTCCTACTTTTGTCCCCCTCCATTTGGAGCGTTATTTCATATACTTTATGTGGGACACTCACTCTAGTATCAGGTGTTTCCACCGTGATATAATCATTCAAGTCCGCTGTCACCAGAAATTCCATCAGGTTCCGGCGAGCTATTGTTACTTCTGCCGCACTGTCTAGCATCGTCAGAGCCCATTCCCCATTCAGTAGTCGAGTCCTCAGAATTCTGGGCATGTCTGATCTTTAGACCTGCAACTTTCTTCTTTTTGAACTGTGGCTTTTGCTTTGGTTTCTCTTCTTTTTTAGAAGTGTAATCCTGAGCGTGCTGCTTGTCTCTGGACTTTGTACGCTCTTCTTGTCTTTCTGACCGTCCTTCCATCTCTGAGTTTTTCGATGAACCCTGAAAGGAACGAGAGGAACGTGTATCAGTATCCTGATACCTGTCAGGTTTCCTAATGTTATCCCTATTCATAAGGTTGTACCTCTTTTCGGAGGGCTTCTGTGGAGGAGATCTACCTCGGCATTGAGATCTGTTTCCTTTAAAGTTTTGTTGTTTTTTATTATCCCACTTCTTTTTAGAAGAAGCAGGTTTCTGCTTGGAAGTGTCCTTTTCAGGACTGCCCATCAGTTGTGGTTTTAAAGCTTTCCCACCCAAACTGTCTCTGCCTAATTCTGCATACGCAGTTTCGATTATTTCGGGTAGTTTGTGTTCCTGTTCTAAAGGACTGAACTCCCTTAGGCGTTGGCGGATAGCCACTGAAGCTGCTTCCCCTTTAATATTAGCTAGTATTATGGCTGTTACCTGGGCATAGTTACCTAGTAACTTCATCCCTAAGTTCAGAGCAGGCTCTGCTCCGTACTCGTTTTGTATTTGTCTTAATACGTCTGGTACTACCGCTAATGAAGGAATACCATGAGTCCTGGTATAAATGGCAGCAAAGACTGTACCCCAACTGGTACAATCTTCTACTTGTGGTGTTATCCCCATGGGCAAGCAGATTGTTAGCATTCTGTGTTTTTCATACGGGGTGGTATTCGGGAATACTGCCTCTAGCTGCGTTATTTTCTGAGCTACCCAGAATGGCATTTGTTCACGTTTAGAGGGCATTTTGCCCATCACCGTGTGTAATGTTTGTGGTGTGATTTTAGTTGCTGTACCCTGAGATTGAGTTCCATTTGTTGCAACTATTGCTGGTTGGACAGTGAATGTCCTCATGACGAATTGCGTCATGTTTCTATGGATTTTAATTAAATCTTTGTGTTGTATGAGTAAGTCTGCCTGTGGCATTGTTTCAATGTCAGGATGTGGTGTGTAGGCCGCTAATATCGGGCATGTTGCCCCTTCTCCTCCGAGTGGGCCTAATCTTACTCTTCTTCTTGTGTGGGGTAGGGCGCCTTTAAACCAGTATAAATGTTCCTGGTACGTGAGTGGAACCTCTATGTCCTCGAACGGACAATATTCCACTGGTGCATCTCCTTCTGTGTAAGAGTGAATTGTGTGTGTTCTTGCATTTGCTGCTGGGAATGTAACCCATGAATAAAATACCTCTGTTTTGTTTGATTCGTGTGCCTCAATCACGAAAACTACTAAGCCACCCCTAGCTGATAAATCATTTTCTAACAGTTTCAGGGTGATTGTATGTCTGAAATTTTCTGCAGTCGGGATTGCGTCCCCATCTTCTTCTCCGGCTGAGAGGTGAAGATCTACTACTACGTTATCTCTTGTCTCAGTCATTTTTGTAAAGAAGAAGTTTGTTCAAGGGAACTAAGATAAAGGTTTTAATGCACAATTTTAGGAACACTGTGTCCTTCAAGCTTGATTAACCAACAGCTAATAAATAGGATTTTTCGCCTACTCAGCTGTGGCGGAGTTTGTGCCCACCTACTCCAGACGTCTCTGCTGTCTTGTGATTAGGGGTCTCTGAGAATAGCACGACTGAACTACTCAGGTTCTACTGTTGAATAAGTACCCAACCAATGTTGGCGGCGCCATGTCGTGTAGTTCCTATATATCCTATACAGGACCTGCGCGTTCGGATAACATAAACTGTGGGTTTGGTGGCAGACTGGTTCCGAGCATCCCCACCAGATACGTTAGCCTGTTTGCATTAGCTAGCTCACAGTGCCACTAGAGTCTCCTCTTATCTGGGAGAGAATAGTTTCTGGCAACCTCAGAACATGACAACCCTGATCCCCCAGGATCGTGGAAACAATGTACTACTTTTCGCTCAGTCACTCGTGCTTACTTAGTTTGTCTCAGAGAGTTACACAGAATAAACAGGCTGGGCGTTTCAATAGGTATTTATTGAACAGTTGTTATTCTAGTGTAAAATAGATGAGCTGCAACAACCATTAGACAGTAGCAGAGATATATGATTAGCAATACTATAAAAGTAAAGGGATGGTATAGTTCGACCATCTTGCAGAAATCATGAATATATACAAGCATATAAAACACATGATTAAAAGGTGCGTACTAAAGGTGCGTACTCCTACGATGTCTCCATAACTAGATGTACCTAAATGTACCTAGCATCTGTGTAGGTGTTATGCCAAGAATCCCTCTAGGATCTAGTCAACCCCCATTACCCGAGAGTTAGAGAATGTGGGACCCCGTCCTGGTCTCGAGTTGGACACCCCGCGAGGGATGTTGGACCACTGCTAGCTGGAGCTTCTGCATGCAGGAACCTCAGCGTTTCTGGTCAGTGTGTCAGCCGGGAAGTCACAGTCTCCTCTGTCTGTCTAAGCAAGACATGTTGTATATATACCCATAGGTCTCCCCAGGGGTCCTACCTTGCTGTGTTACTGTGTCGGCCAAAAGGATGACGTCGGGCTTGAACTTTAGCATAGATATTATACAGGAGATGTTCGTCCTGCTGTGCTTCCAAGAAGCCTCATGCATAATGTATGAGTTTCGAACCAGGGAAAAACCCGCGTTCTGAATGCAGTGTCGTATCTAGGTAAAAGGTCAGTCCCTATGAACCGTTATGTATGTAATGTAGGGAAGGATATAGGTGAAAGGTTGCAGTGTTGCCTGCGCCTATATAGGGTACCTATATGGAACATAACAGGCCGGGGAAGTCAAAGCTGGACCCAATGGGGGCCCGGGCCAAACGCCGCCCGGAGGCGGAAAGCCCCCCCCCGGGCGCAAGCCCGGGAAAAAGGGACAACCGCGATTGGTCGCCCCAAGTGGAACTCGGCCTCCCCCAATCAGGGGAGCAGGCCACATGCCGCGGAGGGGATTAAGAAGGGGGGAAGCAGCCCCCTTGAGCATTCAATCCCCTCCGACGGCAAGAGGAAAAAGGAATCGCCGGATCGAGCAGGACCGGAGCAGCTGGAACAAGGGGCGTCGCAGCGGCAGCAAAAGGACTACGCCTCCGGACATACCTTCGACCACGATCCAGATTTCTGCATCGGGACCCCGGGGCAGTGAGGCGTCATCCGGAAGCAGCGGAATCGGCTTTGGGGCAGCTGTGCAGACAAAGGAGGCGGCGGGCACCCGTAGGGCACTTAGGACCGTCGCCAGCTACATGGTCCCCAGCCTTCCTGATCCCGACCCAGTTTTTCGGCAGCGAGGTTTCCTGCCTCGGATCCCTGCGTCACGAGCGGTTCCCCGCCCTCGGGCCTGCTGAATCGGCCTCAGGGGACCCGGCATTGCTTGTCTAGCCATCCGTGACACGGCTTTTGTTTACTTGGTGCGGGACTCGACTTTCGTGGTCCCGGCCTGCCCGCCTTGCCTCCCGCCATTCCTCACTGCACCGGGGCGGCGCAAGAAGGACCTGCACTGCGGGACAGTGGGGAGCTCCAAAAACCGGCTCAAACCACCGCCCACCCTCAGAAATAGCAGCCGAGCCTCGCTCCACGCGGCCTTGAAGGGGCAAGACCCAGGCTGCAGCGCGAGCACAACCAGGCGGTTTAAAGGGGCAAGAGCCAGCAAGACACCGCCGCATTACAGGAATAAGAGAATTTTTTGCTTTGGGAATTATTGAGAGGGTTTTTTCCACTGTGGATAGTGGTGATAAGCTGTGAGGACTAAATCAACTAATTTGGGCATCAAGCGCAGCACTCACAGTTGGTGGGACAAGCACCAAAAAAACAAGCAGGCGGGCCAGAGCACTCAGGACTGTTGTGCCACAGCCCTCGATCCACCATCACAGCAACAGGCTACAGCCGACCAGATTGCAGCGGGATGGCCAGCAAGCGTGGGGCAGCCGGGAGGGTGACACGGCTTCCCGCTCGCTTCAGGGACACGGAAGGCAAAGCAGAAACTCCCCAGAAGTGGCAGAAGAGGCAAAGGGGGGCAACGGCCCGGAGCTGGACGAGGATCTACAAGCGATGCTGGACAGAGCCAGGGCATTGGTGGCTCTAAAAGGGCAATCATGGGTGGACCAACAGATCAGGGAGGGAGCCCATGGGAGAGGGAAGAAGCAGCGACAGGCGTCCCCGCCAGCACCACCCACCAAGAAACCCGGCGCGAAGGGGCATGCAGCCAGAACGGCGGCCCCCGCAAAGAACCCCGAGACAAGGGCCAAGGTCCCGGCGGCCAGGAAGGCGGTGCAGGACGGGCACATGGGTGCACGAGCCAAGAGCAGGAGGGCAGCATCCCCCGAGCTGGTGTCCAGCTCTGACGCCGAGGATATGGCTGGGTCCAAACTGGGGTGGCATGGTGAGCAAAAGACTGATGGATTAAACCCAGATCCTTGTGACTGGGGGTGAATGTTTACATTGTTCAGCATTCAGTCCATCAATTGTTTCTTTTGCATTTGTTGCCCTAAGTGGGAGGGGTATGCCCAGACGTGGGTCCCTTGCTCACTTTGCCACTGGATTCAAGCAAGCCTGGCTGATGACGGCTGAAATGCCAGAAACCGGTCCTAGGATGCTTGTTTCCGGTCCAGGGAAGACATGGCTTGGCAGTTCGGGCTGGACTGTTCCCATGAGGCACAGGGTCAGACTGATTTGCATATGGCCATGTCTGAACTGGGGTGGTGGAGTGAGCTAAAGAATGATGATGGATTAAACCCAGATCAGTTGACTGGGGGTGAGTGTTTGATTGGCTCAAACGTTCCGTCCATCATCCCCTTTTGTATCGCTTTGGTCGCCCTAAGTTGGCGGGGGTATGCCCAGACGTGGGTCCTTTGCTCACTTTGCCACTGGATTCAAGCAAGCCTGGCTGATGACGGCTGAAATGCCAGAAACCGGTCCTAGGATGCTTGTTTCCGGTCCAGGGAAGACATGGCTTGGCAGTTCGGGCTGGACTGTTCCCATGAGGCACAGGGTCAGACTGATTTGCATATGGCCATGTCTGAACTGGGGTGGTGGAGTGAGCTAAAGAATGATGATGGATTAAACCCAGATCAGTTGACTGGGGGTGAGTGTTTGATTGGCTCAAACATTCCGTCCATCATCCCCTTTTGTATCGCTGACGCCGAGGAGAGCAGCGAGGATGAGGGATCTGTAGCCAGCACGGCGGCCTCTCAGGACTCGCGCAGCGGTCGAATCAGTGCGGACAAGGGTAAGCACCGCAAAAGAAGCAGCGGGGGCACATGGACAGGTACAGCGCGATAGCCTAGCGAAAAGGGGCCCAGGGCAAATAGTAAACCTGGGCACGCAATAGGGCGTGAGTAATTTGGCGATGCAAGGGCCCTGGCCCAATCAGCCCCCTTGGCAGCTAGGGCAAGTGAGGGACCAGCAGGGTTTCCAAGGGAAGGCTTGGGGTCCACCAGCTTGGATGCCATGGTGGCAGTGGCCGGGGGCAGGACCCTCTTTTTCCAGGGGCCACAGAAAGCCAGGGAGGCAGCAAGGAGCCAGGGCGAGAGCCCAACATAAGGGGAGGCACAAAAGGGCCACAGGCAAAGGTAAACAGAACCCCCAGCTGGCACAACAGGGCGAGGTAGCATCACCAGAGGAGGCCGCACAAGGGGGACAGCGGCCCCCGGGGCCAGCAAGGCAGGCGAAGGTGGGGCGACAGGTGAGGGAGCAGACCCTAAAGGGAAGCCGGCCAGTGCATACCTGCACCCTTCCCCGAGCGATCCTCCCACAACCACAAAGCTCCTAGGTTTGGCCAATCTCATCCCGCTAGCCGTGAAAGAAAGGATATGGAGGAAGGAGTTTATAGACATCTTCTCCCTGCTAGAAGTACGCCAGGCAGGCTTAGACCTGACAGTACAGGACAAAAGAGATGATGATAGGAGGGAAAGGTGCAAACCCAGGGTGAAGAGAACAATTGAGAATTGGCTAAAAGCATTCAGGACCCTGGCTTGCGTTTTTGTGGAAAAATTCCCCCAGAGCGCAGCAGCACTCATTTTGTACGAGCAGAAGGTGCACGAGGCACAGTTGAAGTATCAGGGGGAGGCTTGGTTGAAATACGACGAGGGTTTCAGGGAGAAGATGCATACATGGCCAGTGATTGAATGGGACTGGCAAGACATGGAGGGTTTCTCAACACACATGGTGGCTGCCAGGGAAGGGGTCAGCTCCAGGGACAGCAATTTTCGCTCCTATGGGAGTAAGGGCAAATATGAAGGCCAAGGGTTCAAGGGTAAGAGCCAGGGAACCACCAAATCTGGGAAACCATGCTGGAAATTTAACAAAGATGATTGTAAATGGGGGGCAGGATGCAGGTTCAAACACGCGTGCGGGTCTTGCGGGGGAAACCACCCCGCAATCCGCTGCAAGCAAGGCCAGGAAGCAGGAGCGGGCAAAGAAAGAACCGGCACAAAAAAGTAACGAGCGGGCCCCCGCGGTCGGGGAACCAGGGGCCAAGGGCAGGGGGCAGCTGCTACCAACCCCAATTAAAACCAGCAGGCTGGTTTATCTATTAGGTCAGTATCCTAAGGCGACAAACAGACAAAAGTTGGCAGAGGGTTTCACACAAGGTTTCATAATACCCTACAAAGGTCCCAAAGGGGCACGGGAGAGCCGGAACCTGAAATCGGTAAGGGAAAACACAAACATAGCACGAGACAAGGTAAGCAAGGAAATCTAACTGGGACGGGTGGCCGGCCCTTTCAACTCCCCCCGCTGGAGAACTTGATGGTCTCCCCACTAGGAGTGGTACCCAAGAAGGAGGAAGGGAAATTCAGGCTGATACACCATCTGTCCCACCCGCAAGGGCAGTCCGTCAACGACTGGCTGGAACAGGATGATTGCTCAGTAGCCTATGCATCAGTTGACGGCGCAGTAGACTTGATACGGCAGGAAGGAAGGGGAGCCCTACTAGCCAAAACAGACATTGAGTCGGCTTTCCGAATCCTGCCGGTCCACCCAGACAGCTATCATTTGCTAGGTTTCCAGCTAGACGGAAAATATTACTACGACAAATGCTTACCAATGGGGTGCTCAATATCATGTGCATATTTCGAGGCATTTAGCAGTTTCCTAGAGTGGGAAGTAGGGAGACAGGCCCCGCGAGGGGGCCGGGTCCATTACCTGGACGATTTCCTTTTTGTCGGCAAGGCAAGCACAGGCGATTGCGCCCTCCTCCTACAGAGTTTCACAGCACTGGCACAAGACAAGACAGAGGGCCCGACCCCGAAACTGTTCTTCCTAGGGATAGAACTAGACACGATTGCAGGGACATGCAGATTACCACCCAACAAGGTAGCGAAGCCCAAGGAGATCATGGGTAGGCTGAGGCTACAGAAGAAGGCCACGCTAGGCGAGGTGCAACAGTTGCTGGGGAAACTGAATTTCGCCACAAGGGTATTCCCGGCAGGGCGGGCATTTGCAAGAAGGCTGGCATGGCTGACCAGGGGCATGACGCAAAAGCACCACAGGGTCCGCTTAACGCAAGGGGTAAAAGCAGATCTAGAACAGTGGGAATCTTTCATGTCCGATTTTAATGGCATCTTAATGTGGCGTGAGCCATGGGCACCAGCGAGTCAGCTCGAGCTGTACACGGACGCAGCAGGGGGCCTCGGTTTTGGGGCCATCCTAGGGACAGCGTGGACGGCAGGGGCATGGCCAGAGGCCTGGAAACAAGCAGGGGCCACAGCGAACATTTCACTGCTGGAGCTATTCTCCATAGTAGTGGCTTTTTACATTTGGGCAGAGCGACTAGCAAACAGGCAGATAACACTGTGGTCCGACAACCACGCAGTAGTGCAGGCAATCAACACGGGGACGGCGAAATGCGCTTCTGTGGTCGGCCTGTTACGAAGGTTGGTCCAATGCCAACTGAGGGCGAACATAATGCTTAGGGCACGACACGTCCCAGGAATAGACAACTCAGTTGCAGATGCCATTTCTCGTTTTCAGTGGGCAAGATTCCGAGACCTCGCTCCAAATGCAGACCAAGGGATGACCCCGGTGCCGGAGGAAGCATGGGTATGGGTAGAGCTGGTTTAGAAGTGATGCTGGAACATGCACTGGCCCCAAAGACAATGCACCGATACCGTAAGTGCTGGGCGACATTCACTGCAGCTACTGGGCTATCAAAGGACCAGCCGGCGGGGCAGAGCGAGGTCCTGGATTTCATAGATTGGGCTTTTAGAGCGGGTAGGACAAAATCTTGGGCCCAGACCCATTTGAGCGCGGTAGCATACTACACAAAGATGGCGTCGGGGCAGGACCCCACCAGGGGTTTTCACTGCAGGATGGCATTGAAAGGGTGGGGCAGAATACAGAAGGCAAGTCGAGATGCAAGAAGGCCCATTCATTTCTAATTACTGCAGCAAATGGTAGGGGCCCTTGGGGAGTTATGCTCATTAGAGGGCGAGGCCGTACTTTTCAGGGCAGCTTTCGCGCTAGCTTTCTTTGGGGCATACAGAGTGAGCGAGCTGGTGGCTGCAGCAACAAGGGACGCAGGAGTGGCATGCATACACCGAACCAACGTTAGGATGAGGGAGGGCCACATGGACATCCTGCTGCAGAGGTCGAAGACAGACCAAGCGGGCAAAAGGAGGTGGACCAAACTACATTGCATAAGGGAGAAATCATGCTGCCCGGTTTGCCTGGTACGGAGATACATGGCAACCGTAGAAAACAGAGAAGGGCCGCTATTCAGACATGAGGATGGGACATTCCTTAGCCGTTTCCAATTTATAGCAGTGATGAGGAATGCCCTGGGGGCGGCGGGGATCCAACCCAGGGCATTCGGTTCCCATTCATTTAGGAACGGGGCCGCAACCACGGTGGCTGGGCTGGGCATGGGCAGCGAGCAAATCAAAGGGATTGGGCGTTGGGCATCTGGCGCGTTTAAGCGGTACATACGCCCCACCTCATACTGACCCCGGATTTTCTCCCCCCCCGTATAGGTCCGACCACGCGGCGCAGGACGGTGTGGTTCGTGGGACATTCCTACATCACACGGGCACAACAGTGGGCAGCGGCCAGACGCGAATTCGGCGGGATCTGGCTGCAGGACACCGAGGTGGTCAGGATGGGGCGGTCCGAGATGAAATGGGACCAACTGCTACCCGCAGTGCAAGAAGCGCTAGGGAGAGGTGGCAAACCGGATGCGGTAATAGTCCACCTGGGAGGTAACGACCTGGCCTCACTGGGCAGGAGGGCCCTGCTAATGACAATGCAGTTGGACTTAGCTGCTTCGGCAAAACTGGTACGCCTGCTGAAATAATCTTCTCTGAGATAATAGTGCGGAAGTCCTGGAGGGGGGCGATAGACTTGGGGGCGGTGGAGAGATCCAGATGCAAGCTTAACATTACTATGTCAATGATATGTAGGGCCAATGGCTGGGGATTCGTAAGGCACTGCTTCATAAATCTTAGGTCGCCAGGCTACCACCTGGAGGATGGCGTGCACCTAACAGGGGTGGGGATGGATATGTTCCTGCTAAACATTGTGGGGGTGTTAGAGCAAATGGGTTTCTCATAAGCGATGAGAGAGCATAGGGGAGCAAGTGGGGAGCTCCCTCCAATCAGTGAGACCATAGGGAGCGTGGCGGATGACAACCTAGTAGGATAGGAAAGGAAGAGAAATTGATAGAAGTAGATGGAAGGCTCACGCAGTGTCCTTGGGATGCCTCACGGCAGGGACACTGAGGGAGCAAACAGTGGCCAGTAGCCACGGAGAGAGTAGATGGAAGGCTCCCGCAGGGCCCTTGGGATGCCTCACAGCAGGGGTACCAAAGGAGCGAGAGGTAGAACTCAGCCGCAGGCTGGATAAATGAGGTGCTCACATGGGGTCCTTGGGATGCCACATGGCAGGGACCCGGAAGAGCAGGGAGGGGCCAAGATGGCACTGAAGGCAAGCGGGACGGCACTTGCGGCCCGGGCAAGTCCGGATGGACACCCACCAAGTCGGTAGCAAGTTGAAGCCTAACCCCTTGGCAACAGCGGCCGTGGTATTGGGGCCCCCTCCAGAAGGTGATCTGTCTGAAAGCAGATAACAACCAGAAACGGACTGAATGAGCCACGATGGCAAATCATTAAGCGACACAACAAAATGTTATGTATGACCATGAGAAACAAATGTATAAAATGTTTAAGTGTTTAATAAACTGCGACCTTTTTTGGCACCAAGCAAGTTGTCCATGATGTGTTTAAAGGTCAAAGGGGTGCAGTTGGAAAATGCCTAAGGGAGGGGGAGGCAACTCGCCGCCTGGGAGGGGTTGTAGTAAATTACTCCATCGCTCTGACGGAGTTAGCATCTGTCAGATTTTGAAATGACCGCCAAACATGAGGATCTGCAGACATAAATGTATCTCAATACGCTTGTCAAGATTGTTTTCTCATCATAGCACACTCTCTGGGCTACCTGGCAGTCAGGAATGAATGCTCCCTCTTTTGCAAGGATTTCGAACTCGCTATGATGTCTGTTGCCTTCGCAGAAACATTTTGTCACATCGAGGCAGGAGAGCTTCTGCTGAAAATGGTCCAGTTTCAAGTATGACACCTTCAACTAGCTCTAGCTTTTTTTGTCAACAGCACGTTGTACTATGGGACTTGTAGTTTTATTTTAAATACTGACACTTGCAATTAACTACAATATATTTGTTTACATATATGACCGTTGCTATATAAACATGACTGTTACAAATAAGTTAAGCAATACGAATATCTGATAAAGATATAAAAATGTGCATAGTGCATTTCCAGCTCTGCTAAGTGTTAAGCTGGTGTTTCATTAGCCAACATGTTGCACGGCTCCTAGACATGATCTGCACTGGAGCACGCTTCTATGCATACATACCACCTTTATCTCATCTGTGCTGTGCACCTGCCAAGTTCAGCAAAGCAGTAGGTTTTGCAGCAGCCTTGCATCTTCCTCTTGCCTTTTTCCACTAACCATGGACTGTGACCTCTCTCTCATGCTGCCTGTTTCATCCTTCTGTTCTGCTTCCTTCTGCAAATGCTCGGCGGACTCCCACTCTGCCTGTACAACAACTCTTTATATAGGGTATGTGGTAGGGCATGAGTCAGCAATCAGCACAGTGATGTCCCTGTTCTACCCTGACAGCCATGCGGGTGAAACATGGACCGCCTTACACCATTGAGTCCTAAGAACCCAAGACTCTGTGGTAAACAATAGGATTGTAAAGATGCACTGTCATTGATGGGACTTGAGCTGTCTCAGCTTCTCAGGGGCTCGGGGAATCCAAACATGCATTAACGGGTAGAATCTCCAGGGAGGGAGTCATGAAAATCTAGTGCCAGGTCAGATCATAGTGGCCCTAACGCCCCACAACCACCATCCGTTCTCAACACAAGGTCATGCTTGGCTTTTATCAAGGGTATCATACTGCACTTCTGCTGTTTCTAGGCGCTGTAAACATGAGGTGTTATTGAGCAAAATAAATAAATGACAGAGGAAATATTGTGTTTGGACCGTGTTACATTTTTATCTAAGCCAAGGCCTGGATCAACGGAACTAAATTAAAACGCCTACAGGCAATTTAGAGCACCGAGAATTAATTTTGCTGTAGAGGTTTAATCGCTTCTAATAACGTTAGTAGCAAACGACAAGTGAGCAGCAATATACGTGCCATCAACAGGCAGTGAAAACACGTATTTAACTAAGGCCCTGCCCAAGTCAATGACTAGTATTTTTAGGATCCCTCAAGCCTGTTCCTCACCTTAATTGATATTCTTAGACTTAATGCAAAAATTTCCAAAGTGACAAAAACGGGGGCAAATAACATATCATTAAAGGCAGTTTTCACTAAATGGTGGAATGCATCACTGGCTTTGTACAAATTAAAATCTATGACAAATGTTCCACGCTTCCTGTCAAGGTTTTAAATGTAATTCTTTTAGACCTAATGTTGACATTTAAAATACAAAGATAAAAGTATGTCACATCCTTTTCCATCTATTCTATTGTGATTATCTGGTCACCAAGGTCCAGTAGAAAGAAAAATAAGTGCCCACGCACTACAAATCACTCGATCTCAGGTTCATTTCTGGCAGGAATCATGGGACAAAACCTGCTTGCGTGCATTTCTCAACAAAAAATAACTCAGGCAGTATTCAGCCCAAAGGGAAACGAATAATAAACAAATAAAAATTACTATAGTAAAAGTGCAACATAGAAGCGCATACCATTAATAAGACAACAAAATAAAGTATATAGGCACTAGATCTAGTCTCAAACCCTGAATTTTATATGTCTGGCTTCTGTTATACTGTGTTTGTACAGTACCTCTTGTTCAAATGTGAATCGCTCTGCTACTCCTGTGAGCCTGTTATAACCAAACACAGACCTCCTCCAACCAAAATGTTGCAACTTCTGCTAATCAGTGCCTATGTATTTGCCCAACACATATCCAGTATTTTTGATACTATCAACACACACAATATTAGCACCCTTTTAAAAGAAAGATGCCCCACCCACTTACTAGTAATCATTGTCCCCACAGACCACAGCATACAGCATATATAATGCACACACATGACATGTTAACCTCCCCACCACCCATAAGCTTTCATTGCCTTGCACAATCCAAATATCATTCAACCTCTGCCTCCTCCATTCAACCTCATCTATAGATAACCTCACTCTTATTCACCACATCCAAAAACCAATATACAATCTAGACAACCCCCTAGAACATGGCATAATCTCCATGCCCACCATTTATTAATGCTCCGTGATTTAATTGGATTGCTTAATTCACCACACCACCCCATTATTCATCACACCAACCACCCAAACAGCCAACCAAGATGTGATCACCTACGTACACCACGTTGCAACCAAATGACAATATATGCTCTTAAACTCTTTCCTGGATAACCTCAAAACACCATTGTGGCCAAAATCAATAATTGAGTCACACTGAAAGATTGTACTGTGAAACCTACCCCCTATTGCGTCCAAGTGCTCTCCAGTAACTATCCAATATCTAACCATTGCCTCAAGCAAGAAATAGCTGAAGACACAGTATCAGGTTAACCTATTCAAAAAGAAGAACTCACATCAGCAAGATGAAAGGTCATCCTAACAGCCAAATTAACTTAGAACACAACCACTGTGACAGAAGCCACCAACTGAGTCAAAGCCAAGAAGCATTGCACCAAGCTGATGTCAGATCCAGCGGCATACTGTTCAAAAACAGGTTCTATGCCATCAACAATGTCTTCATAGAAAGCATCATGATCTGGGAGCAAACTGACCACTCCAAAAAAACACAACCAGCTGCCCTCATATATGTGATTTACTTCTATCAGGTGAACGTCCTCCAAAACACTTTCACTCACAAATTTCACAACCATCCTCCCCAGCAATCTACTATGACGAAGACATCCTTACCTAGCTAATCATCTCCTCTTCATAATCAATGCCTCCTTAACTAAAAGAACCGTGCATGGCAGCTAAAATTCTACCATTGCCAATAAAGTCTTTTTTTTATAAAGAAAGGTGATAGTCATTCAAATACTACACCACCAGGATATCAAAGCTTCCTACATGGCTATCAATTGAGCATTACAATTTGATGCAATGTAGCCACTATCAAAATCATTGCTTATCAGGGTGACCTGGATTATCTTGGTCACCTTCTCAGACGAATTAGACGCTGTTGATCACAAAGCCCTTATTACCATCCTCTCATAACACATGGTATTATCTGGTCACTAAGGTTCAGTAGAAAGAAAAATAAGTGCCCACGCAGTACAAGTCACTCGATCTCAGGTTCATTTCTGGCATGAATCACGGGACAAAACCTGCCAGACATTTGCGTGCATTTCTCAACAAAAATAACTCAGGCAATATTCAGCCCAAAGGGAAACAAATAATAAACAAGTAAAAATTACTATAGTAAAAGTGCCACATAGAGACGCATACCATTAATAAGACAACACAATAAAATATATAGGCACTAGATCTAGTTTCATACCCTGAATGTTATATGTCTGGCTTCTGTTATACTGTGTTTGTACAGTACCTTTTGTTCAAATGTGAAGCGCTCTGCTACTCCGGTGGGCCTGGTAAGGGTTATATAAAACCAAAAATAAAACTACAAAAATATAATTGAGACTTATCACTAAGTCCACTACCACACACCATCCTAGACACCACAAAACCAGCTGTTTCTTTTGGTAGAGGCTAGTGTCCTTCATGGGCAGTCAAATTGCACTCTGATGACTTTCCCGGGTCCTGAGGACTCCGATGTAACTTTTGAGTGTCAGGACTCAGTCTCCCAGGCTGCACGTTGGTGGTCACTGGTGGTCAAGCGATTGTGGCCACTGACTGACAGGCTACTTCTACTTTTCTGGCCAGTAGCTGTAACAGGCGTCAGCCAACTGACTCTTGAGTTCACCTCTTCTGTCTGGGGCTTGGGAATGACTTTTCCATGAGCCTGGCACCACATGCACAGTCCTCTCTTTCTAGTCCAGGAGAGGCAGGTGCAATCCATCTTTGGTGCGACCTCTCTTTGCCAGGTCCAGGGAACAGCAGGGAAGTCCTTCCTTGGTCCTCTCTCCAGTGCAGATAGAATCTGAGGTCTGGGTGCCAGGGGGGCCATATTTATTTCCAGAAAGGGCCTTCGGAGATGTGGCAGTTACTAGCCAATGGGCTACCAGATCCCTTTCCGCCTGATGATGTCTTCATGCGATGTGTGGCATCCAGCTATCACACAGTATAATGTTCTGCCCACTCCCAAGATGGTGAGGCCCTGCTTTCAATGTGTGGAGCTTGGTAGCCCTCCCTAGAGGTTTGGCTACCTGAGGGCTACATGCCCACATGAAAGCCAATTTGGCTAATCTTTTTCCTTCTCTGTCCCCGTCGCCAACTTGTCTACCAGAACAAAAGAGCAGCCCCTCTCGTGTGTCCACCATTTGCCCTTCAAAGACGGCTTCCCCTTTGAAGCTCGTTTGTTGGGCTCACACCCTGTGGGGCTTCCAGCCAGCAAGAGATGACACCGCTTCCAATGGCAGGCCGTTATTACTTTCTTTCCTAGGAGTTGCTCACACTGTTCCACAGGAGGGCAGAAGGCTGTCTTGCGGCTAGCATCTCCGAATGACCACTGGAAAACTTGGACAAAAGTGTGGCAACTTTCTAAAGTTGCATTTTAATTAAAAGTTACATTAAATTTGACTTGAGTATCAAGCCAGATTTAACGTAGCGAATAATTTGATACCTTGCAGTACCAACTTTAGAAGTCCCATTCAGGAGTTAGCACAGCTGAGTTGTGAGCGTGTAACCCTGTATTCGCCAATGTGGCTACTAATCTTTCCACAGTAAAAAAATACCAATTTAGGGTATATACGGTTAGGACAGATAAAAAGTAGATGTCCTACTATTTAATAAACAGCACTGTGCCTTAGGACTTAATAGGCCTGCTGTAGGGGTGACATATATATTAGAAAAGGAGGTCTGGACTTTGTAATTAGTTTAAATTACAAAGTTACGTTAGCAGTTAAAATCTGCTCTATCAGTATGCAGTGGTAGTTTGGGAGATATGTTTTACTTTGTCACACTCAGGTGGCACAATAAGTGTGGCTGCCATCAGGGACAACTTAACTCACAGGCTCTGAGTACCCAGGTACCATATTCAGACCCAGCAGAGTTTCTCTGAAGGGCTCTTGAGTGAAGTAAATAAATCTAATTAGCAAATGGTAATTGGGTATAAGCCAATCAAACATTACACTTTAAAGCATCAGAGTATTGGCACTGAGGTCTGGTTAGCACTTTGAGAGGCAAAAAACCCGGCAGCACCCATCCAAAACTTTGGCGGTGATCATGCAAAAAGAGACATTCACTTATACAATTCGGTTGGAGAAAACAGTTGGGTTGAATAGCGAGGCAGTTGTGTGTGAGAGGAAAAACTTATCTGGTTAGGGCTGGATGAGGAAAACAGATGAGGCGGTAATACACACTGTCAATTGGCAATCATTTTGTGCAGTAGTTCTGTATTCTGTCCCCCTTCCCATCCTAAAAAAGATTGACTCCAAGCCACGGTTGGACTGGGACAGAAAATAGGCCCGGTCACCAAAATAAAAGTGGCCCCCATGAGTGTATTAGATATCTAAAAAAATGAGTCCTATGTTTGTAAGTTGGGACAGTTTTGAACTTGTAAACACTAAGGGCCTCATCGGGATGTCGGTCTGACCGACATCCTTGGTTTGACTTCCGACCGCCATATTAAGATTATGGCGGTCGGAATTCAAACCAGCCGGTCTTTCCGGCTGGCTTCTGACTGGCTCATGGAACCTGTTTGCCAGTCGTAAACCCACCATAATACCGTGTGGACGACGTTTCTGCCGTCTGGAATATGATATCGGTTTCTGACAGGCTTTCCATGTTGGGATTTTCCGACATGGAAAGCCTGTCGGAAAGCAAATTTGTGTGCCCGTAGCAGGGACTCCTTCTCCCTTAAGCCTACAGTTGGGGGCGAGGGGGCTCCCCTGTAAAACCCTGCACCTTGTCACAGTGTCTGCCACACGGTGCAGGGATTTACAGTGACTCCCATTTGTCTATGAGAGCTTGTGTTATGACCAGTTTCCGACCGCAGCACATTCTCCCATAGAGAAATGGGAGTTTGCGGTCGCTTCGTGATGGGGGTGCGGAACCGCCAAACTATGGTAGGTCCGTTCTCGCACTGAGACGGTTTCAACATCGTAATAGGCCCCATACTGTGTAAGTGGTTTGTGAAGTATGGAAGACTGGATGGATTTGAGCTTGCAACAGGAAATGTGTGTTTCACTATCAGGGAAATTAATAAAAAAATCGTCCCAACAGACCATAATACAGGCCCACAAACAGCCAATACAATGGCCCACACACTGACCTGGTAGACTACCCCTCCTGGCACTCACTGCCTGATAGACTAGTCCGACCCTGACTCGAACCCATGGCAGGAGCAAATCTCCGACAAGTTGGGAGGGAGAGGGTGGGAGGCAGGTTTGTGAATGACATGAAACTGACTTTTTTGTGTGCTTCTTCGACCTGTCAATGCATACAACACCTTTGAACGCTCACTTCCCACTCCGTGCTTGGGATTTATTCCACTTTATATAACGCAATTGTGGGGTAATATTTCCTAACATAAACGGAGTTATGAGTGTAAGAATCAATTTGTGTCTGCCTTGCTCTCCTAAATCCAATAATTTGTGCTCTTAGAATAGATATAAAAGCATACAAAGCTTTGGGAGTTGGGCTTTAAGTGTTCTTTCTGAGATGCATGTGACTTCAGACCCAGCAGAGTTTCTCTGAAGGGCTCTTGAGTGAAGTAAATAAATCTAATTAGCAAATGGTGAATGAGAGAGGAACAAGTGACTGTGACAGATGATTCAAGCAGACATCAAAGAGAAATACTTGAAAGGAGAAACTAAACACAAAGAACTGAGTAGCATATAGAATCTACAGAACTTTCAATGTTTAGTACCGACAACGGTTAACTATATATTTATTCAATTTTTTGCAATACAAATTTAATTTACATCTAAATAAAGTATATTTTCTTTAATATAAAAAACAATGACAGGTACTGTAATCGACGAATCAAAACACAGTTATATAGCGTCCTGTACTTAATTAAACATTTTCAATCTATTTTACAACACTCATAGACAGTCACAAATGCAAAATTGTATATTACAATATCATTATCACACCCTGCAAAGGGAAAGTTTGGGCCTCACACTAATTAATACACTATTACTATTTATGCTCACCTTCATTCAAACATCCTCCCCCAACTCTTCCTTTAGCTGCTTTCGATGCAACCGGTTCAGAAGTGCAGTATTCCTCCGGTGCCCGCCATGTTTTACTTTTATGAAATAATATGCAACAATGTTGAGTAAGTACAGGCAGGACTTTCACTGGATTCTGAACTGTTTTTGGTCCTTTGTGTGTCCATTGAGAGGAAATGTATAAAAGATCTCAAAGCATTTAAGAACTACTGGTAATGAAAATAATTTGTGTTAATCAATATTAGACCTCTAAATGATATCTAGGTGGATGTCGTTTTTTTACTAAAAGCCAAAATACAGATTATTTTAAATTTTAGAATTGGATTGTGTAGGGTTATACTGCGAGGAAACTGTGGTTATGAAAGCTACACAATGACTGCTTTTAATGTGAAGTTGAGCATGTTTGCTTCTAATCACAAGATGTAGGGATTTTTTAATGTAAGGATGTAAAAATGGATATAGATGCTGCAAAAACAGAACATGTAATTGCTCCCATCTTTCCTTGCAAACTTGTTTTTGTAGGGAGTGCGATCGGGACGCTTAAAGTATAGGTTGCAGAACAACGGAGAAAAATTTGAAAAACCCCTCCATTGAATCCTAAACATTTCATTTAATGTCATGCCTCTGTTTCATCTCTGTAGTGATTAATTCACAGCATTAGAAAGCAGCATAGAAGGGGAACCGTGGATTTAAGAGGCCAACAAAATGAGGTTACCATTATAATGTGCTTACTAAACAAGAGGAGGCAATTCATGTGGTTAGATAATTTATTCTAGGGTGTATATACATATATATATAAATATATATATATTCACTGAAAAAACCATAGGTTTCAGGCACATTATAGTTAGAAATTAGCATTTAAAAAACCTTACAAATTCACTGAAAAAACCATAGGTTTTAGGGACCATTATAGTTAGTTGGACATTGCACTCGTAGAAAACCCGTGAAATTCCCCCGTTATAGTTAGTTCAGCTAACTATAACTCGCGCCCCCGCAATGTGACATCACTGATGACATCACTGATGACATCTCAAATGACATCACTGATGACATCATCCAGTGACTGTGTGTTTCTGTAAAGTTTAAATATGTTTAATATATATAGGGAAAGGCGTATTGAAGAATGAGTGGGTGTATAAGTGTCTGAATGGATGATTTAGTAGGTACATGACTAACTCTATAAGTGAGTGATTAAACATATCTTACTGAATGCATGGGTTAGTGGCTAAACTGGGTGAATGTCTTTATCCGTCTGTCTGTTGCTGTGTAAGTGGCTGCATGGGATTGTGAATAGCTACATGAGTGTCTATATGAGTTATTGATTGGTTGTCTGAGTATCTGTATGGGTGCCTGAGTGTTTGTGTGGGTGGGGTGTGTGCGACTCTGTGCATAGATGTGTGAGTGGGTGATTCACTGGGTGGATGGTTTCAAGAGTGCATCTGTGATAGACTGTATGGGTGGGTAAGTGTGGGTAAGAGTGTGTTAGTGAGTGAATGTATGTCCCAGTGGTACATGTGTGAGTAACTACATATGTGAAAGGCTGTATATATGTGTGTTGGAGTATATAAATAGCTATAAGTGAGAGTGTGTGATTGTGAGAGTGACTGTATGGATGAGTGTGTGCTTGTATCAGTGATTGTATAAGAGCGTAAGAATGTGCTAGTATTTGTATGAGTAAGTGAGCTGGTGTGTGTATAACTGTATAGGTGAGTAAATGGCAGTGTGATTAATTATTTGCATTACTGACTAGGTGTGTGAGTACCTCTATGGATGAGTGGCGGTGTGTGAGTGTCTATGTAGGTGTATGAGTGCATATGATAGTCCTGTACTGAGTGACCGTAAGTATGAGTGACTGTACAGGTGAGTGAGTGGATGTGTGTGTAGACCTAAGAATCAGTGAGTGGGTATGTAGTTATTGGTGTTGGAGTGTCTATGGTTTTGAGAATGGCAGTCTGTAATTTAGAGTGGGTGTATCAAAAGTTATATTAGGGTGTGAGAAGATGCATGAAATTATCACATGGATGATGTCATCAGTGATGTCATCAGTGATGTCATTTGAGATGTCATGAGTGATGTCATCAGTGATGTCACTGACCATGTCATGAGTGATGTAATATGTGACGTCATCAGCAGTGCATTGCGGGCGCGAGTTATAGTTAGCTGAACTAACTATAACGGGGGAATTTCACGGGTTTTCTACGAGTGCAATGTCCAACTAACTATAACGGTCCCTAAAACCTATGGTTTTTTCAGTGAATTTGTAAGGTTTTTTAAATGCTAATTTCTAACTATAACGTGCCTGAAACCTATGGTTTTTTCAGTGAATTTCAAAGGTTTTTTAAATGCTAATTCCTAACTGTAACGTGCCTCAAACCTATGGTTTTTTTCAATGAATTTCAAAGGTTTTGTAATTGACAATTTTTAAATGTATTAATTGTTATATTTATTTTTTTGATACTGATTTACTACATTTTTTTAAACTATTTATTTTTAGATATTTTATTTTTTAAATTACATTATAATTACATTATACATTACATTACAAAATATACTTTCTCAGAATGAATTACTTTAGTTTAAATACTTTGCAAATAGGCAATAGACTTTTAAGTACAGTAGTTACAGTTGTTGCAATGGGCAACACAATTTCAAACACAATGCAACATTGAGCTCAATGTGAATTTCTAGTTAAATGTAATTAGTTACTTTATGGATTACTTTTTCTAACCACAGGACTGGATCCTAGATTCAGTCCTGGGACATCTCCTGTAAACAGTTGAGTAAAAGCGTTTTGGTTACAGTAGTGATTTTTAAGGAATATTATTGTATTTTAAAAGTTGACAGAAACTTTTTCAAATAGAATCACCAATGTTATCCTATGGGATGAAATTCACTTAGCAGGTAAGTAGTGTTATCGTTACTTTTTCTTACTCAGTGGTGGATCCTGGATCCAGCACTGGTGCATCTCCTGTAAACAGTTGAAAGAATGCGTTTAAGTCATACAGGCAATTTTTAAGGAATATTTGAAGTTTGTAAAAATCGACACTTTGAAACTTTTCTGCTGAAAACCAGACAATGGATTCCTATGGAAGGAAATTCAAGTTACTGGTAAGTACGGTTAGAATTACTTTTCAGGATCTGTACTGGGCTCAAAGATGCAGCACTGAGGTCTCTCCTGATAACAGGTGAGTAAATCGGAATTCGTAGTTCGGCTGATTTTAGAGGAATATTATAAAGTTCCAAAACTGTACACTTAGAAGAATTTCCAAGTGAAACCAGTCAATGTTAGCCTATGGAAGGAAATTCAAGTTACTGGTAAGTACGGTTAAAATTACTTTTCAGGATCAGTACTGTGCTCAAAGATGCAGCACTGAGGTCTCTCCTGATAACAGGTGAGTAAATTGGAATTCGTAGTTCAGCTGATTTTAGAGGAATATTATAAAGTTACAAAACTCCACACTTAGAAGAATTTCCAAGTGAAACCAGTCAATGTTAGCCTATGGAAGGAAATTCAAGTTACTGGTAAGTACGGTTAGAATTACTTTTCAGGATCAGTACTGGGCTCAAAGATGCAGCACTGAGGTCTCTCCTGATAACAGGTGAGTAAATCGGAATTCGTAGTTCTGCTGATTTTAGAGGAATATTTGTATGTTTCAAAAATCGACACTTTGAAACGTTTTCAGCAAAAAGCAGGCAATGATATCCTATGGAAGGAAATTCAAGTTACTGGTAAGTATGGTTAAAATTACTTTTCAGGATCAGTACTGGGCTCAAAGATGCAGCACTGAGGTCTCTCCTGATAACAGGTGAGTAAATCGGAATTCGTAGTTCGGCTGATTTTAGAGGAATATTTGCACAATGGTGAAGGAAGGGGGTGGGGCCTGAGGTGACATGTCTGCAAACACGCCCTGTGGCGCGTTTTTAAGTTGGAGAATTAATTCCTCCTCAATCCCGAGGGTCCCTAGGGGCCAACTAGCCCACCAGGAACCTCCAGTATGCGCCAGGGGCTGCGTTGCAGAGAGGTGTACAGAGGCCACGCCCCTTTTTACAACACTCTGCAACGCAGCTCCGTGGCGCTTACTGGAGGTACCTGGTGGGCTAGTTGGCCCCAGAGACCCTCAGGATTGAAGAGGATTTAATTCCCCATCTTAAAACGCGCCACGGGGCCTGTTTGCACACATGTCACCTGAAGCCCCGCCCTCCCTTCACCACTGTGCAAACGCGCCCGTGGCGCGTTTTAAGTTGGGGGATTAAGTCCCCTTGAATCCTGAGGGTCCCTGGAGTCCAACTAGCCCACCATGTACCTCCAAAAAGCGCCACAGAGCTGCGTTGCAGAGAGGTGTAAAAGGGGCGTGGCCTCTGTACACCTCTCTGCAACGCAGCCCCTGGCGCATACTGGAGGTTCCTGGTGGGCTAGTTGGCCCCCAGGGACCCCCAGTATTCAAGGGGAATTCGTTCCCATCTGCAAACGCGCCAGGGGGTGCGTTTGCAGACTGCTGCAGAGAGGGGGCGGGGCCTCCGGCACGGTGCCGGTCTTTTTTCTTTTTTCTTTTTTTTTTGTATGGGAGGGGGCTGCGTGGCCCCCCTTCCCTGGGCCTCTATTGGCCCCGGGGACCCCATCCCCCGGGGCATCCCCTCTTTTTTTTATTATTAAAATATTTGGAGGGGGGCTGCGTGGCCCCCCTCCTCAGGCCATTTAAGGCCCCGGGGACCCCATCCCCCGGGGCCGGCCTTCACCTTTTTTTTTTTTTTTTAATTTTATTATTGGGGAGGGGGGCTGCGTGGCCCCCCTCCCAGGCCACTAATAGCCCCGGGGACCCCATCCCCCGGGGCCTGGCCACTCGTTGGGGACCATGGGGGGGTCCCCAATCCCCGCACGGTCCCGCCGGCTCCCCACGTCCTGCGTGAGCCGGCATTGCTTTTCTTTAACGGGAGCTGCTGACATGCAGCTCCCCTTGTGGAAAAGCAATCTGCTTTGCTTCATTGAAGCGAGAGCATGTTTCCCTGCTCTCGCTTCAATGAAGCAAAGCAAGTTTGCAATGACAGGACGGGAGCCGCTCCCGTCCTGCCATTGCAAACAGCAGTGTCCCAGGGGTAGGCACCCCGGGACACTGCAGGAGCCGCCCTGGGGGTGGCGGTCCCCAGGGCCACCACAGGCTCCAGGAGGGGGGCCGCGCGGCCCCCCTCCCCACTTCTGCAAAGCCCCAGGGAGGTGGTGGTCCACGGGGCTTCGGGGGTCCGAAACTGACCCCCATTTTAAATTTTTTAGTGCCCCGGGGAGGTGGCGGTCCTCGGGGCGGGTGGGGGCTGGAGCCCCCCACACTGGTATTTAAAATTTAAAAAAGAAGCCCCGGGGGTGGTGGTCCTCGGGGCTGCGGGAGGGCACAGTGCCCTCCCGCACCATTTTTATTAGAAAGCCCCGGGGTGGCGGTCTCTGGGGCTTGGGGGCCTTAGAGGCCCCCCATTAACTATAAACCCACCCCCGCATGCCCCCGGGACTTGGCCCACCCGGGGCAAAATAGCATCGAAGCGCGGGAGACCGCGCTTCGATTTTTACGACGGGATTCGCGCACCCTAAGCGCATCCCGCCGTTTTTTTTTTTAAATGCTTTTTCTGCCCAGGGGTCCTTGTGGGACCCCCTGAGCAGACCTAGGGGTCAGGGTGTTTCTACCCTGCCCCTTTGTGCATTTGCCACTTGCGATTTTTTTTTTTTTATCGGCGGGATCCGCGCACCCTAAGCGCATCCCGCCGATTTAAAAAAAAATATATGCTTTTTTCTGCCCAGGGGGTCCTTGTGGGACCCCCTGAGCAGACCTAGGGGGTCAGGGTGTTTCTACCCTGCCCCCTTTGTGCGTTTTGCGCACTTGTTTCTCTGCCTTGGTTCTACCGAGGGACAAAATGGCTGCCAACACTTCCTGATTTGGAGTGTTGACAGCCAATTAGCATGCAGCTCGTGATCGGGAGGGTACGCGGACCCTACGCGGCCATAGATATATATGTGATTTTACTTTTGATTTTCTCAGCAACTACTGAACGGATTTACACCATTTAACAAAAAGGGTTCTTTCTGAACCAAGAACTACCTCTTTGACAAATTTGGTGTAATTCAGTTCAGCAGTTCGGGCTGTAGCCGTGGCTAAAGTTTCCTATGGGAAAATGAATGGGGAAAACACGTTTTGGGACCCTCTTTTTTCTCGGCCCCCGCTTGACGAATCACCCCGAAACTTTCAGGGTAGGAGTGGACCGGAGCGGGCCATAAAGTTTGAAAATTTCGCGAAGATTCGTCAACCGACGCAAGAGTTATTTCAAATAGAATGTTGCGGATTTCCTATGGAAAATAGGTCCTAACTATAACTAACTACTGGCGACCGCCAGTAGATAATATATATTTTTACAACGAAAAATATAAAGGTTACAGGGCTGTTATAGTTAGGCTATTTCACTCGCACAAAACCAGTGAAATTCAGCGTTATAGTTACCTGTACCTCTTACTATGACTAACACCCTCGTAATGCACTGCTTATGATCTCACATATTACATCACTCATGACATGGTCAGTGTCATCACTGATGACATCTCAAATGACATCACTGATGACATCATCCAGTGAGTGTAAGTGTTTCATAAATGTTTCTGAGACTTAAAGATATATACTAAGCTACTGCATAAGTTAAATTACTATTCTTTCTCTACTACTAATGAGTGATACTATTTATAGCATATGTCATCTAAGTGGCTGTGTAACTGTCTATAATAGTGTGTGAGTGGGTGCCTGACTGGCTGAATGGGTGTGTGAGTGGGCTTATGGATCTGTCAGGGTGTAGGGACAGAATATCGAGTTGGAAATGTCGACTTACACAAATATTGAGTTGGAAATATCCTAACACAGAAATATCGACAGCAAAAATATTGTGGTCAAGAATATCGACTTTAAGGTAAGAAATATCGTTTTTAAAAATATAGAAATCATTAATATTGTTTGCAAAAATATAGTTGTTTAAAATATCGATTTTTTAATTAGTGTTATGTATATTAGTTTGTATTTTAATTGTATGTCATCTATTTTTTTGTATAAGTATTGCTTTTGTTTTTTAATATATGTGTTAAATTTTTAGTAGTTATTAATTTTATTTTAATTAAATTTTGCATTTTTTTAGTTCTGTAGGAGGTTGTGGGTTTAAAGGGGAATAGGGTGGGAAGTAATTTAGGGGCACATTACGATGGCGGGCGGAAGCACCACCGCCGTGCTGGCGGATGCAAAAACCACCAGTTACCGCCGGCACGCAGCAGTCCACACGCCCGCCCAATTATGATGCGAAAAGTAGGCCAAACACCGCCGGCAAGCCAGCAACACCGTCCGCCATCAAAGTGCGCCCGTACATGTAGCGGCGCAGCCCAACTGACACACACCGTCAGACCAAACACGTCCCGCCCGGCGCATAAATTACGATGCCGCAAACAAACGGCTCCCACGGCCAAGAGATACCGTACGACAAACCGAAGCGGTAACACGGACGCCGAGCACGGACAACGAAGAAGCGGCTCCCGAGCATGAATCCAGCACTGCAGGCACTCCCCATGCTTCTGCTGATGCACCACCAAGGACGCAACGTACCGCGGAGACGCAGGTAGGCACACACACAACAAGTGCACGCAAACAGCGAACACAGTGCAAGGGCGGAAAAAGCGGACAACCCCCACCAGCGCGTGTACACTACACATCCACCATCGCATCCACATATGACACACAGGCCAAATCGTAACATCGCAGAACACATGTGTACACACCACCTGGGACTAGGAACCAACCACCCCGTCACGGCCCCAAAGCGCCGATGACGCCGCCACACATGCGCACAACGCAGAGGCCAACCGCAGCGCCATGCATGCGTCGCACACAGACACAGGGACACAACCAAGCAGCACACACATCAGCCCCACCCCGAACGCACATGACACGTGACAGGCCGGCCACAGACATGTCCTCAACGCCCAATTCACGGACAACACCCAACGCCACACAACCGACGCACACATGTCAGTGAAGACACGCAACTGCAGGACACACCCCAGTGTAACAAACATGGCGTAGCACACAGCGGCGGCAACACCAACTAGGAGAAGCAGGGCCCCTTCGGGAAGAGGAACGCCAGTACCACACAGAAACACCCATACCACCCTGCACATATGAACAAGACATATAAAACGGAACACCAAAGAGCCCGGGGACCGACAACAGGTGGCCCAAGAATAACATTCACACACAAGGCCCAACGCAGAGCGGAAAGGCAGCCTGCCGCCCACACAAGGGAGAGCAGACAGCACTGAATGACCTTCCATTCCAACTCCGAAACCACAGCCCTACGACAGAAGCCGGTGAATACAGCCATTGTCCAAGAATAGACCAACACAGGCATGCCGAGGAGACCGACCACAGGGCAGATAGCGCATATCACAGAAGCACACAACGGACGGGGAAGAAAGAAGAAAACACTCCCCCATGTCGGCCACATGCAAGTTAATTGGAAGGAGTCACACAGCACTGACCTTGAACTGTCTGAGAAGCATGTGGGAAGAGGGCCCGTGTCCTCCAAACAAGCCAACAGAACACAAGTCCTGTCTCCCCACGACTACACAGAGCTCACAGCAACCCCGGAGCGTGCACATTGCAGACTGCACACACAGCCGGAGCACACCACCTCAACGAACCGCTGCGAAATGGCAACCGCAACACACCTACCCAACTACGCCGAACAGCTCAAGCTGTACAAAACCAACCTGTGCCATACATTGGGATGCGATCTCCTGTCCCTGCTGAACGTAAGTTACCGACTGACTTACCGCATCACATTGTTCAGCTGCGTCATGCCCGTCTTCTACTGTCGGAGGTGTCCCTACCAGCATCCCGTCGAGATATGCCTCTCCAACCCGGCATGTCTGAAGGCGGACCTGCTACCACTACTCCTCCCTCTGGACGCACACGACAGGGCCTGCTCTGCCTATGGGGGCATGGCGTATGTGGCCAACATCGCACCCGCACTGAAATGGGACCACTGTGCCTCCACACGACGGATCATCGATAACAGCTACATCGAATGTCACCCAGCATGCCCCATCATGGTCCTCCAAGGGACAACCTACGAACAACACCTTGACAGCCACCATCCGCTTCATTGGCTGGCAAACATGTACACCACCAATGACATGGAAGCCCTGCTGGACGGCATCGCATACCTGACAACCTGTAAATACGTCGGACCACAACGCAGGTTCCCCGAGTGACCTATGATGTCCAACCCCGCACCCATGCTTAGCTTCCGCACGGACTGGCCAGTCACCACCACAACAGCCATACCAAACGACCGGCAACTGTAACCACACCATCAACGACATCGCCATGACATCGGATATGACCGGGACATGCACACTGTTCCCCATCACATCCAGGAACACCGCATGCATCGTGGGAGGCAGTGGCATGGGCTCTGTGTATCGCACCCACATGGACGGAACTGCACGAACAACCAGGACACGACATGGATCCAGCGCCCATGGACACACACACCGCTCAGTGGACATGAATAGGTCGCCTGGAGTCTGTGGGTGCTGCACCCCTCCCACCCCCGCCCCGGGAATCCCATACCAGGACCTTTGCATGGACGACAAGTGCATACAACAACAACACGACCCCAGTGACTGTGACATGTCCAGTAACCACCACAGTGCAACAACAAGTGGCACGCCGCTGCATGCACGCAAGCACATGCCCTGATGTCATCTCACATGCACGCGTGCATGAGGAACAACCGCAGCAAACCTGTCACATGGAACTGAGATGGACTGTGCCCATGATGCCAAGCGGTCTGGTAGGCTACATGTATACCGTCTGTGTCAAAGTCCGCAGCTCCGCAGCTATACGTAAATGTACATTAGCACAGCCTTGGCCAAGCAGATGTCACTCTGAAGCCCACATCCCACATGCAACAGCCAATCACATGTAACCCCACACCCTATCCCATTTGCAATCATGCTCAGTATATCCTCAACATGTATCCCGCTGCCAGTAGTGTCCACTATACTGCATCACAGAGGACAGAAGACTCAATATAATGTTTGAAACCAAAACTGTCTCCGCTGACTCATTTCACAAGTACGAATGAGAGAGGATGAGAGTATGTGAAGTACACGGCAGTCGTGACATGACCATGTAGTCCACTGGTATTGGATGTCAACGCAAATGAGTAGCACTACTGTGGAAGACACACATGTGTCGTGTGAAGTCGTATGGACGCAGTGCTCAGGTGGGTGGGTGCGACGGGTAGATGCGCACATGCCAAGTTGGAGCACGCCGTGTTGGGAGGGGTCATGAACAGTACACCACCGCTTCCCTGGGCATTGTGAGAGGACACCTGTCGGGGGAGTGAACACGTGTGTGCACAGCAGCCGGGCACACGTACAAAGCGGTACCAGGCGCACCTCAGCCCACCCTCTGTGGACAAGCTGTATCCTGTTGTGCGCCCGCCATGCCCCTGACAAGGCACACACAGCCCCAGTCGACCAGGTGTAACCCCAACATAGTCAATCCGCACAGGCGATACAGGGCACGGGATGGCAGTGGAGCATGGTGTGTGAGAGGTCTCCTCGCGCTCCTCCTGGCCATATCACGCAGGCAATAGAACCTCAACGTTTAGCATGGCACAAGTCACATGGAAGTGTAGGGGGGACGCACCACAGCACGAGCAGCACTGACGTCACGGGAGGTGGCTCGCACCATCCCATCCATTGCCCATCATACCAACCACGCCACATGCCATTGCGACTAAGTGCAAGCGCGTGCGCCACCACCCCGAGCCCTCCCCAGAGAGGCCAAAGAGTGAATGTGTGGGCCATCAGCCACAGACGGACGCGGCCTGGCCGCAAGGGCAGCCACAGCCACTGGGTGTCGCAGGTGGCGGATCCGGAAGGCGAAGACTGTGATGCATAGTCCATGCAGGCCGGGTCACCATTTGGGGCACCACGCAGGTGGACGGCGTCCCGCAACACATCATACCCTGAGACAGCCCACTCGTGCAACTGGACCCACACATACACTCCTTGCCCTCTCTGGTGCGAGCTTGGGGCTGCCTGTGCAAGCGCTAGCCTCGCAGGTGAGCATGCATATTGGGGGAGCGAGGGGAGGACATGAGGGCTGGGGCGAAGATGACTGTATCACTGTCAGTTAGTACAAGGGATGACCCAGATGTGGAAAGGAAGAGACGTGTCCCGTGTGTACTGCAACTAGTCGCCAATACAACTACCCCCCCATGTCCGGAATGTAAGCCCGCACCTAGGCCCGCCCATCCGCCACATTGAACATACCACCAGCACGCAACCTTCCCATTCGAAACACTGACTGGGGGTGGCGACCAGTGTACAATCATGTGTAGCCTACCCACGCGTACATGTGGGCCCTCCATGATCCATGTCACCTGCGGCAAAGTCATGACATGCGCAATGAGGGAAGTGAGGAGAGCTGCCCGCCCCACGCGCAGAAGGTGCATCAGCTCCACAGACCCAGCAGCGAGTCCAGCAGGGGTCACATGTGCAGGGGCAGCTGTGCCTGGTGTGAAGGCACATGCATATAGACAGCACATCGACCAATGTGTAGTCTGCCCACATCTACAGTCCATCATCATGCGGACATAGGAATTGAACACAGGGCAACACATCTTAGTGGGTGCACCCACCGTGACCAACAATGCGCAATCATCGACGTACCCGCCCTGTGCATGGCCCCCACCCAACGGAGGCACATCCAGTGCCACCATCCCACACACACAAGCCTTCCACGGAACATGCTGTGTCCAATGGTCAGTACAGAGTCAGCGCCCATCTGGTGGATCCTGAACAGGAGACACATGCACACACATGCCAGCTCCCACTATGTATGACTGCCACCTGGCACGTGCAATGTAACCTCTCACCTGTGACGTGTGACTGCAAGCACACAGCCGTCTTGGCATGGGGCTGTCAATGTGGACACCTGTCAATGTTTCGGGAGGTGTGATCCGTACAGTGCTGTACATAGGGTGCAGTGCTGACACCTACTACTGTCTCATATCCCCTCGTGCCACAGGTCCCACTTGTTTTGGCCGCTCAGCCTGTGCCCACATCGTCGTCGTCGTGTGCCATACTCATCCAGCCGCGGAAGCAGTTCCATGCTCAGCAGACATTCATGTTGCCGTGGCGTTGCCGCTTGACGGATATGCAGTCAGTCCCCATCAGCACGCCCCGCAAGTCATTGGGGCCTAGATCCCCATGTGCATGCACATGGCAGTGGTTTGTATCACTAGCCATTGCCATTGTTGGGAGACCTGTGTAAGTGTATTGTGGCCGTGCCGTCCCAGCTTGACAGCTGGGCTGTGGCTCCTGTGCTTACTCAGTCATGTCAGTGATGTGTATGCGAAATTGCTATGTGTCGTGTTGCTTTGACATGTGTCCTCTGCCATTGTCCCTAGGCGGAGACCGAACATTGACCGCCCATACCAATTGCTGGCGGACATGGACGATACAGAGGTTATTAGGAAGTTTCGGCTGGACAGGCCAACCCTGCATCGACTGTGTGCCATGTTAGAACCCCATCTCCGTCCCCGCAGGGTGTATCCGACTGCTGTCACCCCCACGGCTAAGGTGATGGCCGCCATGCATTTCTTCGCCACTGGGTCATTCCAGCACACAGTGGGCAGTGGAGGAGGGATGTCCCAGCCCATGTTCAGCAAGGTGCTGAGGGATGTACTGGCAGCCATGATGCTGTACCGGAACAGGTACATCCGCTTCCCCAGGGCTCGTGAATTGGCGGCAGTGAAGGGTGCATTCTATGCCCTTGGCAGAATCCCACACGTCGTTGGAGCCATTGACTGCACACATGTCGGCCTTGTTCCACCACAGGCCACTGAGCACCTGTACCGCAACAGGAAGCACACGCACTCCCTGAATGTGCAAGTGGTGTGCCTTGCGGACATGGTGATCACCCACGTGTGTGCAAAGTTCCCAGGCTCGGCCCATGACGCACACATAATGCGCAACAGCATCTTGCCACGACTGATGTCCAATATGCAACAGGATCGTGCCTGTATTGTCGGTGAGTATGTGGAGTGGTGTAGCGTGCTGGCTGTGCGATGCTGTCCCCTGTCCAGTTGGATTAGCAACGGTTCTCTGTGTCCCTCACACCCAGGTGACTCTGCGTATCCGAATGGGGCATGGCTGCTCAGTCCATTGAGGAATCCTCGCACCCCAGCAGACGATCGCTACAATGAGGCACATGGGAGGACCAGACGTGTGGTCGAGCGTACCTTTGGCCTCCTCAAGTCCAGGTTCAGGTGCCTGGACCGCACCGGGGGTGCGCTGGCGTACTCCCCACAGAAGGTGTGCCGGATAGTGGTGGCGTGCTGCATGCTGCACAATCTGGCCATTCGGAAGCAGATCCCCTCATCGTGGATGACGGAGATCAACCAGGGCCCCAGCCCGCAGACCAGGACAGCTCGAGTGAGGAGGACAGCGGAGAGGAGGAAGCTGGGAATGTGCGCCAGCAGCTCATCGCCCGCTACTTCACTTGACGGTGAGTGTCCATGTACGACGGCTGATGTGGCTGTATCTGTGCAGGTGTGTGTGTGCTGTTTCAGGGTGGCCGTTTGTTCACTGCGTGCTGTGTGTCAACGCTCCATGGCCAGGGTAGTATGCCACTGTTGGTGGCTGTGGCATTGTGCCCTATTGCTCTGTGCGATGTGTGTACATTGCTTGTAGTTGTTGACATGTACTGTGTGATGGGTGTGTGACACACTCATTGAATGTGCTCCTGTTCTGTCTCCCACCCCTAGGTCCCTACAGGCCCTCCGGATTCAAATGCCATGCCACGCATCAGGTGCCTTTCCGCCCAAGGTGGCCGTTGTATTCCGTACAAATAAGACACAGGGCACAAACAGCAGTTAGTGAAAAAGGTGCATTTATTACAAACTGTGACATGTGATTGTGTGTAAGGTGATGACAAAAGTGGTGCGTGCAGTGACAATGAGCTGTCGGTCATGGCTGCGTGATGATCAGGGTGTACCCACTGGTTCTATGTCCATAGTCCAACACACACATGCCATCCAGATGGCTGTGTGGAGTGGGATCGTAGTCCAAGTCAATGCAGTGGCTGGTCAAGGAAGGCTGGCGGAAGGCTGGCTGGCTGCCTCACTTGCGACTGGAGCGTGCGAAGTCCTCCCGGGAGATCTGTTTCCTCTTCGGACGGCCCCTTCCACGTTTGCGAGGGGGTGCCTGCTTGCGACATGCTGGTGGTTGAGGTGTGATCACTGGCTGTGGACGCAGGGGAACTGGACACTGCTGCTCCACCCTGCGCCCCGGCAGGTGGTGGCGGAGGGGGAGCTGCTGTCCCTGGCTGTGACCTCACCGCCACCACCAGCTGTCCCATGAGGTCCACGATTTGGCCCATACGGGCGTCCATGGACCTCAGCACCCCCAGCACCTCACGCGTGTCTGAAGCAGACCGGACCCATTGTCCTTGGGCCTCTTCATAGGCCCCAAGGACTCTGGCCATGTGAGGCAGGGCATGGCTCCCAGGGGAGGCTGGCGTTTCCCTGACCCTGCTCCTCCTACCAGTCCTGCTGCCACCGGCCTGCCCACTAGCCACATTGCTCACCACGGTCCTCGCTGTGGCTCCCAGGGTGGATCCAGTCGTCCGGGCCACCACCTGCGCTGGGGCTGGTGCCAGCGAAGACGTGGCGGTGGTGGCAGCGGTGGTGGTCGGTGCGGCGATGGTGGCGGTTGCGGCAGTGGTAGTGGCCACAATGACCGTGGGTGTGGCCGCAACGACAGTGGCAGCAGGGGGCTGTGAATGTTCAGCAGCCCTGGATGATGGGTTGGTGGGTAGGAGGGGTCCTGGGGAGCGGCTGGGCCCTGCCACACCAGATGGGCCTGCTTGGTTGTCCGTGTCCGAAGAGGAGGACAGATCCTCCAGATCCGTGTGTCCTCGTTGGGGGCTTGTAGGCTGGCTGTGCTGGCTGCTGGCTCCATCCCCAGCATCCAGCAGTTCGTCACCTGTGGAGAGAATGTGATTTGTTATTGTGTTGCACCTGGCGAAGTATGTATTTGTCGTCTGACATTGACAGTTCGTGCAATCTCGTACATGGGTTTCCCGGAGGCGTGTGTGTGGCTGTAGCATCTGTAGTTGTGTGTGCTTGGCAATGGGACTGTGTGCTGTGCACATGTGGCATGGGACGGATTGGCCATGCCGATGGGTGTGTTGCTGTGCCCCTACTTATTGTGACTCTGGTGTATGCGGGCTCCTGGCCCATCCTGGGTCTGGTTTGTACTTTGCTTTTGGGGTTCAAATGGAACGCTTAGGAACGCATATGGCAACATGGGGGCCATGCCCCAGAATCGCATTTGGGAGGGAATATGCTTTTGGGGTTCAAATGGAACGCTTAGGAACGCATATGGCAACATGGGGGCCATGCCCCAGATTCGCATTTGGGAGGGAATATGCTTTTGGGGTTCAAATGGAACGCTTAGGAACGCATATGGCAACATGGGGGCCATGCCCCAGATTCGCATTTGGGAGGGAATATGCTTTTGGGGTTCAAATGGAACGCTTAGGAACGCATATGGCAACATGGGGGCCATGCCCCAGATTCGCATTTGGGATGGAATATGCTTTTGGGGTTCAAATGGAACGCTTAGGAACGCATATGGCAACATGGGGGCCATGCCCCAGATTCGCATTTGGGAGGGAATATGCTTTTGGGGTACATGCTGTGAGCCATGGGTGCCGAACGTGACATGTGTTGTGGCAGCATGACAGTGCATGGTTTGAGGTGTGTGCATGCTTGACATGGCCTGCATATTTGCTGTCTGTTGTGATTACTGGACATGGCATTGGACGCATCGTTATGAGTGAGTGATGGTTGTGTGCCAGCCAACGTATTGCAGTTGTCCCATCTCCTTGGTGTGCGTGCTGCCCTGTGCCATGTGCATCACTGCAGTGCTCGGGGGGTGTGGCCCATGTTGTGTGTTGTTGCTCACAGTGTGTCGTGCACTTCATTGACTTCTGGCACATGGTTGGTCATGGGCATGTATCTTAGCGTGACTGCTGTATGTGTGGCAGCTGTGCGGATGACATGCCTTTCATGAGACTGGGGCTGACGGATGGGATGGATGGTATGTTGTTTGTGCATGGTGTGTCTGTGTGTTTGATGGGTTCAGTGGTGTTCGTGTGCATTTATGTTGTTCCGCTCTGTTGCGTCTAGTGTTGTTTGTCTTACATAGGCGTAGTTGTGGGGTGTGTGGTTGACAGGCAGTAGGGGCTACATGGACAGGACTTCAATGTTGTTTCGGTTGTGTGTGATGAGTTGCACAGTGGCTGCCGTGTGGGACTATATTCAGTGTGGCTTGTGCATGCAGACGTGGCTCCTTGGGTGTTGCTATGTCTGTGATGGGTCATGTGGGGTGTGAGTCTGTTGTTCATGTCCGTGTGCACATTGTTCACTTGTTCGTGACGGTGGGCGGTGCTGCGTGTTCGTCTGCTACGTGACATGTCCCATGTGTTGGTCGTGTTATGGTCCTCATGCCTCCAGTAATCCAGCCCTGTCCAGTTTCCCACCTGCAAGTTGTTCGTGCGTGCACTGTACTGGATGCCACATGGCTCTAAGCGGGGTTGCTCCATGTTGCAGGTCTGTGGGGGTGGGGGGTGTTGTGGGTCGTGGGGGTGGCTGGACACCCACTGACACCGATTGCTGTGGACCGTGATGTCTGCCTTTCGGCTGTCGTTGTGCACTGCGGTGGCTGACACGTGGCTGTGGGGTGTGGGGGATGCTCCTCCTTGCTGTGCTGTGGGACTGGGGCCTGGTGTGTGTTGTACTTGGGCTGTCCACCGTCCCACCCACTGCACTTTGTGTTCCTGCCACTTACCTGTTACTTGTCGGTTAGTGCAGCTGTGGCGGACACATGGGTGTGGTGGGTGCTCGTTGTGGCGCTTCTGGCATATTTGGGGACCTGTTGGTGGTTACGTGGCTGGCTTAGTGTACACATGTCCCCACGCATCTTACAGTTGTTCGGTTTGGGCTGTGTGTGGTAGTGTCTGTTGCATGTGTGTGTGATGTGTTGTGTATTGTGTGCTGGACATGGGGGTGTTTGTCCCTGGGAGCTGTGGCATGGTGGTAGTGCATGTGAGTACATAGCGGTGTGCTGGTATACATTAGTTTGTACTTACCAGCCTCCACTCCCCTGCTAATCCGGCGAGGATCTCCGGATGGATTACGACTCGCACCTTCTCCTCCCACGCTTTGAAGGTCTTGAAGAGCGCGGGATTCCCTCCGCCAGTGACGGCAGCCAGCTCTCTGTTTTTGCCCTCCTTCTTCTTGACCAGGCTCTTTACGTCATTCCAACGTTTGTTAATCTCGACTCTGTTCCTGGGCAGGGTCCCGACTGCATTGACCTGGTCTACGATCCGGTTCCACATTCTGTTTCTGGTGGCTAGTGGTGTGTGCTGGACCATGTTCCCATAGATTTGTGGGTACACCTTGATGATCTCGTCGACCATGACCGTCAGCTCCATGGGCGTGAACTTGGGCATTCTTTGTGGTGCCATGATGTTTGTGGTGCTGGTGCGGTGTGTGTTGTGTAATGTGCAGGGGGTTTGTGGTGCCGGTGTTTGGTGGTGGTGGTGGTGGTGGTGGTGGTGGTGGTGGTGGTGTTTGGTGGTGGTGGTGGTGGTAGTGATGTGTGCGTTTCTGTGGTGTGCTGCTGTCCTTGCTGTGTCACTGTGTCCTCTCCTCTCCTCTCTGGTTTGCAATGTAGCAAGGGGTTGTGGTCTGTGGGAGTGCTGCTTTTGTACTCACCTATGTGGGTGTGTCCTCATGGTCTGTTGTTTTCAGGTGTGTTGTGTCTGGTGTTCTGGCCTTTGTATTTTTTGTTTGTCCGGGGGTGTTTTCGGGATGTGTACTGTGCTTGTGTATTTGTGCGTGCCTTGCTGTGTGGACTTGTTGGCCATGTTGTGTGCTATTGGTTTTGTGTGCGGATGGTTTCTATGCAGGTACGTTGGCGCCATGGCTTCTGCCGTGTCGATTCTCATCGGCGTTGTTTGCGCTGGCGGGCGGTATATTTGTGGTTTTTCCGCGCTCATGTCGGTGCGATCGTAATTTGACGTGCGGTGTGTCGGCCGTGAGGGCGGGCGGTTTTGTGTTGTCGTGCGTGTTTCCGTCCGTGGCGGGCGGTTTGACTCCGACTCGGACGTTGGCGGGCGGTATTTTGTGTGCTTTTTCCGCCGATGGCGGTATTCGGTTTGTGTAATCGTAATGGCGTGGTCGGTGTTCAGGCGGTGTGTGCGGGCGGATTTTTGCCGCTTCCATGCCTGGCGGATTTATTTACGCCGGGTATCGTAATGGGCCCCTTAATTATTATAAATTAATTATTATTTTTATTTCTTAGTATTTATTTAATTTAGATTTTATAGTGTTAATTGTGGGAATTAATTTATTATTAATTAATTATTAATTGGTTAATTACTATTAATTAATTAGTTGGCAATTATGTTAATTGTGTCATTTTTTTAGGAGCGGGTGGTGGGGTTTATAGGGGAATAGGGTGGGAAGTAATTTAACTATCATAAATTAATTATTATTTTTTATTTGTTTTTATTTTTTTAATTAAAGTTTTATTGTGTTAATTGTGGGAAGTAATGTATTATTAATTAATAATTAATTGTTTGTTAATTATTATTAATTAATTGGTAATTAATTATGTTAATTGTGTCATTGTTTTTAGGGGCGGGTGGTGGGGTTTATAGGGGTATAGGGTGGGAAGTAATTTATTTTTAATTAATTAATCATTTTTTGTTAACTAATGCTAATTAATTAATTAAAATTTAAATATGGTGATTGAGTAATTCATTTTAGATGTGAGTTGTGGGGTTTATAGTGGTAAAGGGTGGGAAGTAATTTCTTTTAAATTAATTAATTAGTTGTTAATTGATATTAATTTAAAATTAATTATGGAAATTGTGTAATGATTTTTAGGTGTGGGTTGTGGTGTTTATTGGGGTAGAGGGTGGAAAGTAATTTATGTTTAATTAATTAATAATTAGTTGATCATTAATATTAATTCATCAATCGATGAATCGAGGAAACTCAGAAGAAAAAAGAGCAAGGGGGATCGCAAGCCCTGACTTATTGGAATATTGTAGAGCCTTCCAATTTAAATACATAGGACACTACTAAATGAATATGCAACATATTTAACTTACCGACAAGCAATGGTCAATGTATGAGGAGCCATTTTTGTATAAATTTGGGCATCCAAAGTACTTTAAAAAGATAAAACTAAAGACTCTCTGGACAGCTGCAAGACTGTGGTATCAAATACGAAGATCCCTGAAAATACCTTATTACAGTGACTTTGCCCCAATATGGGAGTCACCTGGGACTCCAGAATGCCTGAAGGATAGGCTAACCACCCTGCTGAAGAAAGGAGGCAATGTTGTCAACTAACAGGGGAAAAAACCATAGTAGACTTGGACCATCTAGCAACCATAACCAATGGTACTGTATCAAAGTTTAAGTATTACCAACTATTGAGCTGGGCTAAACGCCTAGGTGATAACGAAAGAGAAACTAGAGGAATAGAGAAAAAATTCCAGGAAGGGTGGCCAGCAAAAAAAGAAGTTTCATAGTGGTATTGGGCCCTGGTATCGACTGGAGAAGAGGAGTTTACATTGCCCATCACGATCTTGGGGAAAGAGCTGCCGACGCTGGATGTGCAGAATAGATGGCAAGTATCTATGGCTACATGTTGGTACATTGTAAAATCTGCCCCCCTAAGGAAAAACCATTTGTTTACCATGCATAGAGCATACTGGTCACCAAAGAGTCTGTCTAGAATAAGCAAATAGAAGGTGCAAAGTTGCCCGAAGTGTGGAGAGGAGAGGGCAGATGACGTGCACATGTTTTGGCAGTGCCCCCAGCTCGAGGAATTCTGGAAAGATGTGGGTAAGGTTCTCACGAATTTTCTGGGCCAGCTTAGAGGTAAGCCCAGATCTTGCTATTTTTGGGGTGGGTCACTGTATTGAAGGTTGTCCCAAATTAAGTAAAAAACAAGAAAATCTTCTTTTCCTTTTAATTTTGTTGGCTAGAAGGGAAATCTGCATTAAATAGATAATGCCTATCCCCCCAACACAGTGGGAATGGGTGACATCGGTTCAGAGGGTCAACAAGCTTGATCGAAGTGGGAAGCAAAACAAGAGGAATAACTTCTGGGACATCTGGGAACAAAGATAATTAGAATATATGAGAAACACTGATTGGCCCCCGGATGTCCAATGATTATGCAATAGCAATAACCAACATGTGAAGGGCTTGTACGAGTACCCATAATGGCTAGCTTCCCCACTCCTCGAAAGGTAAATACTGTTATTGGACAGAAGGGGGCCTGGCTAACCGGAAACAAAAGATCTCCCCTTCACCACTCGATTCCACAAGGGGCTGAACTAAGTCGGATCAAAAAGTTAGGGGCCCCCGATACCTCCAATTACAAATTTATTGCACAATGAGGATAAATAAAAAATTAAAAAATTAAAAAATTAATCAATCGATAATTAATAAGGGTAATTGTTTATTTTTATTTTGTGTGTGAGTTTTGGTTTTATAGGGGTAACGTTTCGGGAACAAATTAATATTTATCTGTTTTAATTTGTTTTTTAATTGATAATTAATTATGTTAATTATGGAGGTACATTTTTTTAAATTTAGATGTGTGTTGTGAATTGTGTGGTGTTATAAGGTAGGAAATAAAAAAGATTACATTTATGTAATAATTAATGTTTTTGTTTATAAATAATTTCTATTTAAAAATAGCTATTTGTTTGTTAATTATTTTTACATTTTTTAAATATAATCTTTCTAGGTATCTGTTATATCTATTTAACATTATAATATGTTTCTATCTTTTGTAATTTTTTATATTTTTATATATGTTTTATTTTTTTGTTTTTTAAAATCTTTTGTGTTGTTGTTGATATTTTGTTTGTTTTCAATTTTGAACTGACTCCAGTGGGAATATTAATTTTTACCCTCTGCTATCCAACACTTTCCCTCTTGTTGCACTAACTGGAGTGGGAGTAGTATTTTTACCTCTCCACTATCCAGCACTATCCCTATTGTTGCACTAACTGGAGTGGGAATAGTAATTTTTACCCCTCCGCTATCCAACATTTTCCCTACTGTTGCACTAACTGGAGAGGGAATAGTAATTTTTACGCCTCCGCTATCCAACACTTTACCTACTGTTGCACTCACTGGAGTAGGAATATTAATTTTTACCCCTCCGCTATCCAACACTTTCCCTACTGTTGCACTCCCTGGAGTAGGAATAGTCATTTTTACCCCTCCGCTATCCAACACTTTCCCTACTGTTGCACTCACTGGAGTGGGAATAGTATTTTTTACCCCTCCACTATCCAACACTTTCTCTACTGTTGCACTCACTGGAGTGGGAATAGTAAGTTTTACCTCTCCGCTATCCAACACTTTTCCTACTGTTGCACTCACTGGAGTGGGAATAGTCATTTTTATTCCTCCGCTATCCAACATTTTCCCTACTGTTGCACTAACTGGAGTGGGAATAGTAATTTGTACCCCTCCGCTATCCAACACTTTCCCTACTGTTGCACTCACTGGAATGGGAATACTAATTTTTACCCCTCCGCTATCCAACACTTTCCCTACTGTTGCACTCACTAGTGTGGGAATGGTATTTTTTACCCCTCTGCTATCCAACACTTTCCCTACTGTTGCACTCACTGGAGTGGAAAATTTAAGTTTAAAGACTTTTAAATAGTTTGTTTTATTTTATTCTATAATGTTTTCTTTTTTTTGATTTTATGTTATATGTGTATGTATATATTTTTTGTAAATTTCTATATATTTATAAAATTATAAAATAAATTAAAATTAATAGTTTATTAATTGTTTTAAAGTAAATATATATATATATATTACATTTTATATATGTATGTTTAAATTTTTTAAATTACATTTATTTGTTATATTTGTTAAAATGTATATTAAATCTAAATAATTTTTGGGAAATTAATTTTATTATTTAATGTTTTTAATATTATTTTTATGTATATATTAAAATCAATATTTTGTACAACTATATTTTTTACATCGATATTTTTTTTCTCTCTATTTTTATACTTACCATTATAAATATAGGATGACGATATTTTTGACATCGATATTTATAACTTGATATTTTTGTATGGGGATATTTTGGGGGTCGATATTCTATCAGTAAACCATCTGTCAGTGGGTGTGTGAGTGGCTGTATGTGTCTGTGAATGGGTTTGTGAGTGGTTTTCTGTGTGTGAGAGTGGCTGCATGAGTGGTTGCATGGATGTGTGAGTGGTTGTATGGGTAAGTGAGTGGTTGTCTGGGAGTATGAGTGGGTGAGTAGGTGGGTGTGGGTGTGAGTGGTTGTATGGCTGTGTGAGTAACTGTGCAAGCATGTGAGTGGTTGTAGGGGTGTGTGAGTGGGTTTGTGAGTGGTTGTGTGGGTGTGGGAGTGGTTGTGTGGCTGTGTGAGTGGTTGCATGGGTGTGTGAGTGGGTATGTGAGTGGGTATGTGTGTGTGGGTATGAGTGGTTCTGTGGATGATGTCATCAGTGATGTCATTTGAGATGTCATCAGTGATGTCAATGACCATGTCATGAGTGATATGATATGTGAGGTCATAAGCAGTGCATTGTGGGGGCATAAGTTATAGTTAGCTCAGGTAGCTATAACTGCTGAATTTCATTGGTTTTGTTCGAGTGAAATATGAGCCTAACTATAACGTCCCTGTAACTTTTGTTTTTTTCAGTGAACTTGTACGCTTTTTAATGTTATTTCCTAACTATAATGACCCTGCAACCTTTGGTTTTTTCCAGTGAATTTCTAAGATTTTAAAATGTTATTTCCTAACTGTAACATTTGAGAGTGTGTATGTGAGTGGCTGTATAAGTCAGAGAGTTGGTGTATGAGTAGCTGTAGGGGTTGGTGAGTGGGTGTGTGAGTGGTTTTGTGGGTGTGAGTGGCTGTCAGGATCTATGAGCGGATATGCGAGTGACTGCATGGGTGTATACAGGGCTGTGTGAGTGCCTGTGTAGATCTGTGAGTGGGTGCATGATTTTGTGAGTGGGGTGCATTAGTGTCTGAGTGGGTCTGTGACTGGGTGCAGGAGTGTCTGATTGGGTCTGTGACTGGGTATGTAAGTGTTTGAGAGGGTCTGAGAGTGGATAGATGAGTCTCTTAGTGTGTCTGTGAATGGCAGAGTGAGTGTCTGAGTGGGTCAGTCAGTGGGTGTTAGTCATTGAGTGGGTCTGTGAGTGGGTTTGTAAGTGGGTGCATGAGTGTCTGACTGGGTCTCTGAGTGGGTGCATCAGTGTCTGACTGGGTCTGTGAGTGAGTGCATCAGTGTGTGAGAGGGTCTGTGAGTGGGTGTGTAAGTCTCTAAGTTTGTCTGTAAGTGGGTGCAAGAGTGTCTGAGTGTGTCTGTGAGTGACTGCATGAGTATCTGAGTGGATTTGTAAGGGTGTGTATGGGAGAGGTGTGGTGCAGTGGCCAGAGCAGCTGACTCCGGAGTTCATAGATCACAGTGCAATCCCCAGTGGCAGCTCAGCTCTAGGCTTGGGCGGAGTTCGCAGAGTTTCACTCCATGGAATTCCGCGAAGTTACCAAAAAACTCTGCAAGATTCCGTGGAGTTCCACGAGCGGGCAGAGCAAGGAGGATTATCATCATTATTCAAGTCAGGCCTGCACGTAATGCACCATACTCTCTGGTAGAAACTCTCCTGGAGTTCTGCGTCCTTTGGGCACACAAATGATGATGTGTAATTGGGCAGTGTGTACATGATGCCATTCCTACACCCTTCCAAACATGAGCACAGCAGCATATTAATAATTATTTGGGTAAAGTATGCGTAATTCCCCCATGCCCCTGCTACATCACACACTTCCAAACATGGGTCCCACTCCTTTCCTTTAGATCCCGCTTCTCACAGTACTTGGGCGCATGGAGGGGTGTCAGTAACAGGCTTGGGTCTCTTTAAAGTGACAGCTGCCCGGCACTTACACAGCAGGTAATTGCATCAGATGAAGTTTCCGGCGGGTGGGATATCCCCCACCCTCTCCCACATTAATGCCTTTTCTGTTACAGTGCACTATGTGCACGGGAGAGGTAGGGTAAAACACTTTGTGGATGGGTAGCAGACTGTGGGTTTAAAACACATACATCATTCTGAGCTTTTAGAAAATGGCCAGAATGCTATATAGTGCACATAGCATCCCGCCTAAGACGTTTCAGCAGATTTAGGCATTTGTGGAAATAATTTATCCCCCACTCACTAATAGCAAAATTAAGTGTCCACATATTATTCTGTTGTTGTCACCGCCATGCCCGTGTGAATGGATGGGAGGTGGCTACCACCCTGCCAATCCTGAAACGTGGCGTGGGGGATAAGTGGAGAGAGGTGGTTTGTGAGGGAGAAATTGCATTTTTGCAAAGCTGGTAGCCCTTTTCAGAGGGTCTGTAGTGCAGAGGCAACTGACTGCAAAAGCCTTTAACAGTCAGGAGTAGATCCAGCTACTTTTAGTCCAGAACTTGCATCCCCTGCTGAAATATTATTGAGCATGCATCCACAACTACAGTTAGTCGAGAACTTGAAGGCAGCAGAGAACCTCGGCAGGTCCTGCTGCAGGAAGACAGAATGAAGGCCGCAGGCAGTCTGTCAGCTACAGGTCTTGCTGCAGGGTGGCAGCATAAAGGCTCCATGAAGCCTTTAAGCGGCCATGTCCCTACTGCAATCAACAGAGCTGCTGCAGTTTACTCTGTAGCCAGTCTACAATCTTTGAGTCTGAGATAGATCTAAAATGATGTGTTTCTACTATTGCATGTGGCTGGGTGTAGAGACAAAGCAACACCAGATGGTAATGTTGCTTATTATTTCAACAACTAATGATTTTAAACCCAAGTTTATTTTTCTCTTCATTGTTTGACAGTTGTAACTGTTTTGTTTTCATGCCTTCTAGTGCAAGTAACAGCACAGGGTCAACGTTAACAACAGTGGCAGAAAAGCATACACAGCTAGACAACATTGTGCTGACTTGCCGCTGGGCGATTAATGCACAAGGAATAGGGGCTGCAGTGAAGCGGCCCGTGATACTTACCGCTGGCCAATAGGTTTACGTTATGCATTGCTGGTTGCCAATGGTTATCGCTGTGGGTCAAAGATTTCGATAGATGGTTGGTTATGACTGCCTGCATGCCAAGTGGTGTGGGGAGGATAGACTACTGCTGTCCAACCAGGGCCCTGAAACAAAACTGCTGCCACAGGGCTCAAATATATCAAATATATCCATGCCTTACTTGGGCTTCCAGTGTAACCCTAGGGGTGGGCTGGGCACTGGGCAGCAAACTCCGCTCCACGGCGGTCGGCGGAGTTTTTGCGAACTTTGCACTCCAAGCGGAGCGCCGAGTGGACAAAACTCCATGAACTCCGCTGGTGGAGCGGAGTCCATCGTCCACCCCTACTCAGCTCAGCATCATGAAACTCTGGGCAATAGCTCACTTAATTCCTTAACGGCCCCCAGTGCCTTGAAACCTTAAGGAGTGATATGTTAGAGCTTTACAAAATATGGATTATTACCTCAGTGGGTCTGTGAGTGAGTCCATAAGTGAGTCTGTGATTGGGTGCGTGAGTGTCTGTGTGGGTCTGTGGGTGGATGTGAAGGTGACTGTGTGGGTGTGTTAGTGGATGCAGGAGTGTCTGAGTGGGCCTGTGAGTGACTGCAAGAGAGTTTCTGTGAATGTGCTATTTTTTTACAATATTCACAAATTTGTTGCGATGTTACTTGGGGGCCTCGCTGAACATCGTGGCGAATTAGCACATTTTGCATGTGAGTTCGATGTTTTCTGCCCATACTGTGTCCCAGAAACACCCTCATATCCCACCAATGGGGTCAGAGTACATTCAACCTGACCCCTTATGCCAGTTTTTGTGATTTCTGTTTAGCCCCAGGGACTGTGCCCATAAATTAAAATGGCAGCCACAACTTTATACTCAGGTTGTGGCCAACCAATAACGACATTCCTGTTGGTGCGCGCTTTCACAAATCGTTGTTAGTCGCAAATTAGTCGTGACCCTAGACATACACATTTGGATTCCCTTTAATATCTCGAAAACTACAGAATGGATTTACACAAAATAACATAAGGTGTGCTTTCTGGACCACAAGCTACCTTTTTGCCAAATTTAATGTAATTCCACCCATCGCTTCGGGCTGCAGGCGTGTATGAATTAACATGGGAAACACACTATTTTTGATTCTCCCTTTTTCCTGACCCCGGCTTCACGGATCACCCCGAAACTTTCCAAGCACAACAAGACCCAACTTGACACTTTTGGGGGAAAATTTCATGAAGATTTGTCAAATGGTGCCAAAGATGTAGCCAAGTTAAAAAATGCTTTTTCTATGGAAACATGGCCCTATCTAGAACTACCTACTGCCGCACTGGCGACCCCACCAGTAGGTTTTTTATTATATATATATATATATATATATATATATATATATATATATATATATATATATATATATATCAGAGCAAATCCCGGGTTGTCACCAAACCTCCACGGCGCACAAACACAGGTACGGACCACTCGAGGGACGTAGAGAAAACTGCTGTGCTTTATTTAAATTCCATGATTACAGCAACCAGTGAGTCCTGGCCAGTGCCTCAGCATGACGCGTTTCGACCGATACGACTCGGTCTTGTTCACATAACGCGCTACAAGACATCATGTGTTTAAATAGTGAAGGTGTTTAAAAAAATGAGCGAAAAATATATATATATATGTATATATATATATATATATATATATATATATATATATATATATATATATATATATATATATATATATATATATATGTCAGAATAGTATCAAACGGAATACTTATCAGTTTAATGAGAAAACCTGCACAGGACAGTTTGAATTCTGGGTAATTTTAACACATGGAGGAGTACACCCAGGAGACATCTCAATGTCTCCGAGATACAGGGAAAGGCGCACAGAAAGGAAAATTTCTCCTTTCATAAGAAGACCCCTCACTCACCAACCTAGTTGGTGACATGCTTCATCATTGGGGTCCCACCCGAATAGCCGAATGCTATCCGGGTGTGCTTCAACACCTGATTACAGTGGAGCAGGTTGATTTTTGTGGTGTAAGTGAGTGTCAAAGGTGATTTAAAAATTGGCCAGATTAAACTCCCTCAAAATTTTTTATTCTGGAGCAACTGGACAATATTAAAAAGGTATTGGTAAGATGCCGTTCTTGGTTAAATTGACCACTGGTATCTTATTAGTGAAAAAAAGTGAGTAAAAGATGGTCTACATGTTTCAACCTGATGGCGATAATACCAGGTTTTCGTCAGGACCAGTGTACGTGACCCGGGCGGTGTACACTCGCTAAGGTGTACCCTACCCTTGGTCACTACAACCCAACCATGTACTCACAGTCAGGCGTCCTTTCGTCCAATTGTTGAAAGGAAAAATTATCTGAAAAGACAAACAAATAATCACACGCAAAAACACAATACGTTGCTGTAATGTTGTCTAAAAGAGAATAATAATAAGTGCTCCTTTAGCTTCCAGTTCTATGTATTTGTAAGTAGCAATACATAAGACGTGACAGTGAGTGGCATTGAATGATAATCATCAATCCAGTGGCATGATCAGCCGCTAGTAATAAAGTACACCCCACTATAATCATTCATTCAAGTGGGTGTCTAGGTACTCAGGCTGTTGTAAAAAGCCCGTGAAGTGCGAGTATGCCAATCACACAGTCAATCGGGGTGTAAATTCGGCCCGCAAGTAATAATACAACACCACTTTCGTAATTCATTAGAAGTGGGTGTCTACGCGCTCATACAAATAAGTGAGGGCGTCAAGTAATGGCATGCATGCTGATTAATAGAGCGTAAAAGATGATAAGGTGCCGTGAATCACAGTAGCAGAAAAACAGGGGCTTACTAGGGACGCAACGTAGCGTGCCTCATGGAAGCCGGGGTTGAGGTGCTTGCTCTGTAACACAGACTGAAATGATGAACAGGAATACAGTTAAGACTCTGCTCGTAGAGACGAGTGGTGGTAATCATGATACTCGTGAAACGAGTTCGCGGAGGGGTGTGACCGAGCGGAGCCCACCCGCATCATGTCTATCGTACTTACTGCGTGGAGCCCAGTCACCCGCTGCTAAACCTACTCCAGGAACCCAGCTCAGCTTCCCGAGGATCACCAGAGCAGAGAAAACTCGCTGTTTAAATGCGAGGTACTTCCGGGTACATGATCGAGGGAGTGGTAAAATGGTCACATGACCCACGTCATCACGCAAGCTAGGGCGTGGTAAAGGACTCTCAACGTGAAGGTCGATAGTATGTACCCTAGCAGAGGTGCTGCGTAGGTGTGGCCGCAACGGAGTGTGGTAAAGAAAAGGGCTAAAATCAAACAAACAGTGATGCTTATTCGAAAGTGTGCTAAATGAATGACCAAGATTGGGAGAATAAAAACTGGTGAAACTAGGAAACAGAAGAATTCAAAAATAAGAAGACTTCAGAAATATCGTAAGGTGGTAACCCAAAAGAAGGGTGTTACTGGGATCGAATTAATTACCCTAGTTTCTGGCCTTTAAGTCCAGGGTGGAAGTTATTATTGACATATTAAAATATTAAAATACACTAGTGTGATGTCATAACTCCCTCAATGCGATTTAAAGTAAGCGAGATGTCATAACTCCCTCAATGCGATTTAAAGTAAGCGAGGGAGACCAAAAAAGTGAAAAAAGCGGGAGGCAGGGCAAGGAAAATTAACCCCACTGATACAGGGATAGGCCTATTTGGGAAGGACTGAGTTCCACGGAATATTTTCATTTAACCCACATTTATGAGTGGATAGCCTATAAATCCACCGTTGCTCCTTCTCAAAAAGACGTTGTTGGATTCTTTCTCCTGTTTTTATCTGTTCAATGATAGTCCACCTCATATCATTGGTTGTATGATTGTTCCGGAGGAAGTGCTCAGTGAGTTTCGTTATAGTTTTTTTGCACCTGATCGTGCTGCGGTGTTCACAAATTCTCTGTTTGACTTTCCTGCAGGTCATACCCACATACTGTAGTTCACATGGGCACTTGATCAAATATACAACGTTGGTGCTGTTGCAATTAGTATGTGTGCATTGATTCCATACCTTTCCAGGTTCAAGTGCTAGTGTTTTGGTATTGCTGGTTAAATGGCACACGCTACAGTTCCCGCATTGGTATGACCTACGATGTTAGGTAGGCCCCATGCATTGAGGACAGTGGGTGTGATCTCTTGCCTGGTTTCCCTTGGGCGTGTACACACTAATTAGTCCTTCAAACTTCTCGCTTTTTTGTAGGAGAACAGTGGTTTTCCCCAGTGAGAATTGCCTGTATTCAGGATGGACCAATGTTTGTTAATGAATGTTGTCACTTGGTTAGATGCTGCGCTGTATGTGGTTACACATGTCAATGGTATCTCCTCATTTCTCTGTACTTTGTCATCCAAGAGAGCCTCTCTTGGTTGGTTACGTGCTCTTTTCTGACATTTATTGAGGATGCTTTCAGGGTAGCCTCTGTCTGAAAGTTTTTTTGTAAGGTCTGTCGCTTGGCTACGGTAATCTGTGGTCTTACTACAATTCCGACGTAGCCTAAGGTATTGGCCAAAAGGCAAGTCTTCCCTTAAAGGTCTAGGATGAAAACTCTCAAATCTAAGTAAGTTGTTTTTGGCGCTGGGTTTTTGATAAGTCTTTGTTTCTAGGTGACCATTTTCCTTGGTGATCACAACATCCAGAAAAATCATTGTATTGGGGTCCTTGGTGTGAGTAAATCTCAGATTTTGATCACAGGTATTAATCCATGTGATAAAGTCTAATAAGGCCTCATTCGGTCCCTGCCAAATGGCTAGGACATCATCGATGTACCTTTTCCAAAAGACGATATTAGAAGAGAAAGGGTTTTGTTCGTTGAGTATGAATTTATTCTCAAACTCAAAGACATAGAGTCCTGCCACACTTGGGGCGAATGTGCTCCCCATTGAAGTGCCCCCGGTCTGGAGGTACAGGGGTCCCTCGAATTCAAAATAATTTTTCTTCAAGGCCAGTCTGGCACATTCTAGGATGAAACCCTTCGGTGTCCTATATGTCCAGGTTGTTCCGTCCAGGGCTCTCTTCAATACTTCTAGAGTGTCATCCTGTGGAATGCTGGTATAAAGGCTTTCGATGTCAAAGCTCACCAGAATTGTGCTTTCATCCACTGTGATGTCCTTGAGTAATTTTAGTAAGGACTTGGTGTCCTGTAAGTAGGTTGTCGTATTTTGTACCAAGGTTTTCAGAAAAAAGTCACAAAAACGTGACAAGGGTTCGAGTAGAGACCCTATACCCGACACAATGGGTCTGCCAGGTGGAGGGGTCTTATTCTTATGCATTTTGGGCAATGTATAAAAATAAGGGATTTTGCCCTCACTATTACAAAGAAAATCTGCCTCCTGTTTTGAGACATGTCCCAAGGATTCGGCATGTTCCACAAGGGACCTGATTTCTTGCTTAAGGTCGCTGGTAGGATCAGTAGTCAGCAACCGGTAATTCTTCTCATCTGACAATAGTCTCTGGCACTCTGCACGATAGGCTATTTTGTCCTGGACCACCACGCCACCACCTTTATCCGCTTGTTTTATAACAATCGTGTCACACATTTTCAAGCTTTCTAGGGCGAGGTTCTCCTCTCTGCTCATGTTCTGGAAAGGTTGTTTGAGATCTAGATGTTCAATGTCATTAAAGACCGCCTGCTCGAATGTTGCAATCTCTACCGGGATGGTATGCGGTGGAGGTATAAAGGTGGACTTTTGTCGTAAGCCAGTTTCGTTAGGATCTTCTGTGGGTGTTGACTCACCATGTTTTTCAAAGAAGGCCTTGAGTTTCAGTTTCCTAAAGAAACCTGACAGCTCACAGTGGAGACGAAACTTATCAAAACGTGAAGTAGGGACAAAACCTAAACCCTTGTTAAGGACTTTTTCTTCCATAACTGACAGGGGTCTTGTAGCAAGGTTGGTGACTAAACCCTGCTGTTGCTTGTCCCTGCCTGAGGTTCCCGTGTCTTGCTCCGTGTGTAGCTGCCTACTGGATCCTCCTCTTCCCAGTGTACCTGATTGTTGCCCTTCCTTCTGCCTCTTCCCCTTCTGCCCCTGCCTAAAAAAGGCGGCCTGAAGGTATTGGGAGGGAACAATGGTTGTGAAAATGGTGGTTGCCATCCGTACATCGGGTAATGTTGTTGTTGATTATATGGGCCTTGAAATCCAGATACCAATTGTGGGTTGTAAGTAGGCCAGTTGTTCTGAGCTCTATTCCTTCCTCTTTGTCTTTGTCTTCCACTCCCTGTACTCAAGCCACTACTGCCTGTGGAGTCAATGCTGGAAGCATCTGAATCACGATCAAACCTTGTTGGAGGTGTAAACTCGGGGTCTGAGTAGGGATAGGTTTAAACGTAGGAGAAACTTTTAAGATCCTTTTGGAATTTTTGTACCTTTTGTTGGGTAAGGTTATCTTTGTACTCGTTAATCTCTTTGTTAAGTTCGTCAAGTCTTTTCTTATAGCCAGTGATGGTTGTTTTTATATGGCTTTCCGTAAGTTGGATTTCGACTAGCATTGTTTCAGAGAGTCGTAGAGCTGTCTTGATAATCAGCACAATCCAATCGCGCGTGCAGTGCTACGCAATTTGTGCCCAGTCTTTTCTAAACACTGGATCTTCCAAGAAAATCTGTGGTGCATTTGTAACCAAAAGACCCTTTGGTGCCATGTTGTTTCTCAGATATTCCTTTAGGATAGTTCCATGCAGTATGGTTCTGATTCTGTTTTTTTTTCATTTCAGTCAGTTTTTCCCAATCAGTAGTCTGTGATATGGTCTGTGCTATACTGGCATCAGCGAATAGAGAGGGATCACCCAGGATTGCATCCACTTCCTCGCTGGAATAGGATAGCCCTTGATTTTCCCCCATGATCCAAAAAACGCTCAATGCAAAGAAAACTACTCTCGCAGCTGTGCGCTGCCTAGACTAACAAAAAACAATGGAGAGAGAAAGGATTTTTAAGGGAATACTCCTGTTCCCCTTAGATAAAGTAATTAAACAATAGGAGGAGTACACCCAGGAGACATCTCAATGTCTCCAAGATACAGGGAAAGGCGCACAGAAAGGAAAATTTCTCCTTTCATAAGAAGACCCCTCACTCACCAACCTAGTTGGTGACATGCTTCATCATTGGGGTCCCACCCGAATAGCCGAATGCTATCCGGGTGTGCTTCAACACCTGATTACAGTGGAGCAGGTTGATTTTTGTGGTGTGAGTGTCAAAGGTGATTTAAAAATTGGCCAGATTAAACTCCCTCAAAATTTTTTATTCAGGAGCAACTGGACAATATTAAAAAGGTATTGGTAAGAAGCCGTTCTTGGTTAAATTGACCACTGGTATCTTATTAGTGAAAAAAAGTGAGTAAAAGATGGTCTACATGTTTCAACCTGATGGCGATAATACCAGGTTTCAGTCAGGACCAGTGAACGTGACCCGGGCGGTGTACACTCGCTAAGGTGTACCCTACCCTTGGTCACTACAACCCAACCATGTACTCACAGTCAGGCGTCCTTTCGTCCAATTGTTGAAAGGAAAAATTATCTGAAAAGACAAACAAATAATCACACGCAAAAACACAATACGTAGCTGTAATGTTGTCTAAAAGAGAATAATAATAAGTGCTCCTTTAGCTCCCAGTTCTATGTATTTGTAAGTAGCAATACATAAGACGTGACGTGCGTCTCATACAGTGAGTGGCATTGAATGATAATCCTCAATCCAGTGGCATGATCAGCCGCTAGTAATAAAGTACACCCCACTATAATCATTCATTCAAGTGGGTGTCTAGGTACTCAGGCTGTTGTAAAAAGCCCGTGAAGTGCGAGTATGCCAATCACACAGTCAATCGGGGTGTAAATTCGGCCCGCAAGTAATAATACAACACCACTTTCGTAATTCATTAGAAGTGGGTGTCTACGCGCTCATACAAATAAGTGAGGGCATCAAGTAATGGCATGCATGCTGATTAATAGAGCGTAAAAGATGATAAGGTGCTGTGAATCACAGTAGCAGAAAAAACAGGGGCTTACTAGGGATGCAACGTAGCGTGCCTCATGGAAGCCGGGGTTGAGGTGCTTGCTCTGTAACACAGACTGAAATGATGAACAGGAATACAGTTAAGACTCTGCTCGTAGAGGCGAGTGGTGGTAATCATGATACTCGTGAAACGAGTTCGCGGAGGGTGTGACCGAGCGGAGCCCACCGCATCATGTCTATCGTACTTACTGCGTGGAGCCCAGTCACCCGCTGCTAAACCTACTCCAGGAACCCAGCTCAGCTTCCCGAGGATCACCAGAGCAGAAAACTCGCTGTTTAAATGCGAGGTACTTCCGGGTACATGATCGAGGAGTGGTAAAATGGTCACATGACCCACGTCATCACGCAAGCTAGGGCGTGGTAAAGGACTCTCAACGTGAAGGTCGATAGTATGTACCCTAGCAGAGGTGCTGCGTAGGTGTGGCCGCAACGTAGTGTGGTAAAGAAAAGGGCTAAAATCAAACAAACAGTGATGCTTATTCGAAAGTGTGCTAAATGAATGACCAAGATTGGGAGAATAAAAACTGGTGAAACTAGGAAACAGAAGAATTCAAAAATAAGAAGACTTCAGAAATATCGTAAGGTGGTAACCCAAAAGAAGGGTGTTACTGGGATCAAATTAATTACCCTAGTTTCTGGCCTTTAAGTCCAGGGTGGAAGTTATTATTGACATATTAAAATATTAAAATACACTAGTGTGATGTCATAACTCCCTCAATGCGATTTAAAGTAAGCGAGATGTCATAACTCCCTCAATGCGATTTAAAGTAAGCGAGGGAGACCAAAAAAGCGAAAAAAGCGGGAGGCAGGGCAAGGAAAATTAACCCCACTGATACAGGGATAGGCCTATTTGGGAAGGACTGAGTTCCACGGAATATTTTCATTTAACCCACATTTATGAGTGGATAGCCTATAAATCCACCGTTGCTCCTTCTCAAAAAGACGTTGTTGGATTCTTTCTCCTGTTTTTATCTGTTCAATGATAGTCCACCTCATATCATTGGTTGTATGATTGTTCCGGAGGAAGTGCTCAGTGAGTTTCGTTATAGTTTTTGCACCTGATCGTGCTGCGGTGTTCACAAATTCTCTGTTTGACTTTCCTGCAGGTCATACCCACATACTGTAGGTCACATGGGCACTTGATCAAATATACAACGTTGCTGCTGTTGCAATTAGTATGTGTGCGTTGATTCCATACCTTTCCAGGTTCAAGTGCTAGTGTTTTGGTATTGCTGGTTAAATGGCACACGCTACAGTTCCCGCATTGGTAGTGACCTACGATGTTAGGTAGGCCCCATGCATTGAGGACAGTGGGTGTGATCTCTTGCCTGGTTTCCCTTGGGCGTGTACACACTAAGGAGTCCTTCAAACTTCTCACTTTTTTGTAGGAGAACAGTGGTTTTTCCCAGTGAGAATTGCCTGTATTCAGGATGGACCAATGTTTGTTAATGAATTTTGTCACTTGGTTAGATGCTGCGCTGTATGTGGTTACACATGTCAATGGTATCTCCTCATTTCTTTGTACTTTGTCATCCAAGAGAGCCTCTCTTGGTTGGTTACGTGCTCTTTTCTGACATTTATTGAGGATGCTTTCAGGGTAGCCTCTGTCTGAAAGTTTTTGTAAGGTCTGTCGCTAGCTACGGTAATCTGTGGTCTTACTACAATTCCGACGTAGCCTAAGGTATTGGCCAAAGGCAAGTTTTCCCTTAAGGTCTAGGATGAAAACTCTCAAATCTAAGTAAGTTGTTTTGGCGCTGGGTTTTGATAAGTCTTTAAAAACTTATCAAGACTTATCAAAAACCCAGCGCCAAAAACAACTTACTTAGATTTGAGAGTTTTCATCCTAGACCTTAAGGAAAACTTGCCTTTGGCTAATACCTAGGCTACGTCGGAATTGTAGTAAGACCACAGATTACCGTAGCCAAGCGACAGACCTTACAAAAACTTTCAGACAGAGGCTACCTGAAAGCATCCTCAATAAATGTCAGAAAAGAGCACGTAACCAACCAAGAGAGGCTCTCTTGGATGACAAAGTACAGAGAAATGAGGAGATACCATTGACATGTGTAACCACATACAGCGCAGCATCTAACCAAGTGACAAAATTCATTAACAAACATTGGTCCATCCTGAATACAGGCAATTCTCACTGGGAAAACCACTGTTCTCCTACAAAAGCGAGAAGTTTGAAGGACTCCTTAGTGTGTACACGCCCAAGGAAACCAGCCAAGAGATCACACCCACTGTCCTCAATGCATGGGGCCTACCTAACATCGTAGGTCACTACCAATGCGGGAACTGTAGCGTGTGCCATTTAACCAGCAATACCAAAACACTAGCACTTGAACCTGGAAAGGTATGGAAACAACGCACACATACTAATTGCAACAGCACCAACGTTGTATATTTGATCAAGTGCCCATGTGACCTACAGTATGTGGGTATGACCTGCAGGAAAGTCAAACAGAGAATTTGTGAACACCGCAGCACGATCAGGTGCGAAAAAACTATAACGAAACTCACTGAGCACTTCCTCCGGAACAATCATACAACCAATGATATGAGGTGGACTATCATTGAACAGATAAAAACAGGAGAAAGAATCCAACAACGTCTTTTGAGAAGGAGCAACGGTGGATTTATAGGCTATCCACTCATAAATGTGGGTTAAATGAAAATATTCCGTGGAACTCAGTCCTTCCCAAATAGGCCTATCCCTGTATCAGTGGGGTTAATTTTCCTTGCCCTGCCTCCCGCTTTTCACTTGGTCTCACTCGCTTACTTTAAATCGCATTGAGGAGTTATGACATCTCGCTACTTTAAATTGCATTGAGGGAGTTATGACATCACACTAGTGTATTTTAATATTTTAATATGTCAATAATAACTTCACCCTGGACTAAAGGCCAGAAACTAGGGTAATTAATTCGATCCCAGTAACACCCTTCTTTGGGTTACCACCTTGCGATATTTCTGAAGTCTTCTTATTTTTGAATTCTTCTGTTTCCTAGTTTCACCAGTTTTATTCTCCCAATCTTGGTCATTCATTTAGCACACTTTCGAATAAGCATCACTGTTTGTTTGATTTTAGCCCTTTCTTTACCACACTCCGTTGCGGCCACACCTACGCAGCACCTCTGCTAGGACATACTATCGACCTTCACGTTGAGAGTCCTTTACCACGCCCTAGCTTGCGTGATGACGTGGGTCATGTGACCATTTTAGCACTCCCTCGATCATGTACCCGGAAGTACCTCGCATTTAAACAGCGAGTTTTCTCTGCTCTGGTGATCCTCGAGAAGCTGAGCTGGGTTCCTGGAGTAGGTTTAGCAGCGGTTGACTGGGCTCCACGCAGTAGTACAATAGACATGATGTGGGTGGGCTCCGCTCGGTCACACCCTCCGCGAACTCGTTTCACGAGTATCATGATTACCACCACTGTCTCTACGAGCAGAGTCTTAACTGTATTCCTGTTCATCATTTCAGTCTGTGTTACAGAGCAAGCACCTCAACCCCGGCTTCCATGAGGCACGCTACGTTGCGTCCCTAGTAAGCCCCTGTTTTTTCTGCTACTGTGATTCACGGCACCTTATCATCTTTACGCTCTATTAATCAGCATGCATGCCATTACTTGACGCCCTCACTTATTTGTATGGCAGCGTAGACACCCACTTCTAATGAATTACGAAAGTGGTGTTGTATTATTACTGCGGGCCGAATTTACACCCCGATTGACTGTGTGATTGGCATACTCGCACTTCACGGGCTTTACAACAGCCTGAGTACCTAGACACCCACTTGAATGAATGATTATAGTGGGTGTACTTTATTACTAGCGGCTGATCATGCCACTGGATTGAGGATTATCATTCAATGCCACTCACTGTATGAGACGCACGTCACGTCTTATGTATTGCTACTACAAATACATAGAACTGGGAGCTAAAGGAGCACTTATTATTATTCTCTTTTAGACAACATTACAGCAACGTATTGTGTTTTTGCGTGTGATTATTTGTTTGTCTTTTCAGATAATTTTTCCTTTCAACAATTGGACGAAAGGACGCCTGACTGTGAGTACATGGTTGGGTTGTAGTGACCAGGGTAGAGTACACCTTAGCGAGTGTACACCGCCAGGTCACGTTCACTGGTCCTGACGAAAACCTGGTATTATCGCCATCAGGTTGAAACATGTAGACCATCTTTACTCACTTTTTCACTAATAAGATACCAGTGGTCAATTTAACCAAGAACGGCATCTTACCAATACCTTTAATATTGTCCAGTTGCTCCAGAATAAAAAATTTTGAGGAGTTTAATCTGGCCAATTTTAAATCACCTTTGACACTCACTTACACCACAAAAATCAACCTGCTCCACTGTAATCAGGTGTTGAAGCACACCCGGATAGCATTCGGCTATTCGGTGGGACCTAATGATGAAGCATGTCACCAACTAGGTTGGTGAACGAGGGTCTTCTTATGAAAGGAGAAATTTTCCTTTCTGTGCGCCTTTCCTGTATCTTGGAGACATTGAGATGTCTCCTGAGTGTACTCCTCCTATTGTTTGATTACTTTATCTAAGGAGAACAGGAGTATTCCTTAAAAATCCTTTCTCTCTCCTTTGTTTTTGTTAATTTTAACACATGACATAATAGTTTTCCCTAGGTTTTCAGCTCAAGATTTCTTATGTATTAAAATGTTATCTAGAGAAAGTTCTTAATGATCAGAACGTATGTTAGAAATTACTTTCTAATAAGATAAATATGATTTTCAACTATGCCACATGCTTACACACTGAAATGATTCAAGCTGAAGCATTTGCCTAGAAAATATTGTACAGACCATACGTTGTGCTCCACCATTTCTGCTCTAGAGTGGCCTTTGTCCTATATGAGATAATATGAGACATTCCATGTGAACTACTGTACGTTTGTCACCTTATTGCACATGGAGGTGTTCTACCACAATATCGAGCTTTAAATATCACCCTTCTTGTGCTGCATATCTCTCTTGAGCTGATGTTGCTAGTCTAAAAGGTGTTAGGTTCTTTGGTCATTCACTTCCCTGTGACCTCAGCCAGTGCATCCTTGTAACAAGTTCATACCTACACCGGAGCCTTCTTCTCATGTGTTCACATTCCGTACCCAATGACGATGGCAGAATGTAGTTTTAGTTTGGAAGAACCATACTGCTGGTTGAATAATCATCTCTTTGTCCCCTCTAATTAGACACCTTAATGATCCATTAATCCAGGTTTACTTTTCAGTATTAGTAAAGTAGTGCCAGAGATTAACCAGGCTGGAAGCAGCCATCTAAAGCACAGGCTTGTGTTGCTTGAAGAAGAAATTTTTGATTTTACAATTTCTTTACTGGTTTTCCAAATAGCATTTTCAATCTACAAATCCCCCCACCCCATCCATGCTCTCCCAGAAGAACCACAGTTTTGACTTAGTTTCATATAATTGTAAGTCCTTGTTGTTATATAAGAAATCTCAAGTGTGCCACAGTTGTGTGTAACAGCTATCATCCATCAATTACATTTCCATTGCATTTCTATTCATTTCACCGTGGCGCATCTACAGGATCCTCATCACCCAAATCCTCAATATTTTCATGCATTAATTCTATCTCCAGCACATCCCATTTCATTGCCTCCCCTTGGTTTCCATCCGTGTTCTTCAACATTTGTCTTAGCCCACATTCAGCCGATACCCATCTGAGCAGTTCTTTTTCCCATTGTGATTTTGTTAGGACTTCGTTGGGAGCTGGTTCCTAATCCAACGCACTACAATAAAAGAATTTGCCACACGCAGACCCAATTCAATCACCTTAGACATTAGATTAGCATGTTTAGTCCTAGGGACGAGTCCCAGGAGACACATAGGTACTGTTGTTTGTAGTACCGTTTCCAATAATTTACTGATGTTTTCAACCACCTCCATCCAAAAAGTCAGTATTCCTGTACATTCCCACCACATATGTATGAAGATATCCACTGCATTTTTACATTTATAACAGATCTCAGTACGATTTGGACTCATTTTATGTAATAGCTTCGGTGTAATGTGTACCCTGAATACACTTGCAATTTACAAGTTTCAAGGTAGCATTACCAGTGACTTTTTTTACAATCATTGAAAACTTCACCCCAGATTCGCACCCCTATTCCTTGCCCCAAATCTCTTCCCCAATGTGACTTGATTGTGCTCAGTTTCTTATCCCTCTTTGGCAGGAGCACAGCATATAACATTGAGACTAATTGACCCCATTCTGCATAGCTGTCAATGCATGATTGACTGCATGTACTTCAGGCTCCCGGGGAAAGGCTGGCCGGCCACACTTCCCACATGGCTGCTGCAAATGCAGCATAAAACAAGAAATATCTATTTTCAATCTTCCATTTATTGCATAAGTACTGTAGAGTACATCGCCCTTCATCATTTCACATGAATCCCGGTGTGTAAGAACACAGTGCTTAATGCCGCGGGATCAACTGTGGCATAAATATGTGATTACACCCTTCAGCTTTAGTGGCAGCCCTCCACACCTTGAGAACCGTTCTGGGATGTGCAGTTATATCCATACATCCCTCTTTTCGGTCAGCAGGGGAAGTGCCAACAAGTGAGTGGATTGCACAATCTTCTATATTAGCCTACACATCGGATCCCGATCTGTAGCGATGAACCAGGGACCCACATACTGCATTTGTGCTGCTTGATAATATGTTCTGAGGTTTGGAGCCAGCATTTCCCCCTTCCCCCAGTCCCATGGGAGTCCAAGAGTGTCTAGGTCTTTTTCTGCTGTACATTTCCCCCAATATAACAACATCAGCAACTCATTACGAAAACAAATCTGGTTGTACTGGTGATTTTGTGTGTATCTTTTGACTCCCAATACCCTGGACTACATTATCATTTTACTAAGAGAAAAACAACCCATCAGGGACATCGGGAAATGTAACCATCTAGATTTACTTTTTTTCCTGGCCTTCTACCAGTGCACCAACTTTACATGTATATACATCATCAAAATAGGTACTCATGATCATCTCCAGATATCGAAATGGATAAGTTTGAATTTCTAACTGCAGGCATTCATCCGATTCAAGAGCCCACCATTCATTGGATATGACAGATTTATCAATATTGAGCCTAAAGCCTGATTGACACCCAATTGCATTTTTTGTGGCCTCTATTCTTCCCCATGTGTCCGCTGGATCTCTAATTGTCAAGAGAATATCATTGACATATAGTGATGTAATCGTATGCATACCCTTTTACATAATACCATCGTCTGCATGCGGAAGTCTTATCAATTGTGCGACTGGTTCAATTATCAACACCATGATCAACGGTGAGAAGGGGCAGGAAACCCCATCTCAGTTGTGTCTGTATTGCCAACTTCCCAGAGACTATGGAATTATATGATGGGAAGTGGAAGGTACAACACCTCCTATCCCTAGGTTGTGTCCTCCAAATTCCTATCAAATTCAATGTCTACATATTCAGTGTCTCCATACTATTGTGCAGTGCCCGAAAGGACCTTCTCAAGAGCCTAGCCATGGCTTTGGAGCTATACAGACACCTGGCTAATTTACAATTAAAATCTTCCATCCATTGTTATTATAGTTAGAGTACGTAGTTAATATGTACTATCCCCTCAAAAAATACGAAGAATCAATGTTAGGCACATAGGTGTTCAATAGGACAGTAGGATCCTGTAAGAAATTGGGTTACTGGTTGAGGAGGGTGCAACTCTACCAGTCGCGGCTGCTGCAGGTAAGAGCGGTGGGCGGTGGGGCCGGCTGGGGGGGATTTCGAGAGACGACCACGAGGGAAAATTAATTATTTATTTAATTTTCCCTTGTGGTTGTCTCTCGAAATCCTCCCCCAGCTGGCCCCACACCACTCTTACCTGCAGCAGCCGTGGCTGAACTCTACTCAAGCAGAAACCACAATCCTTGTCATGGTGAAGGCACAAGCAAACCTCGACTTAACCGATGCTAAACTCTCTGGTAGCTTGGCACAGTGCAGCCAGGCTTAACTTAGAGGCAATATGTAAACTATTTATGGAGCACTTCAAGCAGTAATAAAGTGAAAACACAACACCAAAAAAATCCCACACCAATTTAGGAAAAAAAAGTAGATTAAAACAAATAAAACAAGACCAAATGATAGAGACAGTCAATAGATCCAGAGATACGCAATTTTAAAGATTTCAGTGAAAAATAGCGGCAAAATGCACAAAGCACCAACTATGGTTATCTGGTCACACCAGACCCGGACAAAGTCACAAGTTCAGGCCGACTGCAATGGAGTGTGGGCGGCTACGGGGACCCAATTAGGCCCGTTGAACAAAAGTACCTTGAATCCTGGTTGTGAAGAGATATTCCGTGTCGAGGATGTGTCGTGCAGTGAGGCTGTTATATTCCATATAGGTACCCTATATAGGCACAGGTAACACTGCAACCTTTCACCTAAATTCTTCCCTACATTACATACATAACGGTTCTTAGGCACTGACCTTTTACCTAGATATGACACTGCATTCAGAACGCGAGTTTTTCCCTGGTTCGATTCTCATACATTATGCATGAGGCTTCTTGGAAGCACAGCAGGACTAACAGTAGGATTACCATCTCCTGTATAATATCTCTGTATAAAGTTCAGGCCCAACGTCATCCTTTAGGCCGACACAGTAACACAGCAAGGTAGGACCCCTGGGGAGACCTATGGGTGTATATACAGCACATCTTGCTTAGGAAGATAGAGGAGACCATGACTTCCCGGCTGACACACTGACCAGAGACGCTGAGGTTCCTGCATGCAGACGCTCCAGCTCACAGTGGTCTAACATCCCTCGCGGGGTGTCCAACTCGAGACCAGGACGGGGTCCCATATTCTCTCATTCTAAGGTAATGGGGTTGACTAGATCCTAGAGGGATTCTTGGCATAACACCTACACAGATGTTAGGTACATTCAGGTACATCTAGTTAGGGAGACATCGTAGGAGCACGCACTTTTTATCATGTGTTTTATGTACTTGTATATATTCATGATTTCTGCAAGATGGTAGAACTATACCATCCCTTTACTTTTGTAATATTGCTAATCATATATCTCTGCTACTGTCTAATGGTTGTTGCAGCTCATCTATTTTACACTAGAATAACAACTGTTCAATAAATACCTATTGACACGCCCAGCCTGTTTATTCTGTGTAACTCTCTGAGACAAACTAAGTAAGCACGAGTGACTGAGCGAAAGGTAATATATTGTTTCCACGATCCTGGGGGATCAGGGTTGTCATGTTCTGAGGTTGCCAAGAACTATTCTCTCCCCAATAAGAGGAGACTCTAGTGGCACTGTGAGCCTGCGGATACTGATAGGCTAACGTATCCGGTGGGGGTGCACGGAATCAGTCTGCCACCAATCCCACAGTTTATGTTATCCAAACGCGCAGATCCTGTGTAGGTAATATAGGAACTACACGACATGGCACCGCCAACGTTGGTTGGGTACTAATTTAACAGTAGAATCTGAGTAGTTCAGTCGTGCTATTCTCAGAGACCCCTACTCACAAAACACCAGAGATGTCTGGAGTGGGTGGGCACAAACTCCGCCACAGCTGAATAGGCTACAAAATCCTATTTATTGGCTGTTGGTCAATCAAGCTTGAAGGACACAGTGTTCCTAAAATTGTGCATAACACTGTATCTTGGTTCCCTTGAAAAGTTAGTTAGTGTACTAAAAACAATGACTAACCAGGAAATAGACCCTCTGCAACAAAATCTGCCCCTCACAGACGAGGAAGATTCAGACGCAATACAAATTGCACCAAATTTTAGAAATACAGTCACCCTGAAACTACTAGCGAATGGTTTATCATCTAGGGGTGGCATAGTAGTTTTCGTGATTGAGGCACACGAATCAAACAGAACAGAGGTACTTTATTCATGGGTTACATTACCAGCAGCAAATGCAAGAACAAAAACATTTCACTCCTACACGGAAGGAGATGCACCAGCAGAATACTTCGCATCTACAGAAAAAATTCTAACAGCAGTACAGACTGCTGTAGTGAGAGAAAGAGCACTGGCTCAGGGGAAATGAATAATAGTAGTGACTCTGGTTCCAGCCTTAGAGGCTGCGACAAAGGCAAGCGTTCCTAACGCTAAAGCCTTACATCCAAGATGGATACAATGGGCTAATTCTCTCACTGCAACAGACGTAGAATACAGGTACTACCCAAATTTAAAGACACAAGCATTTCTGCAATACGAACAAGAATATCCTCTACCAAACGAAAAAATGCCTCTAGATCAGTATGAATGTATTATCTACACTGACGGATCTGCTCAACCGGCCATAGGGAGTAAGCAACAATATAGCGCAGCATGTGCAATTGTTAAAGGTCGCATGCAGGATGGAAAGTTCCACCCAAGTTGCACAAAAACGCAGTCCCTAGGAGAATGCACGGCACAGTTGGCAGAGTTAAAAGCCTTGATACTGGCACTAGTGAATACAGATTGAGAATTCCCCACACTAATTGTGTGCGATTCCTTTTACTGTGTGCAGTCATATAATGAATATTTGCAGTACTGGGTTCAAAACGGGTTCAAAGATGCAAAAGGTGGCACAATTAAGCATAAAATACTATGGGAACAGGTAGTGGAGTTGAAAACCGAACTCCTGAGGGCTCACGTGATACATACACTGAGTCATCAGCGTGATGGCGTTCACGTTGAAGGGAATTCATTGGCTGATGAAGCCGCAAAGGGGGCTGTACGCACGGCTTCCGTAGCTGCAATCACTCGTTCTAAAACGAGAATAGACAGTGAGATTATGGTAGCTATCAATGCTTGTCGCAAAAACAGCGGAGCAGTACCAAAAAGGTTTCCACTCAAGTACTCCTACAAGTTAGATGCCAATAACATTCCATTTGCTCAGATTCCTGGAGTGGGGGATAGAGTAATTCCAAACATGGATCGTAGGTTAGGTTTAATTCTAGCAGCACACGAAGGGATAGGTTCTACCCATGCAGGAGTTACGGCGAATGTTTCTTTATTGAAACAATGCTATTGGTGGCCTGGGTTAACAAAGCAGACTAAAGACTATGGGGCCGATTCTGATTCGGGCCGGAAAACGGACCGACCGACTCGGTGCGGGATTTCAGTCCGACCGACTCGGACCGGCGCCGTACGACCCGGGTAGTACGATGAAATGCATGTGAAACCCAACCGACTCGGACGGAATACAAAACGAACGACCGAGCCGGACGGAAACAAGCCATCCGGCCGGAAAATCTGCCGAAACGAACCGACCGACACGCTCCCGGATTGAACCCGAACGAAACGTACCCGCGAACTCCGACCCGCGTACTACGATGCTGTGCGTGCAAAACACGACCGACTCGCACGGAGCTCAAGCCGTACGACCGACACGCATACAAAACCCAGCCAAAGCAACCCAATACTCCGCGCCTGACTCGTACGCCGCATATGAAATATAGCTGACACACAGCGGGAACGAGTCGGACAACATCGCACCAGACAACAGCAGCGTCCGACTCGGACACAAGAACAACACCTACATGCACCAATAGCACCAAGGAAAAAAAGTCCCAAAAAAAGAGCCAAACAAGCAACCACTAAGCCAATAAATACTTGGGGGGGGGGAAATGGAACAAGGACACACCTCCAACTCCACCTACATAAAGGCCACAAATCCCTACCATGATCCTTTGCAAATTCCACTGACCTGCCAGCAAACAACACCATCACACAGCAACCACAGACACACTCACAGCTCATACATCACACAAGCCACACACCATTACCACACCTACAAATCGCACCCTCACACACACCCAGCTAAACCTACACTCACACACCCCCACTTGCACACACACACACACATCAATCACCACCACCACCATGCCCCTAAAGAAGAATCCAAAGTTCCTAGATAGTGAATTGGAAGTCATGGTAGATGAGATTCTCAGGGTAGAGCCACAGTTGTTTGGTACATTGGTACAACAGACCCCCATGTCGCAGAAAACCAAGATGTGGGTGAGGATTGTCGACAGGGTGAACGCACAATCACCATGTTTGCGCACAAAGGAAGACATCCAGAACAGGTGGTATGATGTGCGCAGGAGGGTCCGGGAACTTCTTAAAAAGGATTACCTCCTCAGCCAGCACACCGGCAGTGGCCCTCCTGCAAAACCAGTATACCTCAGGCCCTGGGAGGAGAAGGTGCGGGCCATCCTACCACCAGTGAGCGTATACGGACTAACAGACATCCCAGAGCCTGGTGAGTACACAACTAATATACACAATATGGTGTGACAACGCACACACATCACAGTCAAGGGGATAGGCAAACCATGCACCCTTAGCAAATACACAGCAACCAAAACATATTCATCCCAAGATGTGAATGCTAGTAGACAAACACAATACCTGCCATCTCATACTGATATCTAACTGTGTCATGACATGTACAAACCTAACAACAAATACAGCAAGGCAGTGGCACAAATAGAACCAACAAACACTCTCAGATATTTTGACACCACTAGAACACCACCTCACAGGGAAGATCACTGAAAGGAAGGAATTCTGTGTATGCTGGTCAAGTCAGTGTAGCCAATAGCATGATGGGAGTTGGAGTTTGCTCACCCTCACAATTGGCCCATCAACACCACCCTGAACCATGCACACATCACAGGGAGTGGAAAAGGACTCACAAGATGGCTGACACTGGGTACTGCTGGGGGAAGCACAAGGCTCTGCTGGGAACTGTGCAACAACCAACAGCAGGACACCACTGACTGACATCCTGAAAGACAACTTGCACTCCCTGCAATGGAAGCACGTTCCATGGTGGGATATCTGGCTGGGTGGGAAGGAGGACTCACAGCTCTGACCATAGTTACCAGCACCTCCCCTCACACACCCCCTCAACACTAACTCCACATAACCCACCTGGGAGAATGCAATGCCTCACATTCTAACTGAAGATCCCACAAAGAACCACCACCACCCTGGGTCATGCTGTGTGAAGCACAGGGACACTCTTGGGACTTGTAGCCAAACAACCGCAAGGACAACACTCACAGCCATCCTGTCAGCACAGGCACCCCACCCCACAGGGAAGCAGAGTCAAAAGGAAGGAAGGCTGGATGGGCATGCTGGGAAGGGGGGTGGAGGCAATAGCATGATGGGAGTGGTAGTCACAGCTCAACATCCCCCACCCACATGGCCCAGCAAGCTACCACTGAAGCATGCACACCTCACAGGGAGTGAAAAGCTACTTCAAAGATGTCTGACACTGGCCTCAGCTGTGGGGAGCACAAGGCCCTGCTGGGAACTGGGCACCAACAAACAACACGACCACATTGTCAGCCATCTTGCCATTGCTATCACACTCACACACACTGAAGTCCACTCAAAAGGAAGGAAGGATGGGCATGCTGGGAAGGGGGTGGAGGCAATAGCATGATGGGAGTGGTAGTCACAGATATTGCTCACCCTCACAATTGGCCCATCAACACCACCCTGAACCATGCACACATCACAGGGAGTGGAAAAGGACTCACAAGATGGCTGACACTGGGTGCTGCTGGGGGAAGCACAAGGCCCTGCTGGGAACTGTGCAACAACCAACAGCAGGACACCACTGACTGACATCCTGAAAGACAACTTGCACTCCCTGCAATGGAAGCACGGTCCATGGTGGGATATCTGGGCTGGGGGAGAAGGAGGCCCGGATGGCAACCAAATAGCACCAATGCTGGTCAGGCACACACCTCAACATTCACATTGACATGCCACAGGTTGGCAGGACAATGTGCTACACCAATATCACTCTCTGACTGTCACAATTTAGGAGAATGCTATGTCCAGGCCCGCATCCAGAGGTACAGTCACAACTGTCAGGTGTTTGAACAATTGATGCCTGTAGAAACATACCATACAATCTGTGTCTCTCCCCAAAACAGGTGATGATGGGGACTCAGCAGCAGACCAGGAGGAGTCCCTGTCCCAGGCTCCGGGGGACACTCAGCTCACTGGTGTGGATCAGCCTCTGCACTCCTCGGATGGCGAAGAACTAGCTGGACCCTCCGGTGTTAGTCATCATGCAGCACCAGCAGGACCAACATCTGCACCCCCTGCACCTACCCCTCCAACTACTGCCAACACACAGGCCACCCCTGCCAACACGGACACACCAAGGACCACAGGTGACAACAGCGCAGGGACCCAGGCCCAAACTGGAGCTGCTGACAACGAGCCCACGAACAACACCCAAGTGGGCACACGGTCACCTGTGCGTGCCACCGCAGGTCCCTCACGTGTCGCCAGGGGTGGTGGGAGGGGTGGTAGACACAGGTCGCTCTTTGCAGAGGGGTCGGGACTGCATGATGACCCACAACTGGCATGCATTGCGGATGCGTACCAGACTAGCACCGGAGAGGTCAGCCAGGTAGTGGGGATCCTCAAGGACATACAACAGCAGCAGGCTGCCCATCATGCCCGCTTGGACTCCCACATGTCCCGTGTCGAGACACACATGTCACGTGTCGAGACACACATGTCACATGTCGATACACACATGTCTGGCATAGAGTCCAAGTGGGACACATTGGAACAACTAACAGCGGTGCATAGGGACATACTGACATGCCTCCGCCAGATTAGCACCAACATGGCCTCACCTCCCTGTATGCCCACAACATCTGCTGCTGAAACAACTGCAAATGCCACAAGGAGGGCGGAGGACTCTGGCGGAGAGTCCCCTGCACTGCCGCAGCCTGCACCTGAGGGTCCCCCCCAAGAAGAGGGGCCGTCCGAGGAGGCCAAACTGAGAGGCCGATGGCCAGCTACATCCCCCAGGAAGCCAACACCTGTTCTGGAACTTTTCCTCTGTGTGCAAACTGCACGCCCTGTCGAAGGCAACCCAACTCGCCCACATGACATGGGGAGCTCTAGTTGTCCAAATTCATCAGATGACTGTGGACTTTACTCTGGACATTTCAGCTACCAAGACTTCAAAATCACATGGGAACTTTGGATTCCAATTTCTATGTACAGCACCCACCATCCTGTGCACCATCCCCACACCTTTTGTAAATAAACTCACCAATACACCATATCTGCCTCTGTTGTGATTCCAACGTGGTGTCTGTCATGGAGATGGTGATCAGAAAGATTACACTGTGCATGCTAACTGCTACAGCAACTCCAACACCGTCATGTCAGTCATGGCGAAGTGACACATATGAGGGAGACACACCACTAGGGCCACACAACACATACACACCAGGGCCATCAGACTCATCCCCTACACTGATGTTGCCAGGAAATACAGTGCAATGCACAGACACCACACCTATTCACAGTCTGTGTCAACTAGACTACAGGTGCAGTAAGCAAATGTCACTCAGATGTGTGACTACAGACAACGCACATCCCAAAGTGAAGCACAGGTTTATTACACATTTGCAACATGTTGTTTCCACTACAAATGCAAGCTAATCCCACCTGGCTGTGGCCACAAAGTCAAACAATGCAGAAGATAGAAAGTCCAGGGGTGTGTGGCACATCACCTGTAGGTAAACAACTGCTGCCACCTTGGAAGTTGAATCATGGATTCGGGGGATCCAAGTTGATCAAACAACTCCGGCAGCACCCTGTGAAGGACAGACATGACACACAGTCAGAACCACTGAAGAACAGCACAGAACGGCAATACTCATGTCTAATACCTGTCACAAGATAACTACACAAAAGCAAGTTAGCAGGTCAACACTGTTGGGCAGTACAGACCACCTGCAAGGACACATTCCTGCACTCATCCAGTCAAGTTGCACATGGCCACACTCAAACAGCACCAGAGCACCACACACACATATCATGCAAATCTAAAGCATTGACATCACAACCCTCTGGATACTCACATTCAGCTGAAGAAGTTGGTGATGAGCTGTGTGCGGACATCACCATCATCATCATCATCATCATCATCACTGGCATCGTGGCCCAGCCAGGATCCTCCACAGGTGGCGGATGTTGGTCATCGTCATCCAGGATGAGAGGCAACTCCTTCCGCACTGCCAGGTTGTGTAGCATGCAGCAGACGATGACAATCTTGCACACCTTTGCTGGGGCATATGGGAGGGCCCCTCCTGTCTTGTCCAGGCAGCGGAAGCGGCTCTTCAGGAGACCAAAGGTCCGCTCAATCACCCTCCTCGTCCGACCATCTGCCTCATTGTAGCGCATCTGGGCTGGTGTCACAGGGTTCCTGAGGGGTGTCAGCAACCACGGCATGTTGGGGTATCCCGAGTCACCTACAGACAGACAATTGCACATTAGCCAATTTGGAAAAGTGTGCGGAAAGCAACATAGCAGAACACACACAATGGTACAAAGTCAGTACACACCGACAAGCCAGGCACGCTGGTTCTGCATCTGTGACATCATCCTCGGGATGCGACTACTCCTCATCACGTAGGCATCGTGTGCCGAACCGGGGAAACGGGCACACACATGTGTGATGGTCATATCTGCAAGACATACCACCAGAGCATTTATAGAATGGTAATGTTTACGGTTCCTGTATGCCTGCTCATGTGCCTGTGGTGGTACCAAAGCCACATGTGTTCCATCAATGGAGCCAATGACATGTGGCATCCTCCCCAGGGCATAGAAGTCACTCTTGACGTCAGTGAGTCGTTGACGTAGTGGGAAATAGATGTACTGGTTAAGGCATCTCAACATTGCCACCAAAACATCACGTAGCACACGGCTGAACATAGTCTGTGACATACCACCAGTAGATGCCACAGTGTGTTGAACGGTACCGGTGGCAAAGAAGTGTAGGGCTGCCATCACCTTCACCTTGGGGGTCAGCGCTGTAGGATACGGCCGGCCAGGCTGCAAATGTGGGTCCAACCGCACTGCCAAATCCTCAATCAGCTGCCTGGTGAAGCGGTACCGTCGGATGCTGTCACGTTCCACCATCGTTGCCAGGTCTGGGAATGGTCTATGGACAGCAGGAGCCCTGCAGTGCAGAGGTGAAGAAAGCAAGATTGCCAGTCACCCCACATATGTTCCATTCACCATACTCAATTTCACATGATACATCATTACCAAACACAAGTACTTGATGTGTGTCTCATTCTGTTTGGACATATATGGCACCTACATGGACATCATCTAACATCTCTGTTCAACAAGTGTGGACAACAGGTCCCAGGGTGTGCAATGTGAAACCATTTGGATGTGTCACAGTACCCATTTACTGCTCTCACATTCCACACACATACCACAGTGACATGTCTGGACAGATGCGCCACAGGCATCACGACTCATTGACAGGTAGATTCCCAGGGACCCTGTCTTGCCACATGGACACTGGCATGACATGGCGTATCATGTACACGTCAGAAAAACAAACATGACACCCACAGGTGGTGGACCCTGTAGCCTCTGCAGGACAGACATGGACGTCTGTGACACACACACACAACATCTAAGTCCATGCACAAACAACGTGGATGTGGATACTGTCTCCCATTGTGCACATGGAGTCAGACATGTGAAACTCAACATGCACACAGACTGTGGAGGGACATGACTATTGTGGCAATGGTCCACCCTGTGACGTACATGCCTTCCCACGTGAGCCTGGGGGTATGTGACATGTCATACACATACACAACCTGGAAATGTGGCCATGCCACATGCTCCAAAATGAACATTTGCACATCACAGTGGTCATGTGCACAACACACAAAGGACCCTGTCCCCATGAACACATGCACAGCCTGGGTGTGTCTGCCCCCAAGTGCTACCCCAAAAACAACATGTACACCCCCATACACAGATAAGGTCATGCTGCCACACATGCCTTAGATACAGTGTGGACTGGGTGTGGTGTAGTAGGTGTGCCCCTGAGTCCCTGGAATGTATATGTGGCTGGCATAGGTTCACCAGTGACCAGCATGGTGACATATGCGTGTGGCCTGTCCAGGGACGCGTTGTACAGCAATGGTCCGATCGGTGTGCCCGCACGGACCATTGCATTGAATGTGAGCGGGTACGCGTTGTACAGCAATGGTCCGATCGGTGTGCCCGCACGGACCATTGCATTGAATGTGAGCGGGTACGCGTTGTATCGCGGGTACGCGTTGTACAGCAATGGTCCGATCGGTGTGCCCGCACAGACCATTGCATTGAATGTGCACGGGTACGCGTTGTACAGCAATGGTCTGATCGGTGTGCCCGCACGGACCATTGCATTGAATGTGAGCGGGTACGCGTTGTATCGCGGGTACGCGTTGTACAGCAATGGTCCGATCGGTGTGCCCGCACGGACCATTGCATTGAATGTGAGCGGGTACGCGTTGTACAGCAATGGTCCGATCGGTGTGCCCGCACGGACCATTGCATTGAATGTAAGCGGGTACGCGTTGTATCGCGGGTACGCGTTGTACAGCAATGGTCCGATCGGTGCGCACGCATTGGCTGGGGCCTGGCATGGCAACGGACGCGTTTTTGAAGCTTCAACGAGTCTGATGCAGTGAATTCAGTTGGCCAGCCATAACAATGTTGCAAATTCATGGGTGTCATGAAGTTGAAATTTTTGAAGGATGCTGTGGGCGTGTCTTGGTGCTGCAATTCCATGGATTGGTCAGATTCATAAGATGCATACGACTTGGACCTATCACTTTGGACACATGGCACAGTATCTGCCTCTGCAGCACACATATAATGCTGGCTGTTCCCCTGAGGGCTCACTTGCCTGCACTACATGCTCCAGGATGACATCTGCCACTACACTGCTGCTGTCTCTGCATCCTCTGGCTACTGCAATGGCACGTACTGTGGAGAGAGCCCCAGCCTTCACCCATGAGGAGAACCAGGCCCTGCTGGACAACCTCCTTCCACAGTACAGCAAGCTGTATGGGACACCAGGGGAGCAGGTGAGTGTGCTGTCCACTGCCTTACTAATTGTGCATGTTGTCTGACTAGCAGGATTTACAGTGTGCACACCACTGGCTAGCATGCTCACTGAGTAGTTCTCACCCCCAAAGTGTGTAGTCACATGCACTGAACAGGTACAGTGGAGTAACAGTGCATTCAAACAAGGTTCACTTCCCATGCAATGATACCATGTAGTAACTGCTGGCAAACTGTCCATAGCCCTCGTTGCACTGCCTGTGTACATCATATGCCCCTGTGATTGAGACATGTATTTCCAACTGTGTGATGCACGGATATGTTGCATGTGTAGTAATGGCCTTTTCACTTTGTCATCCTCACAGGTTGATGCCCATCAGAAGCAGGATATCTGGCTGGCCATCGTCCGGGCAGTCAGATCCGTGGGGGTCTACAAGCGCCGGATCCACAACTGCCAGAAGAGGTGGCAGGACCTTCGGGGCTGGACCCGGAGGATTGCAAGGGTCCAGCTGAAGCTGTCGCCTCCTCGCAGGAGGGGCGGACACCGGACCCTGACCCCCACATGCTCCAGATCCTGCCGGTGGTCTTCCCGGAGCTGGATGGGCAGCTGAAGGCCAGACAGCAGCAAGGAGGGGGTGAGTCAAAGACTGCACTGTGAACTCTGTCTGACATTCTATGTGCCCTCCTGTGGAGTGGTTAAACGTCCCCAGTACATCAGTCTTGTTGTCCAGTACCCATGTCCCTCTATTGTGACATGGCCACTACCCATCTGATAGGCCGGTGTGCTCCTTACGCTCAGGATAATTGTGTCACTCGGGTACAGGGTCCTTGCATTTTGCTTTGCTCAAGGTGGGTGACAGCTTTTGTTCCCGTGATATTGTGTTAGCCTTCATGGGTGGGTCAATTGCTCACACAATGCCTGAGTCGTGCAATGTAGTCTGGGTGTAACTTTGATATGTGATCCACTTGCAGATCAGAATCACCACATGTCCCTGGGGTATTTTCCACACCCCCATGCTGCGGGTGGGTAAAATGTTTGGGCCTCAGGAGTATGTATGTCAAGTGTGTCACACATGCTTAGCCACCTGCCTACTGACCAGGGCTCATCCATCTTGCAGGTGGAGCCGGACAGTCATGCCTATTCCAGGGCATACAATACACTCTGTACTTCCACTCCCGTGTATCAGCTGACATGCTGTGCTCAGTGAAATGTTCCCTCAGGTGTCTGCCTCCGTGTCGTTGTGCTGTGACTACGTTGTCGGGACTCCTGTGATGTTTATCGGTTAGGGGTCAGCATGCCATCTGCTATTGGACCATGTGAGACAAGACTTCTGTGACTTATAGGTGTTTGATCACATGACTGTGCAGACAGGTGTATGCCACTGTGACTTTCAGGCAGCTGTTTTTCATTCTCAGCACACTGTGAGGTGCTCATGTTCAGAGAGTTGTGTTTCATGTCCCCCATATGTCCAATTGGTATGACGTGGACAAATAGTAGTTCAGATGATGTGGTTTTTGGGCGATGGACATGTGCACTTGTCAGTTACATTACTTGCCTTCCCCATGTCCTAGGATTGTGACACAGTGCAGACTGTTGTTGGCTGGCTGCCATGGCCATGTGACTGGAGACAGTGATGTATGACTTTGCAGGCATGCCTGTGTCATGGCATTAAACTTCCTAAGAATGATCCTGCAGGGGAGTGACATGTGCAACATGCACCCCATTGTGTCATTGACTATCCGGACATGGGTGCTTCATGGGGTCTGGTGCTGGTATGCATCACATGCATTTCTATTTAGACTCTGGCCGTCCATTTATCCAGACACCTGCACTGACTCAGTGGCAAGAGATGTGACGTGGGCATGTTCACATACTTCACCATGTTCTCAGCAATGTCCAACTACTGTGTAGGTGGTGCATGTGTCCACACTGCGGTCTTACCATCAGACAGGCATCAGACAGATGGGTGCAAGGGCAGGAGGGGTGTCTGTTCCATGGTTGACCATCAGACTGACAATTGGCTTCTCCTAATCTGTGTGATGACTTTTGGCAATGTTCTACTAAAGATGCCAGGGCTTACTCTGTGATGTGCTGTACTTACTGTGGTGTGTGCAGTCAGTGCAGGTGACTGATGTTTGTCTGTTTCCCTAATTGTTTGCAGATACATCCACAGCCACAGGAGGGGACAGCTCCACGGACCAGGAGGAGCAGCGGAGCCAAACTGGGTCAGCGTCCGACGAGTGGTCAGAGGGACCCAGTGGCACGGAGGGCGAGGGGAGCCACACCGAGGAGTCCTCAGCACCATCCACCTCAGCTGGGGACCACAGCAGCTCGGAGGATGACTCCCTTGTGGATGCGGGTGTCAGCAGCCACCACACCCCAGCTAGTCTGTCTGACCCCGCCACCACCACCACCGCCCTCCCATTGGCTCCCATTCCTGAGGTCCGTGGAGGCTCCCGTGCTCGGGAGCGTGTCTCCTTCAAGCCAGGCACCGCACCCCCTGCCCCTGTGTCCCCTGCTGCCCTGAGTGAGGAGTCTGTGTACCTCCTTCGGCAGCTCCATGTAGGGCAGACAGCAATGCTGACTGTCCTCCATGCACACACCACTCTGTTGACACAGCTGGTGTCGTTCATGGAGGGCATCTCAACGGGTATGTCTGCCCTACAGAGGAGCAATAGGTCCATGGACTTCTCCCTGACGGCAGCAGTGTCCCTCCTCCAACAGTCCCTCACCCCTCCCACCTCTGCCCCATCCACACTTCCTACCACCCTACCTGTCCAAAGCACATGCACACCTGCACAATCACCCAAACACATAGACACGAGCAGCACACACACACCCAAAACCAAGGCAAGACATGCACACAAGCATCCTCAGGGGACTGATTCCACACACACAGGGAATGGGGAACTGACACACACATAGGCAACCACAGTCACTACGCAATCCTCAAGATCCTCTCCCTCCAAGACCCCTTCCCTTGCCTCACCTGCAACCCCACCTACACAGCAGCTCTTCCTCTCTGACCTCGGCCTCTTCCCCTCCAATCCCGCTGATCCAGCATACCGGGGGAAGAGGAAGTCCACACACAGAGAGGGAGTGCCCCTCGCCCCGGACACCCTCCCCCAGGCGCAGGCAGAGTGAGCCCCCACACGCAAGTACCCCCGGACCCGGAAGAGCAAGACCCCGCCACCGCCCTGCAAGTCACCCACCCAGTCTCTCACCTCCATCCCCCAGGCCACCACTCCACAGGTTCCACCGCCACACCCTGCCCCAGGTTCACCCACACACCGATACCGCATCCCCAAACTGCTCAGGCCCTCCCCCCCTGCCACTTGCTCTTCCACCCCCAAACCAGACGCTCTGCCTGTATGTGCCACTGGTGTGGAGACCGTGTCCCCCCCCTCTGTCCTGCCCAGCTCTTCTGCCCCCCCTTCCACTCCCTTGGAGTCATGCCCTGCGGTGGAGTCCACAACAACCCCATCTGACTCGGGCACTGCATTGGGGACCCAGTCCACTCCATCTGCCCAGCCCACTGCAGTGGTTGCAGCACCAACACCATCGGACTTGAGCCCTGCGGTGGTGCCGGCCCCCCCTGAGTCAGACACCTCCACTGCAGTTGCCGGTGACACTCCTGCACCCACCTCACCTTCCCTACCTCCTTCTGGCATCCCCTGATCCTGTCCCTGCGGTGCCTGGCCTGCCCCTCGTATGCCCCTCCAAGGGGGATGTCCCCTGTCGGTACCTGTGCAGGCAAGCAATTGGTGACAAGTTGTCACACATCACCCTGTTGGGACTGTGTATTTGGACTGGACATTGGCCGTAGTTTATTTTGGACTTTTGATTTCAGTTGCACACTTGCTGAATAAAGCCTCTTTTTGTTTACTTGTGGTTAATCTTTGGAGGTACATGATGTAGATGTGTAGAATCATGCCTTTGCTGTTGTAATTGTGTTCAGATCAGGTAAATGAAGTTTTGCTGTGATGGGCTCCATGTGGTCCATGGGATATGTGTCCTAATCTAGTCTGGATCTATAGCATCCCTTGCTGCAGTCTGAGGGTGTAATGTTCAGCATTTGACACAGGGATGTACGTTTAGCATTTGTAGATTACCATCTTTGTCCTACACTGTTGCACATCTGTTGGGCTTACCACTGTCCAATGTTCCTAGTACCCTGACTGTGTGCCCGTCTCCACTGGACATGCAGTTTTGCACATCAATTTTGGAGGACTCATCTGTGTATACAGTACATCTGGATTGCCACGTGTTTTGGGTGTATGCAGATGACTGACGTGACACTCCCGTACCCAGGCTGATGTGAGCAGAGGCTTCTGTGTGTTGTAGTTGTTGACTCACTGACGGAGTGTCCTGCTGATATGTTTGAGTCGTGCACAGACAAGGTTTGGCACAGCGGACCTTCCACAGGAGTGGAGTGCCCTCATCGCTGTGTGTAATCTGGTGACATTGCATGTGCCCGTGTTGTGTGTTGTGTGAGCATGTCTGTGCATGTTCCCTTCCCTTTTCATACACAGGCTGTGTCCCTAGGGATGTTCCTGTTTGTGATGCTTGCAGAGTTGGTATGTGTTCATCCAGCATCTTGGACCTGGTTTCTCCGTGATGTGGGTGCATGGCAAACTGATGTTCATGAGGTTGTCATCCCAGGTTGTCTTTGTTGTCAGGGCTGGGGATGTGGGCAAACGCTGATGGGACACATTCAGGATTCCCCTTGGCACTTGTTGTTTACACAAGTAATGTGATTTTGAGTTTGTGGTAGCTTTCAGTGATTGTGACGCGTTGTGTGTGTGACTGCTGCCACTCCTCAGGGTCAGAGCTGCAATGTTGGAAGTTGTGTACGTGTGTTCTTTGTGTCTCACCTTGGCTTCTTCGTTGGTGTGTGACTATGGCCAGGATCCCATTGTTTGTGGTGGATTTCACATCATGCGCATGTACGGCGTACTGTGCTGTGTGTCATACATAGACGAGTCATGTTGAGTGGGCATGTGTGATGGTTTTCTGCACCTTAGTTCCCCCGCCACCCCTGGGATTGTCATGGGTGCATGTGCAATGTCACCAGTCCATGTGAGCTTCACTGCTGCACATTGGTGGAGATCAGGGTGTGTGGTGTTGAGTGTGCAAATGTGAGTTGTTGCACGGCTAGACCACTACCTCCATATTGGCCTTGGCTGGCAGGCCCTGCTGATTGATTGGAGCTTGTGTAGGTGTGATGGTAGTTTGTAGCTGAGGACACATGGCTGTGGTTCACAGTGTGATCAACATCTACCTTTGTCATCACAGTGGAATTGTCATGCAGGCTAGTTTCTGCACAATGTGGGGTCCCTGGGGGTAGTGCTGTGGTGGGTGTGTCTCTTGCTGTGTTAGTTGCTGTTCCTACAAGCTTGTGTGACATGTGTAATTTGGGCTCCCTCTCATCTAACAATGCCAGATTGCCCACATAGGGAATCCAATCCATGAGTTACTTGTGTGTTGCACTGTATACACATCTGTGTAATTGGGATTCAGGCCTCCTCATGTGTTGTGTGGTTGCCTGGGGACACTGGCACACACCCCCATCACCTGTTGTGTTTGATATGCAGTGTGAGTCTGCCTGTTTGTGTTAGTGCATTTGCATCACTGCATTGGCATTTCTGTAGTGTGCCATTGGCTGTATGTAGTTTGGTGATTTTCCCCTGCTCTCCCTGGGACTCCTGGGTCATCAGTCAGCACAATGATCATGGTTTGTATGTCCCATTGCTGCCATGGTATGGTATTTGTTCACCTGACATCGACAGTCTCCACAGGTTATATACATTTGTGTGTCCATAGGTGCAGATATGTGGGTCAGCATCATCAATCAATCAATCAATCAAGCATTTGTATAGCGCGCTACTCACCCGGAGGGTCTCAAGGCGCTTGGGGGAGGGGGTCCGCTACTGTTCGAACAGCCAGGTCTTGAGTTGCTTCCTGAAGGAGAGGTGGTCTTGGGTAAGGCGGAGGTGGATGGGTAGGGAGTTCCACGTCTTGGCAGCCAGGTAGGAGAAGGATCTTCCTCACGTTGTGGCTCTTCGGATGCGGGGGACGGCGGCAGGGCGTGGTTGGTCGATCGTAGCTGGCGGGTGGGAGTGTAGAAGGTCAGACGGTCGTTGAGGTATCTGGGGCCTTGGTTGTGGAGAGCTTTGTGTGCGTGGGTGAGGAGTCGGAACGTGATTCTCTTGCTGACGGGGAGCCAGTGCAGGTCTCTCAGGTGTCCGGCGATGTGGCTGTGTCGGGGGATGTCCAGGATGAGTCGAGCTGAGGCGTTCTGGATGCGTTGGAGTCTTTTTGAAGTTTGGCTGTGGTTCCGGCGAAGAGGGAGTTGCCGTAGTCCAGTCGGCTGGTGACGAGGGCCTGGGTGACCGTCTTCCTGGTTTCGGTGGGGATCCACCGGAAGATCTTGCGCAGCATGCGTAGGATGTTGAAGCAAGACGAGGAGACGGCGTTGATTTGTCGGGTCATTGAGAGGGAGGAGTCCAGGATGAAGCCCAGGTTGCGTGCGTGGTCCGTTGGTTTGGGTGCGTTGCCCAGGGCAGGGGGCCACCAGGAGTCGTCCCAGGCGGAGGGTGATGATCCTAGGATGAGGACTTCTGTTTTATCTGAGTTCAGTTTCAGGCGGCTGTTCCTCATCCACTCGGCTACGTCCTTCATCCCTTCATGTAGGTTGGTTCTGGCGGTTGTGGGGTCGTTGGTGAGGGAGAGGATCAGCTGGGTGTCGTCGGCGTAGGAGATGATGTTGAGGTTGTGTTGGCGTGCGATGGCTGCGAGGGGCTCATGTAGACGTTGAAGAGGGTGGGGCTGAGTGATGATCCTTGTGGTACGCCGCAGATGACTTCGGTGGCCTCGGAACTGAACGGGGGAGGCGGACTCTCTGGGTTCTTCCGGCGAGGAAGGAGATGATCCACTCCAGTGCCTTCTCTTGGATTCCGCCGTTGTTCAGGCGTTGCACTAGGGTGCGGTGGCAGACTGTGTCGAACGCTGCGGAGAGGTCCAGGAGGATGAGGGCCGCTGTTTCCCCGTTGTCGAGCAGGGCTCGGATGTCGTCGGTAGCTGCGATGAGGGCGGTCTCGGTGCTGTGGTTGGCCCGGAAGCCGGACTGCGAGTGGTCGAGGGATCCATTCGTCTCGAGGAAGGCGGCCAGTTGTCTGTTGACAGTCTTCTCGATGACTTTGGCAGGAAAAGGAAGGAGCGAGATGGGGCGGTAGTTTTGAGGTCGGTGGGGTCTGCTGACGGTTTCTTCAGTAGGGCGCTGAGTTTGGCGTGCTTCCAGCTCTCTGGGAAGGTGGCGGTGACGAAGGAGGTGTTGATGATGTCCCGGAGGTGGGGTGCGATGACGGCGTCGGCCTTGTTGAAGACGTGGTGAGGGCAGGGGTCGGTTGGTGATCCGGAGTGGATGGAGTTCATCGTGCGGATAGTGTCTTCGGTGTTGATAGGGGTCCAGGCTCGGAGGGTGGAGGTGGGGGCGTTGGAACGGTCGTAGGGTACGTCGGCTGTGTGCTGAAACTGTAGTGTATGTCTGCGATCTTGCTGTGGAAGAACGAGGCGAGCGAGTTGCAGAGGTCTTGCGAGGGAGTGATGTCGTTGTTTCCGGCGCTGGGGTTCGAGAGTTCTTTGACGATGATGAAGAGTTCCTTGCTGTTGTGGGCGTTGTTGTCCAGTCGTTCCTTGAATGCGGTTTTCTTGGTGGTGTGGATCAGCTGGTGGTGTTTTCGGGTGGCGTGCTTGAGGGTGGTCATGTTGTCTGCAGTCGGGTCTCTGCGCCATGCTTTCTCGAGGGCCCGGCAGTTCTTCTTGGATATCTTGAGTTCGTCGGTGAACCAGGATGCTTTCTTGTTGCCGGGTCTGACTGGGGGTCTTCGATGGGGCGAGGTCGTCTGCGCAGTTGGTGATCCATCTTGTGAGGTTGCTGGCGGCTTGGTTGGGGTTCGTTGAGCTGGCGGGAGGGTTCTGGCTCAGGGATGTGGTGAGTTGGTCGGTGGTGATCTTGTTCCAGCTTCTGCGCGGAAACTGTTGCGGGTGGTGGTGCGTGGTGATCCTGCTGAAGCTGAAGTGGACGCAGCTGTGGTCTGTCCAGTAGAGTCCGGTGGTGTGGCTGAAGGAGATGTCCTTGCTGGAGGAGAAGACGGGGTCAAGCGTGTGGCCGGCGAGGTGTGTGGGGGTGGTCACCAGTTGCTTGAGTCCGAGGTTGGCGAGGTTGTCCAGCAGGGTGGTGGTGTTGCGATCGTTGTTGTTCTCTAGGTGGAAGTTGAGGTCCCCAAGGAGGATGTAGTCAGCCGAGGGAGGGCGTGCGGGCTGATGAGGTCGGCGATGTCTTCGCTGAATTGTGTGCGTGGTCCTGGGGGTCTGTAGATGAGGGTGCCTCTGAGGGTGGTCTTGGGGTCGGTGTGTATCTGGAAGTGCAGGTGTTCGCCGGCTGTGAAGGTGTCGTCGGAGTTGGTCGTGATGCGGATGGTGTTCTTGTGGACGATGGCGATGCCTCCTCCTGATGGTCACTTCTGTCATTGTGTAATTGGCTGATTGTTGACAATGTGGGACCCCATGGGTGATGTTTGTATGCACATGGCCAAAACGATGTTTCTGTGACACTGCACTGTTAGCCTCGCCCAATCTATTTTGCAATGGGACACAAGCACTACTATGCCACAGATGTTTTAGTTGTTGTGTGACCAGGATTCATCCATACAGTTTATCTTTGGCAGCTTTTACCATGCCTATACTTACCTTATGATCACCGTGGTGATGGTGCTTTGGGCCCCATTGCCACACTGATCAAAAGGTGCATCAGCCTTGGACCCCACACTTACCTTTTGGTGACTGTGGTGATGGGGCTTTGGGCCCCATTGCCACACTGATCAAAAGGTGCATCAGCCTATGGACCCCACACTTACCTTTTGGTGACTGTGGTGATGGTGCTTTAGGCCCCATTGCCACACTGATCAAAAGGTGCATCAGCCTTGGACCCCACACTTACCTTTTGGTGACTGTGGTGATGGGGCTTTGGGCCCCATTGCCACACTGATCAAAAGGTGCATCAGCCTTGGACCCCACACTTACCTTTTGGTGACTGTGGTGATGGTGTTTTAGGCCCCATTGCCACACTGATCAAAAGGTGCATCAGCCATGGACCCCACACTTACCTTTTGGTGACTGTGGTGATGGGGCTTTGGGCCCCATTGCCACAGTGGCCATGGTCGGCTTGTATTGTGGAGGCCACACACTTTTATGTGTCACACATGTGATAGTGGGTCACATTGTATGTTCATTGTCATGTTTAGTGTTGTAGGCATTTGACATGGACTACACACGCTTGTCATGTTGTTTGGGTGGATGTAATTTTCTGTGATTCCTTATGTGGGAGTATGCTGGTTGTGTCATGCATTACCCGTCCTATGAGTAGGGGTGGTGGTAGTGGCAGGCATCCTGCCCCCCATGAGTGGGGATGGTAGTAGTGATAGGCATCCTGCCCCCCATGAGTGGGGATGGTAGTGGTGGCAGGCATCCAGCTCCCCATGAGTGGGGATGGTAGTAGTGGCAGGCATCCAGCCCCCATGAGTGGGGATGGTAGTAGTGATAGGCATCCTGCCCCCATGAGTGGGGATGGTAGTAGTGATAGGCATCCAGCCCCCATGAGTGGGGATGGTAGTAGTGATAGGCATCCAGCACCCCATGAGTGGGGATGGTAGTAGTGGCAGGCATCCATCCCCCTAAGGATGGGGATGGTAGTAGTGACAGGCATCCAGCCCCCCCTGGATAGGGGTGGTGGTAGTGGCAGGCATCCATCCCCCTAAGGGTGGGGATGGTAGTAGTGACAGGCATCCAGGCACCCATGATTAGGGGTGGTGGTAGTGACAGGCATCCAGGCCCCCTGAGTAGGGGTGGTAGTAGTGGCAGGCATCCAGCCCCCTAAGGGTGGGTATGGTAGTAGTGACAGGCATCCAGGCCCCCTGGATAGTGGTGGTGGTAGTGGCAGGCATCCATCCCCCTAAGGATGGGGATGGTAGTAGTGACAGGCATCCAGCCCCCTGGATAGGGGTGGTGGTAGTGGCAGGCATCCATCCCTCTAAGGGTGGGGATGGTAGTAGTGACAGGCATCCTGCCCCCATGAGTGGGGATGGTAGTAGTGATAGGCATCCTGCCCCCCATGAGTGGGGATGGTAGTAGTGATAGGCATCCTGCCCCCCATGAGTGGGGATGGTAGTAGTGATAGGCATCCTGCCCCCCATGAGTGGGGATGGTAGTAGTGATAGGCATCCTGCCCCCATGAGTGGGGATGGTAGTAGTGATGGGCATCCAGGCCCCCATGAGTAGGGGTAGTAGTGGTGGTGGCAGGCATCCATCACACCAAGGGTGGGGATGGTAGTAGTGGCAGGCATCCAGCACCCCATGAGTGGGGATGGTAGTAGTGATAGGCATCCAGCCCCCCATGAGTGGGGATGGTAGTAGTGATAGGCATCCAGCACCCCATGAGTGGGGATGGTAGTAGTGGCAGGCATCCAGCCCCCCATGAGTGGGGATGGTAGTAGTGATAGGCATCCAGCCCCCCATGAGTGGGGATGGTAGTAGTGATAGGCATCCAGCACCCCATGAGTGGGGATGGTAGTAGTGGCAGGAATCCAGCCCCCCCATGAGTGGGGATGGTAGTAGTGATAGGCATCCAGCCCCCCATGAGTGGGGATGGTAGTAGTGATAGGCATCCAGCACCCCATGAGTGGGGATGGTAGTAGTGGCAGGCATCCTGCCCCCCCATGAGTGGGGATGGTAGTAGTGATAGGCATCCTGCCCCCCATGAGTGGGGATGGTAGTAGTGATAGGCATCCTGCCCCCCATGAGTGGGGATGGTAGTAGTGATAGGCATCCAGCCCCCATGAGTGGGGATGGTAGTAGTGATAGGCATCCAGGCCCCCATGAGTGGGGATGGTAGTAGTGATAGGCATCCTGCCCCCATGAGTGGGGATGGTAGTAGTGATAGGCATCCAGCCCCCATGAGTGGGGATGGTAGTAGTGATAGGCATCCTGCCCCCATGAGTGGGGATGGTAGTGGTGGCAGGCATCCTGCCCCCATGAGTGGGGATGGTAGTAGTGATGGGCATCCAGGCCCCCATGAGTAGGGGTAGTGGTGGTGGCAGGCATCCATCACACCAAGGGTGGGGATGGTAGTAGTGGCAGGCATCCAGCACCCCATGAGTGGGGATGGTAGTAGTGGCAGGCATCCAGCCCCCCATGAGTGGGGATGGTAGTAGTGATAGGCATCCAGCACCCCATGAGTGGGGATGGTAGTAGTGATAGGCATCCTGCCCCCCATGAGTGGGGATGGTAGTAGTGATAGGCATCCTGCCCCCCATGAGTGGGGATGGTATTAGTGATAGGCATCCTGCCCCCCATGAGTGGGGATGGTAGTAGTGATAGGCATCCTGCCCCCCATGAGTGGGGATGGTAGTAGTGATAGGCATCCAGCCCCCCATGAGTGGGGATGGTAGTAGTGATAGGCATCCAGGCCCCCATGAGTGGGGATGGTAGTAATGATAGGCATCCAGCCCCCCATGAGTGGGGATGGTAGTAGTGATAGGCATCCTGCCCCCCATGAGTGGGGATGGTAGTAGTGATAGGCATCCAGCCCCCCATGAGTGGGGATGGTAGTAGTGATAGGCATCCAGCACCCCATGAGTGGGGATGGTAGTAGTGATAGGCATCCTGCCCCCCATGAGTGGGGATGGTAGTGGTGGCAGGCATCCTGCCCTCATGAGTGGGGATGGTAGTAATGATGGGCATCCAGGCCCCCATGAGTAGGGGTAGTGGTGGTGGCAGGCATCCATCACACCAAGGGTTGGGATGGTAGTAGTGGCAGGCATCCATCACCCCATGAGTAAGGATGGTAGTAGTGGCAGGCATCCAGCCCCCCATGAGTGGGGATGGTAGTAGTGATAGGCATCCAGCCCCCCATGAGTGGGGATGGTAGTAGTGACAGGCATCCAGGCCCCCCTGAGTAGGGGTGGTGGTGGTGGCAGGCATCCAGGCCCCTATGGGTGTGTATGGCATTGGTGATGCCCATCTCACCCCTATGATTGTGCTGTTGCTAGTGTACGTCATTTGTGCTTCCCTGTGAGTGTGTGACATATTTTGGGGTCCGTGTAGTTAGTTTGTATTGTTGGTGTTTGACTTACCGTCTGCGCCGTACGCGTCCGAACCGGTCCCGGTAATAGATGTAGAGTATAGGTAGGACCTGCACAATGGGATTCATGGTTGGGTCGTCTCGTTCGGGTTTCGCGTGTCTTCGACTCGTACTCGTCGCTGGCTTGTTTGTCTCGTAGCCGTGGATCTTCTTGTGGCGCGAATCGGAGCTTATGTGCGGCTCTCCCGGATGTTGAAACGTGCCGGACGTAGCGACGGGTTCGGCGCGTACGGAAGACGCATCGTACTAGTCCGGCCGGAAGGTGCTGTGTATTTGGGTCCGTGCGGCTCGAATCGGCGTTTGCGGATCCGGCTCGGGCGGGGAACAGGAGCTGGATTGGGTAAGTACGGCTCGCTCGGAATCTGGGCTGTTATGCGCATCGTACTTGTTCGTTCGGTGGGGTATTCAAATCGGTCGGAAAACACGCGTTTGGCTTGGTTTTTTTCCGGACGAATAGTGTTAGGTGTGCTTCCGGCCGACATCGGAATCGGCCCCTATGTCTTGAAATGCGACATCTGTCAGCAGATGAAAGGTTCCACCGTAACACATCCAGCACAGACACCATTATTAATAGCTGACAAACCACTAGCGTGTGTTTACTTGGACCACTGCGGCCCCTTACAAAGAGATGGGGCTTACAGATATATCATGGTTGCAGTGTATTCCTGCTCGAGATTCATATGGGTGTGGCCCCAACGCTCGGCTGATGCTCGAACTGTTATAAAAGATTTGCGAGTCTTTATAGGGACATACGCAATTGGCACATTACATTCTGACCAGGGCCCTGCGTTTAGCTCTCGGGCTTACAACGAGGCCTTGCGAGGATTGGGTGTAGCATTGCGGTACTCATCTCCGTACCATCCCGAGGGAAATTTGGTTGTGGAGAGAAAAAAACGGGACTTAAAGCAATCTTTAACAGCTAGAGTATTAGGCACGGATGAAAGTTGGGTAAAACATTTGTATGGAGTCCAGCGAGCTTTTAACAACATCCCAAGAAGTTCTCTAGGGGGGGTCACTCCATATGAGGTCCTATTTGGGACAAGAATGTGGGTACCTGATCTTGATTGTGAAGGCACAGTGGCAGATGAAAATCCTTTTGACATCCATGATCGTTTGGCTATTTTACAGGATCTAAATGAATCCAGGACACAACAAAGTAATGTCCATCTGAAGCAGACCGACACTGGGGAAGTCAAATCAGTCACGGCAAGACCTGTCTGGATCCCAAAAGTCGGGGATCTGGTCAGAGAAAAGATAGCAGATAAGAAAGAATTTGGGCCATCATACAGAAAGCCTGTACCGGTCCTAGCAATTGAAGGAACAAGAACTGTACTTCTACCGCCTCTTGCCGGAAAAAAGGAGAAAAGATTTGTCTCAATCGACCTAATCAAACCACATTATGTGGCCGATACTGAGTAGTAGGCCACGTGGACTCCAAAGTAGCAGACGCCCTCCTCTCACTACAATCCAAGAAGTTCAAACGGAAAGACTCATCACATTCGAAGAGTCTCCGGCATGGAATGAAGGACTATGCAACAATGCTATGGAACTCGTTCCTCTTGAACCTGAAGTTCAAATTCAAAATCAAACTCAAAATGAGAAACAACTCACTATTAGACCAAATACAGATATCTACGTCAATATGCCTCGACGAGAGCAAACCACGATTTCTACAAATCCTGATGCAGTACCGACAATTGATCGAACTGCTTCTGGCTACTTCATAATCTTTGATACGTTTTCTTTGGATCCAAGCGAACCGGAAACGACGCCAGCCAAAAAATCACGCAAGCAGCAAGTTAAAGACTTTATGCACTTTCTTAAAAAGACTTACCTGGTGTCACCTTGGGTAGAACTATGGGTAATCACCGGGATACTTTTCTTTCTTTTCTGGGTAGGCTTAGTAATAATTTTTAGCATGCTTGTTAAAGGAAGATACCTTCGACAAAGCTCTACAGCCAAAAAGGTGAACTTACTTTTAAAACCACACCTATCATCTCATCGAGAACAAAGAGACTTGTCATCAGTGAACATTACAGCAGTTCCTATACCTGATGGTATAGTTTGGGACAAGGTTGATTTCGATATATTTGGTCCGACTGAAATTTTAAGAATTCCACATTTACTTAAAATATCATTGAGTGATATCATTACATCAAGTACATTTTCCAATGATTGGGATTTTGAAACTCTTAATAACGTGTTATCTGATTTGGAACAATCTGCTGCATTTTCTAATAGTGAAACATTGGAAGACAAGTCAGATTTTGAAGCTATGTATTGTCTTTAACATTATGGTCATCATTTTTTACATAAATCTGCTAATCCTAGAAATGTGTTCACATTCCACCAGTGGGAACATTGTCCAACACTGCCGAAAGGTAGTTCAAAAACATTTACACAAAAGTTTCCATATTTTTCGGGGTTTAATATGTCTGACCCAGCCTCATATTATTATAAGGTTGCACCAACATCAGCACAGAAAAATATGTTGACAAACACCAAACAGATTTACTCTGCTTCCTTTATTGCCCAGTTGTCCGAACAAGGTTTCGACTTGTGGAAAGACACCATAGACCTAAAATCAGTCTGGGGTACTAGGGAATGGCAGGTACAGGGAATAGAAGCTTTGTTTAGAGCGTGCCTCATCCCTCAACAAATCATGTTTTTGAACGAGACAGTGCAACAGACGTCTTGCCTTGGACTAGCCAAGAACAAAGACTTGAAAACACCTCGGCCGCCGACTCCATCACACACCGAGGGCAACATAACATCACAGGAAGAAATTACAGTAGATGACATCATACAATACAACAGATCAGACCCCGATTGGAGAAAATGGTTGATTTGGCCCACAGACACTAATAGTTGTCAGGCAAGATTCATGGGTAAAACCGAAGGGTTTAGTATCCATAGGCCAGATCCATGTTATGTACAAAGACAACATCCAGGGGTAGTGACATCCTACAGTGTTGGTAAGTTGTGCCTTGATTGGCTAAAAACCTCAACACTCACACAGGTGAAACAACACTTATCCTTACTGTCAAAGGTTGTGGATCTTAGGGATTTTTTAATGGGTCCCAGGAAGCCACGTCAGAAACATTTCTATTATGCCGTCTACAATGAAATATGGAAAATATCACAACAAGAGGCCGCAGAGAGGTTACGTGAAATAGATCGTATAAATCTAGAAAAATCTCTAGCAGTGGTAGACAATGGGTTAACTACATTGACCTCCAGGATATATTCCTTAGGCAACATTGTATCTTCTGCGATAGACTTACTAGAACAAGATTTGGCCATATTACAACACGGGCAATCTCAATTACGTTCTATTATGTTATTAAGCTGGACGCTGCAATCTTTGCGTGCAGGCTACGTGCCTTGGCGTTATATCAACAGTATGTCTCTGTTTTCTGAATACAATCTAACAGATAAACAGATAGAAATGGCACAAAGGGGAACAAAATATACAATGCTGCATATTGAAAAACTGGATAGATTAGCATTTACAGTGGCAGAATCACCGTCCACAGAATGGGTAATCCATGGCCACATAACTCTACCGGTCACTACTTTTCAGTTTCAGTATTGCCTTGAACAAAAGCAAGTAGGCAGATATGACGAAATGCGTAAGGAATACATTAAGGAATCATGGGTATTACCATACAGATTTCGATGCCGGAGTGGGGATCGAGAAGTGTTTCTAAGCGGTACAAACTGTGAGAACGCTTTAAGTGGATCACTCATATGCCAGGATATAATGCTGCACGGTGCTTGTAATGGTTCCGTGGCAAACCTGTCCTGTCATTTGAGGGGTGCCCCAGCTGCAGTGATTACTCCAGCATTCGGGCTACTTTCAAATGGGAGTTACTTGATGCTGAACAGTCAAGGCTGCTGTGGCATGCTCCCGGGCATCGCATATCTGGTAACAGTGAGCTCCAGGGTTACTTGTTGTATGCAAGTATTGTTTCCACCGACACATACAGTCAGGGAGGCGCCGTTATGTCCTTCACTGAATGTTTCTTTAATACGGTTTGATACTCTAAGCAGAATGAAAGCCATGCTTCTACAGAAGTCTGTGCCCTTAACCTCCGCTCGAGAGACTTTTGATCTCCAGATCGCAAGGTCTTCAGCAGAGATACAGGCGCTCATTCATACAAACTGCCCTTTCCATTTCGCAGAAATGGTGAATCGTATCTTTAACATGTCTGATATAAGAGGCATTGTTCACCTATATAAGACCATAGGTTCTGGACTTCTGAGCATCTTTCAGAGTTATCCCAAACTTCATACACTCCGTATTTGGAAGCATCTTTGGAGAACTTCCGCTCACCCTGTTCCTAGCAGCAGGTATCCTGATTGTTTTATATTTGCTATGCAATGGACATCCCAGTCACCAAGGAGATGGAAAAAGCACTCCAGGAGCGTAAATACTGTGACCATATGGTACAATATCTGGGCACATCTCGCCTAAGAGAACTAAGTGCATCTTGGTTCTTGTCATTCCGACCAGTCTGGATGGACTGCATCTTACCTGTCCTCCGATGCCTGTTTTGCGGAGAAGAATGCGTGTTAGACCTGTATTTGACACTCCCATCATGTGCGCAACCGGACGTGAATGCGTTACTGGACCCGATAACGGCCCATGTTCTGCAGTGTCCCCAGCGTATTCCAATGTTGATGGCGGCATTACTTGAGCCACCGCAGGTAGTAACTGCACCTGTTGGTATGAACACCGGCTCCTCCACTGACACCCAGGCTTTGGCCGGCGCACAGGCTGCCCAGCACCGGCTGCGGACAGCGTGGAACATCATCTGTGCTCAATTGACATACTCTGCGAGGTGTTACAGGGGCAGTCTACTGCGGAAGCAAGCAACGGAAATGTTGCGTCTACCAGCCAGGACACAGAAACAATTGACTCATTTGGCTCGTCGTGTGCTGGAAGAAATTTACCCTTTTTTAAACAAGCTCAATTTGGGAACTCAAAAACAAAATTGACATTCCTTTCATTTTTTGGGCACTCATGGCTTTTTAATGCTTATAGTGGTTCGGACTATAATTACGGACACTTTTAGAGTTAGGGTTTGAAAAATTTTCTTTTTACATTTTTTAAGTTTTTTAGAATTTTTTTTGAAGTTTTGAAACATTTTTTAGCTAAAGGAATGTTTTTATAAACTTTGTGCGTACCGCTATCTAGTCATGCTAGTAGTACAGAAATAGGTTACATATGTTGTCCAGTCGGAAGAGGAGTGGGTGTTATATTCCATATAGGTACCCTATATAGGCGCAGGTAACACTGCACCTTTCACCTATATTCTTCCCTACATTACATACATAACGGTTCTTAGGCACTGACCTTTTACCTAGATATGACACTGCATTCAGAACGCGGGTTTTTCCCTGGTTCGATTCTCATACATTATGCATGAGGCTTCTTGGAAGCACAGCAGGACTAACAGTAGGATTACCATCTCCTGTATAATATCTCTGTATAAAGTTCAGGCCCAACGTCATCCTTTAGGCCGACACAGTAACACAGCAAGGTAGGACCCCTGGGGAGACCTATGGGTGTATATACTGCACATCTTGCTTAGGAAGATAGAGGAGACCATGACATCCCGGCTGACACACTGACCAGAGACGCTGAGGTTCCTGCATGCAGACGCTCCAGCTCGCAGTGGTCTAACATCCCTCGCGGGGTGTCCAACTCGAGACCAGGACGGGGTCCCATATTCTCTCATTCTAAGGTAATGGGGTTGACTAGATCCTAGAGGGATTCTTGGCATAACATCTACACAGATGTTAGGTACATTCAGGTACATCTAGTTAGGGAGACATCGTAGGAGTACGCACTTTTTATCATGTGTTTTATGTACTTGTATGTATTCATGATTTCTGCAAGATGGTAGAACTATACCATCCCTTTACTTTTGTAATATTGCTAATCATATATCTCTGCTACTGTCTAATGGTTGTTGCAGCTCATCTATTTTACACTAGAATAACAACTGTTCAATAAATACTTATTGAAACGCCCAGCCTGTTTATTCTGTGTAACTCTCTGAGACAAACTAAGTAAGCATGAGTGACTGAGCGAAAGGTAATATATTGTTTCCACGATCCTGGGGGATCAGGGTTGTCATGTTCTGAGGTTGTCAAGAACTATTCTCTCCCCAATAAGAGGAGACTCTAGTGGCACTGTGAGCCAGCGGATACAGATAGGCTAACGTATCCGGTGGGGGTGCACGGAATCAGCCTGCCACCAGTCCCACAGTTTATGTTATCCAAACGCGCAGATCCTGTATAGGTGATATAGGAACTACACGACACGGCGATGCTAGGTCCTGGTCGAAGATGTGTCATACAGCAGTGGTTCCGAGGAGCTGCGAGGCTGCGATGCGACATCCTGCGTCATAGATAGAGGGGAGGCTTGCGTTGTGAAGTTCCGCGTTGAGGCTGGTTCTGTAGAAGCTGCTGGGCTTACAATGCAGTCATGCATCGCATTCCAGGCTATCGATGAGAGCCTTGCTATGAAAGGGCCTGAATCTGGAATGGGTCAGACACCTGTGGTTCCGATGAGGCTGCGGGCTGTGAAGGAAAGTCCACACTGCAGAGGCGATGCTTCAGTTCTGTTCAGGTTTGTGCCATGGAGCAGAGGAGATTCATCGGTTCTGCTGGGTCCACAGATGGGTTGCTTGAGCACCTTCAGGCCCACTTCCACTGGTTCTGGACTGGGGTGGCACCACTTGGCAGGTTAGGACTTACGGATGGCAGAGTTAAGGTGATGGGTTCAAAGTTGTTGGAAGCCTGCTATGTCCCTGAGACTTCTGATCAGGAGGCCAGCCAACTAGCGTTTGGAGTTACTCTGGGATCGTGGGTTTTGAGATACAGGTCCAGTCCTTCTCACCCAGGCAAGAGGGCAATAGGTAAGCACAGCAGGGCAGAAGTCCTTCAGAGCAACAGTCCAGAAGAGCAGTCCTTCTTCCTTTCAGAAACCACAGGTTCACAAGTGTACTGAAGAGTTGGTGCCTAAGGTCAAATACTTATACCTGGAGCCTTCTTTGAAGTGAGAGAAGCTTCTAGAGGTCTCCCTTTGAAGTGCTCAGGTTTCATGCCTCCCCTGCCCTGGCTCCAGACTAACTACAGGAGGTATGCAGTCCTTTGTGTGAAGTCAGAACACAGCCTATTCAGGTGTAAGTGGTGCTGTGCTCATCTCTGCCCCATCCTGCCAGTGATGGCCCATCCAAGCACACCTAAGCTCTCTATTGTGTGTAAGTGTCTGGGAGGAATACACAAAGACCGACTGCCAACTACACCTAGTCATGTGACCCAGAGAGGGGCTGCAGGCACCAAATGGCTAAGGCAGGAAAATGCCAAATTTTGAAAAGTAGTAAGATAAACAAGGGAACCCCAATCTTTGAACCTGGGGTGATATAATGTATTAGGAAACACTGGTTACTAAGTGGCCAATGTGGTCCAAAGTAAGCACGAAAATTGCATTTAGAAATAGATCAATATGCCTCAATTAAAGTGGACATATATGGTAATTAATGCCAAAGGGAGCAGCAAGGAAGTATGTTACCAGGGACACACTCAAATTAAGTAACACATGTTATTTATTCTCAACAATATGCAAAAATAGTTCCGGTGCTCACATAAAAGTGACAGCAAGCATGATGCGGTGAGTGAGGTTGACTTTAAAATATATACATCGCATTGACAACATAAGGTGGACACTCCTAATTGACAACTTATAAAAAATACAAGGAGTTCCTTGTTGTAGAGGGTCGACGGCATTTCGATCTCATCTGACCCCCCAAAGATTTCAGAACGGTAGGCAAGAAGCCTTTGGTTGTGTTTCAGTTCCCTCTGGGAATGTGGACATTATTGCACCTAGATCTATCTTCCAAGTCCACCAATTTATCCACATGGCACTTCAGGCGCAGCTCCTGATCCACTATTTGGTAAACCTGTGTCCCAGTTGTATCCTTGATAGTACCAATCCTGTCCTCTGCATCTTTAATATGGTCACATATTTTATCCATGCCCTGACATAGCAAGGCAACTGTGATCGCCATGCAATCTATTTTTCAGTTGTTGCCATATTGACTTGCAATATGAACTGTTTTAACTCTGTAGTGCAGGGGACTTCAACATTATTGCCCTTTGGAATATCCTTCACTTCACTAGCCTGCTCCAAAAATTCTTCAATTGTTTTTCGTGTGCCAACCTGCGCCACCTTAAGGCTTTTGCTACATCTGGGGCAAGTAATACAGTGAGAAGTGCCCTCCTATACGCCTTTTTTCATTCCTGTTGTAAAGGCCACATACACCCCTTCTGTATTGATCCAATTCTCTATTGTACTCTACTTCCCCACTACTTCCCTCTTGGTGCTCATTTGCTTTGAGCAAATCCAAGAAAATGCAATGACTTCCACTTGACAGTGTGGTCACTGCTCTTCCGTAGTACCCATCAAGAGTTTAAGGGGAGTCCCTAGCTAACTAATAGAGATGTTGCCCCGGGCAATGTAGATCGGAAGACAACACCTGTTTTTTCAGCCTAATGCCGTCATGTCTGCCTCAGTGCTGCCTCATTTCAAACATGTCTCCGTTGCAGAAGAAGCCCAAGAGCAGCCTGCTTTTCTATGCATTGCTCACCTATGGCATTCGCCCAATGGTGCTTCTCACACTGCCTGGTGGGACTCTGCCCTTCACCCACCTTCTCACAAGCTGTTGACCACGTAGTCAGCAGTGTCTCCAGAGTCAGCGTGACAGCGCACCACCAGCTCCCAACCGCATCCTCCAGGCATCCTCCGAGCATCCTCCGGGCACCTTGGGCATTGTGTCTGTCTGTCAGGACCCAAAGACAGGCTAAGGGGAGCTAAAGGATGAAACTGTTGCTGTGGCCGTGCCGGAGTTTTGGAAAGGTGCATCCGCATAGGCGGTTATCTTGGCTCTTCTTTCCGCAGAAGTCATTTCTTGAGGTCTACCCTAAGCTCAGACCAATATTTAATACCAAACAACAGGTATCAAGCTGTTGAATCTATTATTGCCACACTAGCACAAGTCAAAGGGTAGCAACAGCTTATAACCCTATCCCTAAAAGCACCTTTGTGTTGTACTGCACCTGCATTGCTAGGCACATGCGTTTTACTTAATATTGCATGATGGAGTCAATCTTCTTTGTTTCCAAAGAAAATGTAATGGGCAACGTTGACTTTAGTAATTTCTCTATAGATGAGTCTGTGACCCCTCTATGTTGAAGCAACTCAGTACGTTTTGCACAAATCTTGCTGCATGATGTATTGACTTCCTTTCCTACAATTTCACAGAGCCCTCTACTGTGAAAGTGGAGTTCATGCATTATTCTGCCTGAGCAGCTTTCTAATGACAATAGAAAATGTAATAGGTAAATAATAAGAAAACTTCCACAAAGAATCACTGGGAATAACCCTTCCTGTTTGGCATAGTACATTTGGCGTTGGTCTTCTCCTTGACCTCACATCTGGAAGTCCCCAGTAGCGATGAGCCTGCACTAGGCATTACATTTTACAGCCCTTAGTCCACTCCTAATCCGATCTACAGATGTCTTCTCTGCAGCTTACTGTCCCTTCCTTGATCGTTCAATACTGCCCCTCTCCTTCTGTCCTCTCCTGGAGCATTGTCTTCTCCATGTCTCTCTTCCACTATTTACTGTTTCCCTTTTGCTTCTAGACAGCTAATGTCAATTTCCCAGTCCTATCTTCTGATCTTTGCTGGTCTGGACCTGTTTCTTTTTTTGGTAGGTTCCATTTCCTGTCCTTCATTAGTCTTCTCCCAGTTTTGCTACTCCAAATGCTCTTGTGGGTCTTTTTTATCTTTGTTACTGTGTTATTAGCAATCTATTTAGTTAATCCATTTTATTTAAATTGATTAATTTTGGAAAACAAATAGAAAGTGCCACTACGTGATCAGTCTGTTTCATTGTGTTACCCCTGTGCATGAGGTCCAAACAGGTCATCATTCAATTACCTCATATGTGAGACATATTGGTTTACATCTTTGGCAGTGTTCACATAGCAAACAGATTTGCTTGTATATGAGAAGCATTGTATGTGCCATTGTGAGCACTGCACTGGTTCACGCAAGTTGTATTTGCTTGTATAGCTTATACTGGCCGGTGTACATGAACACTGGTTAGAGTAATCAGTAAGCTGGTTAGCACGTAGGTAAACTGCTGGTACACTAATCAAGCATATTGGTTTGTGAGACAAAGCATATGATTTGAGATGTGTGTTTTCTAAACACAACACATTGGTTTATGTTTCTAACATACTGGTTTATATCAACAGCACAATTCTATGTCTGTTTAGTGCATTGGTGTATGCACAGTAAACACTGGTCTATGTATAACACAATGGGTTGCATGCACAATATGTACTGGTTTGTAGGTTGTATTGGCTTGAATTCATAATGAATAAGTGGTTTCCATACATACTCAAGAACTACGTATGGGTAAACACTAGTCTACATATCTAATTATTAGCTGAGATGCATAATATATCGGGAGCTCGTATTGCCAAATCGATCTTGGGCCTGAGAGGGGACTAAGACTACAGTCCCCAGAGTGCTTTGGGGTCACACCGCCACCGAAAACCAGAGAGCGCCAGGAGGCGCATAAAGCCTGCTGCAAGCCCCCGCGGCGCGGGAGCCCGTTATTGCCAAATCGATCTTGGGCCTGAGAAGGGATTAAGACTACAGTCCCCAGCGTGCTTTGCAGGTCACGCCGCCACAGACAACCAGAAAGCGCCAAGAGGTGCATAAAGCCTGCTGCGGGCCCCGGTGGCGCGGGCCACGCCAGGGCAAAGCCCGGGCCAAGGGCAGGCCTGTCCTGTGCCTGTCGGCAACAAGAGGAGGAGGGGCGGGGCAACTCCCCTTAATTTTTTAATAATAAGGGCACCTCCTATGACTCAGCACCGATTCTGTCTTTACGTTCTTGAGGAAGGAAAGAAGGAAAAGAGATTGCATGACAACGTCTTTCAAGCCACATATGAATACATCACCCGACGGGAGTACTTCGCATCAACTCTAGTGGTGAAGCCCGGGCTTGAATATTCATAAGTAAGCAAGCTGTGACATCGGGACTTTAAGAACTAAAGGTACTTTTATTAAGCTGTACTCTAAACAAACTGAACCTTTAAGGGGAAGGAGAGACAAGGACAGTAATATCTTTTTACTTTTCACGTGAATTATTGTAATAAAGGGTGGGTTGTAAAACAGTCGAGCAAACTCTGTCATTATAGACAATCTGTAATTCACCCCTCTAAAAAAAAAATGGGTAAAAGAAAGCATCTAGCCATTGTAGGAAAAGTACACTCCCCCAATAAATCACAAACGTCATTACTAAAATATATTACAGGAGCGATGGGGGCTATTGAGAAGCAGATTTTAACAGTAGAGAAATCCTTAGGTGAAGCGGCCCAGGTAACGACAGCCCAGGTTTTTGTTAATGATCCTGAAATTCCTGGAGGTACGACAGAAGGGAAGGAACCCAGAAGGGAGAACAAAGGGGAGGGAGCAAATAAGGCAAACGGCTGTATTCTATATATACCTGACTGTGTGTCCCCCTCTAGATCTAACTCACCGCCACCTAAACGGGTTAAAAAAAAACAAACCCATGGTACAGGTATCCATCCTGGCAGAGAGACAACGCGGATTAAGAAGGGAAATATCCAACCACAGGGACCGGCTCAAACTGAAATAACCCCAGCCAAAACCCTTTAAGATCCCAATTACAACACAATTATTGGTAAATTGGACGCCTTATTGGAGGCATTTAAAATCCATGACCAACACGTGAATAAGACTCTAGGGACAATACAAACTAGTTTAACGAAAGTAGAAACAAAAACCAACTCTTGCCTGGAACTTTTGATAATCTCCTCTGCCGGGCAAAAGACGAAGCCAGTACACAACATAGATCCCAAGCCTGCAATTGAAACTGTCACTGAAGCTTCATCTAAGAGAGCAACAGATGATACCGCACCATTAGGCCCCACCACATGCTCCCATAGCTATATAGGCAGCAAAAATACGAAAGGGACGGGAGGGGATATGGCAATTTCTGGAGACAGGCACAGGGTAACTAATGACTCTGGTTCAGCAATAGTCACCCCAGAAATTACTGCCCAGCATAGAGAGCCAGTAGAATGTATATCAGACCGTTTGGACCTTCCACCAGCAGCAGCCCCATATGTGGTAGTTCTGACAAATGTCCCCCCCTTAACCTCAAATAGTAAGGAGAACTGGATTTCACTGAGAAACAAATCTCTAAATTGGCTGGGTGTAAGATCGGGACTAACCGACCATTTATTTAACGACTTTAAGATGGCAAGGAGAGTGAAATGGGTAGGGAGGGACAATAAAGACCAGAGTGGTGATTGTGTGGTATTGTCCTTTGGATCACCTGAGCTGGTGGAGGCAGTCCTCCAGTGGACAGGGTACACCAACACTCATGAGAACGGAATCTCCTCTCGTCCGCTGGGTTATTTCTATCATCCAGCATATCCAAGGATTAATTTAAGACCACATCCTAGCGCAGAGCAGAGACCGAGACTCCCAAACCATATTATTCCAACTTCAAATAGGTTTCAATGTCTGTCTGCGTTGGATGTTCTGGATTGACTCAAGGAGGGGGCCTACTTAGCTAGAGAGAAGTACAGACAGAAAAGCCATGTCACTGAAACATTTATTGCTGGGAATATTCCCATGTCAACACTTCAGGGAACCCCGCCGATACAAGATACAGCTCCCCAATTGGCCAATAGTAGTTTGCCAGTCATCCCTTTAGATAATCAAATACAAATTATAAAACAATCGTCAACCAAATGTTTGGGTTGCCTATTTTGGAATGTGACAGGGCTACGGAGTAAAATACAAACTACAGAGTGGTTCGACTTCATAGAGGATTACCCAATTATATGTTTGCAAGAGACATGGCTCATAGAGCCTATTCACATAAATGGGTATAGAACTTATTTTACATCAGCCGTCCCATCAAGGGCATGGCAGGGCAAAGGTGGGTTTGTGTACCTGTATCTCTAATTCTTTACTATTTACCAATATTGTCTTTGTTACACATAACCCGTATTATCAATTGATGGTATGTAATTCGAAAGGTGCTGCCAGTTTAGCAATAATTAACTTTTATAACAATGCTACCACGAAATGAATAACAAATGTCATACAGGAGATAAATAATGATCTGGAGGGTATTGTCAGTGAAAACAAAAAACATATGACGATTTTATGGGGGGTGATTTTAACAAGCGGCAGTGTATTGCACATTCGAATAAATCGTGTGGTATGACACATTTTGAGGATGATGAACAGCCACACTTTATGCACAGCATATATGGTGATAAGATCAATGAATTATTGCTTAAATTTGATTTGACATTTGCAAATGAGATTTCAACTCCCTATGCTATTCGAAAGAAAACTTTCAATGGGAGGACAAATAATAGCATTATAGATCATGTTTTACTGTCACAGCGATCTGCTGGCCTTAGCTTTACCTTCTGTACCCACTCAATTTCACTAAGTGACCATTTTCCCCTGGGCTTACAGCTATCCTCTGATCCATTTTTTAAACAAAGGCATGATAAGATTATTCAGCAGACAGAAAGAATTGAACTAGCACAGCGTAATGGTTATACCTTAATCTGGACTCAGGTTATCCCAGAAGAACTTCTTACACAACTGATAAGCGATAACAAAGAAGCTTTCGATCTATGCCTAAATGATACCACTCCCTCCAATGAAATTATTGAGGTTTTCCTGACTATATGCCAGGGTGTAAAGAAGAGTCTTTTTGTTAACAATGGCAGAACAAACAAGGGGGAAAAGGGGTGGTTTGATGCTTTATGCACAAAAGCCCACAAACGTCTGAAGGAGGCTCTACATAAAACACCTAGAAGCACTAGTGAGGTCCACCAATGCAGAGAAGAATGCAAACAGGCAGTGAAGAGTAGGAAACTGCATCTAAGAGAGACTGCCTGGGAAACTACAGCAGGCAAGTGCTAGTAATGATGAAAGAACTTTCTGGAGGATAATTAACTCATCCCCATGGAACACAGATGAGGCCCCCAGAATTGAGCTCGCAATACTAGAAGAAGAATGGATTAAGTATTTTTCAAGCATTTATACTGCACCCCCCAAGATAAATACACAGGACCAGGGATCCACCAAAGCTGAGGAAGTAATCCCTTTTCAAACCGCATTTATTGTCCCGTTTTCCTTGGAAGAAGTCACCAAAGGGATACAAGCAAGTAAAAACAGCAAAGCGCCAGGACCTGACGCCATCTCAGTAGATTTGTATAAAGATAACATCGCTCTGTGGGGACCGCTATTGACCATAGTACTGAGGGCCACCTGCATTGAAGGTTTTTTGTCATCTTGGGGAGAATCAATCATCGTGCCTATTTACAAAAAGGGAGACCGTTTGAATCCCGCTTGTTACAGGCCAATCTCCCAGATTGACTCCCTAGCCAAGATAGCGGGACGCATAATCCTAGAGAGATTACAAAACTGAGCTGAATCACATCAGAAACTGTCAGATCTGCAATACGGCTTCCGTACTGGGATTGGAACGATAGAACAGAGTCTTAACCTAAATATCCTAATTGGGAAATATGTGAAGATTAGAAAGGGGATGCTCTACCTAGCTTTTGTAGATCTCTCATCGGCTTTTGACTGTGTAATACATGACAAACTCTGGTCAAAACTGAAAGACATGGGGGTAGAGATGCCGATTATGAGCTTCTTGAGAGACCTATATACTGGGTGCAGAGCTAAGGTTAGGTATTGTGCCAGAGGAGAATGCACAGAAACCTTCGGCGTGGAGAGAGGGGTGAGACAGGGATGCGTCCTAGCCCCCTTCCTGTTTTCACTATACATTAACAGTGTGGGGGAGGAGCTAGTGGCAGCTACAAAAGATCTCCCACAAATAGGTACGCGCCCTGTCCCGGCCCTCCTTTATGCCGATGATGCAGTCCTCATGGCCTGCACCCCATTGGCCTTACAGTCACTGCTCACCAACTTCGTCGATTATATGAAGGAATTAGGCCTCCATATAACAATAACTGGAACAAAGATTGAGTTCACTGATTCCTTTTCCTACTTAGGGGTCCTATTCGACAAAGACAGTTCATGGAACAATGCCATCGACAATCGAAAGAAATTATTTAGTAAGACCTGTTGGGCTCTCAGAAGCTTTGCAACACGATTGGGATCAAACCCCCCCGAGATGATGATGAAGATATATAAAGCAAAGTGCCTTAGCATAGCATTATATGGGGCGGGCATATGGGGACACAAAAAATGCGAAGAGGTGCAATTAATAGAAAACGAATTCTTTAGATACCTTTTAGTAATCCCCAAAAGTACCTCAGTATATGTATCCCACACCGACTTGACGCCCCCTTTGTCGCAGATATGATCAAACTAGAGCCAATTCTGTTGTGGCATAAAATTTGGACCTCAGACCACACAGTTCTTAATCAAGCAATAATTGGTGACTGTCTTAAATCAGCTTTTCATACATGCATCGCATGGTTGGCGTATGTCCAGCGGTTCTTTCATGACATGGCTCACCCTGAGTATTTTGAGAAACCAGAATCACTAGGTATGATCAGCAGAAAAATGCTAAAAAGGGAAGCAATGGTGCACCTGGAAACTCTGAAATTGACTACTGAACTTCTTAAACCTAGCGTTTTAAAAAACCAATTGATTTTAACTACTTTTAATATACAGCCATATCTTAAAATTGTTTTAAATGCTCGTCATAGGTTTATTCTCACGCGTTTAAGATTAGACATATTCCACAGACTAATTACCTTCCCCACTATGAATGACTGGGCTTTAAACCTCCCAAACTGCCCTTGTGATGATAGAATGCCCCAGAACACAATGCACGTGGTACTCTTCTGTAAATTTTATACTGTATATAGGAAGAGGTATGTCCTTCCGCTTATTAGACATTTGTCTTTTACACAATGTCGTCCTGCATACCTGTTTTTACAATCGTTGCCAACACTAGAGAATTGCTGTGGAACGTCATCTTTTCTATGGGCTGTTTTTTATGCTAGAAAAAATATATTACTTGCCATCACTTAGGTCACGATAAACAGAACATATACAAAGGAGATAGGTAATCCGTGGGAGGAAGAGTAATGTGGAAGTGAATATTAAAATAGCGTACAACTGTATTCCTAAAGGAAAAAAAGGGAAAAACCTAGGGAATGTTTTTAAAGCAATGCATAACAACTGATTGATATTTTTACGTTTTTAATAAGATGAGTTTATGTTTACATTGCATATAACTGTAATTTATTAATATAAAGTGAAATGAATTGGATGTATGTTTATTTCTTCTGTACAACTGCTTTTATGGATGTTTTTTATGACACCGAATAAAGCTATATATGATATGCTTATCATATTGATTTGAGAGAGTACCATATTGCTGTCTATATTTAATGAACGGATCGCTGAAGAGATAGATAATGAAATGAAATATGTACTTAGGAGTCATCTTTGCACTTTGTTATCATTAAGGCACCATGCACTTCACGATGGCCGAGGCACTAGGACACTAACACTTTATTCTTGAAACATGGAGTAGGAAATGATATATGGTACTTGTAAGTAATCTTTGTACTTTCTTATAATGTAAGCGCTTTGAACTTTGCAATGGCAGAGGCACTTGGGCACTAGCACTTTACTCCTAAAACATGGAGGAAGTAGTAAGGTAAGGGTATATGTGCAGATGGTGCTGAAAATAGTATATAATATATAGATATTTGGAGGAGCGCATGGCTGGATGCGCACAAGATGGCAGCCGATTAACGGAGCTCCCGCTCCCCAGTCCGGACTTATTAGATGGAGCGTGTGGCTGGACGCACACAAGATGGCAGCCGATTTAAGGAGCTCCCGCTCCCCGGTCCAGACTTCTTTGATTTTTACCATCCGGAGCTGCTCTCAGCTGCCTTTCATGGAGGCAGTCAACTTTTGAAGGCTGGGGGACTCGGGCGGTGAGTGTTCATGCTTGCCTGGCGTGTCCGTCATCCTGCAATCTGCTCCTTTGTCTCCCTCAGCTGCAGAGCGTCATCGGAGCTTTTCCCGCCATTCATCATGCTGAGAGGAATTTGAGTGCTTCTATGCTCCTCGTTCGCTCTCCCCACAGACTTGGGCTTTGCTTTTGATTAACACTTCAACTTTACTACAGAAGGAATTGTTTTGTTTTTTTCTTTTCTTTTTCTTGCCAAATATCTATTTTCTCTACATTTTGTACTGACTCTGGATCTGCCAACTCCAATAAGTCCTTCTGACAGGTTTTTTTCCGGCCAATATATATTTGTGTTGTCAGCTGGTGGTCGCTTGCAGCTGTAATCAGTTATTCTGTTCTTCTCCTGGAAACAAGTTGGTGATGTGCTCAATGTACCAGACTCATCTGTTTGGCAGCAAGTAACAATTATTCATTGCTACATTGTGAGAGCAAATCGCTCTTCTTCTGTGAGTGGTAGGTGTTATCCATACATATATGGGCGGATTTTGTTGCCCTTTGAAATAATTAGCAACACACTTTTTGTAATTGAGCTGTGAACCATTTTGTCTTTTGCGAAACTGCAGTAAGAGTGGATTGGAGTTGGTATATGTATACATATATTCATATATGTAAGTACATACATTCTGCTGGCTTCCTTTGGTTCTTTGTCTACCAATTTCCTCACGTGAAGGGTTGTTATTTTCATCTTACAGGTCTGACTACACTTTTCCTTCATACATTAACTTTTCAATATGGCGGAGGGTGGCAACAATTCCCAGAAAAACAGTTCTCTCAATATCACACCTTCTGCCTGAGAATGAAAGGAGAATGCCAGTGGTGGGAGCTAGAGACTCAAAAAAGACCCCACTTCTCCCAGAAAATCACCCCTCCCAATCACCATGGAGGATCTAATGGATGAACTCAAAATGCTGAAACCTTTCATGGTAGACACCACCACCATGCTTCATTGTCTTGATGACAAATGGTCCTCCCTTGAAGCAAGGGTCTCAGTCTTTGGAGGTCATTCTGTGGAATTTCAAGACACTTCTTCTAAAGTAACTAGTGCCAAGGAAATCGAGGTTCTCAAATGTCACATCGAAGACTTAGAAAATCGTAACTGGCGAAACAATCTTCGCATTTACAGAATACCGGAGGGGGCGGAAGGAAGTGATATGATTGCTTTTCTTCACACCAACTTACCCAAGATAGTGGGTCTTACCAGCGGTTCTCCCCTTATATCCAGAGAGCCCATCGTCTTGGACCAAAACTCCAGGTGCCAGCTCCGGTTCCAAACCCATAGGAATTATTATCCTTTTTCTTCAATATACAGATCTTATGCAAGTCCTTTCTGCCTCTAAGCAACAAAAGCAGATGATCTGGTCTGGCCACAGGATTTTCCTTACTCAGAATGTATCACCGGTGACTGCTGTCTGCCGCTAAGAATTCTTAGGTCTACGTTCATCTTTACGTGATATGGGTGCCAGATATGACCTTCTACAACCATGCATCTTCATGGTTACTTATAAAGACAGGACCACCTTCTTCGACTCTCCAGTGCAACTTAAGGAGTTCATTCATCTTCACAAAAGAGAAGTAATGGACACTGGTGGAACTAGAAGTTTTACTTTTATTTTGAACGCCTTTGTTTTTTTTGCTTTCCTTTCCTTTGGAAGGTTTTTATATTATTGTACTGTTGTTCGCTCTTCCTTTATCACCAATGTCTTTTCCCTTCGTCCCAGATCTGTAACTGTTAGCGTCATCCATTTGTTCATTGTTCAGATGTTGTCTAGTCTCTCTTTATTGGACCTTATTCCCCTCAGGTACCATCCTCACGGGTAAGTTTGTTAATTGGGTTATGCATCTATTTTTTTCATCGTTTCTCTCTGCTCCTGTCCCCCTTCTCCCTTTCGTCCTTTTTTCTCTACTCCAGATGCAGGTCAGACTGTTGCTGTCTCACCTCCTCCCCTGGGTCAAGACATTCCCCAGATCCTATCACTTTCAAATCCAGACAGTCAATCCACAACCAGGCAGAGACTCACAGAAATGTTAGAGCACAAAAACTCAGCCACTTCTAAATGAGTGGCTTCTAAACACACAATGCAAAAACCACCTTCATAAAAAGATGTGTTATTACATTGTGAGTTCAGGCACACTAAACTTCACCTCTCCATCTTAAGCCTTTGGGAAGATAGGCTGGAAAACATATTACACAGCCTCCCCATTCTATCCTATGGGCAAGATGGCCTTTCCACAGTGAAAAACGAAATGGAGATTATTTCACTGTCAGGACATGGTACACACCTTAGTACATGTCCTACCTTTCACATGCACTGCACCCTGCCCAGGGGGTACCTTGGACCTACCATAGGGGTGTCTGATGTGCATAGAAAGGGAAGGGTAAGGTCTGGCAAGTGGGTGCACTTGTCAGAACAACATGGCAGTTTAACAAACTGCGTGCAGGCACTGCAGTGGCAGGCCTGAGTTCCCTCTTTAACGCTACTTGTGTGGGTGGCACAATTAGTGCTGCAGGCCCACTAGTAGCATTTGCTTTACCAGCCCTGGCACACATAGTGCACTTTACTAGGGACTTTACTAGTAAGGCAAACATACCAATCATGGACAACCAATTACCATTACACTCTATACAGGGAGCACTTGCACTTTGACACTGATTAGCAGTGGCAAAGTGTCCAAAGCATCTAAGTTGGCAACACCATGTCAGAAAAAAGGTCTAGGGGAAAGCAAAAGTTTAGGGAACTTTAGCCAAAAGGGCCAAGTCCAACAGTGCTCAAGAAGATTAGGAATATTTTGGTTGTATAAAATGGACTAATCTATGCACCTGAAAAATGAAAAATGAGAATATACAGCATTATCTCATCTTCTCAATATGTGTAACAAACCTTACGATCATGAAATAGAAATTTAAAAAGTCCTAGCTAGCTTTCATAAGGCCTATTAATTTGGAATATGTATTGAGTAATTATCAGCAAGTTGTTATTTTTCACTTTTTGAAAGATAATATTATTATGATATATTTATTTGGGATTTAATGGATTCATCCAATATCAGTGAAAAATCTGAAAGTATCAGGATATAATCAATATTTTGATTTGTCTGCTTTGACCCATAATCTGTAACCCTTGTTTTTTCCAGTGAATATATATCGGTTGGCAGTAGGTAGCTATGGTAAGGACCATGTTTCCAAAGGAAAGGTGTTTTTTGACTTGCCTATATCCTTGGCGCCATTTGAATCAATATTCATGAAATCTTTTTTTAAACTGTGCGGGTGATTCTTGTTGCACATGAAAAGTTTTGGGGGGATCCATCAATCGGGGCCAAGAAAAAGGGGGAGTCAAAAATTTGTCAGAAAGGTAGCTCTTGGTCCAGAAAGAACACTTTCTGCTATTTGGTGTAAATCCGTTCAATAATTTTTGAGATATTAAAGGAAAACAAAATTTGTACAGATAGGGATGCGAAGGCTCCGCAAGCCCTCCCGATCTCGTGCTGAGATCTGATTGGCTGCCAACACTTCAACCAGGAAGTGTTGGCAACCATCTTGGGACTCAGCTTTAGCTGAGTCCCAGAAAAAAAAAAAAGAAAAGAGAAGCTGGCAGAGTAGGAATACCCTGACCCCGTAGATCTAGGGTCCCCTAGGGATACCGCTAGGGCAAAAAAGCCATTTTTTTTTTAAACAATTGCGGCTAAAATCACAACGAATTCATGGCAATTTTTATTTTAAAAAGCACGGTCTCCTGCGCTTGTTTAAACATGGTCCCCCGGGTGGGCCAGGTCCCAGGGGCTTGCCTGCACCTCTGGATCATAACCTGACTACATATTATGTGTATGATTTTTAAAAGACAATTCTTGCAAGTCAATTTGAAGCCGCTTCTGAAACGGAGCCCAAGGGGGGTGAGGCCATCACCCCACAGCTAAAAGCGCCTCTGCCATCCCACTGTGCAGGACAATACACTACCTGGACTTGGGGTCACTAGCCCCTTTTGACCTCACCTGTGCCTGGCGACCCCATTTCTCACCAGGATATGCACCAGGAGGCACGACTGCAGAACAGAGCCCAAAGGAGCAGGGTCATTACCCCACCGCTAAAAGCGCCTCTGCTATCCCACCGTGTGGGACAATACACTACCTGGACTTGGGGTCACTAGCTCCTTTTCACTTCATCTGTGCCTGAGGACCCCATTTCCCACCAGGATATGCGCCAGGAGGTGCAACTGCAGAACGGAGCCCAAGGGGGTGGGGCCATCAAACCAGGGCTAAAAGTGCCTCTGCTATTCTGCAGTGCGGGACAATACACTACCTGGACTGGGGGTCACCAGCCCCTTTTCACCTCACCTGTGCTTGGGCACCCCATTTCACACCAGTATACAAGACAGGAGGCGCGACTGCAGAACAGAGCTAAAGGGGGCAGGGCCATTACCCCAGCACTAGAAACCATCAATCAGAAATGGACGCCACAAATTTAAGCGCCATTGATGGAAAATGTCATTTTTAGCAGCAGATGTTCCAATTTCTCTGCTATTTGTTTACATCACAGTTTCTTCTAGGGACCCTTCTGATATGGGATGTTCAGTGGAGGAAAGAGCAGGTACCTATGTAATTTGGGCCAGGGATGCCACATCTGCCAGTTCATCACAGGTAACCTCAATTTATTGACTCTGTTCCTTACCCTTGGAGACTGTTCCAGAATAGGTGGGATAAGAAATTGTGCAGACCAAGTGCACCCCATGTCCCATACTCTGTTGACATCTGGAGACTTTCCTCATGCCCAATTCTTAATACCCTCTGCACTCACAATAGTGCAGGTCTGCAAGTGACCTGAGAGAGGCACTCATGCGGGGGGCATGGGAGGAGGTCGATAAGAGAGGGATGGGTGGCCTCACAAGACAGCAGGTGAAAACCAACACAGTGCTGGTGACGCACCTTCTTGATACCATGGTATATGAGGACATCTTAACCAAACAAAGAGGCACTTACTTCAGATAGCTAAGAGAAAGTATCCTTGTTTCGTGGAGATTTACCTCTTTGTAGTCTTGTTGTATTCTCTATAGGAGAATTCATATTATCACAGATTTATGGATACAGATGCACAGCAACAATTACATTGACGAAACACACACAAGGTCACTGGAGACATCTGATTACGCAGATGTAATGTACAATATGCACTAGACATTTAACCAATAAGGTTGTTCTTAGTAATTAACCAGAAGAAAATACTCCAGTTAGCTAGACATTTTGTTGAAAACTGTGTTCTCTTGTAGGATAAAGGGGCAGGTGAGATTCTGTTCTGGCACAGTCACTCACACAGCACTGACACTCCCACACAGACACTTAGACATCCACTCACACACCCATTCTACCACTCTCACATCTACTCACTGATCCATACAGCCACTAACATCCACTTACTGATCAATACACCACTCACACACACGCAAAACCACTTACACATCCGCTTACAGACCCATATGACTACTCACACACTCACTCACAGAGCAATACAGTCACACACACACACACACACTAATTGACCTATACAGCCACTCACACACCTACTCCCAAAGATCACAGGTTACAGTTAGCATATAAAATTTAAAAAGCCTTAGAAATTCACTAAAAACAAAGGTTACAGGGGCATTATAGTTAGGAAATAGAATTTAAAAACCCTTAGAAATTCACTATTTCACATGTGATGGGTTTTAACCTCTTGCGCCTGGAAGGAGCTTTGGCCTCTTCCACAATATAATTGATATACTTCATTATAGGTGCTAAGTGATTGCATGGGAAGAGAAAAGGACACAAGAACAAGAGAAGTGGAAAGGAGAAAAATAGTTAGGCAAAACGAAGAGGAACTGTGGGAAGAGATAGACTTTGACTGTCTATGGTGCCAGGAGTCAGGCTGTTAAGCCCTGGCACTGTGGAATCGCCTGTGTGCTCATTTTGAGATGGAGATGCAGCAGGAAAGGCTGCAGATTTCAGCTTGTACATACTCTCTACCTGTCTGTGGGTACTGGGGTCTATGTCATGGCACACTGAAGTTCTGATGTGCATATATATTACTTATCATGTCCACTTTCCCCAGTCAACAGCAGCTTTTTAAGGCTTCCTCAAGCCCATTACATTTCAGAAAAGGTGATCATTTAAAAAAAAAAACTGTCGCTTTTGAAGGGGCGCTAGGGGGCGGGCTAACAAGATGGCCGCACTGTAGTGAGGCTCCGTTCGCCCCGGGGAAAAAATTCAATATTATCCTATGTCTAACTGAGGAGCATTTTCCACAAAAGAGAGGCTGGAGTGGTGGAAAGTCAGGAGCGTCGGCGGAGCTGATTGATAGCGGGTAAAAAGCAGTCATAGCTGAGATATACGCTGAGACCCGGTGCAGCCTGGAGACGGCCGGGAAGAAGAGACGTGCGCTGCTGGGGCCTTGAGTGGACCGTGGACGGAGGCATGAGGAGGCCTGCTGCGCGGCAGACCAAGAGGACACAAACAGAAGGGGTGCCGATGCGACGACCGATTGCTGGAGCAGCACAGAAGTACACCCCATAACCCAAGTAAGGAGCGGTAACCGCAACGCAGTGGGGTTGAGGAGGCACTCCCGCCATACTCTGCATGGGCCTAAGGGCCTAAAACAGCGGCATCACTGCTCTCCCCCCCTGGTCACCAATCAGCGCGGCTAACCAAGCTCATTCGCCGCTGCCCCCTTGGTGTAGTTGTCTGCACGGAGGAGGTGGGAACTCTTAATAAAAACGCAGAGACTGGGACGAGCAGACCCACGCTTGCCAGTGCCCGATAGTACGTGCAAGGCCTAGTGGCAGATATTAACGGCGGCTGCTGCATCAGAAAGGGGAAAAAAAAAAGCCCGGCACAACACACGCACACAGGCCGGTCCCAGAGGGACAAAATCACTTTCCCACGGAAATACTAGTCTGAAGGAGAGGTACTAGCAACAAACGTGTGAAATTGTGTACAGCGCATCGTACAGCTCCATATTCCGGCGCAATAGGTGGGGGAAGCTGAATATGGCGTAATAAATAAATAAATAAATAGTAGAATTTGCCCTCCATTTTGATTCTGCAGAAAGTGAAAAAAAAACGGCGTCCGAATTTGCTGGACTGGTATTACAAAGGAAACTGCAGCGTCACAACAGAGACGTAGAGCACAGAGCTGCGGTCAAATCGGAATACCTCATTAATAGACGCGCTAACTGCACGGTAAGAACAGCGCGCACAGTCAACACGCGAACCCTGAATAGACTGTGACATACGAATAGCGGGAGTGCTGAGTGGAGTAAATATGTAAGAGACCAGCAGTTTAAAACTCATGCACCAAGTGGTCTGAACGCTACATCCGGGGGGAAAAACAAACGCAGAAGAAGAGAGTGGTGGAACGCATGTGGTGTCTCTGAGGGTTAGCGGCTGCTACACCGAGGCAGGAAGTTACGCTGCACCAGCGCTAGGTACACGTAGTCCAGTGAGGTTCGGATTGTCGCATCAAAAAACCTGCAACTGACAAAGTAGCATACACAATGGGCAAAATGGATGGGAAACAGGCCAAGTTATGGTTAGAAGATCGCAGAACGCCCAGAGGACAGACGCAGGACTCTGAGCAGGATGGGGCAGACCAAATGGCACAAAGACTCGCAGAAGTGGACATGAAAACACTGCTGCTCACAATGAAAAACAGTTTCTCATCCATCGAAGAGAAAATGGATACGATGTCCGCCAGGATGGACCATATCACGCAGAAGTTTGAAAAACAAGACGGGAGACTGGGTGAAATGGAGAATAGAATATCGACACTGGAGAACGACCAAACACAAGCAATAGGACAAATCACAGAAATGGACAAGCTCCTCAAGGTGATAGCAGCTAAAAATGAAGACCTCGAAGCAAGATCACGACGAAACAACATAAGAATCCTTGGAATTCTAGAGACCACCAATACAGGAAAAATGGAAGAATATATAGAAAAGCTACTATCCACCTGTTTTGGCGCAGAATGCTTCTCCAAGCTGCTGATCATTAAAAGAGCGCACAGGACACTGGCGCCCAAACCTCCACCAGGTGCGCCACCAAGACGAATAGTCGCAAGGTTGCTAAATTATAGAGACCGTGACACAGCTCTGTGTAAGGCAAGAGAGATGAAAACAGTGGTATTTGAGAACAATACAATATCCCTATATCCCTACTTCACGTTAGCTGTCCAGGAAGCGTGAAAGAAATATCTGCTGATCAAAAAAAAAGCTGCAGCAGGAAGGAGTGGAATATGCTATGCTGTACCCTGCAAGATTGCAACTCACCTACAAAGGCAAGCACCATATTTGCAGCACTCCACAGCAGGCGGCAGAGTTTTTAAAGAAAACAGTGAAGCTATCCAAGCGAGCGGAATGCTCACCCCCAGGCAGCAGAGGAGAATCACCACAACATGATGATGAACAGTGAACACAGACAAATACAGATGCGACAAGTGCATTGAAAAAGAATACAAGACTTTTCCGCATTATAGCCACAGGAAATCTCCCTCAACTGGTAACTCGCCTAGCTCAGACGTAACAATGTATGAGGAACTAAACGGACATAACGTGGAAGCCTTCAGACATCGAACTTGCAGGCCTGGGCACCCTCCTGTACTGCACAGCGGTGCAGGAGGTTCCGCCTCGGCCCCTGGAAAACACACCACCAAGGGAGATCCCCATCCCTCCCCTCTTGGGGAGTAAGTGAGTTGTTTGCTTTAGTTACCCTCAACATGAGGGTTTGTTGATTGTTTTGTTTGTAAGCCACATAGTCGTCAAAACACATGTTGAATTTATTAACGAGCATACTGTAATCTCACGTCGTCAGAATGACCACATGAACTTAATGCAATATTGGTATACAAAATGGAACGCACACCACTTATACGATATAGAGACAGTGATGACTCAATTGGTTTACATGTATGTTCAGGGTTGTTCAGGGAGGGAGGGTTCACTGCACGGGGAGTTGGGGACGTCGTTGTGGGGGGGTATCGGGGAAATGAAGTAGTCATCAACAAGTATAGAGCACAAAGGGGCATATCAAATTTCGGAACTACACAGGCACAGACACCTACTGTCAGACCAGCTGAACCCGTCACCACAAGGTAATGGCGAAAGGTAGTAACCATGAGCAACATGTTGCAAGTATAGGCTTACTGACCTGGAATGTCAGAGGGTTGGGGGACCCCCGTAAGAAGAGACACATATTAGCTTACATGGACAGGCATCATGTGAACATAGCCATGATTCAGGAAACGCACACGATCCCCTCTTGGACGATACAATTTGCAGCAAGGTGGGCCTCATATAGATATTTCTCCTCGTACTCTGCATATTCGAGAGGCACGGCAATAATCATTAAAAAAAACACACCATATGTAGAAGAGGGATTGCTAATTGACCCGCAAGGGAGATATTGTATAGCCTGCGGAAGGTTGGCCGCAGAATCCATTACATTAGTGAGCAGTTATGCGCCTAATACTGATGATGAAGAATTCTTTATTAAGCAAGGGAGATATTGTATAGCCTGCGGAAGGTTGGCCGCAGAATCCATTACATTAGTGAGCAGTTATGCGCCTAATACTGATGATGAAGAATTCTTTATTAAGCTTTGGGTGCTGATAGCGTATATAGGCTCCACGCACTTGATGTGGGGAGGGGACTTTAATCTAACGCTCTGTCCTCCCCTGGATCGCTCGCATCCCCTGCCACACCACTACACCAAAGCGCAGCGACAAGTACAACAGATAATAACCGAAAATCAGCTGGTAGACACCTGGTGTCATCACCATCCTAATCGAAAGGAGGGAACGTTTCAGTCGGCTGTGCATGGTAGTTGGTCCAGACTGGACATCTGGCTTACCTCCAAAGATATAGCGGTACACAGCCTCTCTGCACGACATTTAGCGCGCACCTACTCCGTTCATTCCCCAGTATATATGCAGGTGAATCCCCCAGGTATGCTAAATCAACCCAGGACATGGCGATTGCAAGCTATGGCGCTGTTGGATGCGGCATTCAAAGCGGAGTTAGAAGAAGAAAAAGAGGAGAATTAATATAGATTCAGTGCCCTCATTGGCCACGGTCTGGGAAGCGCTGAAAGTTACTGTAAGAGGGATATGTATGGCTAAAGCGGGGGGAATACTGCGAGACATTAGGAAGACCCTTTCCCAACTCGAACTTAAGCTCAAAGAGCAAGAAAAAGCAGCAAGGGCGAACTCCGCACTGGTAAACATAAGAGAATTGCTCACTGAATACCGTGCTACGGCAGAGAGGGACTGCCTATTTCGAGGTAAATATTATAAAGCCAGAAAATATGGTGAGGGGGAAAGACCAGGTAAAGCACTAGCTGAGATCATAAGACCCCCTAAGGCCGCCAATTATGTATTGACCATAAAAGACGATGAAGGCAGGGAACAGAGGGACACTGCAGACATAATAAATATTTTCACTGCGCACTACAAAACGCTATACTCATCGCGCAATGCTAGACAAGTAGAAACAGGAACGTATCTTGAGAGGATAGAACTAGCCTGGCTGAGTAACGGGCAAAGGGAATTTCTTGCAGCTGATATCACTGAGGAGGAAATCAGAGTTGCCATAATGCAAATGGGGAGTGGGAAAGCTCCGGGGCCGGATGGTCTCGCGATCGAATTTTATAAAACATACATAAACATTCTGATACCATTCCTGAAATGCATGTACGAAGAGGCGGGGCAGACCGGGATATTACCACCATCCATTGGAGAAGCCCTGATAGTTTCACTCTTGAAGCCAGGCAAAGCACCAGACTGCACAGATTCCTACAGGCCATTGTCCCTGATAAATTGTGACGCCAAAATCTTAGCCAAAGTATTGGCTAATCGACTCAGTCTGTGGATGGGAAATGTAATTCGCCCAGATCAAGTGGGCTTTGTGCCCGGCAGATCCACCTCCCATAATCTGTGCACATTGTTTTCCATCATGCACGATATAGATCAGGACGAAAAAGCGGTAGCGGTCTTTTTGGACGCTACAAAAGCATTTGACTCTTTGGAATGGGAGTATTTATTTGCCGTCTTAACACACATGGGGTTCCGGCCCGGATATTTAACATGGGTAAAACTCCTATATCATAAGCCCTGTGCCACCCTGCTATTGAATGGGGAGCACACTCCTGCATTTACTATATCTAGAGGTACAAGGCAGGGGTGCCCTCTATCGCCCCTGCTCTTTGCATTAGCAATGGAGCCTCTAGCGGCCATGCTTCGGCAGCACCACAAGTTGTATGCGCTAGACTACCCAACGAGACCGGTATTAGTCTCGTTATACGCGGACGATATTACGCTATATATACGAGACCCAGAATCCGGGTTGAATGAAATAATCTGCGAAATTGTCAAATTTGGCGCATATTCGGGGATAACAATAAACTGGGGGAAATCACAGATCTTGCCGCTTTCCCAGAATACTCCACCCTTTCCGTTGGAGTACCCGCTACAATGGTGTGACACCGAGATTCGATATTTGGGGGTGAACATCGTTAAAGACAAGGAGGAACTAATGAGGGCTAACTATGGCAAAGTCCTGAACTCAGTAGAAGAGTCTATAACTAGGTGGATCGCAATGCCGCTATCACTGGCTGGCCGAATTGCATTAATGAAAATGGTCATAATGCCTAAATTTTTATATTTATTCATAAATATCCCTTACCCACCGGGCCAGCCCTTCTTTATAAGACTTAAAAGTCAATTAATCAGACTAGCTTGGGGAGGGAAACAACCACAAATTAAATGGAACACTCCCACGCGGCCTTTTGCGCAAGGAGGATTTGAAGCACCAGATCCTGAAATATATTATCTTAGTGCACAGGCACATTATGCCACATACTGGTTTAAACCTCCGCCGTTTATGACACATCTAGCGGTGGAACAGGGGTATATGGCACCCATTCCTCTAGCTGGGTTCCTGGGAACAGATGATAAGACAGCTGGAGGAAAAAATTCAACAGTAGTATGCACCAATCTTGCGTGGCGCACTATCGCAAAGAAATCACAAACTCCCATGGTATACTCCCCGCTACTCCCGCTAATGAATCAACAGGCCCTACCAGTCACACAGGAAGGAATATGCAGGCGTATGCTCTTAAAATACGGTATGAATGTGTGGCGAGATATGTATGAGCAAGGGGAATTTAAGGGAGCAGATATATTCTTTGGGGAAAGCACTCCTACAACGCTGGAACGATTCCTACACATTCGACTCGGGCAAAATGTCAAGGCTGCCACGCCGAGATTCCCAGAAGAACCTCCCACATTGTTGCCGTTACATATGGAGAAAGTGGAAGGCATCTATCATAACTTTGCCCACACTGGTACTCCAGGCGCTAGCTGGAAGAACGCTTACACGGGTTCGGAGACCGCTTCTCTCACATCATTTCCTACCATTCTCCTTAAAGACCTGGAGGATTTAGCGATCAAAATTAAATCAGGGTCCCCAGATGACCCCTTAAGACCAGACGCCTTTAGGAAAGTTCAACAGGGTCTCCTACCGGAGTGCTTGGACTTGCTCAACTTATCCCTTACCTTGGCGGCAGTCCCAAAATCTTGGAAACACGCTAAAGTGGTCCCCCTACTGAAAAAACCGTCATTGGATACCTCCAAGCCAGAAAATGATCGTCCAATATCACTGCTCCCATTTTTATCCAAAATCTTGGAAGCTCACGTGAACTCGACGCTAATTCACTTTCTGGAAGCTAATCACATTCTTGATAGCTCCCAGAATGGAGTTCCGACCATGTCACAGTACCGAATCTGCACTGTTGACGGTGGTAGAACAACTTAGATCCGCCTCGGATGCCGGCAGGACCTCTGCTCTGGTCCTGCTGGATCTGAGTGCGGCATTCGATACGGTTTCCCATGAAATCTTGCTCCACCGTTTGGAGGAGATAGGGATCAGTAACAATGCCTTGCTGTGGTTCTCCTCCTTTCTGGCCGATCGGACCTTTCAAGTGATTGCCCCCCCCTTTACCTCCCAAGTTCATCCTCTGCGCTGTGGGGTTCCTCAGGGCTCGGCACTGAGCCCTACGCTCTTCAATATATATATGAGTCCACTGGCCCGGATGGCCAAAGCAAGGGGAATCTCCTTGGTGTCGTACGCTGACGACACCCAGTTGGTGATCACCATGTCTGACAACCCCAGCCAGGACAGAATAAAATTTAGGGAAGACCTACTGGCCATTGCAGAGTGGATGTCAGCGAACTTTCTGCAGCTGAACTCCGCGAAATCCGAGATCCTTCTGCTAGGCAAAGCATCCCACCTATGGACTAACGAATGGTGGCCTTTGGCCCTTGGAGTCCCTCCGGCCCCCAAGTCCGTAGTGAAAAATCTCAGCTTTATGGTTGATAAAGACCTCACCTTTGAGATGCATTCCAAATCTGTCGCAGGGAAATGCTTTGGGATACTACGCGGCCTTAAACCAATACTTGGTCTTTTTGATGCCCAAACGCGGCAGCTGATCATTCAGGCCTCTGTGTTGGCCTGTTTGGACTACTGCAATGTGCTTCTTCTTGGCTCCAATAAGTCGGTGCTGACTCGACTGCAGCGGTTTCAGAACGCTGCAGCACGCGCCATTTTCGCTCTTCCTAAGCACAGCCATGTCTCCAACCTCCTTCTCCGCCTGCATTGGCTGCCCTTTGCACATCGTGTGCATTTCAAGGCGCTCTGCACCGTGCACAAGATTTTGACCGGCATCGGTCCGGACATTCTGAGCGACCTGTGTACTCTCTATCATCCTCCTCGAGCATTGCGATCGGCTAACCTTGCCCTCGCATGCATTCCACGTGTTCGAAGGACCAGATCTGGCAGTCGCTCTTTCAGGCGACTGGCCCCTGCCCTCTGGAACTCTCTTCCCCTCTACATTCGTAACATCTCTGACCATCAGACCTTCAGACGGCATGTGAAGACATGGCTTTTTCCTCAACCCTAATCTCTTCTCCGCCTTTCTCCGTCTTGCTCAGCGCTGGGACGCCTCATTGCCGAGGCAGCCATGCGCTCTACAAGTATTCTAATCTAATCTAATCTACATCCGTTTTTTACAAGCTGGGGCATCCCATGCAGTACCACGCATATATAAGGCGACTATGGGGAAGGGGACACACAACACACTGCAGGCAAAAATAGGATGGGAACTAGAACTAGGATATCATTTAACAGATGACATTTGGACATATTGCTGCCAGCAAACAGAGCGAATCACAGCGAGTAGCAGATTAAGGATCATACATTTTAAATTTCTGCACAGGATGTACTATACGCCGGCAAAAATGCACAGACTCAAGCTGAGGGACAATGATACCTGTGATAGATGTGGATAAGAAGGAGCTAACTTTCTACATCTGGCCTGGGCATGTAGGGCCATAGCAAACTACTGGGGGAAATAGGGAAGACTCTTGAGTGAAATGGCAGAGATGCAAATTGATCTCACCCCTGAGATGGGACTATTAGGCCACACAAATAGGATCGAAGGGCAATTCAAACGACTGGTAGTGCTGGGGCTCCTCATGGCAAAACGCAGGATAGCATGCAGATGGGGAAGAGGCAGGGCCCCCAAGTTCAAGGAATGGATTACAGACATGACATATTGTCAGGAACAAAACAGTATATAGGCCGAATTGCTCCCGCCTAATTCCAGACCCTGTGTCATTTGGGAACCCTTTAAAAAATTATCTCCAGCGAACGAGCGATGCTGAGGAGAATAAATAAGAGATGCTAATTGAGGAATGCAGGTCAGTAAGAATGGCAGGATACCATAGAATGAAGAGACAGACATGTGGGAACCCAGTAGTGATGACATGTGCAAAATGTCTAAGCAACAAGGTAAATGTGTAATGTATATACTGTTCAAGAGCTCTAATTTGTGCTGTAATTATATGAAGATAAGCAATTTAATTGGAAATGCCTAATAACAAATGTATGTATTGTATAATTGAAAATGCAAATAAACAAAGTTTAAAAAAATAAAAAGAAACTGTCACTTTACCTGGACATAACTACCTTGTTCCACTGTTGATAAAGCGTAACAGAATTGAAATTACACATACAAATACACAGGTAACATGAACATGTCACACAGAGAGAACTGAAAACATGGCTGATATGAGCATACTTTTTAAAATCATGCTTAAATGCTATTTTATTTTGTGCTAAATAAAACTTCAAATGGAATACCTAAAGCAGTTTCAAATGTAAAATATTATGTTTAAAAACGTCACCTTTCAGTTGTGAACAGATAACATGAGCAAAAGATCCAATGGGTTTATCTCTGGGGGCTCAAAATAAGTGCTTTCACCTTAACAGGAAATGGGTGCTCCCAGTACTTGAGAAAACTGAACCTCCAGCTTCCAAGGACTTTTTGACCCCGTCATTGTCCCCACCTCCTAAAATATGCTGAGTCAAACCACAGTATAATGAAAGCAAGCCAATGCATGAAGCAGAAGTTTCAAACTACTGTGATCAGCAAGTAAAAACAAAGGGCATACCAAAAACATGTTCAGTTAAATTGTGCATGCAAATCATTATTATATGGTAAGAAAATAGTGTATTGTTTATACAAATACATTAAGGGCTCGATTCCGATCTCGGTCGGAGGGGCTCCTGCCGGCATCCGGAACGTCCAAATCCGAGCTGGAGCCACTGTTTCCGTCCGAATCATCCCCCATTCCAAACGAGCAAGTATGATGCGAAGATCTCGTCCGCGGCGATCAAATCGTTTCCGAACCCGAACCTGTCCGTCCGACTCGTTCGTAGCCAAATTGTGCCGCGCAATGGAGCCGGATTCCGAACGTGCGAGTATGATGCACGATTCGGACAGCGGTATCGACTCAGTCTCAGCGAGATGAAATGGCTGTCGGAATCGGACTTCAGGGGGGCCAGAGCAGGCCCCCTTCACCCGGAGCCCTCCGAATCGGTCGTGGTGGGGTGCGCAGGGGTCCCCCCGATCCAAGCATGCACAGTGTGGCGGTCACCATGGGGTGACCGCCACAGGGTGTACACTTTTCCCCAACCCACCCCTTTTTGCTAAGGGAGCCTGTGTACGCGTCGGTATACAGGCTCCCATAGAGTGCCATGGGAGTCCGAGCAAACCGAGTCCGTACCCATACGGGTGCAACGCACTCGCTCGGACGGACTCGCATGGTGCTAATTGCAAGGAAAGCCCTCCGGATCTGAGTCATACGGAGGGCTTTCCAAGCGAGATCAGAATCGGGCCCTAAGTGTGCTCACAAACTAATATGTAATTCCTGTGAACCATACAGTGATGCATGCCTACCAGTACTTTATGTATGTAAACCAATATCGAAGCATGTAATCCACTAGGTTACATATGACAACCACTACATCATTCATGCAAATTGCCATGTAATGCTTTAAAACTAGTGGTTGAAACTTTTAATCAATATATTACACACAGAAACCAGAAAACTATAAGAATGAACCAATATATAATGCATATGAGCTATAAACATATGTGTGCCAACCAGCATATTACACATGCAAATCAGTATAGTATTCATGCAAACCAGCCATTAATGATTGAAAACCAGTATGGCATGCATGCATGCAAGCCAGCACATAATTATTTCTTACCAATAGATTGTAGATTACAATCAACGTAGTACATGCACAAACCAGTTTATTCAAGAGTGAACTAATATATTATGTATCCAAACAATGGGCCCGATTCACAGAACTAACTTAAGACAAAATCCTAAACTTACTACGATTTTGGTATTCACAGAAGGCACTTACTCATTTTGGTATTCACAGAAGGCACTTACTTATTTTGGTATTCACAGAAGGCACTTACTTACTCATTTTGAGTAACTTACTCATTTAGTATTCACAGAAGGCACTTACTCATTGATGAGTAAGTGCCTTCTGTAAATTCAAAATGAGTAACTTACTCATTTTGAGTAACTTACTCATTTTGGTATTCTCAGAAGGCACTTACTCATCAATGAGTAAGTGCCTTCTGCAAATACCAAAATGAGTAAGTTACTCAAAATGTGTAAGTTACTCAAAATGAGTAAGTAAGTGCCTTCTGTGAATACCAAAATGAGTAAGTGCCTTCTGTGAATACCAAAATGGTAGTAAGTTTAGGATTTTGTCTTAAGTTAGTTCTGTGAATCAGGCCCAATGTTGTTACGCATGTCTACCAGTACATTATGAATGCAATCCACTATGTACTGCTTTCAAACCAACAGGTTGCATAGTGGGCCGAATATATTATGTGCACAAACCAATACATTACAACAGTGAACCATATATTACATATATGAGTTTGTTCATTAAATATAGAGACCCATATGGTACTCTCGTAAATTGATATGATAAGCACCTCAATCATTGTGCTTTAAATACTACCAGTACAGCTTAGAAGAAAAACAATATATTATACATCTCAGCTAATACAGTAGATTTGTGGACCAGTGTTTTATCTATGCATAACACTAGAGAATGCATTCAAACCAAAGTGCTATGCCTATGAAACAATTCAATATGAAGGTTACCCAGTACAGTATGCCTACATACCAGTATATTGTGCATTCAACCCATTGTTTTATACATGGACCAGTGTTCACTGTGCATACACCAATTCACTAAATAGATACAGTAGTGTGCTATTAATATAAACCATTATGTTGGGAACATAAACCAATATGTTGTGTTTTGAAATGATACATCATAAACCTTGTGCTTTGTCACCCAGATCAATGAGCTTGATTAGTGTACCAGAAGCTTACATATGTGTTACCAGGCATACTGATTACTTTAACCATTGAACCTGTGTTCCAACCAGTATAGTGCATGTAAACCAATACAACTTGTGTGAACCAGTGCAGTGCTCACAAAGGAACATTGGTTAATTTTCATACATAAGTCAATATATTTGCTAAGTGAACTACTGCTATGGATACAAACCAATATGCGTCACATGTGAGGTGATTGAATTTTGGCCTGTTTGGCACCTCATATCCAAGCCTTTTATTTATACCTGTCAGTCACTCGTGTTCTCTATTCTAATGAGAGTCTGTGTCATCTTTAACTTTGATTAACAATCTCTGCAGTCTTTGGACATCCAATCATAATCTAATCCTACCTACACACTTCTTAACCTCCTACATGGGGAAAAGAGTGGTAAACATACCACATACTATGTATAACCTCAGTGGTCTGTGCATTTAAAAAGTTTTAATGACATTTACCTGACACTCACATCAGCGTGACAAGCACTCCACTTACATCACTGGCTGGTTATGCACCGCTGCTGTGTGCTGATCTGCCTACACCTTGCTCTGTATCCTGACTCTTGACTTTTCTGTCTTTTTTATTTTATCACCTTCACTTGTTTTTCCATTGTACATACCTCTCTCTGAAGGGGTTGAATGGTTTACAGCCTCAGGGAAAAGAAGAACTTTTAGGTGATATAACCTCGGAGATGGAAAGTGTGGCACATCATAAAACAGAGAAGACTATTATAATGGCATTGGCTGAAGCTACATGGACCTAGAAGAAGGTATGGATGTGGGAGCTGGTGAAGGCTGTCTCTGTGTTATTGCTATGCTGGGAGTTAATAGTATTATTGATCTTCACCTTGACAACGGATATTTTCCATTATTGATACCACTATTCCATGAGTTGAGTTCTTTACCATGCATATCAATAAAGGTTGTTTTTGTTTTTATTTACAATCCTCAATATGTCTCAGATCTCTGTGAGAATGAAAAATGTCTGAAATGAATCAGGAGTGATGCAAAGTAGAGAACTTAAACCAACATTACATAGAGTAAAATTTGCCAGGTGAAGAATTAACAATGATCACAAAGGTGTTAAATTCTTGAGGCTAATAAATGTGATTCAAGGTAGTCTGAGATATCTGATTGCTGAGTAGTAATAAAAATACAAAACAAAGAATAAAACTGGAAGCTAGCTGAGATCTGCTGCAAATTCTAATCAATTTGAGGAGCTGAAAAGGTGTCTCTTTAGGTGTTGTCTGGAGGAAAGAAGTTACCAGGAGAGAAGCATAGATGTTATTCCACTAAAATCAATGGGACAGTAGAAATGACACCACCCAGTCTTTAAACTCTGAAATTCTCACAGAGTTGACTCCTTGTTCCATCTGTAACCACTCAAGAGCTTCTTATTTTCAGCTGAAGCAGTAGTGAAAGGACAAAAATTGTGAAGTAAAAAAAGTGAAGAAATCTATCTCAGACACCCTGTTCACTTGCGGTTCCTGCATCTGTCTTCATGAATCATCAAACCAATGAGAGGAAGTGCAGAGCTAGAGGTAACAGATGATCCATGGGGAGAAGCCATGAAAGAGGAGAAACATACATCCAAATCATATAAACTTAAGAGAAAGACTAGGTAGCAGGTTTAGCAGAGAATGATCTATGACACCTGGGTGAATATAGGGACTGGAAGAGTTTGGACAGATACCTTGCACACAACCATGATTGAACTTGAGTGCAATAAAAAATGTTTTGAAATGGGTCCTCTGTTTGATAGAAAGTCAATGTAGTGAACTAGGAGTTGAGGTTATCTGGCCTCTGGATTTTAGACCACAAATGATTACTGCTGCTTCATGGTGAACTCTTTGCAGTTTTTGGGAAAAAATGCCCACTTATATGAGCCCTTGGCTCAGCTTGAACCTGTGTTGCTGGAAACCACTGGTTCCTTTTGCAGTAGCTGTGTCTTGGCCCTGGTGGTCTGCATATGCCAGTGCAATCACTGCTCTGGGAGAAGGAGGTTAATGGAGAAAATACACCTTTACTCCCCTGTTCTTTGCAAATACATCCTGTAGGTGGGGTAGATGCATAGTATAGATCTCATACAGCAGCTCAGGTGAGACTTGAAGGTTAGTATGTTATTCTGAAGTCTGGAGCCTTGGCTTTGATTAT